>JAVJGG010000001.1:847637-897352 GCA_035590195.1 Aviceda cuculoides
CCCCCCCCCCCCCCCACGGTGGGTGCATGGGCGCTGCCCAGCTGGGAGTGCAAAAAGCAATTAACAGGGAGGGAAAACGTCCTCTGGCAGCAGAGGGGCCAGAAGCCAGCAAGAAGCAGAACGATCTTCAAAGCAGCTGTCGACGCGAATGAGAGAAGAAAAAGCCGTTAAGCTTTTTAATATTTTGTGCCAGGCTTGGAAGAAAAAACCAAACCGTAACGTAAAAAGCAGCGTAGTGGAGCGTCCTCTAAATTGTCAGGGGAGCCTGGGGGCTTTGGGGTGGTGACTGCCAGGGCTGGCGGGGGCTTTTCTGCATCCGGTAAAAAGCGCTTTGTGAAGTCTGCAGCTCGTAAAAAGCTGAAAAGGGAGGGAATGCGTTGAGGGTTTTCTGAATTTGTTTTCTGTTTTCTTTTAGTGGGGCAAATAATGTCAGAAAAATGGACTGGCCACCTCCAACCGTCATCAGAGGGAGAGCAGAAGGCTCATGGGTTCACAGCAAGTGTGCAGGGGACAAAGAAACAAGAGGAATAGATGGCGTTTATAAATTGTAGCTGTTAAATCTAAAGGGGGGGAAGGAAACAGGAGATAATTGAGCCAACCGGTCATTGCAAGACTAAAATTTAAATTTCAGCAGTCAGCAAGAAAGTTTTCATAAATAGAAATACCAACTGTTCAGGTGGAGAACTTAGAGATCTCTGCAGAAGTGAATGATAAAGGAATTGCTTGAATACATTCAGAGCCCATTGTTCGGGAAAAGAAAGCAGAAAAGAAAAGGAAAATAGGGCTCCTCAAAGTAATGAGTGGAGCAGATGAGGGAGAACAAAGGCCCGGCGGCTCCCATATCCCATTAATTTGTTCCTAGCTCATTGAGGAGAATGAGAAGCAGGCAAGGCAGCGAGGTGGCTGTTTGATACTACAGAAAGGGTACTGTTATTAAAGCTTAGATAAATAACCGAACACGCACGAGCTGGGGGCTGATAAAGCAGATCAGGCTCTGGAAATTGCGTTTGGCGTGCAAGCGCTTCCTACGAGGGTTTAACATCTCTGGTGGCTTTACAGTGAATCTAATGGCACCCGTCCCCAGTACCTCCAGCAACCCTGGCACGGGGGCCGCTCGCTCTCCGTGCCGCGCAGAGATGCGCCCGTGCCGGCATCGGCGCGGGGCGGCCACCGAGCCAGCGCCGCGCTTCCCTGCCTTAAAGCCAGCTGCCCCTAACCTCTCCTACCACGCCGTTTATTGTGCTGGGCTGTGCTTATTTCCAATTATGATTCAGTTTATCCCAATTAAATGCCACTTATACTTCAATGTAGTTATCCAGTCCGATACTCTTAATTAGTTTGTAAAGTATTAGAAGTCAATTTTAATTATTTCCAGTGGGTTTCAGGGAAATCTCAATTAGACGTCTCGCGCTTTTACTCCAAGCGGCGGCTCTTCCCTCGCCTCCCCAAGTGCCGCTTCCTTCCCCCCGCTTCCCCTCGCCCACCGACGGAGCCCAGCCTGAGCCGTGGGGATCTGGCAGAGCCCAGCCGGAGCCGCGGGGATCCGGCGACCAGCCTGGGAAGCGTGGCGCAGGGTGGGGGGGCCACCCAAAGCAAACCCACTGGAGGGGCAGCTGGGCCAGCCCACCCACGTCCCGCACCAGGGCCGTGGGAGCATCCCCGCCGGCGGGCGTCGGGCAGCCTCTCCGCCAGCTACCCGCGGGGCCTCCGCGCTGATAATTATCTATCGTCGTACGGTGCCTTTTTTTGGTAATTGCTTCATTTTGCACGGAATCTAATTACAGAAGTCCACAGGGGGAAATCGCTGCCCGATTTGATTTTGCGTGGCTTGCTTGCTTCGCGGCGAAGCCGTAGCTGGGGAGATGGGGTACGGGTGTCCCCCTCCTTCGGGCAGCTCCGAAAATCCAGGTGTTGCTGCCGGGGGGTGACGCGCGATGGCCCAGGGAGCAGAGCGGGCAGCACGTGGTCCAGCCGCGCTGGGCTCGTGCATCCTGGCAGCCGGAGAGGGACTCTGCCCTGGCAGCCCCCCCAGCTGCATCCCAAACCCCCTCGGATCCACTTTTTCTGACTTATTCCCTGCAAAGCCAAGGCTGAATTGATTTGCTCGAGCTCCTCCTCCACGTGAGTGCCACTGGCTAAAACTAATTTCGTGCACAAAATCCCTCTTTTAAACCCCAGCTCGCCAAAGCGAGGTTCACCTAATCCTTAGCAGAGCGCGGCTCCCGAGCGGCTTTCGGGCAGGAGCTCCTCGTGCCGCCCCCGGCCCCGCTCCGAGGCTGCTCCTCTGGGATGCTGCTCCGGATGACCGGCCCACCGTGCCCGCTGGCAGCCCCGGCGTGGGACGGAACGGCCGGCGCTGGAGCCCGGTGGAGATCCATGATGCTGGCAAGGCGGAGCAGCCGGGGCTTTGAGAACGAACCCATCAGCCCGGGCTCGTTTTGCAGCAAGGGATGCCTAAAGGTGGCTTCACCCAGGGTCTGGCGCCGGCTCGGGTCCCCGCGCCGCGCCGCGCCGTGCCCCCGCCACCCACGCACGTAACGCGGGAAACTCTTCACAGCGGCGCTGCGTGTCGGCAGATGCTGAAGAAGCGGTTACCAACGGCAATGAGGGGAAAAGACGACTCCTTCAAACGATGCAAAACAATCTCCCAAGCGTCCTGGCGAGTGTTATTCAGACGTAGCCTTGCTGTGCAACACCTCTGCGGTCCAGAGTCACCTGGGGGAGCGGCAGGTCAGAAACCCTGTCGCCTCGCGTGCTGATGGGCAGCTGCCTGGCGCTCGCGCCTCTTCACCTGTGGATAAACGCTCCTCGCTTGATCTTCGAGGGCTGGGAAAGCTGAGCAGCAGAATCCCCCCTTTAGGGTAACGAAATAGCAACACCGAAAAAAAGATAAAGCAATTCTCAGCTCCGACTGAAGATGAATCCTCCTTTCTGCTCATTATAAAATACCTATTATCTCCCTTTATCTCCTAGCCAACAGTGTTATTTCAATTTAACAGTGTATGAGAAATGCAAGAAAATATAATAAAAGAGCCATGGATGCACTATTTAATGTCAGAATGACAGATGCTTCAATTAGGCCGACAGGGCTATTTCTCCCCAAAATAGATAAAGATGAAATTTTTATAAGATTGCACTGTTTGTGTTTACGATACGGTACTGTTACAAGCTTTCATTACAATATAAATTAAAATAAAAGCTCCTATTTCAGTGGAAACCCGAACGGATTTGCCGACAGTTTCACAAGTCATCGAACCAGTCGTCCCCTGGGCGCAACCGCCACGCTCTCACGGGGCCGGTGGGGCTTCCTCTCACGCGTCCCCCACCGAGTTTCCCCTGAGCGGTTCCCTCTGCGGCTCGGGGGGGTTTACGGCCCCGCGGCCGCCTCGCCACGCCGCGGCGGTGACCTTCCCGAAGCCGGCGACACGACGCCGGGGCTCGCTGCAGCCGCCTCCGGCAATTTGCTGCTCTGGGATGCGCGTGGCTCCCTGCGAGCCCTTGAAATTTCTGAAGGTCTCGCCTTTCTAGTGCCGCTAAATTCC
Source organism: Aviceda cuculoides (assembly GCA_035590195.1). Lineage (NCBI taxonomy): Eukaryota > Metazoa > Chordata > Aves > Accipitriformes > Accipitridae > Aviceda > Aviceda cuculoides. The sequence continues at coordinate 851,180 of JAVJGG010000001.1, forward strand.
AAGGCATATTTGTACAGTAACTGGGTCAAGGAATAGTCAACAGAAAAGTTATGTCTGTGTTTACCCTGGAATTATATATATAGTTTGAATTATGCATGAATTAAAAAAAGTCAACACGGGGGACACAGTAAACACGTTGGCTTTGCCAGCTGTTTAAAGAGGGGGGATCAAGCGGTGGGATTGTGCTGGGAAGCTTCCCGCGGCGCCGGAGTCGGAGGTGGAGCGGAGCTGTGGGGTGCCAGGATGCGGGCGCCGTGCCGTGCCGTGCCGTGCCGTGCTGTGCCATGCTGTGCCGTGCCACACCGTGGGCCCCAATGGCCTGGTACTACGGGGGCCAGAACCAAACCGGGCACGGGGCTGCGGAGCATCCCAGCCTGCGCGGCAGCTTCAGCGCCCGCCTTTGCACACCCGCAGTCGCACTTGTGCTGTTGGGTTTATTTACGGCTTGAGCCTGGCTTTAATTGTTTCCGTCTTGTATGTTTTAGCCATTTAGCGTGTGTCTGATTTGTCACATAGCGCTGAGGATGTTTTGGTAACTAAGCGCTATAAACATTATTTATTATTATATTTCAGCCAAAACAAGCATTACTCTAATTTATTTATTAATCACTTTTCAAATTCAAAGGAAACATCTGTGCAGATTTGCAATTAAGTGGGTTTATGGCTCGAGCGAGATTTCCCTAGAATTTCTATAAATAGATCCAGTGTTTATTCCTCATTGTCTTAATATTTCTGAACAATAATGATCATAGTGATAATCCTCCCAGCCTGCTGTAACCCGTTCGTAGCCCTGTGACCCGGCTGCATCCCGCCGGGAGGATGCGGTGATGCAGAAGCGCTGCTGCCCCTCTCCAAAAGCATCCCGGCCGGAGCTGGCCTCGCGGGCGGAGCGCCGGCGGGATGGGAGCCCCCTCCTGCCGGCCAGGCTGGCTCAAACAGCCCCGTCCCTGCGGCCACAGCTGGGCACCCCAGCGATCCCAGGAGCACCGCTGCTGCTGTCTGACCGCCGTCGGCCCCCGGGAAAACTCTGCCGCTGCTCCGCAAAGCCTGGACGAGTGCTAAAGCCCAGAGCCCCCCCACGCCATCGGCACGTCGGGCGCCTCCGTGTGAAACCGTTCTCACTCCTCCCTGCCTCCTCACTGAGCCCCAGCGTGTCACTCCTCCTTCGCAGCTTGAAGCCTCCTCTTCCTCGCTGGAGCGGGAAGCTTTGCTAAGCGGCGGCCCCTCTTTCCCGCAGCCTTCGGGGCGCTCCGAGCTCCCCGCCGCTCCTCACGGCCGTTGCGGTATTCCTGACAGAGCCCGGACCAGGCTCCCCAAAGCGCCACGTGCCGGTCGCCCTTTGGCGCGGGATGTGTATTTATAAGCTGACAGCATCCTCGGGGACAGCAATTATAAATGAGGTGTTACAACTCAGCTGTTTCATCCAGTCCTCAACCTTAATAGATCTTTTACTGATAAATATGTTAATGCCAGTAGCATTTCCGAGAACGAGAGGATGATGGAGCGCAGGAGAGACCTCAGGACATCTAGATGGCTTAATTGCAAGGCAATGACTTTTGATAGATGGCAACAGGCTGCCTGCACTTTAACAGCAAGTAAACACCTTGACCCGAAGGACGTCACTCCCAGGCCTGGGGTTTTTGTTCTTTCCCCTGCTCCAGCACGCGGGGAGCATCTCACCTCACCTCATCTCATCTCACCTCACCTCATCTCATCTCACCTCACCTCATCTCATCTCACCTCACCTCATCTCATCTCATCATCTCCCCGAGTGGGCGGCTGCTGCCATCCCACACCGCCGGCAGCCACAGCCCTGGCCACGGCACCGGCCGCGCTGGTGGCAAGCAGCCCCGGCTGCTTTTTCAAAACTTTCATGCCTGGGAGCTAAACTGCTTCTAAGGACGTCGGGAAACAGGCTCCATATTTCAACGATTTCTTCCATTTTGCTTTCGTGTCTATAAATCATTGTCTTTTAGCAGGAATTTCCATATTCTGGCCTAGCTCTGCTCTGCCAGTCATCCCCTCTGAGCCGGGCTCTAACCTGGTTTGCTACCCGCAGATGCGAGTAACACGTTTAACCTTTTTTATGAGGCATATTTATTGCTTTCAGGGGCTACCCTTTCCAAATCTCCTCCAAACAGACATTTGTCTTTTCGAGGTTTCCAGTGTTTCCAGTGCAAAGCCTGAGAATCAATACAGCTCACAGCGTTTCAGCTTTCCCAACCGCCAGATCCAGATTGGATTTAAGCCGGGCTCCGTCCCCCATTTATGCTTTAAGCATCCCAAGACGGCGCGTGCTCGCACAGCTTTATTGGCTGTGGTGGGGAAAGTGTGATTTATCCTCGTTGATCACCGGTGCAATTTGCCCTAAGGAACCACTCCTAGCGATGGTTGTAAGTGGGACTATAAATGTATTTCATACTCTTCTCCTGCAGCGGAAGAGGTAAAATATAGAGTAGACGGCTCTATTATATCAGCTTCTGGTTATTCTCTCTAATATTTATTTCAGAAGTCCTGTGCAAAAACCACTTTGTGCGGGGAGGAGATAAACCTGCTTTTGAACTAATTGCAAATCACTTTTATCGGCAGAGAAGGCGTGCAAGGGAGACTTTACTAAAACGGCTCGGGTCCTGCTCCCGTTAGGATGCACGTTATTGCTGCTCCGCGGTCGGCAGCGCGCGCGGGGTAGAAATCAGCCCTGCCAGGGGCCTGTGTGCAAGCCACGGCCGTCCGGTCAAATGGGGAAAGGGACCCCATTTTGTTGGGAGCTGGGCCATTCGTGGCACGCACTGTCGTGACTTGCTTGCAGATAATTTCTGCACGAAGTTCTGTTTCCTCCCAGGAGAGGGCAATAACGCTGGCACGCCGCGGCCGTCCTGCTGGAAAGGCTCCTGGCTGGTGGGCTCCAGGGATGCTTCTGGGAGCAGAGAGCAGGACGGGACGGTCCGCGGCGTGTACCAGGAGTCGCAACGTAGGCAAACCAATTCGAAAAACGAACCTTCACTTGTCTCCACTAAGGTGGCTAGAAAATCCCAGAATGTATGCTCTTTATCAAATCAGTAGAAATTAAAACAGCTTATTCTCAGGAAATCATCCGTTTCCCAGATAGTCAGGAATGACGATTGCTGGCACCCACCCAGCCCGCAGTTAACAAGCAAGCCTCGAATATGTGGCAGTGGGATCCGATGCCAATTATTTGTGCAAAGCCGGAGGATTTCATCTCAGATGAGCTGCCAAAGTGGGAAGTTTTAATAAGCGAAATCCTCTAACATAATTAACCAGCGAAGAGATTGGCCCGGGAAGGTTTGAGCACCGCGGGCTTCTTGGCGCTGCAGACCGAGGACTGCGAGCGGGAGCTGGGAACAACGCGCTCGCCTGACGCTGTCTGAAGCGAAGGGCAGGCTCTCCCGCACGCACCGAGCACCACCAACAAGCCGAGTAATTGAATTATCTGTACGAGACGGCGGGCAGAGGCTTGAGCCGTGGCAAAACTCGTTCCCCGCGGCGCAGGGCCGGCACCTCGTGTCCTCCTCCTAAATTCGGGGCCGGGAAGGGAGCTGCCCCGCCTGCCCTCTTTCTGTCATTTTTCTTTCAGGTGTCTTCCGAAGCAGCGCGAGCAGGGCGAAGAGCCTTGGTGCGAGCACACCTCCCCCCCCAAACCATCCCCTTCAGGCATTGGGGTCCGCGCTGCCCCTCAAAATTTTGGTTGGCGGAAAGCCTCGAGCAAAGCGATTCTGAAACGGCCCTTCCGGAGCCGGTTCGATACAGAGCGGTTTGGAAGTTGATGAAGAGGAGCCCTGCAAAATGCTCTGATTTGGGACGAGCCCGTGTTCGGCTGCAGGCTCCGGGCGGGCTGGGCGGGCGCGGGGGAGCCACGGCACTTCATCGGCGTTTCTGATTGTCAGCTCCGCGCCGTTCCCCAACAAGCGGAGTTTCTTAAAGGCTCGTATTAAAGCAATCATGTTGTCTTCTCTCCTCTGCTCCGGTGACGGTTTCCCCCTGACACTGCCGTTATTGGAAGCTATATTCATGTCACGTCAGGAGTACAGATCGGCTCTCTGGAGAGTCCTTCTTTACTGGGAAGTGGCATCTCTGCCGTGTAGTCCAGAGAGAAATCAATGAGAAAACTAGTCAGGGATCAGCAGACGAGGCTGATGACTCTTTCCAGTTAGGCCGGCATGCCTCGTTTTTGGCTTGTGTAAGGGGAGAAATGGCAAGGGTGCGGAGGAGCCTGAAGGCGAAGAGGAGGAACCGGGCGCTGGGGCTTCCCTGTGGCAGTGGGTCTGCTTTTTCCCATCCCGCCTTCTCCCTACCTGCATTTCCCAGGCAGCTGCTTCCCCTGGGACCGCAGTATATCAGTCAGGAGGTCAGGTGTGCTTGGAGTGAATTTCTTCATGCTCAGCAAGTCTTTCTTGCAGCGAGCAGCAAGAAGGGGAATAGAAGAAAAATGATCAGATTTTCTCCTTCATTGAAACAGCTGAATATTAGCTCCTGATATATAAGACAAAGTGGGGATAAAGGGTCACGTTTCCATTACATCTTCTTAATCGGGCTTTTTCCTGAAAGCACAAAATCAATATCTTCATCTACACGTACCCAGTAAGCTATTTGGGTCTCCTTTAATAATGCAAATCTGGCCTTTGTGCGTGCAGACTGATGGGGTACGGGCAGCTGCCTGCTGCAAGCAGGGTCCTGCCGGAGGTCGAGCCGAGCCGATGTCCCAGCCACGCGGCCAGGCACGGCCCCACGGCACGCCGGGGAAATGCCGGGCGCAAGGAGCTGCCGGGGCCACGCCGCGGGGATCGGGGCCGTGCCGGCTGTTGGGAGCCCAGCCAGGTGCCGGCGGCGCATGAGCAATCGAAGACTTGGGCGCCGCAGAAGAAAAGCCAATTCTGAGCCCAGCATCCTCGGTCAATATCTGCCAATTCCTAAGAAATTGGCCACCTTGAAGTAACCGAAGTGACAAAATAGAGCCGATTAGAAAAATTAAACTCAGACTGAGCTGGAAAAAAGGCCATTCGGCTCACTGAAAACATTATCTGCTCTAATTGGAAGCTTTGTTTAATTTGGCTTTGAAATTGAATTCCCTTTCGTTCCCGGAGAACTGTTATTACCTTAATTCTCTGCTTTGAATAAGACCATTTATATGGTCAAGTGCGGCTCGTTTGCAGCATGGCAAACTCACCGCGTGGAGCAGCGATTGCCCTCTCCCACACCGGCGAGCGCTGGGCAAGCCACGTTTGTCGGGCCCCCACATCGTCTCGTCGCCCTTTTCCTTTCGCCCTTGCCCGGTAATTATGTTGGTCACAAAAAGTGTGATAGATCAGTTTTAACTTCATACTCCTTCCGAGGCAGACTCGGGCACTCTTCACGCTCCCTGTCTGCATTCAGAGCGGCAAAAAGGGTCCAAGCTCAGGGATGGGAAGATTTCCAACCCGGGATGTCTCCAAGGAGGAGGCTGCAGCCTGTCCCGCCGCGGTCACTGCTCCAGCCGGGCTCAGTGGCCTCCCTGGGGAAAAGGAGCCCGTCCGAACGCACCCGTGGCCGCTCCTGGTTTGGGGTGTGAATGGCAAAGCGGGTTTTTCCGTCTCTGTACCAGCTCATTTCGCCAATTTTAGCCGGCTCGCTTTCGTGTAGCTTATTTGCAGAACGGCAATAGAGGGAAGACAACAGCGTAATGAAAGCATTGCATCCCAATTTCCCAGTGTGGCCAACAAGATCCATCAGGCACTTTGGAAAAATCAAAAACTTTATCTCCAATCAGCCAGCTTTTATCTGCTTAGGAATAAACAAGGCTGAGGAAGCTACAGCGGTAGCAACAGCTGCATCGTAAATAAGCCTGAAGCCAGACCCTTCTGCTGGAAGTAAATAATTGATCTCAGAAAAATTCTGCTTAGGCAAAGCCATTTCAATTACCTGGCAGATGATGACGAGTGCTGAGAGAGGTTAATGGCTCTGAAATATTTAAAGAGAAGATGTTTGCCTGGGCGCACCGTAGTTTCTTTCATTTACCCAATAGAGGGAGATTATTTGAGAAAGTAAGATGCAGGTAGGTGTGACCGGCCCGGCCCGCTCCGGCGTGAGTTACTGGGGCGACCTGCTTGCCAGGTGGGCGGCGAGGGGCAGCCGGTTTAGGGGTGAAAGGCGGAGACGGCTCTCGCTCGGCAGCGTTCCCGCTGGTCACCCCAGCCTCAACTGCGACTTCGAGGGCTGCGAGATTTTCTTGGGGATTTATCTGTAACGCAGCAGAAGTCAGGCAACTTCGTGGAGCCGGGCAGGTGAGACATAAAAGGGAGTTACTGTAAGTGAGAGGCTGCTGCGCAGTACGCCCGGGGCACCGAAAACCCAGACGTTTAGTTTAGTGCTGCAATATTTCTCCCTCGGCGGAGAAAGCGGCCTCCTGAAACCGCTCGCCGTGCCGCCGGAGCCGGGGAGCAGCGGAGCCGCTCGCTGCCGGCAGGGTTGAGCCTGGATGCTCTTAGCATCGCTGGAGGCAGACCTTCTTTTGGGGTGCAGGAGGGAGCCCTCGTCTCATGGCCGTTGAATTTCGAAAACAATAAACTTCATTGCGGGATGTTTTAAAGAAAGTACTAGCGAAACAACGGCTCTTGACGAGCGCCGCGTGCCTGACCGCCCTCCGGGTCGGCTCCCCAGAGGCGAGGTGTATTCCCGAAGGGATGCACGTGGGAGGGGAGCATCCCAGCGCGGCTGCCCGCGGGACGGGGAGCACCCCGTGCCCGGCTGCACCGCGCCCCTCGCGGCGCGATATCAAAGCCTCGGTGCTGATCGCCACGGCGGGTTGCTCAGCGATCGGCTTTGGTTTTGTGAGCGCTTTGATCATGATACCTCAGCTGTGGGAAATGTGTGGTTCCCTTTGTTTCGATTAACTTCCCTTTCTTCACTTTCATCCTCGTAAATAATTTATTCTTGTTTGTTCTATTCACTTTCATATTTTTGTTTTCTTCCCCATTAAAATTCTGCTTCAGTGGCTTGCGGAGAAACTTTGAAGCTCTCCCTCCCTGTCCTCAACCTTTCCGGGGAAACGAATTCCTCCCCGGTACGGTTGCAGGGAGGGAGACACTTAACTCCCTCGCTGCCGGCTGCTCTTTGCAAAGCACGAGCCCCTGTCCCCGCGCCCCTCCGGGGTGAAGAGCGTCTCTGGGCGCGCGAGCGTGCAAGCAGCGAGCGCGCAGAGGCGAGAGCTGGTGCGCTGGAGAGCGGGCAGCAACACGCCTCGGTGCAGGAGCTGACCGTGAACGTGAAACTATTTCTGGCATTATAACGTGTTCAGCTTCAGATATGCTGGGTCAATAAAAGCCTTCTCTGAAGAGGGGTTGCTTCTCTGATGTTAAAAAGATTTTAAATTTTCACAGCAGAGCACAGATTCAGTGGACAAAAATGCCCTTTATCCACAGCTGCTGAGGAGGTCTTTCAAAACCACAGCATTGCTTGTCCCCCATCATAAAACCGGCAATCCTCAGCCAGCTTTTCCTTGCCCTTTCCACGTGGCAGCTTCTTTAGCTGTTTTCTTTTTTACAGAGCTCTATTTTTTACTTTTTGTCAATATTTTTTTTCCCCATTGAAAGGTGCAGTTTATAGTATTCACCCTTAAATGAGTCCTCCAAAAATAAACAAGGTGCACCTGCTATTTCTCATCCTATCTATTATACACACGTGGGTGTCACCAGGTTTAGTAACTCCACCTGCGTTCCCATTAGTATCTGGGTGGGTTGCTTTGAGATATGCTGCCACGGCAGCAGGTTTTCCCACTTTGGTGATCAGACCTCAGGCTTTAAAACCCCCAGGGGAGGTCCCTGTGTCTTGTTTGTGGGAAGTGCTGTAGTTTGTGTTCTGGGACGTGGGGTTGGAGCCCGGCTGTGCTCTGTCGGCACGCTTGGGGAGCTGAAGACCAGCCTGCGTGCGGAGGAGAAGATGGGCTGTTTACCCTCTCGGATAAAGAGGTCATCTGCAGCCTTTTACAAGACTCTGAAAGGTAATTACTTGGAGGGGAAGTGAAATGCCTTCGCGTTATCAGGTATCGTTTGTTCTAAGGTAGCAAATTGTGCTGTCGTTGGTTTTATTACTTCGACAGCAGCCCCCGGGGCCCCTCTGAGGAGGGGGGTGCTGCTCCCTGCCCTGATGAGCCTGGCATCTCTTGTCTCCTCTAGTTACCATCAGTGTTTTTAAGTCTATTGTGGAGAACTGGGTGCGTGTGCTTTCCAGTGTATGGAAGCTCAGTGTGTGTGTGCCACCTTGAGCTACCCACTGCAATAAAGGGGCAATTAACAGTTGTTATAAGCATGTCAATGACACGGCTTGCCCCAGAGGATCAGGGAGCACTCTTTAAGCTATTGTTCCTAATCCTGCAGCCCACAGTCAAGTAAAGGACCCATGAAAATTAAATGGGAGAGTTTCACCCCTTGTATGCCATGAAGTTATGCCTGCAGGCTGCCTCTGGGGAGCTCTTGCTCTGGTTGTAGCTCCTGTCTGAAATTTCTGGGTCAGGATTATTGATTGGGATCACTAATTGGCCAGGCTTTGCAATGGTGGGGGTGTGGGGCTCTGTGCCACTGAGGTGCCTTTGTAGGCAGCCTGCTGAGGCTGTACTTCTGCTGCTTTACGGGTCTCCTGGAAGATGCTGCTGCTGGATCCTTGCCTTTCCTCTGTCCCTCTTCCACTGCTTATAAATAGTGGTGAAACTCCGTTCTTTGTCTCTGCTTGTCTACGGTGCTTGTCCCAGGGGCTGTGTGACCGTAGCCAGCTCCCTGACTAATACCTTGGGTGTAAGCACCCAGCGTCGCCGCGGGCCCTCGGGGCTCCGTGGGGATGTGGAGAGCTGGAGCGTGAGTATGAGCTGCCCTTACTGATGTACGTGTGCAGGAGGTCTCAGTCTGTCATCCTGGATAAAGCCAGTACCGTTTTACCTTATCCCACAAGAGAGGGTGCAAACTCCACTTGTGAGAAGGCACATTCATTTGTAAGGAAACTTCATATCCAGGACTCTTGTGGCGAATATATAAAGGGCTTATGGCAATAATAACCCTTGGATATGTCTCTTTACTGCTGTGGGATTTATAACATCCAGAAAACAGTCAAGCCCGGGATAGCACCTTAACCAACATGTATTATGTCAGTTCACACCATGTTACCCTCCCTGCATATTTTCCGTAGTAATCGGATTTGACTACTTCCCTGCAAATTGACAGAGCTCGCAGGTTGGCACATAGGCAGACACACTCTTTGAATTAAAAATAGCTCTCTGTGTCGGGGCTCATCTCGGTAATCAGCACCGGCGGGCAGCTTTGATCTCAATCCCATGCGGACCGCGACGGCTTTTCCAGCTCGGCACGGCTCTGGTGTTGCACAGGCACACGCGCCGGGTGTGCACAGACGCGCCGAGCACCAGTAGGGGTTTGTATGTGTGTGCGGAGATGGGTGGGCTGTTAAACTGCCCGAGGGACGTGTTGTGAGCCCCTGTGCCCCTGCAATATGCTGAAAACCCCTACTGGTTTGAGGGGATCAAGGCTGGAGACCTCCAGAGTCCCATGAGTGACCTGAGCTTCCAGATCCCATTGAAGTGAGTGGGCTCACTTAAAATGAGCCTGGAGGACCAGCAGGCGGGAGCCTGAGGTGATGGGAATGGGGTGAGGGTTGCGGGGGGGGGGCTCGGTTGCCTGTGGAGGGCTGGAGCGGCCCAGCACGCGGCGGGTGCTGCGTCGTGCATCGTTTCGGCTGCGAGAGCAGTCCTGGCTCTGGTGACACATGGGTGCAAATTACGGATGCATCAGGTTAACTCCTGGAGTGCAGCTTTCTGGATGCTGCCGTGATCCTGCCGCTCATCGTGAGGAGAGCTTTAGCTACCTGGAAAGTGGGGAAGGCTCTCCTGGAAGAGCCCTCCTTGGCTGCGTGCGGGAAGAGGCTCTGTTTTGGGGAGGAGCAGAGTATTTCTTGCATCCTGAGCTCCAGTTCCATTTGGTTGTGGTAGGCAGAGAAAAGGCACTTCCAAGAACCAAACTTGCAAATGCCAATTTTTCAGCAGCAGTGGCTGGTTTGAAGGAAATGAGAGTTTCTTAGCCTGGAGGAGGGAGGAAAGACAACAGATATAGTTCAGTTAAACAGTAATCACAGGTTGAGGAAAAGAGCTGAGAAATTTAAAGCTAATTAAAAGTATCTGAGGTTTTCTAAAACTGCTTCTAAAGCAGACAAATGGAAATAATCCACCAGGTGATGATGAGCTCTGAATTTTGTTAGAAATGGCAAAAGAATAAATTTAGCAAATTGCCAGGAAAGGCTCATGCAGCATTGGAGCTACAGCACACAGTTGGTATTGGTAATTCTCCAAATTCCTGACAATTATCCATTTCAGGAGACATTTCCACTTATCTTACCTCACCTTAAAACCTTCCTATTGAACTCTGCCTATGGTTAATGCTCATTCATGCTCACCTTTCTCCATTCTCTATTATTGCTTTTCTCCATTTCCCAGTGTGGTGACATCCATCCTCACCTACCTGTCCTTTTCCCTGCTACTTCTCCATTTCAGAAGGATTAAGCTTTTAATTGCAGGGAGGTTTTTTTTGCCTTATCTTTTTGCAGCATCATGGAGCTGCCTGGCAGCTGTTTGAGGCTTCTGTCTCTCCAGAAAGCTGTAGCCCCTTGGTATCTTCTGGCGTTGCCTGATGGGTGCGATGCTTCCAACAGCAGGACCCTTCCAGGAGGGCAGAGCTCGGTCTCGGCCCCAGCTGGACGTGCCAGTGAGGACAGTGACTTTTGGCTCTGGGAGCTGACGTAGGAATGCCAATATCTTTTTTCTGAAGGAAAATGGAAGTGGGAATTTTCCAGTAACTGTGGATTGCCTTTTTTTTTTTTAAAAAGGACAAATGTGAGGTGGAGAAAACAGAGTGAGCAAGGATGCCAGCCTCAAGATGTCCCAGCATCCCTGTCCACAGCATGCAGGAGATGTGGGAGGCTGGGGGACAGGGAGGAAAAACATTCTGTGATGGCATAGTAAGGAAGAGCGGATAATAATAATAAAGAGAAATGAAATAAACACAAGAAAAAAAAACCATGCTGCATCTCAATAGACTGTAGGGTTCAATGAGCAGCTGGGACAAAAAAAAATGCAAACACCATGCTTCCTGAATAATACAGAGATGGGAGTACAGGTGATAAGGCGGCAAAGGAAGGAAGGAGGAAAAAATAGAAAGGAGAAATTACTAAAGGGAGAAACCTGCAGGTGATGTGCTATTTTGCTGTGCTAATAAAGAGATGAAAGCAAATGGAACAGGAGCAGAGACTGGCAAAAGTCTTACTTTTGTTGGAAGGAATAAGAGGATAAATGTTTTTAACATTTATGAAGGAGCAAAATAAAGCAAAGAAAGGCTCAGAACATCCAGCTCGTAGATGAGGAAATTAAAGTACATAAAATATTTATTCATTTGTGCTTAGTGGCTGTCAGCCATGCATGCATTGGAGAAATGGTATGTTTCTAGGCACAGTTTTATTCTTGCTCCTATTTTTTCCTCCTCTTGCAGAGATGAACGGGAACAATTTGGTAAATAGTAGCTGAACGCTCAGCTCATTTTCTACATTCCATTAATGTTTCATTTCTTAATACCCTCGAAACAAAAAGGGGAAGTTAGTATAAAACATCATTCTCCTTTCAAATCATGGTAAAAAGGAGCATGGTTCCAGGCCAGGCATCAAGATTATAAACTGGCGTCTGTATTAAAATGGGAATGTAGAGCTGGTGATATGTGCCAGATTGGAAGAGGTCCTTTAATAAGCCACAGAAAGGGAGATGTAAAACAGGGGTTTTTTTCCGTGTCACCAGCTGCCTCCAGCCTGAGAGGACCGTTTCTGGAGGATAATCTTGGCTTCTTGTCCTCTGAATACTTCACCTGATGTCCTCGCTGACACAGGGAGCAGGTTTGTCGGTTCAGTCGACTTGTCAGTTACGGCACTGGAAATGAAAGCAACTTCCTAATTAAGGATGTTGGCCTCTGACTGGAAATGACAGGGGAGCGCAGCGTGTTCCTGCGACCTCCGTTAGACGCTTCCCGCGGTGGCGTGGTGGGAACGGTGCCACCAGCGCCTGCCTCTGCGCTCCCGCACCTGGGTGCTGGGGCTGTAAGGAAGGGCTGGCTTTGGGGAATCCCCATCCCTCCTTTCCTACGCTGCTCTGGAAGAAATCCAGCTGCGCGTGGTGGGCAAGAGCAAGGCACAGCTCGCTGCTGTGAGTGGGTAGCTTGTCCTGTGGTGGGAGCCCCCGTGCCTTCACGCCCAGGCAGGGGATGCTTCTGGAGGGGACCCAGCTCCTGGTGCCACCACCGGGACGAGCGGTATGGGCTCAGCAGCTCTCCGCACCGGGAGAGCGGTGCCAGGATGGTTCACTTGCTGGTACTTCGTCCTCCTGGTCTGCGGGGCAGCGCTGGCCCCAGGCAGTGGGCATGTCAGCCTCTGGCCCATTGCTAAGTTTAATTTGTTTGATGGGGAATCCCGGGCGCTCCGGCGACTTGGCTGGCATCGCCTGCTGCCTGTCAGATGCGTTTATTCTCCAACAGCAGCATCTAGAATGTACAGACCCTGGGCTAACTTGCTCCTCCTCGTGTTCAGCAAGTATTTCTTTTCACTGATGGGGCTGCCATTACCCATTTACCCGCCTGTCTGTCTAGTTTTTGGGAACCTGCTGAGCTGGGGTCCCGGGTCGGGCGGCTGGAGCCTCCCAGGAGCTGGGTGGGCTGCAGGGTGGGAGGTGAAGAGCTGCCCAGGAGAGGACCGAAGAGGCAGGGGCTGTGGAGCTGCTCGGGCGGAGCGGGGCTCTGTCTCCCTTTTGCGACTGGCCTGGCAGGATGGTACGGGGGGCTGGGGCCCCGGGACCTTGGGCTGGAGGAGGTGGCCAGGGCTGGAGATGCACCTTCACGGCAGCGCCGCGTCGGGGGGGCTGCTTTGTCCTTCCAGCCAAGGTCGGGTCGGTGTCCGGTTTTGCAGAATTACATGTGCTAATGTTACATTATGTGTTTCCTTGGGTCTCTTGGGATTGATGGAAAAGCTGCTGGCTAGCCCAAGGGATTTTCTAAATCCTATCCTTCCAGAAATGGTGTCATGGGAGAGCTGGGAGTGAGCCTTGGGCAGGGTGGGAAGCGCAGGAGAGCCTGTGTTTTCTTGCATGTCTTGAGGCTTTCTGTAAAGCATGGAGATGTCAATATTAGTTTCATTACAAAGCTGAAAACCCCCCTTGATCTTGGCTTTATCAGAACTGATAAGTTCTTGGAGAATTTCTTAGTCTGGATATTATGGTTTCCAGTGAGATACTTGGATAATGTAAGCTAAAATCAATTCATTGACTTCAGTTGGGATCTGCCAACTTATACCAGCTGAAAAGATGGTTGTGTTTTGTTTTTTTTTGTCTTCTGCTGACAATTTTAAGAGCTGACCCAGCCTGAAGGAAATGAGGAGAAGCTGATAACCACAACAAGTAATTTACTGCACACCCAGATGATGCAACTTTCATCTCTGATGCAGGATCAGAATTTTCTCCAAGAGAGAGAAAAATAGAAGCAACAATTTCTCAGGATCACCACTGAGAAATCACTTTAACAGCTTATAATGACACTTTATGGAAGGCACACACGAACTCCCACATCACCGCGATTACAGTATTTGTGATCCACGGATGCTGTGGTGTGCATCCTAATCATGCCCGATGGGAAGCCGGGCTGCACCGAGAACTGGCGAGCAGTCCCCCACAGAAACGCGCTGCTGGGTCCTCGCCAGCTGTGGAATTCAAAGAAAACCCACCTATGGGGATGGGGCTTACCAATGCGAGGAGGGGATGTCATCAAACTGCATATAGATTTAACTATAGGGAGAAAGCGGGCTGTTTTGGAAGAAGTCTTCTGTAGGATTTCTTCCAGATTCCCTCCTGTCTCCCTGGCAGTGGTTGACAGCAGTAAGCCGTGTTTTGTGTATTTGACGGGCTGTTGTGAGGTGCTGCAGGGCGTCCCCACGCCTCTACAGCAGCGGGGTGAAGGTTATGTGCTTTGCATGTTGGTGACAGTAATATTGCCTGTCTCGCTCTCCTCTGAAGAACATACCGCTCTCTTCTGCGGTGCAAGTCTCGTCTTTGCTGGGCTCCAAAGCCCTCCGAATTTCCCCCGTGGCCTTTGTCGTCAACGTTCTGCATATAGACTCTCTCGCAAGCCCTTGCACTTGATTCAGTCACTGCTTAATTTAATCCTCTAATTTAATCAATACTTCATGGACCAGGTCTTTGTTGTTAAAAAAACCCAAACAAACAGAAAACCCTCTAGTCTCTTTTTGATTGCTTTATGCAGGTATTATTAGGTTAATGCAATCAGCAGTGATAAAGCTGCCCTCCGTTTAATGAGGGAGCTGTCTTGTTCTGCATGCTGTGGGAGGGAGGGGAGCCTGGAGAAGAAAACCACCCGCTGCCGAAGTTGGGTGCTTGAGATGTTACCGCTGGCATCATCGGATTCAGAAGTGACCCTTTCTGTTGCAGAAATGATGGGAAGCACCAGCGAGGACTCCACCTCCTCCCCAGCTGCTCCACAAGATGAGAGGAAGAGGCGGGATGTGCTGCGGTCTCCAGAGGCGTGGAAGGATGGAGAAAGGTAGGAGGACGGAGAGAGTGGTGGGGTGAGGAATGCAGGTGGAGGCAGGTTAAATGGTCATTTGGTCATTGCCCGAGGTCATGCGGCTCTTGTGGTGGGGCGTGCGGTCTCTGGTCACACAGCGCGAAGCTGCTTTTCCTCATGGGAGCTGCGGTTGTGCTGGGGCACCAGTACATGCTCTTGGTCGCAGGCTCTGCCCCCGCCGTACCTGCCGGTAGCACGGATGGAGCACGTGCTCTGTACTTGGTTCTCAGCTTAATGAGATGATGCACCCGCTCTTCATAATTGTGAATCCTTCAGCAGTTGTTCCATCTTTAATCAAATTTGTAGAGCCTCAGGCCATTCCTAGGGGAAAAAGTGTTTTCCATCTGTAATGAGAGGAAAGTTTGGCTGTCAAGGGGTACAAATACTGATAATGAAGTTATTCTTTCTTGTTGCATTTTACTATGAATTTCTTAAGAATACTCTCAACAAAGTAATGGTCATGTAGAAGACTTTTTTTCAAGCTCTGTGAGAGGGCTGTAAATGGTAACAGCAGCTCCCACGTCCAGGCCTTAGTGATGCATTAGCATGTCTCTAGCTTTGTAAATCACGTGCCGCAAAGCAGACGGGGAAGCCCGCTCATGTGAAATGCAGCGTGGACAGGCGTTATTTCAAGGGACAGATGTGCAGCAGGGAATGGAGAACGTGGCAGAGGGCGAGACGGGGGGGGAAGCAGCGTTGCCAGCTCCTGGGAAGGAGCTGCTTTGCCACCCCATGGCCGTGGGGAGCCGTGGGGGTCCTTGTGCTGCTGGGATTAGGAGGTGCGCTCGATGCTGCGGGTGCTGATCGTGGTGCGGTGTGGGGCTGAGATCCGGAGCTCTGTGCGAAGTGTGTGGGACAAGAGCCATGGTTCTGGCAGCTGCTTGCTGGGATTTTTCGGTCCTAGATTGTACATTTGCGGACGGTCCTTGCCATCTCTGTCTTTTACCTGTTTGGGAAAATTCCCCTATTTTGCCTGCAAGTTGTAGTGCTTTGGTTGTGTTGCGTCTTTGCTGAAGAAAACCAGGCATAGTAAAGCTAGTGGGGAAATAAACCCCCAAAGAAGCCACAATAAGCACTAGGAGGGTGATAAAAAGCAAGAGAAACATGTCTACCTTCTTGTTTTTTCGAGTAAGGTCAATTGACTCCCTGCCACCTTGGAGCATATAACAAAATCGATGATACTTCATCTTTAATTTGATTTTTTCCATTCAATAAGGGTGGTAAGCATTAGTGTCACTGTAATTTTACAGAGTACCATTAGATAACAGGAGAATATCAAACGTGAAGATTATGTGTGGTATCAGTGGCAAAATATTACACCCAGCAATGATTTAGAAGAACATTAATGTCTTAGGCATGCTATAAGACATGTCATGAATCGGACAATAAAATGTCTTGGTCTTCAAATAATTACTCACAAGCTGATATCTGGCTGTTTGGGAGGCAGATCGGATATCCCATCCGCAGCCGGCGACCTGCCAGCGTTTCTCCTAAGGCAGGCGCCTCCGTCCTCCTGCGGCTAATCCTGCACGGCAGCGAGGTGGGTGGGTGACGTGGCCAGAGGGGTGATGGATGCTGCACATTTTAAGCAGGTCGATAACAGGATCGGCGTAGACCATGGTTATTTTTGTGTTTAATTCACTGAATAAAATGAAACAGGTAAATCACTTGGAGGAGATGTGAGCTGATGTTAATAGGCACATTTGCAGCACTATCTAAAAATGAGTTCTGCAATTACTGACTCATGCCGTCGCCCGTGCTCCGCGGTGCTGCCGGGAGGCAGCCCTCCGTGCCAGCATCCCGGGGAGCAGCCCCTGGGCTCCAGCGGCGAGGGCTGGGGCTCGCTGGCCTCGGAGGGTCCCGCCGGGTCAGGGCTCTGCTGGGGTCACGCCAGGACCCTGGCGACGAGCAGCAGGAGAGTGCTGTCCCCGCGGAGGCACGGGGCGTGCTCCGGTTTTCCGTGGCCTCGTGGGAATGGGGCTGAGCCAGCAGAAAGCAGCGGGGCTGGGCAGCTCTTCCAGGCTGCCTTTAGCAACACGGAGGAGCCCTTCCAGGCTTCTTGCCTTCCTTGCGTGAGGGCGGGGAAGCGAGCGGTTAGCGTGCCCGTGGCAGGGAGTCAGCGGTGGGTTCAGCTGTCTCTGCCCCTCCGGCTCCTCCGCAAAGGTCTGCGCCGTGCACGGTCCAGGGAGCTCAGCTAATTCGGTGCTGTGGCTGCTGAAGAGCCTGTTCACCCAAGGCTGAGTAAGAGCAGCAGGTACCCAAAAAGCACAGCCGCTAACAGCAGCTGCGGCAGAGGATGAGAGGCTCCAGGATAGGCGTGAAATTGGATCAGCGTGGCCGTTTACCAGCGAGGGACTCCTGGGAGAAGCCGTGGCGTGCCTGGCTGCCCGCGGAGGAGGCTGAGCTGGCACGGAGGCTGGCTCACGGGGTGGGGGGCATTTGCCTTGGACCGCCCTGGGAGAGCTTCATTAGAGCATCGGGCATCTGCCCGGGATGAGGGAGGTGACCCAATGATCATGGCTGCGTTTCGGCGCTGTTGCGGTCGCCTCCGGCTGCGAGCGAGCACGCCCGCGGGGCTGCCGGCTTCTGCCGGGCTCGCTGCCCGCCCGCGTCGCCTGTGGGCTGAACGTGCGCCGCCGGAGATGTGGTCAAGTGGCTGAGCTGAAGGGGCTGCGGGCAAAAAGCCACGGGGAGGAAGGAAAGTTCTCCATCCCTTCTGCTGAGCCAACTGCCTTGCGGCAAGCCAAGGTGCCTGGCAGCGGGGTGGGCGGCGTGGGTGTCGAGAGCCACTGCTTGTGGTGGGACTGGAAACGTCCCTGCTGGTACGAGGCAGCCTGTGCCCCGGCACGCAGCCCAAACCTGTGCGAGGGTGCACAGGAGACGTGCACGCCTGCACACCTACACTACTGTATTTCAGCGTCCGTGCCAATTCTGTACAGCCGCCGGATCAGAGGCAGGGTTTTTCTGTGACTAATCTTTATCCTGCTGCACTGCTGGCTGCCGCGATGGAGGCGTTGCCGAGCTCTTCGGCTGGCTTCGCCGTAGAGGACATGGTGCCTTTCTCCAGAGGAAATCCAGAAGCTCGGCCACAGGGTCTTTTGTCTCTCCCCGTGGCTGGGGTGGGATGCGGGACGTCCTGAGCATCCTTGTCCCCGACCCTTCCGGGCCTCTGTGTGAGGAACAGCGGTGAGGACCGGGCACTCGGAGGGGTGATGCGGAGCGCTCTGCCAGCTTCCCAGAATAGCATCCTATGCCAGGCCGGATTAGTCCCTGCAGAACCTTGCTGCTGGAGCAGCCCGGCTGGTGGGCAGGCACAGGGACGGGCACTGGGAAGCGCTCCCGCCAGCACACAGCATTCCCACCTCTGCGGAAGGAGAAGTAAAGGATCGGGGAGCTGGGTGACGCAGCCGTCAAGCCTTTTATCGGGAAGGAGCAGAATTAATCGCTCGGATCAGCAGAGTCATTGTGGCTTACCGAAAACAAAACAAAGCCAATTATTATTCGAAGCTTGTCGGGGGGCTGTGGCTAATCTCATTACGCGCAGAGCAGCGAGGCACCGGGGAAATCTCACGGTGCCGATAAAGCGCTCGGCAGCTGCACAGAGCAATTACGGTGAAACCGCTGGGCCGGGCACGGGCACGGGCTGGGGGCTCGGCCCCTCCTTGGGGCTCGGCAGAGACCTGCGGGAGGGATGTCCCCATCCGAGCATCTCCTGCCCGCCTGGGCGGGGAGCCCCTTCTCGCTCCCAGCAGGGCCCGGCGAGTAGGTGCGAGGCAAGGCGGGTGCTGCTCCCCAGGTCCATCCTGGCGCCTTTTTCCCACGTGAATGTCCGTTTGCTGATGCCTGGTCAATAAGCAGCTCTGGGGAAAAAAACCTCTGCCAGAAGCAAAGTGGTTTGCTGGGGGCTGCGGGACCGGCCTCTCTGTAGGCGTCCTGAGTGGGCAGCGTCATCCTCACGGTCCCTCGGCAGGGACAGTCACCCAGAAGGCATAGGGCACTGCGGAA
This sequence comes from Aviceda cuculoides, assembly GCA_035590195.1. NCBI lineage: Eukaryota > Metazoa > Chordata > Aves > Accipitriformes > Accipitridae > Aviceda > Aviceda cuculoides. The sequence goes on from JAVJGG010000001.1 coordinate 869,842, forward strand.
CAAAGATGTCTCGTTCCAGAAGGTGGTAAAAGATATTTATGGGTAGCCATGCAGGCCGTAATTGAATGGCGTTAGAGTGGTGCTGGTTTTTTTTTTTTTAACAAATCTTAAATCATTCCACAGCTCTTGCTACTGTTTTAAATTGTAACTTGGCTTTTTAAAAGTTTATCGTGCACTAATTCATTCAGGCTGTTCATTTACATTCTGCTGACAGGGTACAAAATTGCTTCTTTTTTCATCCCAGAGAATTCTAACTTTGGCAATTTATGGTGCCTTTTTGATTTAATCACGACATTTCCTAAACTTCCATGGCAATAAGAAGACATTTTTCAAGAAGCACCTGAGAGATGGCCGGGGGTTATTTACATCCCTGGCGCACATGTTATTTGCGAAGGCCTTCCCGTGAGTCGCTGGCGCTTGCGCAGGGGCTGGAAGCCACAGGTTGGGGCAGGGGTCCCTCCGGCATTGCTTGGCCGTACTCCTATTTTTTTGCTGTTGTCAAAAATACCCATGTGTCGTTCTTCCCCCCTTCCCACCCTGAAGGAGCCCGCAGCCCTCGGCGAGAGCGGGGCACCCGGGCCACCCGCACATCACTCGTGTGCCGTGGATGGAGGCTCTTTGGCGGTGCTCCGCAAAGCCGGCGTCGTACCGTTACATGCTGAAACACTGTTATTTCACTCTTCCAAGCACTGTCAGAGCAAGTCACAGGAGGGATTATTTTTGGCTCTGTTCAGCATAGTTACCTAGCAATTTGCAGGAGGCTTGGTATCACTGGGTAGTTATTCGAGCCATGCGAGCTGCTTTGCGGCGAGCAATTCATTTGTTGCGTTTGGTTCCTTTTACTGCTCACAAATAGTCCAGATGCCAGCTTGGAGTCTTACAAATTTGTTCTCTGTTGGAAAGATTTCAGCCCTGTTGGTTGTTTGTGAAATATTTCCTCTGATCGTCGCTTTTGCCTGCTCGCCGCCTGTAATTCCCGAATCATGCCTGGGCTGAGTCCACCGGCATGACGCGGTGCTTTTTCTCTGCCCTGTGAAAGGAAAGGAAAACCGCAATGTATGCAGATATCACCATTCCGTAGGACACTGCTTGGAAACGTCTTCCGATATTTTGCTTTCACGTTTCTCAGGTTGAAAAGAAATAATGTGCAAACGCTTTCTTCTGGCTTCTTGCGGCATGCGTTTCTGTGCATGCACAGCATCACTGCTATAATGAGCCATAAATACTGTTTATATTTGGCTTATTATCTCCAAGGTAATTTATGCTTTTTTGCTCATCCAAGGCATTTACAGACCTTCTGTTCCCTGCAGAACTTGAAGCATTGTAATGAAGAATTGTTATTATTCAGCTAATAAGCAATATTGATTGCTAAAAAGCCAACAAAGTCACTCTCTTCCATCCTCCCAGTGTCAAACTGGAGGCAAAAAGCCTCAGGAAAAATCCCAAGTGGTGCAGAACAGGGAAAACAACTTCCAGGTGGCAAGGAGACATGGTGCTATGGTAAAGTTTCAAGGATCTTAATTAGGAACGAATTAAAGATACTTCACTTGCATGTACGGTGTTACCCCCAATATGAAACTATAGCTAAAAAGGAAGAGGGAAAACCTGCTCTAGGCTTCGCCCTCGTACGGGCATCTTCTGTACCGGTCCCCGGCGCTGCCGCGGCTCCCGGCTACGGAGTCTGCAGGCCGGCTCGGTGCCCGCCCGGCTGGGTGCCCGCTCCGGGGGCTGGTGGATGTCAACCTGCTGCCCTGGCCACGTTTTGGCCCGGCGGGGCTGGAGGAGGCGGCGATGGCGATGCTTCTCCCCGCCGCGGGGTCTGCCCAGGCTGCCTGCCGCTGCCAGCTGCCCGCCTTCCGTCCTCAGCCAGCGGCTCCGGGCGCTCCGACGGCGGCTGAACGAAGGCTGCGACGGCGGTTCCCTTCCCTCGGCCGCCGCAGCAAGCGGCGAACCGGCCCCACGTCGGCATCGGGCAGTTCCTCGCCTTCGGTGCCGGCAGCTAGCCCCCGAGGCATTAGTTTGGAGCTCGTCGAGCTCGCCAGTGGCTTTCGAACAAGGCGCCGCGCTCGACGGGTGCCCGCGCTCCCAGCCGTGGGGTGCTACCGCCTAGGGTCCGGCCCTGCAGATGCGAAAGCGAGGTTTTGTCGTCTGCACGGCTGGGGATTTTGGGTCGCTCGGTGCTTGCTGGGGGTGGTACTCGTGGGAAGCTGAGCCCGTCCCGGGGCGGCGGCGGGTGGGAGCATCCCCGTCTCCTGGCAGGAGCCCGGCAGCGGGCACAAACTAGCAAAGCCGTTACCGTAGCTGAAGGACACTCCTTTAATCTCATCAATGTCGCGGCTGTGTTGGTTCTGCAGCGGGCGGCTTCTGTGTGTGATGATGTTATCAGGTATGGCCGATGCTTTTCAGGGGGAAGGTGTTTATGAAGCTTTCCTCCCACGGCACGTAAATGTTCATTAGATCTATTATCCCGACCATTTTGTTCTCCAAAGTGTTGCACAGAAGTCAAAATGAGAACGACGGTTCTCTCGAAGCTCCAGCTCGAGCTGGATGTTTGCTTTAAATAGAATTAACCATGCAAATTGAATCATGTGAGCGTAAATTAGCACTCATTTCTCTGGTGCGCTCGGTATCGCTTAACCTACCATTTACCCCAAGACATCTGCTAAGTGCCATTCTTTCAAGTACTTAAACAGCACCTATTGCTACCAAAAAAGCCCCAGCCCCACGGAACAACAAAGCTGCCGGAAAGCCTGTAATTATCATTAAAGGACTATTGTGCTTCTGGCGATGATAAAGCCGGCGGGTGAGGCTTTCCAGGCTGGCTCTCCCGCTCGCCTTGGGGAGGTGGAGCGGAGCTGGGGCCGAAGCCTGCCTGCTCCCTTCCTCTCCCTGCTCCGGCAGCCGGGAAGGTCCCGGCACCCCACTACGCTGATTTTGCCCAAACCCCGCTCTGTTTCAGGCAGGGCCCGTCCCCTGGTGAAGCTTTGCAGCGCGAGGCACCGCGCAGCCTCGGAAGGGTGTGACTAATGGGGGGATGACCCAGCAGAGCCCCCCCGGCCAGGAGCTCCCCGTTGCGCTGGGGTTTGCTATAAAGAATTGGAAATGTGCTGTCGGAGGAAGGTTGGACCAGGCCTGGGCTCCCCAGCCAGGGTTCCTGCCCGGCACGACCTCGAGGAGGAGACCGTGGGTCTGCCGGGAGATTTCCACCTCCGCTATCTCTTGCTGGCGTCGCTTCCCCTGCAGCCGATAAGGAGAGAGAGGGCCCAGGGCTGCAGCAGGCGCGGTGTCGCTCCTCTAAGCCTTCTGCAGCGTGATCTATTATTTACACGGTTATTTAAGCCTTCGTTGTCATAGCTGGGAGAATTAATGCATTAACCTGGCGGAGAAGATGGAGTGCCGGCAGGCTGGAAGCACGCGGCGCTCTGCCCTTCAGCCCAGGTTTGTTTCTGCACATCAGATCGCAGCCGAAAGCGTGACGGGTGGGGAAGAAAGGTGGCGGAGGGTGGCACTGCTGGTGCCCAGGCGGCTCAAAGGGGTCCCACGGGTGCTCAGTTCGCTCCTCGGCCGGGCTCCTCGTGGGAAACGTGGCTGTGATGCTCATCAGCTTCTTGCGCGATTCCTGCCCCCTTCCTGCAGCGTGAGAAAATTCATTGTGGCTGGTATGAATAGCGTCGGACACAATTCCTCCACAGCGGTTATGCAAATTCCTAGCCACAATGACACATTGTCTTGTGTGATCCTGCGAACAGATGGCCCAAAGACAGGCTCAAGATCTGAATTAGTCCTGGGCTCCCACAATGTAGCTGGGAGCATATGGTCCTCATAGATTTGTGCTTTAGCCTTAATAGCAAAGTGAACTGTTTCTGATGAATAAAGCAAAAGAAGAGGAGAAAAAACAATATTGTGATGATTCAGTAGTACTTGGGCTCTTCTGAAAAGCTGAAATGCTCCCGCCTCAAACTCATGCATCCTTCCAGCAACAGATGAGTGTTTGCTGTTGATGGTCCATAAAGACGCAAGCAGCTCTTCTCGGCAGAAATCCCGATCGCTCGGGCAGGTGACTGTTCCCGGGCACGTCCAGGGATGGCAGATGTCACAGTGACGTGGAGGAAAACCTCCATTAATAGCAGACGGTCAAGCTGGCTGTCAAGTCCACGTCGCCCCAAAAGCCTGGCTGTAGTGAGCCCGTCCCGCACGGCACGCTGGCAGGGTTTGTGTTTCACGTGGACCCGCTGCAACCGGACTCGCAGAGGTCTCGCCTGGGTAACACGGACCACGTGTGCGGTGCCAAAGGCTGGAGGACTCTGGGCTCATCCTCACTATAGAAAGCGAGCTGCTGCTCTTTCCAGTGCTGATCCCCCTGCAAGGTGGAGGAGCTGGGATGCAGGCAGGAGCATGGTCCCGCTTGCAGCAGCATTGCCTTTTGGCCAGGGTGGCTCCTCCGGCCCCCACGGCATCGCTCCCATCAACAACAGTCTGCGTGGACGAAGCTCAGAGCCGGCTTCAGACCCAGTATTTATGCTGCGGCTTCCCAACCCGTTCCGAAAGTACCCGTGGTGGTTTATAATTCCATTTGGCACTTTGTTTTATTGCGAGGCTTTAGGAACTGCTTTGATAGATAGCTTCTTCTCTCCTGTTTGTCACGTCTGTGCTGCATGTTTTATCAGTTGCTGGTTTCCAACCTGGAGCCATCAAGAGGAGCACCTATTTTGGAAAAATGGGGCATTGTCTGTTCATTTCTTATAGTTTTGTAAATCCATGAAGTACTGGGTTTTTTCTCTGGTTTATTTCAACCTAAAGATGTTTTTAAGGCAGCTCATTGAGGCTGCTTGGGATTTCTCTAAGGACTGAATAGGAAAGTAATACATATGGTGGAAGTGCTGAGCAACAATGATTAATTCTGTCAGTTAAATAACATACAAGTATTAAATAGCATATGCTACTGTAACTGCATTCCCCCTGACATCAGAACTGTACCCTTCCCATCAGCAGAGGAGCTGTCACTTCAAGTCCGGAATGCAGCATCTGGATGAAAAGGGACTTTTTTTTTTTCCCCAAGCTATACTATTTCTAATCAGTTGTGGTTCAGGTCCTAATATTTGCCCAGTGCAAATCCTTTCAGTAATCTGAATAAGTGGTTCCCCCAGGCTCGTAACTGTGAAAGTGTGTGGAAGGGATTTTGGCACCTGTGCCGCTGCCACCTGGTTTCATGGTGCTGCAGATATGGCTGCGCCAGGACCGGGCTCTGCCGGCTGCCCTGCCAGGACCGGAGTAGATGTACCAGGGCTGCCGCCCCCAAAAATAAGTAGCAGCAGATGTTCCAGCCGATTTATTTTTCTTTCCCATGTTTTGTATTAGTGTAAACCAGCTCAGTGGGTCGGCCAGTATTTCTCTGGTACGAGGGTGCTCTTGCTTTGGGTGGAGGAAAACCCCAAAATTCAGCGTCTCCATGAAAAGAAACTGCTCCAGAGGTGTGGGGACCCCTGGGAGGCTTCGGGTGGTGGCACGACGGGGCAAATGCACTGTGTGTTTTGGACTGGAAACGAAATAGGGTGCTGTGGAGCGGGTACGTCGGTCCTTGTTTCTGTAAAGTCAGCTTTCTCTTACATGAGCAAACAGAGCGCTTGCTGCTGTCCCCGGGTTCATTGTTAGGATGCTCTGGGAAGGAGCTCAGACGGTTGCAGGGGACACAAGTGAACTTTTATTTCCTTTTAATTACAAAGCAGAGTTGTAATTAATTGATCCCGACATTTTCTTGAAGAGGGATGAAAAGGAGAGGACAATGCAGTTTCAAATCAGGACAGATGAAATACCAGGGCAGACAATATTTAACAGGGCAGCGCCGTGAGCTGCTTCACCAGGCTTCAGGGGAGCTCTCGTCCCCGTGCCGGGGAGCCTGGCAGCTGATGACCAAGAAACACCGCGGGGTTTGCACGTCGTGTTCCCACGTGTCCTGCAAACATCTGGTAGAACGGGTTTTTGGACACCCCCAGCCCCAAAGAGAGCCAGGTGGGGGCTCACCTCACCCCCGCCATCCCCTGCCCTCTGGCTGAGGCTGGGTGACCTCTTCCAACCTTGTCCAAGAGGCAACCCTGTCCCAGCATCCCTGGCCGTTTCCCCTCGCCGGCAGGAGAGGGCTCGGCAGAACCAGCCTCTTCTCCCCACCGCCCGCCCGCGGCTCTGCCGGACCCCCTGCCCACCGCTGCGGCCCGCCGGGCATCGCAGACCTCCGTCAGGACAGGTCCCCCCCGCGCTGACTGTCAGCTTGGCAGCGCTGCCGGCATCTTCGGTTCCCATGGCGACCGTGGGATGCTGTGCCGTGGAGCTGGGTACCCGTACGTGCCACGGCACCGCCAGCTTCTGCTGGTTCCTTCGGCAAGTGGGCGGCACGAGCTGCTTCGCAGCTGGGGGAGCCGGGGGGGAACCCGGGTGCGGGGCATGGTGCGTGGCCAGAGCCAGCTGCGGGGGATGTATTTTATGGCAGAAGGAGAGCAGAACCCCTGTGCTGCAAGAGAACACTTGCAACCCTGCAGAGAAGCACAACATACATATATATATATTCTTAGCAGGGCAGCAAGACAAATGAGCCCAGCTCTTGGAACCATTCATCTAAGTTGTGTGCTCTGGACCCCTATTGCCACGACAACCTTTTCTGAGTAAATTAAGTCCTGTGCCTGGCACTATTTGCTCTACTGAGCTCTTATGCTCTGAGGCGCAGCAGCCTGTGGTGAGTTTTTGGGAGCCCGGGGTGAGACCCAGCCCTGTGCAGGGCACTCGGCAGGTGGGGTGTGGGTGACAACCGGTTTGTTTTGGTGTTAGACGACGGCCCGTCTCTCGTTTCTGCTTGCATAGGGCAGGTAGATGTCACGACTGCTGGGAAAACAGTTTTTTCTGGTGCCGTCCTTGGAGTGAGGATTTAGGATTTTATCCCCTGCTTTGACCAGAGACGCCTTGGCTGGATGTTCAGGGTGGACGGTGGCCCCGCAGTGGTGCCCGTAGTCCCCGAGCAGCACCGTGACTTGCCCCACGCCTGCCCGAGACGCTGCAAGCGGAATAAGCGCGCAAGGGGACGCAAACTGTTAAAATACAATCCTGGCTTTGTTCGAAGAGCGGTCTCCTGGTGTATGAGGCTCCCTGCTGCCTTCCAATCACTCTTTGCTGACACACAGCAGAAAAACCCGAGCAGGCAGGCTGCCGGCTGAGGCTCCGAACGTGCTCCCTGTGCCGGGTGGTGCTGCCGCCTCCCTTGCCCAGGCGGTACCTGGCTGTGCCGATGGGAATTAGTAATGCTTGGAGCTGAAGGACGCGGGGAGACAGGTCATACTTTTTCTGCCCGTCTTGGGATTCTGCAGATGACTGATGCTCATCTGTTGTCTTAATTTTGATGTTTCTTGTACCTGGGGGTGAGGACGGGCAAGGCCGGTGCGCTGCTGAGCACTCCCCGCTGCTGCAGGCTTGTGTGTCCAGGGCTCCCGGTGCTCCTGCTCTCTGATATATGCACCTTTCTCTTTCTGTAGATTGTATCTTCTATGTGTATTGTAACTCGCCTCGCTTCTCGCTGGCTGTGGCGAGGAATTCATCTCTCCTCTGCCTGAATCTGGTCACGGCAGGCTATGGGGGAGCTGGTTTTTTAAGGCACACGGATGAGCAGCAGGCGGGCTCGCTCGCTCCGTATTGCTCCCCTGCACGCGCTTTCGGAGGGAGAAATGGGAGTTCAGCCCTCCTCCCCCCGCAACTGCCTCTTGCAGCTGGAGGCAGGAGGTGGGTTTGGGCACCCACCCCGAGCAGGACCGCGCAGCTCTGCTGCTCCTCGCAGCCTGCCGGAGGGGTTTTAAACGGAGAGCTTCTTCGCTCTGCTTCTGTAAAGTAGTCATTCCCCGCTTCAGCATTATGTCTGAGCAATGTTGCCTAAAACAAACTCTTTTCGAAGCCAAGATTTTGTAGTTCTATAGCCCCAGTTGCGCCAGCAACAGAGTGGCAGGAGGTCTGCAGGACAGTTGTGCCTCAGGGCTGGTTGGCCAGATATCCACAGTGCCAAGGTCCAAGACCATCTTCTTGTTCCAGTGAGGTCTGGAGGTTTGTCTAACCAGCAAGTCACCGCTTCTGGAGAGCTTTAGCTCTGCAAGTAGGTGAGCCATATTTCTTTGACCACTTTAACAGGCTAGATTGCCTTGAAACCATTCGCAGCTCAGCTTTAAATGCTAAGTAGAAATAGCTGCTGAAGAGAAAGTTGCCTTCAGGAGTCTGATGAAGCTCCGCGGCTGACCGCGGTGCCTGGGGCCGCGGCAGAGGGAAGCGCAAGCCTCGTCTTTGTGTCGGTCTCAAGTTCGTGCCCTCTTGGAGTGTGGAAAGCACCAAGAAAAGTCCCAGCCTGCTCCTGTCCGGATCTGGGGAGAACTGATACTGGGCCGTAGCTGTCCATACCAGTCCTCGTCAGAGACCACCTCACCCCGTGTGTTCCTGCTGTGCTTTACGTGCCCAGCACCTACTGCCCCTCGGGTATGAACCACCCCCCTGCCCGGGGCTGAGCAACAGCCCTTGCACCTGCAAGAGAAGCCAGTGACTTATCACTCTAATAACAATCCATGCTGCTTATTTGAGCATTCTGCTAAACCAGGTGGAAAGGCAGGATTAATCCGCTGTGCGTCATGTTCTGTCAGCATCGCAGCCCCCGTTGACGGGGCATCGCTTCCCAGCCCATCCCCTCTGCCTGGGAGGACTTTCCTCTTCTTTCTCCTGTTGTCGGAGGTCGGATGCTGGCAGCAGGTCTCCGTGGCCTCGCCACCTTCCCTCCCAGCTACTGCCAGGCACCGGCACCTTGGCAGATTTCCCGCGCACGTGATCGATGCACCTCGTTCCCTTATACCAACCCCATGGCCAATCAAAGGGAATAAAATGTGAAAAGCCGCACAAACAGCATCCCCGAAGAGCAGTAGAGTGCTAAACTGCTGCTCCTCGTGACAGTCGGATGAGATTTTTTTTGTCTGCAAACAAACAACCCTAGTTAACAAAAAAGAATACTCCGCTGCTGTAACAGCGCATTGAAGGGATAGAGGCGACTCCTTGCAGGCACCGGGATCTATCCTGCCCTCGGCAGCACCTGCATCCCCGGGGAAGCCGGAGCGCGCGCCGATGGGGAGGAGCAGGATGCGGCACGCCGTCACTGCCGTCTGTCTGCTGCTGGAAACAGCTTTAATTTTTCCTAGTGCCTTGCACAAAGCAGCGACCCGGCAGGTCCGGGTCCTGCCTTGCAGCGCCGGTGCTGCTTTTGGCCTCGCGGGCGCACGTTTGCGCGGCAGGAGGAGGCCCGCGGCAGCGCTTCGCTGGGATTTCGAAACGCTCGGCAAACGTTCTGTCAAGGTGAACCGCTTGCGCTGCGTTCCTGGGACCTTCCCAGCCTGGCTGGTGGGAATCTCCAGGAAAGGAGCCCTTCGGTAGAGAGCAGGGAAGACGCGCAGAGACAGCGGGAATTTGGGACCATCCTGGCCTAAATGGAGTTGCCTGATGGAGATGCCCGGTGCGGCGCGGTGGAGAGCTCGGTCTCCCTGGCAATGGTTGCCATGCGATAGCTGCCGTGGCACTGCGTCCGCCTGACTTCAGTCAAACATGTTTTTCTTCCCAAGGGAATGCGCTTGTGTCAGAGTCCCCAGGGAGGCACGGGCACCGAGGGGCCCCGCAACGAGGAGACTCGGGGCTGCGGATGGATGGACCCCTGCTGATGGGGAGAGGGGAAAAAGGGAGAGGTCTGGGGGTCGGAACCCGAAGGTGGAGCTGCCCCCCGGTCTGCAGCAAAGGTGGGACGTGGATATGGCAGCGGGATTGAACAGCATCGTGCCCCTCTCCTGCCCTTCCAGGGTCCTTCCCAGGTACAGAATCCTGCCCCGCTGTGGCACACGACCATCGCTCCCAGGCCTGCAGCAGATGTAGTTTTCCAGACATAATGTGGCCTGGAAGACACCTATAACCTATTTTTTGGTGGTTATTCAACCCTTTCAGGTCGATGCCCAAGCTGCAGTTTGTCTCTGCAGTCTCAGCCTCTTCTGTGCTCCCTAATTTGACGGACTCACAATTTTACAGTCGTGCTTTCTGTCCCCCCAGCAAACAATTAGAGGTACACCGTAAGGTAACTCTGCTATTTCAAAAATAAATCTTCTATAGGAATGTACATTTCTTTATTTTAAATCCAAATGTGAAAGAAAAAATATGATATTAATGCAAGAAGGTCATAGGAAACTAGTGGGAAGAGGCAACGCCCCCGGATGAACAAGTGCTTTGTCTTTTGACACTCCGTGACTAGCTCCGCGCGGAGCCGTACACCCGTTCATGCTGCGCCGCCACGGAACGCTGCGAACCTTGTAACGACAATGCCCGGAGTGCAGGGGGGTGCTGAGGCTCCCACCGGGGCAGATTTCAATAGGCATTGTCTACGGAGGGGTTCTGGCTGGGAAAAGCATCTGACCATGCATTGCAAATAATCAAATAAATGTTTAAAACGGGTTGAGAAATAGGCACCCGTTGTTTAGGCACCTGTAGCCGCCGGCACCCCTCACTGGTAGAGTCGGGTCCTGAAGAGCCGTCTGTGCTGGGGTTGTTGGCTTTATCCACTATCAGCACCGACTAGAGAGTTGTCCCAACAGAAATTGTCTGGTATTTCATATGTTACTTGCATCTGATTTTTGTATCCGCTTTTCCACATGAACAATAACGTTGAAGCGAACGTCAGTCATCAGACAGACGTAATTGGATTTAGGAAGTGTTATATTGTGAATTAAGTTGACTGATGGGGAAGTGTCAGTTTTATTAATAATCTTCCTTCAGGTGATAATTTTATATCTATAAGGATGAATTACAAGAGTACTTGAAGGCATCAGTTCAAAATGATGAAGTCATTTTAATAAAGACCGACTTTCTCTTTCATATACTTGTTTTTAAATGTTTTATCTCCTTGTGGGAAAGTGCATCCAATTAGGAGCCCAAACCAGTGTAAAAAATGCCACATAATCAAGCGATTAGTTTGTGTCCGGACCCCAGGCAGGCGCAGCGGCCGCGCAGGCAAGTCCTGGCCGGGGACCGGCTGTCTGCAGGCAGCTTTGCTCTGCGTTTTGCTGGGATGACCTGGCTTCTGGAGGCGGTAGCTGCACGTCTGTTTACTAACGAGAGAAAACCCTGTTTTCCTCTTTGCACGCTGAAATACTTTCAACCTCGGGAAAGCTCCCCGCTGGGCGCAGCCTCGCGAGGAAGCCCGTGCAAGGGAGGCAGAGGTGCTGGCCCTGAGCGCGGCCCCGGCTCTGGGGTGATGGATTTGAGCTTCGTCCCGCGATGCTGCAGGGTCTGGAAACGTTTTGCTTTGGTTTTCCCCTCTGAATAGCTTTCGTGGTTTGTTTTCCGCATTATTCCTGTGGCTGTGGGCAAAAGCGAAAGGGATGAATTCTCCAGGCAGGAAGAGCTGGACAACGCGTTCTGCTTCCAAAAAATAGCCTTTAAGAGGAATTCACTGTGATCCAGGGCTTGAATAAATCCGAGGATTATACCAGCATGAAAATCTGGAGTTTTGCAGTAAAAGCCTGTTTCTGTTGCGTATTATGATAAATAGCCGTGTCGTGCGCCAATAAGAGCGAGCGGTGCCCCAAGACGCAGATCGGGGACGTAGTTACCATCTGAACTAACCAGTGCCAAACTGGGATCGGGTGGAAGGCACCGGCGTCTCTTTGCGTCCTCTCCCAGCGCGTGCAGCGGCGCGCTGCCTCCTTGCCGCACGCCGTCGGGAGTTGACACGGTTTCCCCGCCGGAGAGGTGCGGGAGGGGACGGCTTCGGGTGCCAAGCGCGTCGCCGCCGCCTCGGGCAGCTGCCTCCCCATCGGCTCATCCCCGGCCTCTGCCTTCTCTTCCCGTTATCCCGGCTCCGGGTGGGAGGACGGCAAGCCCGCTGCAGCCGGGGAGGAGCGGGGCCGTGGGAGCCCGGTGCCCGGCCGGAGGGGACGATCCCCAGGCGTTAGAACAGGCTGTCCTGTCACCCCGATTTCTCTGTCGTATCGGCACCGGCTGATGCTCGTTCTTGGGGCCTCAATGCAAATCTGAACATTGAAAAAAAATCTACTTCCTTTTGTTGTATTTTTCCAGAAGAAAGAAGTGGGAAATGCAGTAAGAGAAAGAGTAAGAGGGACAAAACCGAACACTTAGAAATATCCCCAACTCCCTTCCTCTGAAGGAAACTTATTGCTGGCTTTGTTCCATGTCTTGTGCAGCAAGGAGATGCCTTTTCCCCTCGTTGTTTCCAGTCATGGTACTGCTGAAATCAAAAGGGTTTGGGGTTTATACGTCAGTGCTCCGGGGCGGCTCAGAGCCGTCTTCTAAAGATGCAGGTCACTGCTTCATTTCCCTTTTCTACTTAAGCTATTCTAATTAAGACTGTCTTAATAAATATTTGATGTGCATTTCAGCCGAAATGGAGGTTGTGAGCCATGCCTATTGCAAGCACTGGTCAGTGCAGTCTGCAATCCAGGAGTCACCTTTGAACACTCATTTATCACCAGACAACATCCGCTTCATTACGTCTCTATTGATCAGTTAAATACTTTGCGCTTTATTTATCCCACCGACAGGAGGGAGTATTGCGGGAACAAAGAACAATCAGGTTAGACTAAAATCTAAGGAAGAAAAATGAGCTGATAAAACCTGTGCTCCGCCTGGCTTCTCATTTGGAGTGGGTTTTTTTTTTTTAACTAATGAAAAAAATTTGCTGCAAACCCGCAAATCAGTGAAAAAAACCTCTTTGGCTGAAGTTCTGCACGTTTGCAAATGCTTATGCAAGGTCCCGGGTGAAGGAGAAGGCGGCCTGTGCTTCCCAGGGGAGCGGAGCCCGAGGCGGAGCGGGGGCTTCAGGGAGCTGTGGGCTCTTGTCCCCAGTTGCTCTGCCTCGGCGGCACGCGGTGCTGTGCGCCTGTTGTCGGGCGGTCTCGCTGGGCACGGCGGTTTTCGGAGCGGCGGGAGGTGCGGGGAGCCTCCTGGCTCAGCAGGGCGGCCTGATCCGGGCGGCGAGCGCGAGCCGATTTCCAGAGGCGCCTTTGCCCGGTGCTGCGGATCGGAGGAGAAGAGCGAAAGGCGCTCTTCGAAATTGCTCGTGTTCTGAGGTGGGTGGTTGGAAAACAACAGGCATCGAGCAAAAAGCCTCCCCGACGGCGTGTTTCCCGGACGTTCGTTTCCCTTCTCCCTGCGCTCCTTCTCCGGCAGCAAGGCAGCCAGCCGCTCGCGCCCAGGACCTGGGGAGGGACGGACGGACGAGGCGGCCGCAGGCAGGGCCGGGCAGCGGCGCAGCACCGCTGCCTGCCGCCGCGGTCAGCCCGTTCACCGGTACGAAAGCCCGCTCCCGGCGTCGCGGCCCCTCCGAGCAGATGGGAAGGATGACCCGGTTATTTATGTTTTCCTTGAGAGATGAACGGCGAGAGCCAACCGCCGAGTTGGCCGATAACGAGATTAAACACGCCTGCGTAACGCCCCGGGAGCCTGAGCGCTGTGCGGAAGGGCCGGTGCTGTTATTGCTGTCTCGGCTGCTCCTAGTGCCGGGATATAAACCCCCGTGTCTGCGGAGACCTGCCCTGACCCGCCGTTAGGGATAGAAAGGCGCTCCACGGGAGGATGCCATCGGACGTGCCCACCGCTTTCCCCCCCCTCACGAAAGGGATCCCAGATTTCAAAGCAAAATTAGAATTCCGGTTGTTCTTTGGTGGAGATCTGAATCTCTGTCTTCTGCCGAAATGGTTTTGTGCTGAAATGGTTTGAAGTCAGATGCTTTAGCAGCACAGAGAGCGTGAGGCCGGATTTGCATGTGAAATGAATCACGCCTGATGTGATTAAAAATGCCATAAAGGTTGAATTTAAGACTCTTTTTTTGTTACTTACTATTAAAGTTTTTCAGTAATTTTCCACCCCCTCAGATGAGCGTCGTTCAGATGAACTGAAGAGAAACTTTCTCTGCGATTCATTACTGAGGGGTCTGAGGGGAATTCTTCATTCTTCAGTGAAAAAGCAAAGCTAAAAATAAAGGTTCTTCCATCAGATAAGTGGTTTTGTAGAAGCTGAGATTCTGGGAAACACAAGGGCAGCTTTTTATCTTGTGAATTTTCAGCGGTAACTAATTAGGGAAGGGAGAGGGCGTGGGCAGGGCGCGGTGTGCGACGGGCACGGCGAGGGCTGGGCTGCTGCTCCCAGTGTCCTCCAGCGTGAGCATGTTTGGCACTGGCGATAACGCCGATATATTTTGATCTGGAAAACACGATGCAGAGCAACAGAGAGGGGCCAGTTTCCCTGCCGTGGGATGGTTCCGACGGCACTGCGGGCTCTGCCGCTGGCCTGAGCTTCGCGCGCTTTCTTCACCCGTTTGGCCCGTCCTGGTGAAGTCCCGCTTCCATGGGATCCGAGAGATCACCATGGACCACAGAGACGTGCGTTTAGGGGTAAATCCCGGTGGGCCCAGTAAGTCACCCGTCTGCTCCGTCGCCCCTCCGCCTTCTCCTCCAGCAGGCACCGGCACGAGCAGCGTGCCCCCTCCGAGCGCCGGGAGACGCGGGCGCGCTGCGGGACGTGAAGCTGGGACCCGCCTTCAAAGCCTGCAGAATTTGGGGGTTTTGGCAAAACAGGAGGTCGCGGCGCTCGGGCACGTGGGGGCCACGCGGGATCCGGTCAGGATTGGCGCAGGGGCCGTGCGGAGCCCGCGCAGGGCAGCTCCGGGCACCGTGAGCAGACAGGAGGCCGGGCTGGGATCGCGTTGCTCCTTGTCGGTATTTCAGCATCGGAGCGTCGCCAGCGTGGCCGTTTGGAAGAGCAACCGCCGGGCTCAGCCACGGGGAGGAAGAGCCGATCCGCGCTTTCCCAGCCGTCTCTGGCGCCGTTAGCACGAGGCAGTTGCCGGCCCCGCAGCCAGATGCAAACACAAAAAACTTGCGTGGCCCCTGTCCCTCCCTGCACGAATGTGCCTCGAGGCCCTGGAGCAGCTGCTGCCGTCATCTCCGTCCCACCGCATCCCCGTCCCACCTGCATCCCCGTGCCCACGGACGCCGCGGTTAGTCCCTGAGGAAAGATTATTTGCATGATTAAAAAAAGGGGGAGGAACGTCACAGGCAGCAAACCGCGTTCCTTAACGGTGCTCTTATGAAACAGATGCATGTCAGCGTATGTCTTAATATGAGCGTCTATTGCAATGATAGCAGAATCAGTCAGCGGCTGGAAGAAAAAAGGAGATATCTCTCCATCTGTGTAGATGCGGGGTTGAAATCATATTTGTATGTAAATGTGGTTTTTCTAAATGCATGCTAACTTACCCGTTGCTACAGGAGATACTGCGTATTCATAGCAGGAGAGCATTTTACCAGAACAGGAGTTTTTGAAAGTACTTTGCATGATTTTTTCCTTTTTTTCTGAGTGTCGGAGTTTGACTAACACATTGAAAATTAAAAAATAATTGAAACAGATCACATGCAACTCAGCAGGGGCATTATTTTCCGGTGAGTGGCAAGGGAATGGTGCAGCGGTAACGCGCGGCTTTTGTAGCCTTGTCACTTTGATGAATTCTTTAGTGCCATCAGAGGCAGCGCAGGGAGACTCGGGCTTTATGCCGCCTTTCCCGTCAGGGCGCTGCCAGCCGGAGCAGCGCTGGCTGGACTCGGGGAGCCTCGTTCCAGGGAAAAACATATGTGTTTTCCGCTAATCGGCAATATACCTTTTCCTTGTAAACACAAATTGGACATGGGAAAGCGTCGTCAGAAGGAGCGCTGGTTCGTGCCTGCGCTTTTCCGCAGGAGCCGAGCCTTTGGGCGGTTGCGGAGGAAAGGCCTGGTAAAGGCTCCCCTCAACCCCAGCCCACCCCGCTCGCGAGCCATGCAACATCAATGGCTTTGTGTAAAAAAAAAAAAAAAACCAAACCCAAAGCAGTGAAGCGTGGGGCACCTGAGCAGGGCAATCAATGCGAGAAAAATTTACCTCCTGGTTGACCAGGGGTGCTATTCCCCCGGTCCATGCCGCCTTCTCCAACGCAACCGACCCGTCCGCTCTGGGATGCCCACGGCCAAGTTCACCTTGCGCGTTACATCGCTCGGCGTCGGTCGTGACGTTTCAACCCCGCGACGGTCTGCGGGCCAGCGCGTCTCTGGCGGGCACCGGCTCCGCACGGCTCGGTCCTGCAATTCCGCGCGGGCAACGGCCAAACGCGGCTCCTTGCAGAGCTCATGGCCACGTCTGGCAGTGCTGGTTTCTGCAAAAACAAACCCCGAGCCCCTGAAGGCACAGAGCAAACAACCGCGGAGGGGACGGGCGGCCGGCCGGGACGGGGCAATCCCGAGGTCCCCGAGGGGCTCCCAGCTCTGCTGGGGAGGGTCGGCCGGGGATGGCTTCCCAGGGAAAATAAAAACAAATCATGGCTTGGACTCATATCTGCCTGCGAACGTTTCCATGCCACATCTGCTGCTTTGAATTAGGACCTGAATATTCATCTCCAAAATGTATAATTCATACTTACAGCAGACAATTCATAATTTAAGTGTTATTGCTCTAAATTAAGTATAACATTTAAGCTGGCTGCGGACCAGACAACTAAAACCAAGATGCCATGAAGAAGGAAACAGGCGCTCTCAGCGGCTCACCCCGCAGGTACCGGCTGGGTGTCGGTACCCAAGCGCGCGGCCGGCGGGAGGATGCCCTGTCCAGAGCGGAGCAGGACCCGGCTGCGCGCGACGCCCCAGCCAGCGCCTCTCCCTCCTCCCACGGCCGTCGTTGGAGAAAGAAACAAAAAAAAGTCAGAAATGAAAAAGGAAAATTAAACATGAAAATTTAATTAAATCACCCTTTGATCACTCTCTGCGGAATGGACTTAGTTCAGAAGATTATTTGTTGGAGAGCAATAATAGCTTCTAATTAGGGTAGGATTCAATGTGAAATGAGGGTTGGCGGCTGTTTTTTTTAAATCAACCCGTTTTTGCCCTACACAAATCAACAAGACTCCGTGCACGTTACCAGCTAAATATTATTAAAATTGTATTTTATAGCCCGGTTACTCACCATTGTTTATCCGTTTGAAACTCTGGGCTTAAAGTCAACACAGAAATATAATCAAAGCGGTCGACGGAGCGGCAGTTTGTGCCTCAGTTGCAAAAAGCAGGTGCAGCTGCGTGACTCCCACGGAAAGCCAGGTTGGAGAAGAGCGTTTTTCCCCCCACGAAGTCACCCGTCCCCTCCGCGGGCATCGCCGTGCTGGGGTGGCCGGCGCGGCGCGTGCAGCCCCCGCCCCGCCGCCGTGGGGCGCGGCTGTCGGTAACGGCCGGTGCGTTCTGCGCGGCGTTGTGCGGCCCGGCCCGGCGAAGCTAGAAGCCGTGCCGGTACCGCCCGGCATCTCCCCAGCGCCGGTGCGTGCCTCGGCCCGCCCAGGCCCCTCGGCAACCATTTTGTTTCCCGCGCGTTACCTCAGCCCCCGGCCTGCGCGGCCCGGCCTCCCCTGCCCTCCTCCGGCCTGCCCCGAGGTGTGCCCGCTGCCGAGCCCCCCGACTCTTGCGGCCTACCCCGTCGGAGCTGGAGCTGGAGCCGGACCCCGGGCCGGGGTGGCTGGAGAGAGAGGTCCTTCCTTCGTTCCCTTTCTCACGCTCGGCAGGCAGCCCTGTCGGCGCGTCACCGCGAGGCGGGGGTGACAAGGCGTGCCATCGCAGGGCCCGGGCGGGGAAAGGGTCACCGGCAAACCTGGGGAAAGCTTGGCGCTCCCACACCCCGCTCCTCATCTCCTCGCAGGCCGGCTGTCCCCGCGGCCGCCCCATCTGCTCCCAAAGGCGCAAGGCGTGCGCTGAGCCCGCTGAAGAAAGCGGGCCTTCGTGTCGGTCCCGCAGGAGGCTGGGCGGCTGCGTTCCCCTACAGCAAGGCGGTGGTGATGGAAGACTCGATTCTCCGCCCAGCGCTGGGCGACAATGCGGGAGATGAAGGCAAAGTAAGCGGTGCAGGGCCGCGGCTTTCGCATGGCGGGAGGCTGCCGCCCGAAGCCGCGTCCGCGGTATTTGGGTTGTGAGCGCGCACAGGCTCAGTGCCTCTTTGCAGGGCTATTGCAGGATGATAAGCAGCTTGTCTCTGAACTCCGGTTCACCCCTCTCCAGCTCTAGACGGCTGCGGCCTCTCTCCCCAACTCGTCCTTTGCCATGTTTCTTTCATACCTATGACTGGAGCGTGTTAAGGCGTGCTGAGGTTTGTTCTCTCCTCTGGATGATACTAGTTTTTTCCTGGCTTTATCCCCGTCTCATGAAATACATCCAAGTCAGATGGATTGTGTTCTTCTGTTTAGCTGAGTTTTTGCTTGTGGTGTGGAAAACTTTGCACTGACTGGCAAATAGTCCCCTATTTCTTGATCTATTACTCTTAAGTTCTTCTAAATGGGTTTGCTTCTGCCACTTCTTCCCACCTCTTCAATTCCAGATATTGATTAATGATTTAATTTTTATGAGTTTTCTTATTTTTATACTTTCATGCGAGTATTGGTATGTCCATACAAAAGCGCATGTACGAGAAGCCTGTGGTACAGTCTCCTTATAGGTTATAGTCATTAATCAAACATCATTCTGTGATACAGTAGAATGTCATAATAAACTAGTCGTGTGGTCTGGGAGGCTTTAGTATATGTGCATAGCCTATGATCTGCTGTCTGCAATGGTGGGAGGGAGGATCAGCGGGGCTGCTGGGGCCAGCACTGGCGATTGCCTTGGGGGCCAGTGACCGCTTCCTTCCTGTCACCTATATATAGAAACCCATGCCCTCCAGCCAGTTCTTTAAAATAGGCTGTATATGTATGTATGCACAGATATCCATGTGTGTACATAAGAGATGTCTCTTTGGCCCTGAGCCACGTGACGGTAATGTTTGATGCTTGCTAGCTACAACGTACCGCAGAATATCTCCTTTGCGACAGTGAGCGCCCCTGGGCATAGTGTATATATGAATCTGGTAACCAAATTGTGATGACATAGGTAACAGAAGTTATAGTTATTGATTAGATAACCCATTTAAGCTCCTAAGAAAATTAACTTAGTGTTTAATTTCCAAAGTCTATCGGCAGCAGATGAGTTGTAACAGTACACGTACGAAGACATGGACTTCATGGCTCATGTACTTGGTGTATATCATACAGAGCAGATTCATTCCTCCTGTGGTTATGTTTGAAGCTCTAGAAAGGAACATGATCCTTAAAATCAATTTAGTATTAACCATTTTTTGTGAAACACTGTATGCGGTAACACATCTGAGAGCTAGTAATATATTTTCAACATTACTCAGAAAAAAATGAAATTTCTAACTTCCTGCATTTTTAATGTAGTTTTTCCTAGATACTACAAGTGAGTTGTGGTAAATCTGAGACAGGCAGGCAGGCCACAGACGGCTGTTGTTTTTCTTTCTCTCTCTACGTCACGTAATCATAGAACTGTCTTGTGCTCTTGAGAGAAGCATTGTGCCGAGACAGTGCCACCCTGGTATGGATTTTTACAAAAACAGTTTCTATGCCATCAACAATGCCTTCAGTTGCTGATGGAATTGCATGGAAATGTAACAATGACATGGTTAATGATAAAAGCCAATGGTCAATATTTCTCCTCTGTCACTGCTGTAACTGAAGAAGATTGCTACTATCCTTTTGTTTTATGAGAACATTATTATCCAGAAGATTTTAGAAGCGCTAAAAACCATCTGCCATTTTGATTCTACTGACTGGGAGAACTGCGCATAACCAGGGCAATAGTAAGCTTTTCGTTAGATCAGGAACATACATTATAAAGAGGTACTAACACTGTTAAGCAGTCACACAGATTCTGTTTTCATAACTTAAATTACCTGTTTGATGTTCTGCATCATGTTCATATCAAGCAAAGGAGCTTTAGAGCTACAAAGGGACAGGCTCTTCATTACAGCTCATAATTATGCAAAATTTTGCTCTTTTGAAATGCATTTTCATTCCAGATGTAAATGTTTAATTCTGTTCTTAATTAAAAACAGGGATATATTATAATGCATAATATGAATTGCATTTATAACATAATCATTACACAGCTAAACCAAAAATTCTTTAACTGTCAGTCAAATATGATTAATGCAAAATGATTCAACCTTTTAAAAACACTGTGTTGAATTTATTTATTTATTTATTTTTAAAAAGTGTTGTTAAAATTGCAGTGTTCCCATGAAAATTTTAGGTCCCAGCTTCCACAACAAACTTATTCAACTGGAAATGCAGCTACAGCTGTGTTGTTGGCCATATAAAGAAGTGAGCTTGGCGGGCCGAAATAGTTGAGATAGTTGCTTTTCAGGAAGAAACCTCTCTTACTACAGAGAGAGTGGGATGTGAAATTACATCCGTATCTAAAGTAGAATCGAGATAGTATATTGATTTCAGGAAGAGCCTCAGGATTCACTGTGAATGAGAAGGGCAGAAACTTTTTGAGGCAAACTGTTGTGCTGTGCCAGCCTCGCATTCTGCACTTGCAAAGTACTGCTACATTAATTGTCCTTCAGCGAGAAAATACCTTGAAATGGTGCACAAATATCTAAAGGTATTTGTTGTTAGCTTCAGTTGTTGCTTTCTGTTCATGAGAAGCTTGGATCTAATTGTGATTTGTGCAAGACGATTGACTCATACATTCTTTTACCACTTTCAAAATTTGGTCTATGGGCACGTTGTCATATCAACCAGGAAAACCACACAACTTGCATGTCTTTGAAAGGCTGATGCTGGTATTCTGCAGGCAGTTCTATTGCTGTAACAATTTTTTTTGGTGCTAATATATAAGCTACTTGCTAAATGAGCATACAAGCTTGAATGCAACATTGAGGATTAAACTAAAGGAGACATGAACATCAGAGCTGAAATGGAATCTCCAAAATAAGTCAAATAAAGCCAGTGCAACTCAGCTTTATCTTTAGTCAGGATAAAAGGAGTCATGCTGAGCACTGACCCCGTCAACTGGAGTCACTGCTGTATGTACCTGAAAGCCATGCTTGAAAGTTAGTGTTGAAAGGCAAAGGGGTATACTTCCATTTTTAATTTCCATTCCCTGCCTTCAATGAAATACAAAATTAACACAGAGGATCCAGCTGATCTGCATCTACTTACGCCAGAACTACTGCTGGCCCAAATTTTCTTATATTATTAATGTTTAATTTGTAGCTTTGCGATTGTATAAGTGCCAATGAAAACATGATTTTGGGCTACCTCTTTTACAAGAGATGAAGGAACTAAATAAAGATAAAGAAGGAACTAAAAAAAAAAGATTGTCCACAGTGACATTTCTACAGACACCACAAAACTGAAATGGTAAGATATGAAAGAAGAACCTAGCCACTCAAAATACAAGTAAAGACCAGTTAGTCATTTCAGACCAATCTAGTGTTAATGTGGTAACTCTCATGGAAGTATATTTCAAAATAGTTCCTGAAAAATCCCATGCTTCTTCTTTCTGTATTTGCCTACGTGAAGGCAAAAAGAAGTTGGGGTTCAGGGGAAGAAGAAAGACAGACAAACCAAGTCTGAACAAACATACCTTCCTCTAGCTACCTTTTATTGTCTGCGTTTGTGATGTGACAATTTAAATTCTGGCAATCTGCTCATTGTTGCTGCTGAGTAACTGGGTTTTCCTAACTGTTGCTAATTACTGCTTCCACGTTGCCCTGTAAGTGCCAGCAGTGGTTGTTTTCTGCAGCTGCGCTTTGCGGATCATTTCTATTATAATAAAGTTTCTACTGCACTGTATGACGTAATTCTTCCCTGTGAGGGTGGTGAGGCACTGGAACAGGTTGCCCAGAGATGCCCCATCCCTGGGAGTGCTCAAGGCCAGGATGGATGGGAGCAACCTGGTCTAGTGGAAGGCATCCCTGCCCGTGGCAGGGGGTTGGAACTAGAAGGTCTTTAAGGTCCCTTCCAACCCAAACCATTCTAGGATTCTATGATTTCCTGCAGGATAAGCAAACGTGTGTTAGTGATAGCAATGTTGAGAACCTGTGTTACGACTTTGCTGTTCTGACTGCAAATAAGGAACTAGTGACCAATTGTTTGACATTTGCTTTTAATCAAGTCACTGAGCTTGTCTGCCATGCACAATGTTCCCTAGTTTTTCCATGCATACACAATGGAGGAAGGCCAACTTCCTCTGTGATTTCAAATGTATTTTTTTCTATAGGGTTGTTTTCTGCATTTCTGTGTTGTTGTCACCTCTTAATATTTTCAGATGCTGATGAGTGTGTGAAGATTTCTGGCTTGCAACAGAAAGACAAATGCTCGCTAGTTTAATGGAGCCTCACTGCTACATCTGTGCATGTGCACTCTGAGCCGTGAAGGAATTGTAGGTCTACAGATCCATGAGGTAACTGAGTAAATGAACCACCTCACAGGGGCATGAAAAGATCTTTTATCATGGAGTTTCTCAAGCTTCTTGTGTGAACAATGTTATAGATGTTTGCGATGTGGTTCTTAATTTTTTTTTGCCATTTTCTTTGTGAAAATCTGTTTTAATAAGGAAACTAAAAATTGACTGAGATGCAATGATTTGTTTAAAGTGATGGTCCCACCAAAGTGGGAGCATAGCCATGGTTTGATCAGGGAGTTAGGAGTCAGAAAGCCTGGCTCCTATTTCTGTCTCTTTGGCGTATTTGTGTCCTAGGGCAAGGCCCTCAGTCACACTTATCTTCAGTTTTTGTATTTGTAGCACGGGGATTAGAATACTTCCCTTCTGAGGAATGTTGTGAGGATTATGTTTTGGTTTGTTTCAAAAGCACTTACTTAGAGTTATATAATAATAAAACCTATTACTGGCAAAACTGCTAATCGTAGGTAGATCCAATACATTTTACTGTATTGAAGGTAGAGAATTTTGAGAATATAAGAAGTAATATTATGTTTTCAGAGAGCATCTGGAACAATACTAGGAAGGGAACCTATTGTAGGATTAAAATAATATAGTGCTGACAGTTTTTACCAGTAGGGACACAAAATGCAGAGGAGTCTTGCAAAAAGAAATTGGTTGTTTATAGAGTATTTTAAAGCAGCTTGTTGCAAAGGAGTCACTGAACGCTTCTTTTAGGAACAGCTGTAAAGCAGATATTACAGAACCCTTCTGTTCTGAAAGCTTATAACATGCTTTATTCATTTTTCATTGTCCATTTGTCCTTGTGCTGAGCTGTGTTAAAAAGGAGTGTTAGAGTCCCAGAGAACAGTACGGTGACTCTTTTCCTCCAGTCTCGGAAATACGTCTGCTAAGTAAGCTGTGCGATACGTCTCCAGTCTGCATTTCCTGGGGCCAGGAATCGAGAGAGCTGTATTTTGCGCCTGACGACTTTGGGGTAGCAGGATCATACTGAGGCTGCTGACAGCAGATCTTGGCAAGAATTTGGGAGGACCAAAACTTCCCGGCCTGGAGGTGTCTCTGTCCAAGTGGAGTGGTTAAAGCAAGCCTTCTTACTGCTGCCCTCAGTAAAAAAAAGTGTTTTGGATAAAAAATGACTGTAACTTTCTGTACTGTTCAATCCCACGTTCTTCATGAATGCTGACATGTAGTTTAATCATTATTTTAAAAGTATTTTACAAGTATGCATTCTAAAAAAGGAAGTAGATATTATAGATCACTGTATGTAATTTATTTGAAAAGAACAGAATCCTCAAACCTTCTACCAATGGTATTAACTCTGAGTCTTTACTTTTCCTGGGGTTTGTGGTAAAAAAATAAATCCAAGAGCAATGCTCACGTGACCAGAACATTTGGATGCCGTTCTTTCTTGACAGAGACTTCAGAAAGAGACACGTAGAAAAGGCTTTTCAAGAGCAGGCTGTATTGACCTAGCAGAAATCCACAAAGAAGGGTGGGACGATAGGCAGTATTCCATCTCTAGCAATTTGGTATTGTTACCAATTTAGTGGGTTTTAATTACTGCTGTTAGGTTCTGTCCAGATGTTCAGAATGAATAGGCTGAAGTCAGCCTTTTCTCAATAACTGTTGTTGAAAAACTGCTGCAGGCTTTCAAGCACTCACAAGAATCAAAGAACAAAAGAAGAAAGATAGATGCCATTACTCAATCTTCTGTCTTGCTTACATCTTTTGTGTACTTTAAACTTTATGGGAATATTTGAAAAAGCATACAAAACTATTCAAAACTGGAACCTTTAAAGCAAATCTGTGTTGCCTTTTACCTCATCTGAGAAATGAAGAGAGTATTATATAAAATATGTTTGGGAGTCTATCACAGAAATACGAGTTTCAGATTAAAAAGACTAATCTTACTCATAGTTAGGTAATAGCTTCTAATTTTCTTTGTGGCAGATAAGAAATAACAGTAATTATATTCCAAAACTGCTTTTCATTTCTGTTCAGGATTAAAGTACGCTCTCCACAACTCAGACTTCAGATTAAAGTGATTTTGAGAACTGCTGAGTACAATACATCCTGAAGATGTATCTGTGGCCACTGGAGGGGGGAAGAAGTGCTGTCCTGTTAGCATCATTGAAGAGGTGCAATGTTCTGGGGAGGCAGTTCTGAATGGGGTGATGGGGTTACTAAAGCCTATAGGAAAGCCAGCCACAGTGTTTATGCCTGTGAGTGAAAGGGCCAGGACTGCTTGGAATTTTCACTGGAAAAGAAGATACCACTCCAATTGGCTACTTACACCCTTTCCAGGGCATCACAGATAACAGTGATGATTACATGTCATGAATTCCATGTTGTAAAAACAGGAAGGCTAACACCATTTGACTAACGCTACCAGGACTGAACCATAAATAGAAAAGTAGTCAATGGATTTTTGCATGGTATTTTAACAATTTTGATTTTTAAGACCTGTTAAGCAAATGTTATAGCAGCTGTGTTTATACAATAATATTTGGAAAAATATCAAGTGCTTAAAGGAACTGTGTTTTTTTTTTTAAGACAGTAAACCAGACTGTAACTGGGTCAAAATAGTCAGATCATTTTCCATTTAAAGACTCCCTCTTGTGGAAATCATTCTTACCGACTTGTTTTGACCTATTTTTCTAGTAAAAGTCACTCCATATAAGGTATTGCAAAACTCGAAAACGGTTCTGTTACACGGTGTTATCTGTTTAAAAGTTAGGACCCTGACAATAACTGACAGTAGTTGTACAACTGTAGTAGATTGCTAACAGATTTTATATCTTTCTACTGAGTCCTTGCTTCTTATTACTCAGAGATTTATTTATTATGTAGATGAAAAAAAAATCTAATTGCTTTTCATCCATGCTTTTCACCCTGTGTAAGAGGCTTCTGCCTAGATGATGTAGAGTGCAGCATCCAGTGCCTCCCTGGTATCTGTCGAGTAATAATTAGGGGTGAGTGATTCATGGAAAGCAGTCACGGCAGAAAGCAGAGGATTCCCTGTACATTGCTACACTATGAAAATGGAATTAGTAATGTCATCGTAATGGGGGTGGAAAATGCCCATTCTGGAAAGACGTTTCCATAGGAATGTTAGTGTCAGCAGCATGCTGCTTTATGGGAAGGGGAATTTGAATCTTGGACACTGATACACATCAGAATTTGATGCTTTCCATAATGTGTGGGACTGAAATAAAATCCTTATTGTCCTCTAGCAGTCTGTTAGGAAAGGAAATTACATTATTTAGATTCAACATCTACTGTGGTTTTGGGCAGGAAGAACCATTAGCTCTTTTCAATCACACTTAAGCCCTAATCAACACTCAGTTCTAAAATAAGTAGAATCCCTCCACTTGCTTTAATTGAAGCTCTTGGCTTTTGTGGCACTAAACTTGACAAAGCATCCTGTTCGTTCTCAAAAGCATAAATCATCCACTGAAAACATGCTCTGTGGCTGCCCTCTAGCAGCCCTTGTGGTAATTTCTTTTTAAATAGAGATGTAACTACCTTTAACAGGTTCGTAGGCCCTAAAGCTTTCCAAAAAGACAATCTCAAAGGAGTTTCAGTTAAACACAATGTAAAACTGAAAGTCTGGATATTCATCTGGAATACCAGGAGTCTTAATTTTGTATGTCTGGACTCATTAAGTGTTTCTATAATTTCTGTATTCATGTAAGGGAAGTTTGTATGTTGAGCTGAGAATCTGGGTAAGTTTATGGAATTGGAGATTCATAGAATCCTTCATGATGTTACTTTTATTACATTTTTTTCATCTCCTGAACCACTGAATTTTTTTTTTTTTAATCCCATGAGCTGTGAGATTTGTGCAGCATCTTGCGTTTTTAGGTCTTTAGTATTGCCTGCCACAAGTGTTTAAAAAGCCTATTTAAAAAAATTAAAGCCAAAATTGACAAACTGGTTAGAGCGTTTCACAGGATTTTGTAAAAGACACGAGATAATATTAATTTCACTGGAAACAGAAACAGAGCTCTCTACAGTCCCTTGGAGATTTTGGAAACTGGACTGTACTGGAGCACGTATGTCCTGCGTACCTGAACCTTGCCAGGCTGTTCCTGTTTGCATCTTCTCCAGAACAAATAACCACGCCTCGCTAATGACGAGAGAGATTTCGAATCGTTCGGTTCCAAGGACGCTGGCTCTGTGGGGATTCTGAGGCAGGACAGGGAACGTGGACGTAATCCTTCTAGACAGCGTGTGAGATATCTTGGGTTTTTGTCTTTACGCTTTATTGTTCCTGGTTCTAGAGATTACCTAAAACCAGAAATTGGAAGATAATGGCAACGGCGAGGAGGCAGCTGCAGTGGGGACTTCCGAAGCGGGACCATCGAAGGGCCAAGGGGGGCAGTACACTTTTCTGGCCCCTGGGACTTGCGGGCGGATGACTTCACTTTGGCACCACGAAAAGCTGGGAAAAACGAGGTTTTTCGTCACCGCTAACGCCTTCGCTCGCGCACGGCCCGCCCAGAGGCGCGAGCACCCGCGGAGGAGGCGCCGCCTGAGGGAAGGGGGGCGCGCGCGCCCGCCCCGCCCGCCGCCCCCGCGACGGCCGTGCCCCCCGCGCCTTCCCCCGCCCCGGGGTGCCGCTGCGTGCCCCCCTACCCCTCCCTGGTGCCCCCCCGCCCATCTCACCTCTCCCGCCCCCCCCAGAAAATGATGCGGGACAACAACCTGGTGCGTCACCTGGACGCCTGCGAGACGATGGGCAACGCCACGGCCATCTGCTCCGACAAGACGGGGACGCTCACCACCAACCGCATGACGGTGGTGCAGGCCTTCCTGGGGGACACCCACTTCCGCGCCCCCCCCGACCCCGCCGGCATCGCCCCCCGCACCCTCGACCTCCTCGTCCAGGCCATCGCCATCAACAGCGCCTACACCACCAAGATCCTGGTGAGGGGGCTGGGGGGGGGACCTGGGGGACCCCGCCACCGCCCGGCGCACCTTTGAGACCCCCCGGGGGGGGGGGCTGAGACCGTTGGGGGGGGCAGCTCCAGCCCAAAGCCGGGGGGGGCTCTGGATGCCGGGGGGCGGGGGGGGGTGTCCGACACCGCGGGCGGGCCGCGACGCCCCCGGGGGCCCCCCGGGTGCGCCCGGGGCGTGGG
>JAVJGG010000001.1:905684-917556 GCA_035590195.1 Aviceda cuculoides
TGCAGCTGCGCGGCGGGTGCCCCAGCGCGGGGGCCTCCGGCACGGTTTGGGTGCTGGCCTCCCGGTCCCCTCTATCCTCGCCCCGCGCTTGACCTGCTGTAAAAACACGGTGTTTGCAGGAGGGAGGTGAGAAACCCCGGCTCCCCCCCCGCCCCGTCCCCCCCGTCCTTCTGCGCGGGTACCCATCGTCTCCTTTCTTTGGTTGCCTTAATTGAGCTTGCTATTTATAGCTGATTATCGGAACCAGGTCGAACTCGTCTCGGTGCGGTTTCCACGAGGAGGCAGGCAGGCGGTGCGTCACCGCGAGTCCCTGGCGTCGTCCCCAGGGCTGTGCATGCTCGGGGGGGACACGCTCCTCCTCTGCTCAGCGCCGTCACTGCCTGGCATCCACCCGGCGAGGGCTCCTCTTAAACCTGAGGTTAGCCTTTGATTTACGGTTTGGTTCTGCAGAAAATATACATTAGCCTTTTGATCCCCAAAGTGGGCTTTTGAGAAGGATTGCAGTAAAGTCTTCAGGGTGCGAATACTGAGCTGCGTAATTACGCTCCTGGTAACATAATGAATGGCCGCAGCCGGCAGTTCTTGCCGGGTCTCCACATACTTCAGCCGCCGTTTAACACAATCATTTTCTTTTGCTGGCTATAAATACGTTTGAATTCTCTGACCTCGCGAGCCGGCGTTATTCTCGGAGGCAGAATTATTTCTTACTCTGCAGCTCGTAGGTTAGCTTTGGCCTCGAAGCTGTCCAGCCCCTGACAAGCGCGTGAAGCCCAATTTACAAAGCAAACGAGACGCCGGCAGCGGACCTTGCAGGGAGGCAGGGCCCTCGCTGCCGCGTTGCTTTTCGGGTGGCGATTAGCAAACGATCGCGCCCGCGGACAGCGCTGCTGCGACCGGGGTGCACGCGTGGGCGGCCGTGATCCCGAAAGCCAGGAGGAGCCCGTCCTGCCACGCGCGGGCCCCCCGACGCCGTGCGGGCGTTCACAAGCTCGTCGCTGCGCCGGTGCTCACGGGGGGCCGCGGGGGCCTGGGAGTCGCTTCCCACGTCCCGGGCAAGAAACAGCCCTAGCCAGGGTGCGCTGCCTGCATCCAGTACCGCGCTCTCCCTTCGTCCGCGGCAATTTGCGTGCGTAAATAATTAAGACTGTAGTCTCCTACGACTTGCTCCTCGTATTCACCCCTAATCCCAGTGTTTTGCCAAAAACGTCTTTCTTAGCAATCGCTTCTGTTTTACAGTAGCTCTTAGCTGTGCAGTCGCTTATTAGCAAACCCGTTCCTGTTCGGACGTTCTGCTGACGGTGACCTTGTCCCTAAACCCCTCTCTACTGCCTTTCCCTATGAAGTCACTGCGCCGTAACAGTGCTAGAGTGGAAAGAATTTACTGCTTAAATAATTTATCTAGATTCAGTACAGAAAGTCTTTTGAGGAGATTCATCAGCTAATAAAGAAAATTGATTCTGGAAGCCAAAGTCAATATGGGGTTAGAGAAACGCCACCGCCTGCCACGGGCTCCTTTCCAGAAGCTTCCACTGCCACATCTGGCTCCCGCCGCCACATCTGGCTCCCGCTGCCACGCACCTCCCAAGCACCGCTGCCTTCCCGGAGCGGATCTGCCTCCCCACCTGCCAACCCTCCGGCACCTTTTTTCCAAAGTCCCACGTTTCTGGTGAGACCTGACAAGGCACTGCTCAGCCTGCTGTGGAAACGGAGAGCACGAGGGTGACTCGCGTGGCAAAATGCAATGCCACAAGGCGATAACACCCGAGCACGAAGAAGGTGACGCAGCCCCCTCTCTGTGCACGCTTTGCTTCTCGGGGTAGCTGCTCCGTCTCCAGGTTTGGAAGTTGGTCCAGCACAAGCTGGATCCTTCCGAGCTCAGTGACGAGGCCCTGCTTGTGCACAGCTGCCTGCTGGCACCGATTTTGTCTTCGTCAGGTCTGACAGGCAGGGGGGCTCCTGTCGCCCTTGTGCCCTCCTCGCCTGCGGAGGCTCGAGGCGGGGGCGATGCTGTAAATCCGGCGATGCTGTAAATCCAGCGACGCCCCTTCCCCAGCCGGCGGCCCCGGCACGCTCTGCCCACCCCTCTCCGGTTTTTAGGGAATATTTTTCCTCTGTGCGATCTGGAAGACAAGCACAACAAAATTTAAGAAACAGAAGCATCGAGAAAATGGCTCAAACTGGCCCGCAGCAAGGGAGCTGGGAAGCGAAGCTGTGACTGGGGACGTGGAGGAAGGAGGCTGGGCGCCTTGTGTGGCAGCCCATGGAAGATGAGAAATTGCCAAAGGAAAGAGAGAGAAAAGAAAATTTGGCAGAGACATTTGGCCATATGGCTGATTTGTACTTCATGTGTGTTTCTCCATATGTTGAATGTACATGTGTTTGTTTACCCCCGTGCACTTTGCGTGCCAGCGATAGTCTCAAACCCATCAAAATTATCTTGTAAAAGCCTGAGGAGCTTTAAGCATGCTGTCCTTCCCTCGGCCGTTCCTGAAAGCCGTTTATCCAAATCACCTTGATCGCCTTGAAGAATTAAAGCCGTCTTCGCCCTGATGCGGCTTTTACCCTCCGCGAGCGATCCCAGCAAGCCGTGGAGCATGAGGTGTGCAGAACCGCAAGCGCTCGGTGGGCTCAGCCGGTTAATTTACCGCAAGCCAGATGCCATTTGCTGGGAAGGGAACCGCTCTCGCCGTCTTCATTGCCTCTGCTGGAACCTGTGTACCAATCAATAATTCAGCTGCCCTTACAGCTACCACCAGCAGATCCCTTCCTCCCTGCTTAATGGGAAAGCGCGTCTCAGCGCCCGGCTCAGGCAGCGAGCTGCGGGCGAGCGGCCGGCTGTAACCCAAGGAGCTTCCCGGCATTGCTCCCGCAAGCTCTGCCCTTCCAGCCGGACAGGCAGCCGCTGCCGAGCGGGGAGCCTGGGGCTGCCGGACGCGAGGCGGGCACGGGGGGGCTCCGGGCTCCGCTGCCCCCTAAAGCCGGGGAGATCAGGCCTGGAGGAAGTCGAGTGTAAAACTGGGAACGCAGAGGAAAAAAAAATCCTAAGCTACTGCAGTCATTACAACCGAATGAGTATCTCCACGTGCCAAGCCTGCTCTCCGAGCATGATTTAAGCTGAAAATTCAGACCCGCTTCCTGGTACAAATCATTCGAGCGGGATGAAGCAATCAATGGGAGATATAATCTGCCACTCGTCTCTGCAGCCAAAAACATCTCATCTGTGAACACAAACTCATTAGGAGCGTGATTAATGGGGTCTGAAGGCAGGAGTTGGGGGGAGCGAAGCTATCCGCAAGCTCTGCCCTCCGCTTAACCTGCGCAAACGCTGCCGTGCCAAACGGCAGCAGCCCTGCCCTCCCAAAGCCGAGGCAGCCGAGCTCACCGGTGGAGCCAGCGGAGGGATGAGGAGCTCTGCGCCGTGCTAGCTGCCTCAAAAGCGACCCAGTGCCTTAGTTTCCCGACAGCTTCTTCTTCCCTTCCCAGAAGGAAGAAATTTTGCACTCGCTGGAGCCGAGGGGAACAGCCAGCCCGCCCCGTCGGCAGGAAAAGCGACTGCGGGCTGTTAAAGGTAGAAACAACAAGGAAAAGCGGTCTCAGAAGAGCAGGACCAACTGTGGAAAGACACAAAAAAGGGAGAAATGGGACTGCAACTGCTAGGTGGTAGGTGCAGGGGGCTCTGCCCGGGGCCGGGGGCCCTGCAGCGCCGGAGCTGGGAGCCAGAAGTTGCCCTGCACCGTGGGGTCCCCGGAGCACAGCCCATTTTCAGCGCTGGTGAAATTTGTCTTCAGGAGGCACCTGGTTTGGTTTCTCTTCTCAACTGCCTGCTTGATCAGATGCATCAAAAGCGCACTTTGAGGAACAAAGCTCCTCTTGCCGCTGCGACCTGACGCCGGCCTAAGAAATGACCCAAAGCCGCTCGGTATCCTCATCCATCCCGCATCCTGGCCCAGCAGCAGCCTCCCGGCACGGCTCGACAGTCACCCTCCGCGCTGCTCCCCTCGGCCGCTGCGGAGCCTCACCCGGCCCTGCCAGCACACTTGCTTTCTTTCCCCCTGTTCTCAGGGCTCCTTCTCCCTTCCCAACGGCCGTGGGAGATCCCTGGCACAAACCCTCCCGGGATGCGGGAGGGAAAGGCGCAGACCCGCTCGCCCG
Source organism: Aviceda cuculoides (assembly GCA_035590195.1). Lineage (NCBI taxonomy): Eukaryota > Metazoa > Chordata > Aves > Accipitriformes > Accipitridae > Aviceda > Aviceda cuculoides. Next base: position 909,837 of record JAVJGG010000001.1, read on the forward strand.
CAGAACCCCGGCTCCATCCTCTACCCAGGGGCTTGGGGGGGGACCCGGCAGCGCTGAGCCACGGGAGCAGTCGGCAGCGCGAGGATGGGCAGGGTCAAGCAGGCTTAGAGAAGCGAAAAGGCGGGGGGAGATTCTAGGAGTATGGTTCAAATAGCGAGGTATTAATTCTAGAGATGCCACGGAAATGATGGCCCATAAAGTTAATGCGATATTGCTGAAAAAAGGGTAAACAATTAGGACTATTAGCTGCAAAGATAAACCAAGACCTATTGCCCTCAGAAACACTGAAACTAATTAAATTGAAAATTACAGCATGGGAGTACAAAAACAAAAGCAAATAAATTGAGAGAAAGAATTAACTGGCTTAATATCATGATGATAATATTATTAGCAATAGGAAGCGGGGATTGTACAATCAAAGCTGTTTATCCTCACGCTCTTTCGCCGAAAGCAGGCGGCGAGGGACTCGGGGCAGGCAGGAGGGGACCCGGGGCTGCGGGGGTCCGCCTGGGGTCCCTCGCGGAGGTGGTTCTACCGTCCCAGTGCCCTCCCCGCTGCCAGCGCTGGTGCCGTCCCGCCGCGCCGGGCAGGAGCTCGGGCTCATCCGCCGGCAAACCTTCCAGTGCCCTCGCCAGCCGCGGCCTGGGAGAGACCTCCAGAAGAGTCATTAGCACTCCAATAATTGGTTCCATTTAAAGGGATTAGAGCCAAATTAACTTTGTGGTTTGCCACCCAGAAATAATCCTATTTTAAGTGGACACATTCTTCCGTAGCATCCAGGGAGACTGTGAATGGGTGATGTACTGCTTGAGGGAATTCTCTACAGCGGAGGGGGCTCCCGGTCCTTCCTTGAGGGAACCTCTGGCGCGAACGAAACTCATCTAATGGGGGTTGATGAGGTGGGGGGCTGACGCGTTAGCAGCCGTTTCAGCCAGCATCCCAGCGTGGGTGACAAATCGAGGAAGAAAACTCAGGCGGAGAACAATAAAAGGACGCTTCGGGCAGGAATTTGTGCGCCGTGGAAGGAAAGGAGACAAAATCAATCTGGGCGTTTGCGGAGCGCTCGCTCCCGAAGCCGGCTGGCCCTGCCTGCCGGCACCCCGGGAACGCGGAGGCACGAGCCGTTTCTCCCAGCGGCCGGCCAGGAGTGCCAGCGGCACTGACCGTCCCCTTCCCCGGTAATCGCGAGGGGATTAACTGGCTCGATGGAAGATTGCAGAGCAGATTTCCACGCGTCTGAGATGCTCTTTGAGACCTTCGATAAAGTGGATGCCAAGGCAGCGACGGCCGCGTGTCGGCTTTGCGTCACTCGCAGCTCCTGGCCAAGGGGAGGCTCTGGCGTGAGCCCTGGGCTAAAACCTGGGGATTGCTCGGATCAGCGCAAGGCTCCAGCTGATAAAACAGGCGTCTTTCTTTTGTGCTTTTACCCATTCTAGTCAAGTTATCTTTCCTGCTGCACATGTTCAGATACCTGCGGCTTCTCTAGAAAATGATGTTTCCTCCCTTTCCAGGTTGGAGAGATGTAGCGCCGGGTTTAAAGCCATAAGCAGCATCGCTAAGACCCTCATGTGCTTTTCAAGAGCAGAAATGAAGCCAAGCAAAAGGCAGCCAATATTTTGGAAATTAAGCGAAAGCCGAGAAGTTTGGGAAGGCGGAACGGGTCTGCGAATCTGGGTCGAGTTTCTCGCGTGGTTCCATCCAACCACTTCTGCGGCTGAGGGTCAGCGAGCGCAGCCGGTCCGCGCCCGGGAGCCGCAGCGGTATCAAGCGGATCGGCTGGAGGGGGAGGCAGCGCGGCAGAGCCCTTGTGTGCAAAGTCTGCGATATTTGTGATCTGGTGATGGAGGGCAAAGTCTCTTTTTTTACGGTCGTTTGATTACGATGCTTAATTTCTTATTCAAAATCAAATAAGTTCCATGGGTGGAAAGCAATATCGGAGATGTATGATTGTTATTGCTATCCCACCAGCTCCTCGGCTGGCAGCTGCCGCTGCCTGCGCTCCCACTGCCGCAGGAATAGCAATCAGGGCACGGGCCCTGCCTGCACCAGGACAGATAAGAGACTTTGCAAACGGGAAGATAACCCCGTCCGCCGGCCAAATATTTACCTGAGAGGGGGTGCGTGTCGCGTCCGAGGGACGGCTCTACAGGCGCTGATCAAACACACTCAGTGACCTCTGGGAACAAACACAATTGATAATGCAGCCCTGGGCTGGGCGCCTTTGCTGTCTGTTTTCATCACCAAGTTCTCCAATTATTCAGGAAACACAGCAGCATCGTGCCTGGTTTGGGCTTTGTTTATTATTTCTCACACCATCTTCACCTAACAAAAGGAATTAGCGCCAATACGTGTCATTTTCTATTTCTTATAGCCTAAAAAAAAGTTACTTTTTCACCCAGTTAAACAAATCTGGTAGGAAATACAAATTTTTTTCCTAGCCAGTGGCCCAGTCTGTGCAGGTGTTGAGGGTGTCTAATTACAACACATCCAAACCAAGCAGGCCCTTGAAAGTTAGTTTTATTGCGACAACTAGTCTACTTAATGATGTTTCCCTTGTAATTAAAAGTAGCATACCAAGGGTTACCATGCTGGGAAAGCAAAGGCAAAGGAAAGAATCGCCCAAGGATTTGCATGGGCCAGGATACCGCCATGCAAAGGAGCTAGAAAGGTGCTGAGCCGGTCCAGGACCGCGCAGCATCCGTGGGGGGACACACGCCGCAGCGCGGCCCCGGCGAGGGCCGTTGCTCCCGGCTGCAGCTCCGGCGTTGGAGGCCTTGGCGGGAGGCGGTGGAGAAAGCCGTGACTGGACGGCATCCGTCAGGGATCATCCCGGCTTTGGTTTTCAAGGGTGGAAGGAAATCAGCTGCGGCGACTGCAGGGGCCGGCGGGGCACGGGGGGGGACGCTCGCGCCGGCCAAGGGGCAGCGGGGCAGCCTCGGGGCTGATGCGTCGCAGCAGCTCGATCCAGTGTCACGACGTTGGCGGAGCCGAAGACGAGGATCTCCCAGTACGCGCGGCGTGATATATGCTGCCCGTCAAGAGGCAGCCGGGACTGAGGTGCACGCAGGGCTCCGCTTGCCATCCAGTTGTCTGCTTTTAATGGATATAAATGGTTACCTTTAGCGCTGAAAAAGCTGAATAGATACAAATATTACCGATACCTTAAGGGTGCACTGGGCCTCATTATCCTTGGGTAATCGAGGTTATGTGGAGCTCTTCTCCTTTATCTGTCACTGTCTCCCTCAGCAATGTGCTGAAGCAGAGAAACCTCGAGGATGAGTTGCCCCGGGAAGCTGGAGAAGGGCTGGGACCCCAAAACCTCGCTGGGCGGGGGGAGCACCCGCGTCCTGCCTCGCTGCGGGCACCGCGGCCGGGCTCGGCTGGAGGGGCGGAGGGAGCCCTCCCAGGCATGACTGGTTTTGATTAAGTCTCTGCAAGAAGTTACTCATTTGATATGTTCTGTTTCTCTCGGTCTTTGCGAATCACCGGCAAAAAAAGCCAGTGACGTTCTCAGATGAATCCACGGTTATTTCCGAATTTCTCCAGGAAATATTGCAACTTGCACTGCGTGCGCTGAGTCGGTATCGCGCAGGAGAGTTGCTCTTCCTTCCCCGGGTAAACATCTACCTACGTGCTACCCATCGCTGCGTGTGAATGCTATTCTGGAGAGCTACAGAAATATCCCTTTGGTAAACAAACCCAATAGTACCGAGACTACCCCCGGCAGTGAATTTCAGGGGCTTTATCGGTCTGGCGAAGCTGGCTGTGTTGGGGAATCCCACAAGCCACGCGTGGTTCTTCCCGCTTCTTGGTGGGAGTTATCTCACCGAGCAAGTTGTGTATTTTTCAACTGAATCTAGAATGTAACATTTGCAAGCACCAAATGCATGAGCATTTGAGCTGAGAATTTGCTTTCTGCAAGTATTCTTACCAGTGAAACTGAGGCTGTAAAATATTCCTGGAAAGTGCTTATATCAAATGATGTTTTTCACCTTACCTCAAATTTGCTTTCTGTTTCTAAGGAACACTCAGGCTTTCAAGTCCTCCCCTCCTTTCCCCCCACTGCTTGCAGCGTACGAGTTGCGTTTGTAAGGAGGAGTAAAGCAGTGTGCTGTTTGCATAATTACATGGCAGCGCATCCACAGATCTTCTTACCAAAATCACTGAAAATAATGAGCTGCATTTTTGCACTGAAACACTTAAGCAGATTCATAAAGCTCCAACTCCATTTACTTCATTAAAGGGCGGGGGGGGGAAGCAGAGTTTCAAACGGTTCTCCTTCCGTTATCTCCTTGGCAGAGTAGATAAACAGTCCACAGAGGCCAAATCCCCACCGCAAAGCAGCGCGTGACGTCTGCCCGGATCCCCCGGGCCCCGGCAGATGCCGTGTGCGTCCAGGATCACGGCTGCCTCTTCGCCCGTCGCTTCCAGGTTGTTGCAATGTTCGTCGAAGACCGCTTCTCTGCAGAAAAGCGATGCCGATGTGGAGCCAGTCCAAGCCCAGCTTGCTTTTTTTACTATAGGCAGGAAAATCATTAATGTGATGAAAATGACCTCAAATTGCTATTGCTGGATTATTTAATCTGGCCAGGCTCCTTTCAACTCTCAGCCACCATAAAATAAGACAAATTGCCTGTCTGGCGTTTAAAGGTTTTGGAATATAGGACAGCATTGATTTTGTGTATCGGGAAAGGTGACACTCCCCGGGCTTGCCAGCGCGCGGGAGTTTTGATGACAAAGCATCCTTCGGCGCCGATCCTCCCCACTGATACCGCGCATCTCGCTTCTGCTGGGGAGCGGGCGGCCGGCGGGCGTCACGGATAACGCGGAGGGGGGCAGGGGTGGGCTGAGATGCGGGGGAGGAAAGCGCCGGCTCCTTGGGCTCTCTGCTGTCGCCCACCCTTGCTGCCCACCCCGCCTGCCTCTGACCTGGGCTGGCTGGGACCCGGCTTCGTTCCGCGGGGGCCCTCCGTGCCCGCCGCTCCTCCAGGCAGCGACGAGTCCCCCCGCCTCCTTCCCAAGGAGCCGAGCAGATGGAGCGCTTTGCCTCTCGCTGGGAAGCGTTATTTCCAGTCCTTGGCTCAAAGGGGATAAGCGCTCCCAATTTCAGGCGTCTATCGAGCTCCGAGGGCAGCCCGGTTCCCGCGGCGCTGGGCTCGCGCCGCGGCTGCCTCCTGCTCTCCCGGCACCGGGGCACTTCCCACCCCGACCCCGCCGTCACCAAAACGGGTGGGAAAGCCTCCATCGGCCGCCCGGTGAGCTGCTGGGGCCGCCAGCCCGGAGGAGAGCCAAAACCGCCTGCCGGGACAAATTCCCCCCTCCAAGAGCCCCCGGGCGAGGGGCTGCGCATCCCGGCTGCCCCCCGCTCGCCTCGCAGCGTGCCAGTGGGGTTAGCGGCTTTTGTGTGCCTATAAACCACAGCAGTTACACCCCCGATCTAGTTTACACGCAAAATAAAACTAATTCGTCGTTTGGGTGTCTTTCCACAAATTCCCGGGAGCAGCCCACAAAGGGGAAGCTACGAAGGAAAAAGCGATTAATTCTCAGTGGCACATTTAAACACCGTTTTTATTACAATTCAGCCTTTTCACGCACTTTGCCCTTTTCTGATTCATTCTTGCTCTTTTGAGGTGGAACAAGGCTGATGTTTTGCAGCGCCCGTTTCTCGAGAGGAGTTTTTAACTCCTGGTTTGCTGTTGTAGCTGCGTCGGTGAACGAGAGACTTTCCCGCTGTGCCCGCAGACACAGGGATTCTCCGGGGATGCTCCCCGGGAGCGGCAGCGTGCTGTGCTCTCCCAGCACGGGACGTTGCTGCCCTGCAGCATCCAGTCCGGGCTTGATGGGGTGTGATGGGGTGCAGTGGGGTGCAGTCGGGCCAGGGCCATCCCCAGCTGAGCCGCCAGCCCCCCCAGCTCTGCCGCGTGCAGCGGCGTTTTACAACGCAGCGCGACAAAACCTGAAATGTACTGGAAATAATTCTACTATCAACTGTATTCAGCTCTGTTTGTTTGCTTTTAAATTAACATTGGGGATGAAATGATTCACTGAACTACAAAGAGATCCTCGACTTGACAAGAATCGCAGGCAGGATTTCTTCCACTTCCAGTTATCACAGGAAAAAACATTTCAACATCTTGTCTGCTCGGTGCAAGAAAAATAGTTTTGTACTCTATGCCCGCGGAACGAGGAGCTTATCAAAAAAATCTCAGGCATCAGAGGGACGAGATGGCAGAGGTGCCGACGAGGGGCCTTTTCTCTCTGCTGTGCGTAACCGGGGCGGTGCTGCGGGGAAGGACAGGTCTCTGGAGCGGCACAGGGCCGCTCTTACCAACTGCTGGTGTCCGTGATTAAGGGGCTGGGTCCCCAAGAGCCGGAGCAGAAGGAGCAGGGACACTGACAGGGTGCTCGGGGCCAGCGCTGCAGCCCGGAGACAAAGAAACGGGGAAAAGGGAAGGGTTCTCGGTGACTTTCCCGCAGAGAAAAGGGGGGAAATGGCTCGGAGATGCAGGGAGAGGGGCTGGCAGGAGGAGCGGGCAGTGGGGTCCGTGTTCGGCCGGGCTGCCCGTGCCCCCATCACCCCTCCCCACCGCACAGCACCCTCTCAGCCCAAGCAAGAAAAGCTTCTCCCTGCCTCCCACCCGGATTAAACTCCTGCCAGCAGCCTACGGCAGGGCATGCCAGGTGCCTCCAGACACGAGGCATGCACGTAGGGACGGCGGTAATGATTAGGAGCTGCTTTAAGTAATGATTAGGAGCTGCTTTAGGTAATGATTAGGAGCTGCTTTAGGTAACGATTAGGAGCTGCGGCAGAGCCAGCACGGGTGGATAAGCCGGACTAGTCTGAGCACATAAGCCTAGAGTCGTAATTAGACATGGGGAGAGGAGCCGTGACCTTGAAAGCATTAGGGAAGAGGACTTCTAATTAGGAGGCAAAAGGGCCAGGCATTGTTTAACCTGCTTCTAAAAGTCATTAAACCGCCCCGGATGGCTTTGTTGCCAAGAAGATTTGGAGGACGAGCTGACAAGCTTTAGCAAAGCTGACGGGAGAAGAGAGGCCGGGCTGGAAACGAGGGCACACTCCTCCAGCGCCGGCCCCGGTCCCGAGTGCTCGGGGTGCTCCTGCCACCGGCCGGGGCCGGCACCAGGTTAACGGCAGATCGGAAGCAGCTCCCGAGAATTCACCGGCAGCCTGCCGAGGAGCGGCAGCATCCAACAGCTCCATTTGTAGGACAGGCTCCTGCATGGCAAATATTTCTAGCTGGATTGGGGCTGGAAAGGGTGTTTAGCTTGGGGAAGAGACTGGTGAGGTTTTGCTTCCGGGAAAACCGGACAGAAAGACAGATGTCAAGGAAAGGCTCCAGGAGAACACCAGGCCACAGGTCACAAATTCCCAAACCGTTTTCGCGCACAGACCTCTTTAATTTTGGCGCCTTGGGACCAAACACAAAATGAAGCTCAGGGAATTAAATAAGCCAGAGGGACTAAAAATTTCTCTCAGCTGGTTGCCCTTCAGGTCGGGCTGCTGGGAGCGCCCCGGCTTGCGATGGCATTTCCCACACGATGCTGACATGTCCGTCCTCTGCGGGTGGGCTTCGGTGCAAAGCTAACATCTGGGGAGTCACCAACATGGGCAAGAAGCTGAGGGACTGTTGGAGTTTCAGAAACTCTTCTGGTTTTTTTCTGTTAAAGGAATTTTTCCCCATACGGGTTGCTAGGGGGA
>JAVJGG010000001.1:917656-947204 GCA_035590195.1 Aviceda cuculoides
TATTAAACTGTTCTTATCTCAACCCACGAGTTTTACTTCTTTTCCCAATTTCCTCCCCCATCCCACTGAGGGGGGGAAGTGAGTGAGCGGCTGCGTGGTGCTCGGTTGCTGGCTGGGGTTAAACCGCGACAATATGTTTGTTCTTAACCTTAAGAATATCATTGCGGAGAAAATAACTCAGTTTTGAGAGCAGGAGAGAAAGCAAACAGAGAAAGCCGTCCTGCTGTTTGCCTTGGGAAACGAAGAGCCCTTGCAGAGCCTGGAGGTGAGGCCGGCTTTGTCCTGAGAGTGTGTCTTCTTAACCCAGAAACAGAGACCTTAAATCACTGTGTTATGTAGACCTCGGTGACGGCTAGGAGGTGGAGACTGCTTTTGGGGCACACAGCTCTCCTCGAGGACCGCAGTGCATTGCTCTGGCCATCAGCCCCTTGCAGCGGCTCTCCTCTTTTAATCCTTCTGTGTGTAGCACTCAGATAACAGCTATTCTTTAGTTAGATTTTTTTTTGCAGTCCCAGGTGAAGTAGCTATTAATTGAGAAAAGTCACCTATGACTAACCTATGACTGATCCTCAGCACGCAGCAAAATCTTCTTAGGAGAAACAAATGTGTTCTCTGTCATTGAGCGACTAATGCTTTAAGTCGTATGCATAGTGACGAAGTCTAACTACAAATGAAATGGGATTGTCTTCTAGGTGGAGCATAGGTAGAAAACTCCTATCTGCCGTGATGGAAATAACATTTTCATGCAAATTTCCCAGTTATGTCGGCAATCCTTAATCGTCCGGTATATCAACACCGATATAAATGCAGTTCTGTTCCTGGGATATGATACTTACCTCCAGCTCTCAGAAGCAGGCTTATGTGTTTTCCAAATTGTTCTTCAGCTTTGAAAAACCTAATGTAGCCTGAACAACGGAAATGAAGGACTGCAAACCGACTGCTGTCTCCAGGCAGGATCCAAAGCCCTGAGCAACAGCATCAGGGCGGCTGGGGAGTAATAGCACAGAGTAAGTGCTATAAATTACCCAAGATCTCCTGCTTCTTTTTTCCCCTTTTTTAGCAAAATGTGAATTTATGAACACAGACTATGAATTATTATCCCAAAAAGGCACATTAGGTATTTTACAGCATATTTCATATAGTTTCTCATCCAAAAAAAGGCAGACAGTCAGAAGAGTATAAGAACAAACTGTTCTTCTCTAATAAAATGTCGCTGAAGATAATCGGCAATTTCCTTTTACTGTGTAGCATGTACATGGACTTAAGATTCATAGTCCTCTGCCTTGTCCCAAGCTGGGGGCCCCACGCTCCCCCGGAGCCAGCCGCAGTCTGCGGCCGTCCCTCCCAGCCCCGCTGGCCTGCACTTCTGGGGGAACTTTTCCTTCCTCCTGAGCTTCTCCGGGGTGACCAAAATCTTGATTAAGGCCTACAGTGGCACCTAAGGCCCATGATTCTGCCTGACATTATGATATAGCCAGAAACAGCTCAAAATCCACCCTTGCAAAGTCCACAGGAGTAAGAGGATTAGGAGCCATGTGCAGTTAAATGCCATTTTCTCCGGAAGGTGAGCGGAGAACTCTGCTGGTGCCCTTCCTGCCCGAGGGCTCGATGCTGAGACATGCTGGCTGCCGAAAATGTCCTTCTTCAGACAAGGAGCCCGAGTCGATGCCCCGATTTGTCCCCCTCCCTCTTCCTCCTCGGTCCATCCCTCCTCTGTTTGCCGAGCCTGGCCAGGTTTTGCCTCTCCCTCTAAGAGATGGCCCCGGCTCTTGGCTTTGGATGCCAGGCCAAAGCCATTCCTGCGGTATGAAGCGACAATGCTTGCTTAAACATGAGGCTGAGGAATAAAATATAAACTGAATGTATCCATCTGCTATAAAATATGATTAATTCCTTGACCTAGAGAAGAGTTATGGCCACTTTGGGAACTCGTGGGGAGAGGAGAAGCATTGGGCAAATTGGTTGAGGCAAACGGTAATGAAGATTTATGGGGTCTGCCGGTGGCAAGAGTTTAGTTAGGCTCCTACAAAGTGATCCTGAGAGAGACGCGTGGACGTGTAACTCGACGGGGTGGCAGAGAGGCCACCGGTCACGTCCCTCAGCCAAGCCTGGACACAGGAGCTGAATTGGCTGCAATGAGAAATTAATGACAGTACGAGACTCCCCGGTAGCTTTTCCACTGCAAAGCTGCTCCCTTTGGGGTCCCTTGCAAAACCCCGCTGTGCCACGGAGCCCTTTCTGCCCCAGGTTTGGAGCCCACACGCCGCACAGCCACTGACTGGGCTCTCTGTGACTGCCAGCGCTGGCATTTCTTCCTGCTCCTTCAAATAACTGCAGCTGGAACCTGCCTCCCCGTATGTGGCAGCTTCGAAAAAATGTGCAATTAAACCAGTGTCTGGAAATGAAGTAGGAGAAGAGTCTGCTCTGCTGTGGATGTAGGAAAGGAAACAAATGTTTTCATATAAAGGAAGTTTACACTGCATATAAATCTGAATGCCAGAAGCTTAATATATTGTGGACAGAAGCTGTTCCATCATTCTGGGGCTATTAAATTTTTTAATCAAACGCTTTAGCTATTAAACTGCCTGGGGTTGGCAAAAGCTTGCTGTTACTATAGGTTAAAACCCACCACGGTCCAAACAAATACAAAATCAATGCCACGTGCCAAAGGAACGGAGGAGTCAATATAACAGTAATATTTCCTGGGGGCCGGCTGCGGGGCGGCCGTTTCCACCCCACCAAATGGGAGATGACCCCCAGCTATGGGAGGTCTGGTTATCCATCCAAATAGACAGCAAACCTCCGCAAGGACCTGGGCTCTCCCACCCTGCCCCTGCCTCCTCCCGCTGTCCCAGCATCGGGCCCCGCCTGGCAGGCAGGGACCACCAAAAACCCGCCGGCTGCGCCGGAGCGATGACGTTGGCCACGGCCACGGCCGCCTTCGCGTTTTAGCCCAAGCATTACAGCTGCGAGGCTGCACGCGAGGCGGAAAGGAGCTGCCAAAGCTCCCGGGAGCAGCTGCCGTGGGACCGACTGGTCCCAGCGCGACTGCCGTCGCCCCCGAGGCCCCCGGCGGAGGTGTCGCACGCCTGGATCCCCCGCTAGCCCTAACCAAAACGTGCCTTTGAACGTGAACCCGCACGGCTCCGGCATCGGGCGGACAGGGTTCCAGCAAAGCCGGTGCTGCAGGAAAACCCGCGCCGAGCCCATCCATCACGGCCGCTCCGTCTCCAGCCAGAGGTCCTCCGGAGGCACGCTCGTCCATCACTGCCGAAGGGCGGCGAGCAGGAGGGCTGACAGGCTGGGGTGGGAAGAACCGAGGCGGAGGAAGCAGTGGGAGGAAAATACCTGCAGCCTGGCAGTTTAAAGCTGTTTTTAAGGATACAGAGAAAATTCGTGATGGGTGAGAAATGTAGAAGTTCACTTTGATTAAGTGGCCTGAAATACAGAGGCTCGCTGCACAACTTTGCTGTGGCAGCTGGGCTGATTGTTATTTCTTATGACATTGCCCACGTTTCCTGAGCTGAAAAGATGCCGGGAACAGATCTCCCACCCTGAGATCTGCCTGCTGAGCCTCTCTGCAGGATAGCTGTGAGGCAGAAGCGTGCCCGTCATATTTAGAGCCTTCTCTCCCAAAATAACCCATAACTAATGTTGCGGACAAAGTTTCAGGGAAAGCGGCAGCAGGTAATTATGATTTCCCGCCTGCACCTCAGTTTCTTCCCTCACGTACTTAAACCCTTGCAGGTTTTCCCTCATGCAGAACTGTAGCTTTGGATTTGCTCTTTATCCCTCTAAATGCATAATCCACCCCGAACCCCGCTGGTCCCTCGCAGCTCATCCTGACAAGGCAGCGCGGCGTGTGCCTAATAACGCATTCTTTTAAAAAACATTTGATTTTATCCCTTCTAATTGTCTTTCCCAGCAACCTAGGGGGGAAAAAAAAAAAAAAAAACATGTAAAGCTGCCACCTTCTAAGCCTATGAAGCTGTGTCTTCAGGACCCCCCTGAATTCAGATGGGGTTTCTTCGAGGGCGGCCGTGCGGGGCACGCTGGCTCTTGCCGCCTGCCGTCTCCCCACCTCCTGCTGTCCCCAGGGGCTCGCAGCCTGGCCGGGTGCCCGACAGCTCCCAGCACTGCTAGCGAGGCGCTGCAGGGCACCGGTGGTGGCCAGTGTCACTTGCTCGATGCAGCTTGCAGGTAGAGCGCGAGCCCTGGGGCTGGCGTTCGCCCCACCGAAGCCAGCTGCGCGCAGCTCGTGTCAGATTCCGGACATTTCTTTGCTCACTGACCCTAAAATTGAAGTTGCTTTATGTCTTTTCACATACACACACAAAAAAAAAAAAAAAAAATCCCAAAACTTTTTGTCCTGGATGTCCAAACGCTGAAATAAGCCTGGAAAACATTAAACCTCATTTTGAGCTCGCCTGGGGGAAGGAATTGCTTTCTCTGCCCTGAAGTTTTCTGCGTACGCTCAGCTGTTAAGCAAAGCCCAAACCAGCCACCAGCGCCTGCAAGCTCTGCGTCCCCCGGGGTGGGTGCCAGCCGCCGGGGCTCGGGCAGCACCCGGCGCTGCGGGGGGACCCTCCCTGGGACCCCCCAGTGCTCGCTGACATCCCCGGGTGAGGTGCCTCTCCCAGCCCGAACGCCTCGCGCCGGGCTCCCCGGATACCTGCTGCTTTGTAAAATGACTTCTACAACAGCGGATGGAAAACGAAAATTCTCCCCAGCCCGTAAACCCTGCTTCAGCCTTTTGCTATTTAGCATGTGTAGCGTAGGAAATATGTGTTGCATAGGAAATAGGCCGGGGTTTAGAAATGGTTTGCCTTTCAACACAGGAGAATTGTGCCTTAATTGTGTCCCAAAAAAGCCCGAGGCTCCTAGCGCTGAAAAAACCCAGCATCTAATAATAATTCCCCAGTGTCCTTTTTTACTGATGGTGTCTTGAAGGGTTTGGAGAAAAACAATTCAAGAAAGAAGAAAACCAAGAGGGTTGTCAGAAAACTAATAAAGCGATAAGTGATTCGTAAAAAATGCCAAGCAGGTGTGAAGGGGTGGGCAAGCGTGCGACCCGCGGGGAGCGGGGGAGTCGCAGACCCCCATGTCCGGGGCAGCAGTAGCGAGGGTTGGACAGACAGCGAGATAACTGGGAAGAGAAGAAGAAGAGAAGAGCTGCCCGCCTTCCTGCAATGCCCTGGACCCGCGGCACACCGGGAGCACCGGAGCCGGGCGGCTGCTGCACGGGAGACCCCCAGGACCGGTGCGACACGGCACCTTTGCGTCCGAATCCTTCCTCCATCCCTCCGTGCTCACTGCCCCTTTTGCACTGCAGGTGCTGACGTCTTCACTGCTTTCATTACATTTTGTAAAATCGAGCTTAAAAAAGATATAAAGTTATCAAATTAGAATAATAGCCAAGAAAAGACCGAGGCGCTTAACTGGGAAATGGAAGCACGTGCATTACGGCAGCACGAAGTGAAGACAAGCCCTCCAGGAAATTGAGTTTAGTTTCAGTCACTGTAATGACGCCTTGTCCGACCGCGCAATGAGAGCGCGAGGCCGAGGAGCGGAGCATTTGGCAGACAGAGACCAGCTTTGAAAAACGGCGCTCCGTTGTTGGCAGGATGATGGCTTACCTGCAGGATGTGATGTGCAGCGTGGGTATCGGAGCGAGGCCCGTTGACTACTACAAGCAGCTTCTCCCACCCTTCCTGCGGCTCCCCGAGCACGCGCAGACCACCCCACCCCCCGAAAGAAAGGCCGTCCAAGCGTCAACGGGCTTATTGTCTACGGAGCACCCTGGTCAGCACGCACCACCTCTAGAAGCCGGCGACCTCGTGCGGGACGTGTGTCAGGAGCCCCTGGGCTTGGGCGTGAGCTTCGCGTTCTTCTGTGGGGGAGTTGAAACCTTGAAGGCTCGAAATGGCTTGAGCTGGTTCCACCGCCGTGAAGCCCGTGGCTCCTGCAAGCCGGCCGGGGGGCCAACGCGATGCCCTGTCCGCCCACCCCGCCGCTCGCTCGCCGTAAGCCGACGGGCAGAAACCAGCCGTGTCCCTGCTTCCAGCCGTCCCGGGGGCGCGGTGCCCCCGCGCAGACGTCACCCCATCAAGGGCGAGGCGAGCCCCTCTGCCCTGCCACGTAGGGAGGACCCGCGCACCGCCTCGCGCCCGTAATTCATGGCGTAGGAAAGCAGGGGGCTGCTTAATTAGTGTGTGCTAGGAGAGGGGGGTGATTTCTTCTTATTGGAGATCTCTGGCTGGAGCGAAAATGATATACATGGCTTTAGGGACAGTGGGAATATTTTTTCTTTTAAATAACAGCACCTACATTTTTAATTTAGGTAGCACAATAACCATAAACCCCACAAAGCAATTCTTCATTTTAATAATTCATCTCCTCAAGTTTTACTGTGATTGATCAAAGATATTAAATTTAATAAGAGAATTTATCAAGGTTATCTGATGTCAAAATGAAAGAGTCTGGCTTTTTTCACTGGCTGGGGGATGCTGTGTGTTTGTGCGTATCCACATTGTATATCCCACCAACAAATACGGGCGGTAGAGGCAAAACCGAGGCCAAGCCGTCACAGCCTCCCAGATTGGGCCAGAAGTGTCCATCGGGAATGTGCTCCGGCTCCAGCTTCACACCCAGCTCCCGGTGGAGAAGGCCAAGCCCATTCCCCTCCGGCTGCAGGCTCCAGCCCCGATGTTATTTTGGCGGCGAGGCCGAACCCCCGCGCGGTGCCGTGGGCGGGAGCGAGCAGGTCCGAAGGCGCCGGCGAGCCGGAGCTCTCTCCCGGCGCGCCGCGTTTGACGGCAGCGAGGGGAGGGAGCGGCGAGCGGCTTCTCTAATTGATGTTTCTAAGCACTCGCATTGACACCGGGAATTTAGCATACATCACCTAACAGTGGCGGTGATTAAAATCATTTTGACTTCAATGCTGTAGGTGTAACTCAATTACGGAAAGGAAAACCCGCTACTTTAATGCAGTTATCAATCTGAATTAAATTGAGCATTTTTAATAATGTAGCTCATTCTGGGAGGCTTTCCATGCCAGCTTCGGCATCTTTATCCTTTCCATACTTCTAAAAACGACCCAAAAGGAAGAAAGAAGCAACAAAAGCTCCGTCAGGTTCAGCAGCCGCAGCAAAGCGTGCGTTTGCGTGCACGCAACTCTGCTCTTGCCGCCGGCCCGAGGCAGGAGGGGACGGGCAGGGTGACGCTCTCTTCGCCCACCCGAGCACTGGGGGGGCTGCGCGCCCCTGGGGGCCCCTGCAGTGGGCAGAGCGGCTCCTCAACATGCTTTTGCAGGGACGCTCGCACGTCCAGCCCTGACCGGGAATTACTCTGCTCGTGAAGAGGCTGGATTGCTTTTTATGTTTCTTGTTAATGTTTCATTCTCTCCTCGAGCTGAAGGATAAGCTTCGTTTATGAAAGAGGTTGAATATCCATCAAGAAGTTGTTCAGGCAGGTCAAGTGGAAACTGATGTATTCAAATATTAACTGTAAAAAGGTGTCCATTATCTATAAATTAAAGCCTGTCAGGAGCAGATAACTGCAAGGCATTAAGGACTGCAGGCTGAGGTCCCCGGTTTGTGGGCACCCCTGCGGTCCTCACCCCCTGTCAGGGGGCTGGGGATCAGGAACACCTTGGCCGGAGGAGCCTTTTCTTGCCACCGAGCGAAATAATAGGGATGCTTCCAGTATCGCCCAGCCTGGCAGCCAGTGAGCCCACTGTGACTCCGGTGCCATGCACAGTTTCGCCACCTTCCCTGCCCGTCCCGCAGGCAGACCTGGCAGGGCTCCCGGTTGTTCAGGATGCGCGAGGTTCCCGACCTCCCTGAAGGTCCAGGCGCGGGAGGGCTTTGCTCCTAAATGCTTTTAAAAAAAATGCTTTTAAAAACCAAACCCTGAACGAACGATAATGATGCGATGAGAGGCAGTGCCACAGGCGATGAGTGTGGAAACCGCTCCGTGTGTGTTGCGAAGAGGAGGATGAGCAGCCTTCCTCTGCACAGGAGGATGAGCTGGGCAAGCCGTCAGCGGCCAGCGGGAGAGGGAATCGAATGGAGAGGGAAACTGCTGGACTGACAAGCCTTTGGATGGCCGCAACTCCTCTCATTTCTCTGCTCAGGAGCAATTCTCCTTTGGAAAATCACGTCTTGCCCAGCTTCCAGCTCAGAAGAAAAAAAAAAGTCCCTTAATTTGCATGGCTACAATATTGAATTACCATTATGCTGCTGAATAAATAAAGAATGAGGCTTCTGGAAATTCCCATAGATCAACAATCAACATAAAATGCCTCATTATCCTCGATGTGGTTTATGGCAGGGGCTAGTAACATAAAATGGAATCAATAACGAGAGCACGCGCAGGGAATACGCCGTGCGACGGGAAGCCCGTCGCAGAAAGGTGCTTTATAAGGCCGGCGAGCGCGGCGGCGAGGCAGGCAGGCTCTGCGCGGCGACGGCAGCCCTGCACCGCCGGCGCAGGCAGGCGTGCCGGGGTGGGCGTCCGACAGCTCCGCTCCTCCGGCAAGCGGCACCCTACGCCCTTCAGTCATTAAAATCCCCCCCCGGACAGCACTATGCGCTGCTGGAAAGCGTTAGGTGACAGCAGGCTCCAGGGAAAGCTGCTTTTCCCCATGCCGGAGGGGGAATTTGGAGGCAGATGTCAGGCACCCTTCCCTGGGCAGCCTTGCCGTCTCGCCCGGAGAAAGCAGGAGGACGGCCCAAGGCTTCCGAGATGCAGCTGCCCTCGGCACGGGGGCGGAGGAAGCACCAGCGGGGCGGCCAGGTAGCAAAAATATCCCACGCTTTTCCCTTTGGGCAAGACCCAACCCGGCTCCGACCTCAGCACTGCCCCTAGCAAATGCCCCGGCACCCAGGATGTTTCCCAAGGAAGCAGGTCCGCTGGCCGGAGAGGAGGAATCATTCATTTCAAAGACTAAAGTGCATTTTGCTAATCAGGATTACAAAGAGCAGGGGAAAAAAAAAAGAATCCAGCAATGACTCTGTCCTCTAAATGCTAAATTTGCCCTTGGATACAAAGAACAAATTGATAATTATTGTTCTAATTCTTTTCCCTGAAGGTCTGGCTAGATAATTAAACGTGTAAGCTTTCTAGAGATTGAATACCTCAGTTTATAATTTGTTGCTTCCCCAAGCACGTTGCGCTATTGCTTACTGCCTGCTCCGACCACGACTCCATCAGCGCTGCTCCCTCACCATGTGCGCCGGTTGCTCTCGCTCCTGCCTAAGGGGTCTCGGGGAGGCCCCTCGCAATTTGTTCTGTGTTTTAACAAGTAAATAAACTTGTCAGGCGGCGATCCGAAGCGTGCGCAGGCAAGGGGGCGAATACAAAACCCCGCAGCGTCGGGAGAGGAGCCGGGGACGGGGCACGTGTAATAACACGGCGGAGGGGAGGGTCGCCTTCTCGACGTGCTGACAACGGACAACGCTCCTGTTCCAGCCTTTAAAAAAATCTCGCCTTGCTGCGTGACAGTTGGCCAGTCGTGCCCAGACCCACCTCACCCGCTGAGCCCGGTGGGGGAAAATAGGTGCTGCAAAGCCGCAAGACCCCTAGAGAGCCGGCTCCCCGCCGCGCGGCATCTCGGCATCTCTCTCTCAGGTGCAAAGAATGCCTTGGGACGTTGGGGGGTAGCATCGCCGCGGCGCACAAACCCCTCTCCGGGACTCTTCTCACGCCGGCAAAAAAGGAAGCGCTGCCGAAAATGTGTTTGCTTTTTCATGTGAAAGCAGAAGCCCCAAAGCGTGAAGCAAAACTTGCTTCAAAAATCAGGAACATAAACGCTGAAATCGCAAGCCACACATGACTCTGAATTACGGAGAGGACAGCCGCATAAATCTCCAGGCTTAGACCTTAAAACCTGATCAGGGATATTAAAAGAAAGTAGATTTGAAAGATATGCAGAGTCCAATATTATTTAAAGCCTCATAAGTCAGTAATAACGCTTTAAAATCCACCCTAAATCCTGCCAGGAGCCAGTGAGGGTGGGTTTGACGCCGGGAGCCGAGGAGCTACGTTTTATGTGTTGTGCACTACGTACGGTGAGGACAGTCGTTAGTAGCTGATTGCGCTGCGGCGGGGAAGGGAGAGACCTCCGAGAAACCACAGGCAGCTCCTGCTTCTGCCCGGGGAGGGCTGCGTTTGCTCCGGTCGGGGATGCCGGGAGCACACGGATGGCGTGTCCCGGCTCCCCAGCCCACCAAGCCCGCCACGATCAAAACCCGCCCTGCATTAGCACCGTTGCAATGGGCTTTAGGAGCGGCGTGAATGATCAGTCAGGCTTTCCCTGCTCCCCGTGCTGGCTTTTCCTTCCTTGCAGCCCTTCCACGGCTGATGCTCGCAGGGGCCGTTAAAAGTGGATTAGCTGTGGTTTTAATTTCTGCTGCCCGTTCCTGTCCGCCTCACGGGAAAAGCAGAATGGGCAAAACCAGGGGGAAGTGCCTGCAGGGTCGAGACGCCGAGTCCTTTTGATGTGGGAGCCGAGGATTCGATACGGGAGAGGAGGCGGCTGGCCTGGGCTAACGGAGAGGGACTTGGTGCCGTAATTGCACGGGTGGCTCGCAAGCAGCACGGGCAGGAAAACCCTGGGGATTACAGGTTTGCCCTCGGATTTCTACAGTGCGGGATCAGCACAGTTATTTAGCGCTCGTCCTCTGAGCTTTGCCAGTTGAAATAACAGTGGCATTTCCACCACGAACTCACAGGGAACAAACCGGTGAGGCAGGATATTGCCGTGCCGGCTGCCCACGGCTGAGGGTAGGATGCGGCTGTTTGCCACCGGCGAGAAAGGCTTCCTCAGCCGGGCAAAATAATAGCGTGTGCTTGTACGCATCGTCCGGGCTCCAGACCCCTTCGGCACCACCAGAAAAACTATGGACTTCCTCGCAGCCGGAGCAGCAGAGGTTACTCGGCTTCGTGCCTTCACAAATAGCCGCTGAGTCTCTCCAAGCTCTCTCTTCCTGAACCATCTAGCCAGTGACGGCAGGGTGGAGAGAGCCTGCAGGCGGCTACCGCCCAGGAGACACGGAACACCTCTAGAGATCCTAATTCCCGGCTGGCGAGGGCAAAGTTCCCAGCGGTACTTTGGGTTCAGCCTTGCTGCTCCCCTTCCCTCGGCAACGCCGCACGCCTTGGCCCCGGGCAGCGCGGTGCTGCTTTAAAAAACCCAAAATTACCACCGTGCCCTCCCGGCAGAAATAACTCCGGCTTAGTTTTCACGCTGGCTGTCGCCGTGCCCTTCTGCCGTGCCCTCTGGGCTTCGGAGCGCTGCTACCCCTGGGCCCATCACCGCAGTGCCCGAGCGGCGGACGGAGCGACCTGGCTGTTTATAGCCTGGGAAGGATGTCGAGAGCCTCGGAGAGGAGGGACGTCGGCTGGGGATGAAAACAATAGAAGTGCATCACCCGGCCTCCCTGACAGCCGAAGTCATCTTTCCTCTCCGTGACTAAGGGCGAGCAGTAATTCCTCACGCCGCTGCGGGAGCGTCACGCTGGGTGCGGGACGCGGCACGGAGCCAGCCTGGCGCCCGTCAGGATCCTCACCACCGCGACTCGCTCATCACAACGTGGGCTGGAGATGGGAGATCTGTTTCTCCTGGTTAATAAGGTTTATTTTTGTTCCGAATGAATAATACATGATTAGTGTCAAAATAAATTACAGTCCTTCCATTATAAACCACTTTGCTGTTCTGTATCTTCTTCTCTCCCTGTCTTTCTGCTCCTTTCAACTATCTTTCTTTCTCTTTGGCTTCTTCTCTCTCTTTAAAGCTCCTTCTTCCTCTTGTCACCGTCACACCATTCATTTTCACAGCAGCAGAACAGAATATAAATTCGATGCCTTAGGGCTCAGCAAAGTTAAGAGCTTGTTGCATTAGGAAGCGCGCTGATTGGTCTAAATTATGTAAGAGCAAACCAAAGTGGCTGGGAATTCACTCATTTGCTATAAACAATAATAATATCAAAATCTAAATGCCTGCATCTTTCAGCCGCGCTGGGCTCCCAGGTGACGGGAGGGAGCAGGGCTGGGTGCCCGCTCCCACCCAGCGTCCCCCCGAGTGCCGGTTCCCCCAGGGGTGGGAAGTTTGGGCGCGCGTGCAGCTGCGACGACGTCTCCGAATCGGGCCCCGGCCTTGCCCTTAGTCCGTCTCTGCCGCTCGCATCCCCACCGCCCCTCACGCTGCCCGGAGTGCGGAAAGCCCGTCCGGAGCGGGGACCTCCCGGCTCCCCAGCAGCGGCCGAGCCCGATTATGCGAGGGGCACAGCTCCGCCAGCCCAGCCGTGCCCTTGGCGAGGGGACGCACCTTCCCCGCTTGCAGCGTTCCCATCGCTTCCCACCAGCGACAAGGTCCCCGCCGCCGTTTCGGCTGCTGGTGCCAACAGCATCGCCCTCCCCGGGTACCGGGGTCACTGGAGCAGGAGGGAGCTGGTGCCTCTCCCCCGGCGGAGCCAGGGCACGGCAGGCTTCAACCGGAGCCTGACCGCTCCGCTCCCACAGCAGAAGGGCCAGCTCCGATATGCATAATTTAACACAGAATGTCGTATTTCAGACTCCCTCCTAAGGCGCCTGGCGAAGGTGACTCAGGTGAAGCGCTGCACGCTTTGAGACTGGATTGCTGCATTGGTTTCTATCGCTAAAGAGCAAAACGGCTGTGGTTTTCGTTATTCCGTCATTAGAAAAAGAAGCAGCTTCATAAAATATTTCTGTTTCTGAAAATAATTGATTTCCTTTTAAGACCCTTGAAGCAAAACCTTCCAGTGGTATAAGTGTTGCCCGGGTCATATTCCAAAGAGCCAAAGCTATAATGAAACAGCCAGTACCAGCCACTTCAGAGGGAAGAGCGATGGCTTTATTTAATTACTTTATACAATACGGACGTTGCTTCTCAGCCTCAGACAATGTGAAATCCTCTGAATCTCCACAACAACCCAAGGCTCGAGGCAGCTGTGGTTTGTGCCGCAGCTGCTGAGCACGTGGGGCTTCGGCAGCTCGTGGAGGATGGGAATGGGGGGACAGCAGCTGGGGAATTTGGGGGTCCGAGGGGACCCAGGAGCCTCACCCCGGCTGCAGTGGGGGGAATGGGGTGGGAGCACCCTTCTGTTACCTGTTGAACCTTTCTTTGCCTGAAGCTGCCTCTGAACGCCCAGCAGAAGGAGCAGGCAGAGGGGAGGAGCAGGGCTCCGCATCCTCCAGAAAGCCTCTGATGTACAGCGCCGGAGAAAGCTCCAGCAAAAAAGGAAAGATGATTTCCCTTTAGGTTTGAAACTGGAAGTTTCTTCAAGTTTCCCCAACTCTAAGCGACAGTTGGCACGCCGCCAGGTGGGAGGTGATGCTTGCAAACTCTGCCAGAGCAGCAACAACACACAAACACTCGAATGTAAATATTTTCTATGAAAATGAAGGGCTCGCAAGGGTGGGAAGACAGGGTTTGCCTCACCTCGTTTGTTAAGAAACTCCAGTCCACACAGGTCAGCAGGGAGGAAGAGCGGCCCCGGTGCTCCGCACTTCTGCTCCGGCAAGCGGCGATCCCCGCCTGGTGCACATGGAAAACTGTGGGATGCGTAAGGCCTGCCAAGCTAAAGCTGGATGGCAGCAGGCTTGCCGGGGGCTGAGAGGCCCTGGCTTCGCTCTCCATCATCTCACTGTGAACCTTCCACGAACAACGCCTTTTCACCTCAAAGTTTCCTAAGCAGACGCTCAGTCGCGTGCTCCAGGGTAGTTGCCCTTGTTCTTTTGTATGTCATAAAATAAGGTGTATCATGACCTTTCCTGCAAGAGAAAGACGATCTTAGTTTGATAAATTCCAGGGAACAACGCGCATCTCATTCAGTTTTATTACCCTTGTCGTAAGGTTACAGAAACGCTGTTTCAGATTATTGCACCTAACCCGCTGCCAGCCCCCACAGTAAATTAGGAGCCGCTGCCTGCACCTTTACACCTGGTGGGGGTTTGGGCAGGCAGCTCTCCGCCGGAGCTCCGGGCAGCCCAGTCCGCGGGTGAGAGGGACGGTGGAGGAATCCGCTATTGTTTTAACCTCATGTGCAATTTATTCCAGTAAATCTCCTTCAGGGCGTGAGTATATCATGGCCAGCCGTTTTACGGGGCATGGTGTTTCTGCCTTCGCGAGGTACAAACCCAGCCAGGGAAATATCTCCCGGGTTGATTTGTGCCAACAGCTGAGTCATTTAAATGGTGGGATTTATACAGGCAGGAACAAATTGGACACCTGTGCTGAGAAAGCTGACTTAAAGCCAAAATAAAAATCAGCCCCCAATTGTTCAGAGGTGGCTCCGCTGTTATGCATCAAGGGCATTGTCTTTGGCGAGACAATTCGTTTTCTGAGCTCGTCCTCAAGATGCCAGGGGAGAAAAGCGGCATCGCCTTCCTCAAATTCTTGTCAATCGCTCAAGATGATGACCTGTACATAAAAATCCCATGAATTCCAGCGTGTTTCAGCTTTACTGTTTAAGAATCAGGTCTTACCAACACAGCAAGGGACAAAAGCTTAAAACACGGGTGTTACCCAACAGTAAGCACTTGCTGCCACGGAGTACGGAGGCAGATGGCTTTGCAAGCTGCAGATGGCCGCGGACGCGTGCCGGCCAGCTTTTTTTCTAGGATGGCTGCAAAGGGGTGCGCTGGGCACGAGCCGCAGGACGCCCCCGAGGGCGCAGTCCCTCCCCCGCTGCCGGCCCGCGCGTGGGCTCGGCAGGACACCCCGCCGGTAGTTTCGTGTGTAGCGCGACGGCCCGACGGTGCGCAAGGGACTCGTCGGCGGCAACGGTGTGGCGGCTGAACCGGCGCAAACCCAGAAGTGAGTTATGCTGGACCACGGCGCTACGAATTCCTAATTCCTCTGCCTGGGCTGCTCGGCATGGCTCGGCGGAGGGACGTTAATGACAGACTCTCGCTCGGAAGAAATGAAACACGAGCGCACAGAGCCGAGGCCGGAGGGTCCCGTGTGGGGCTGGGGGTGACGGTGCCGGGGGGAGCCGGCGTCTCCGGGGTCTTGTGCTTGTATCTCTGCATGATTAGGCTCCGTCTAATTGCGCCCTGTTTCCTGCAACGCGCCCCGGTTCTCAGCCAACGCTCTGTGAAGGCGATTCCCAAGTGCAGGAGGAGACGGCTGTGACCTGCGAGCAGCAGTCTCCGAGCCCGTAGTGCTCACTGTAACTCTCCGAAACTTCTTTTCTCGCAACCCGAGAAAGTGCTCAGGGCGGCTATTAAAACGTAATCAATCAGTGTCAAATAAAAGTCATCAGAATATGACTAAGACTCTGATTGCCTGTAACCAAGATAATTAGATGGTGAGGATTTTCTTTCTTTCCCCTTTCTGCAAGGAGGCTAAAAGCCTCCAAAATTGGAGCTAATATCCTGTCTCTGGAGCGAGGTGAATTCACATTTGACCTATTGTTCAAATAAAAATTCTCCTCAAATCCGGCCCAACCTGGCGACGGCAATCACGGCAGAGGCTTCAGCACAGACCTATCCGAAGAACGCTAAGGAAAATATAAACCCAGAAATTTGTTTGCACTTAGTATGCGTGATCTGGCAGATTTCAAGGGTGACGGGGCAGGAGAGAAGGTCTTTGCCTCGCTCATTAATCACGGCCGGGCGAGCAGCCTTCGTCCCAGCATAGGCGAGCATCACGCTGGAAGCATTCCCTGAATGAAGCCGGGTGAGCCTCGGCGGCCCGGCGAGGGAGGGTGAGGGAAACCGTGGGCTGAGGCGGGAGGGAGGGGACGCGCCGCGGGCAGATCCCTCTCCCCGTGGCCCCAGCGTCGCAGCGTCTCCGCTCGGGAAGGCTCAGCCGAGGGCAGCTGTGAGCCCCGGCAGCCTCCGAGGGACTTTAAACGGCTCCTGCTGACGGACGGCCCCGGGACGAGCCGGGGGTATGGCCACCGCCTCCCGCCTGCGGGTCCCGGGCTGGGACGCCGAGCCTGGCGCTGCTCGGCGAGGCAGACCTGCCTCGGCTGCTCCCCTCGGGCTCGGACTGAAGGGCTTTCCCTCTGTTTTCTGCAAAAAGACCTTGCGAGGAAGCAGAGGAGGAGCCTTTACGAGCCGCCCCACGGTGCTGC
The DNA here is from genome assembly GCA_035590195.1 of Aviceda cuculoides. Taxonomy (NCBI): domain Eukaryota; kingdom Metazoa; phylum Chordata; class Aves; order Accipitriformes; family Accipitridae; genus Aviceda; species Aviceda cuculoides. Next base: position 933,760 of record JAVJGG010000001.1, read on the forward strand.
GGTCCTCCGGCCGGGCTCCGGCGCACCCGCACGGTGCCGGCACTGCTGTCCCGGTTGGTCCCAGCCTGGGCGTCACGAGCCTCCAGTATCAAAGCGGTCTTCTTCACATCTCCAGTAACGCCGTAGCGATTTCCCCAGGCTGCGTTTCTACACTCCCTGCCAGCGCTTATCTGTCTCCTCTCGCTCTCCAAATCCTCTTTCCATTTATATTGGCTTTAATGAAGTGCTGCCGTCCCGCAGCGCCGCCGCACCTTCGCCCGTCCGGCGCTGCCCCGCGTACCAGCCCCCTGACATTGTCCAGCTGAGCCGAAGGCCGACGTTGCAGCTCTTATCCCACATTTGCAGAGGCGAAGCACGAGGCTTTCTGCCTGGTTAGCCGTATTGCCTGGCTGACGTTTAGGCAGGTTTTTTGCCTCCAGCTGTTTCTTTTTTATCAGATATGTGATGTTTTTCTTCTGTCATCCTGGCTTTAAGGCAACCTGCAAAGGAAGCAAACAAACGAGGTGCTCATTATTTTGTCCTTTTTTTCTCCGCTCCTTGAATGTTGTATTGATCCATTTCTTCCTCGCCTCATCTGTGCATGGTTGGGCATGGAGCTTGTTTGGGAAGGTTTATGATAGGAAAGGCCAGATCCTCTCTGGATGTAATTTTGTTCCTGGTGAAAGCGACGTCACTAGCTGGGGGCTGGCAGCGGCAGGGTGCTCTGGAGGAGCCGAGCACTGTGGTGGGCTCCCTGGACCAAGGCTCCTCTTCCCAGGGCCGGGCGAGGTTAGGAGCCCGGCGGGTGCTGAGCTGTCCGAGCACACAGCCTGGATGGGCATCCCCTGCCTCTGCTCTGCGGGACCAGCCACCGGCTTCACCAGCTCTCCGGTCCTTGGCATCGCACCAAAAGGTCCTTGGCATCGTGCCGAAAGGTCCTCGGCATCGTGCCGAAAGGTCCTCGGCATCGCCCACTGCCGGTCGCCACCTGTGCCGAGCATCGCCAGGCTGCCACAGCCAGCAACCAAACCATCCGAGTGATCTACTTTCCTAAGCACCGCGTAATTAAAAAAAACAGCAAATGGAAGTAATTCCCACTTACGAGAAAGGACCTGCTGGAATTCGTGATGGGAAGGAGGCATTCAACAGATGTGCATTAGCATAATGTGGAAACGGCGTGAAGCACGATGCTATTTTTCTCCCCAAGCCGCTTAGAGGAAGCAGAGCTGCCCTCCCCTCTGCTTCAGGTTTTCCTAGCAAAAAGGAAAGCCAGAATAAACAAACCCAAGGAATGGTGCGGCTGGAAGTCCCGGTCAAGCAAGCAGCAATCTTTCTGCCAGGGCTCTCCAGCGTGGGTGCAAATCAGCTCAGCGTAAGACGGGCAAGGTTTCTTTCAGAGATGGAGGAGGTGGGCGAGCTGAGCTGTGGCGGCAGCAGCCCTCCCCGGGGCGCCCGGCCCCCCGCAGCCCCCCCCAGCTGCCGACGTTTCTCCTTGGGCTCTGGCATCTATTTTAATCCCTCTTGGTTTTGCATTCCCCCCCCCCGGGGATTAACAGGCAAAGCAGCGAGCCGTCAATACACAAAGATTAATCCACCGCGCGTGGGAGCCCCTGCCATCAGCCACAGCCCACGGTGCGAGAGGGGAAACTGAGGCAGCCGCAGCATCCTGTGTGAGGGATGCGAAGCCCCAAAAAAAAACCCCTGCGGGGCAGTTTTTTGTGCCTCTCGAGTGCTGGCAGGAGTCGCCTGTGGTTAAAGGCTGTGCCTGGTGCGGGCTTGCCTTGAGGCGGCATCCCTGGACTGGGGGCTGTCAGGTCCTCCTGGGGGCAACTCATTCCTGTGCTTAGGGCCAGAGGGCACACGCGTGTGCGCACATGCGTGTGCACGCACATGGTCAGACACACGCACACACGTGAGCGAGGGCCCGCGCCAGGTCCCCGGTCAGCTTGCATTGCAAAGGGAGACGAGTCAAGACAGACACTCTTCGTCCCTGTCCGGGCACCGCCTGGGAGACAGATGGACAGACAGACAGGCTGTTCTGCAGCGCTCTCTGGGCACCGCCTGGGAGATGGACAGATGGACAGACAGACAGGCCATTCTACAGCACTCTCCAGGCACTGCCTGGGAGACAGATGGAGGGACAGACCAACTGTGCATTGGGGTGGCTGGACGGACAGACAGCCGCTCGCCGCCCGGAGTCCTCCCAGCTGCGCATCGTCTGCCCGCAAGCTCCATCTTGTGGAAGATGCTTCCCCGAGGAGCTGGAGTGGGAAGCTGCCCCTCGGTGTGGGAGCCAGGGTGCGGGGGTCCGCTCGGCACCGCCGGCGTGGCAGGAGGGTCCCTGGCAGGCTGGCGGTGCTGGCACCCAGCCGGCACCCCGGCTCTGCCTCCATGCACTTAATAATGCATTACGCCCCTGTACAGTTGCTCTGAGGAATAAATGCGGTGGAATTTATTTCAACAGATGGAGGGCAATTTTCTTGTCGTCATTTAAGCGACACGCCGAGCGTCTCCCTTCACGGGGTCCCGGTGCAGCAGAGGACGGATACGGAGAGCAGGGGTACTACGCCGTGCTCATCCTGCCGCTGCGTTACAGAGAGAATTTCTCTCCCCGTCTAGGGGAATTTAGATTCCGCAAACAAGAGGAAGGAATGAAAAGCGGTGGCAAGTCCCGCCGTGCCGTCCCGCCTGCGGCGCGGCCGCACCGGGGCTTTGCTGGCAGCGGCAGCTCCCGCCGTCCTGGCACCCCGCGCTCCCTCTCGGCGCTCAGCTGTCGGGTAAACCCGGGTCTTCCTCAGTCTGCTAGATGTTCTGCCTTCACTGAGGTTTATTTACCGTATAATGTGAGACAGTAATTTCACTGTATATAATTTAATGACGCATTAGGAAAGAATTAATCACGGGCAGCGGCGCTCGCGCTGGACGGCTTTGCGGAGATCTGGCCAGAGGAGCCCCGCTCCCAGCCCTCGCTAGCCGGTGCCGGGTGGCGCGGCCCCTCGGGAGCGAGGCTTCGGCGGCAGGCGGTAATGCTGCCAGCACCGTCGCTGCCCGCTTTCTCACCCCACGTGGCCCAGGTTCCTTCGCAATCCAGCTGTGCCCCGAGGCTGCAGGCACGGCTGGAGGGCCGTGGTTGGAGACCGTGCTCCGTAGGAAAACACGATACACAAAACTCTCAAGAGCGCATCCAATTTCCACTCATTAAGCCATAATTTCCATCATTTTAATTACATAAAAGGCAGATAAATGGTGAGTATGCTCCTACTTGTGCCTTTTCTCTTAATTATTAGTCCTTTGCACAGGCCAGTTTGCAATGAATCAGCCTTTAAACAGTGTTCAATCGGAACATGTTCTGCTTTATTTGAATTATCTTGTTGGCCGATCATTCCCCAGAACATAATAAAACAAACATTAATTACTACTTCAGCGGGTGTAATCTTCTTGAAAGCACTCGACACTGCTCAAACGCCATTGTAGCCTCATGCTCTGCACTTTAAGGCGCGTGGGTAAACGAACTCATCCCGCAGGTCTGAATGCGCAAGCAGAGCCCGTGCCTTGCGCTCCGAACAGCCGCCTTCAGAAAAGTTTGGAAAATGCATGGGTATGCAGAGGCAAAAAACCAAGCCTGTTGTCCAAAGAGGATGGAAGATCCGGTGGCTCGGTGGGATGCAGCGGGATGCAGCAGAGTCGGACCCCAGCACGTGCCACAGCACACCGGGCTCCCCGTGCTGGGACGGGCTGGACTCAAGGCAGCCGGTGAGCAGCCGCGCCGATGATTGCATTTCATCTTGCACAGGGCTTATTTGGGTCTCGCGTCGGTCGATTTGGAATGTTTCGTGTATGTGTAAATGGCAGCTCCTAATCTCCACCCGAAGTTTCCGATGGCGTTTCCAGCGCTGTTGCTAAAACACCCCGGGCGTCGCACCTCGCCAGGGGACGACGGAGAGCCAGGCACTCGGCGTGCGCAAATATCTGCTAAAACCCGAGCCGACGGCACGGGCTGGGATGACGAGCACGCACCCCGGTCTCGCCTGTCCAGCTCTTTTACCGGTCCCAGCAAGGTCAGTCAGAGGCTGAAGGAAAGGAGGGTCTGGGGCTACACTTTTTGGGGGTGGTGGGGGGTGCAGGGGCCCGGAGCTCCCTCCCCACACAGCTAGCTGGGGCTGCTCACGGCTGGGGCACTCAGCACAGCCCCGCAGCTTGCCCCTAAAAGCCGGGAGGGCTTTTTGGATGGAAGGAGAGGTCTCTGGTGTGGGGGCTGCCCAGCTGGATTCTCCCCTCCTGCTGAGCTTTGCTTCAGAAAATCCCTGCCCGCTAAGATCTGCTGAGGAAACCTCGAAGCATCGGCTGCCGGTGGGGCTGCTGCAGGCTCCGTGTGCGGCCAGGCTTTGTATCCCCGGGGCTTCGCTGCCCTTCGGAAAGGCTTTCCCACTGGCACAGCAATCGGAGGGCCAGGAAGACACCGGCGTGGGGCAGGGAAGAGGATTTTCCAGGAGCAGCGAGCTGCGCTGAGTGTGGGTGAAGCCTCCTCACGGTCACCCCCGGGCCAGCGCCGGAGACGCAAGGTGGGTCGGGGTTCGGGGTTTCCTGGTTAGGGAGCGCTGGCTGGAAGGCGGCTCGGGAGGTCTGGTGGTCTTAATTGCCGGCACCGAGGTTTGAAGGTCTGGGGGGGTCCTGTCCCCCAGGGAGGGAATCCCGGGACGCAGAGCGAAGGGAAAGGCAGAGCTGCAGCCGACAGCCATTGCGACGCTGATCTGAGATTGAGGCGGTGCCGAGCCGGTTTCTGTACCCGTAACCGGAGGGAGTTGTTCTGTTGGGCACTTTCAAGCGTGGAGGAGAGAGGAATAAATCTCAGTTCTCGGCATCCTTCTGCCACACTGACTTACAGCAAAGCGGTGCACATCCGCCTGATGGGGAGCAATACTCCCCTTAGGGAACAAAACTCTACTGCCAGCTAAGTGGGATTTCTTCCCACCGGTGCCTCTGGAGAGCATTTTAAGGGTTCTCTGCCAAGGGAGCCCTCTGAGCCCCTGCAGCCGGGGTAACCCTCCGGTTTCCTTGGCGGGTTGAGGCTGAGGAAGCGTCCGAGCTGCTGGTGTGTAGATGTAGACTCTTCCTACACGTCTGCCCTTGGGGTACGTCGCTCCCGGCCCGCCGATGCCCCCAGGATGGGGACGAGTGCTGGCCTGGAGGGTGCTGACTCTCACCAGCCAGCTTGGAGATCCAGTATTGCCTCTGATAATTTGGCTTGTCTGCGAGCGAGGAGGGGTTTAGCTCAGCGCAAGCCAGCCGTGTATTAGCCACGAGAGGGAAGAGACACGTCTAAAGCCAGGCAGCGGTGTGGCATTTTTCCAGCCAGCTCAAGTTCAACATCATTAGACATTCCTCCTACACACGGCGAGGCACAGGAACGCTTTGGCAGGGTCTTTCCCTGGCGGGGCTGCCTTCTCTGAAGCCGCTCCCCACCTCCCTCCTGCTCCTCCACCTGCAGAAACCCAGCCATTCGAGTTTTCTCTTGAAGTCACTAAAAGCTTTAAAAATGAGGGCAATTTTCCTTGGCCGTAGCCCCACTGCCAGCTGCAGTGCATTTCCAAGAGGATCTCTGCATTTCATTAGACGCAAAGCTTCTGTCTGAGTGAAATCAATTGCAGCCTGAATCTTAAAGACAAAAATCAATTGTAACTCCGCTTTCCAAGCGTGGGCTCATATGCATACATCGAGTGAAGAGGCTCGGGCAGTCTCTAGGTCCAAAGGGACCCTTATGGACTGTCATGTTAGGCATCTGCAAGAATAAAAATCAGATATGAATGCAAAGAACGTGCTGGGTCTCCTTTGGGGTGTGGTTGGTTAAGGGACCGGTTCTTGTCAGTGTGAGAATGTACTCCAATATAGCGAAAAACCCATCCTCGGTGCAGGTTTCCATGGAGAACTATGTGGAATCAAAACTTACCCTGTGTTAATGCGTTCTCATGTGTGCCTCTTCAAATACCGGTACATGCCAAAAAGAAAATGTCTGAGTTTCCTAAATATTCGGTAATGTTACTTTAAAGCACTGGGTTTGCATTTGTGCAAGAAAAAAGGAATTTAAATACGCCTTTAATGAAGAAAATTGTTTCATGTCATTTCGTCAACATTCCACCCACCCCCAAAGGGCCGTGTGTTTCTTCTCCTGGGGTGTTTCCCCCGAGCAGGGTGCCCAGGAACCAGGGCGAAGGGGCACAGGGCAGCCAGGGAGAGCCCCGGTCCAGCCCCGGCGTCCTGGGGGAGGAGGAGGAGGGGGAGGAGGAGGAGGGGGAGGAGGAGGTGCTCCGCAGATAGAGCCATATGTTGTCAAGTTAATAAAAGACCTTGAAAAGCATAAATCCTCTGTATGCTGGCTGCTAGCCCAGGTGCATAATTTCCTTGCCATTGGGGGGGAGCAGACAGCATCTGTACAGCTCCTGTATTGTAAGCTCACGCAAGAGCCCACAATGAAACGCTCCATCCCCCGGGGACGGCGAGGGAACTCGGCTCTCTCCATCAGAGCTATTATTTGCGTTGGAGGAGAGCCTGGCAGGCTCGAGCAAGGCTTCCTCCCGCTCCCTGTGCCGGGGAAAGACTATTCCTGCTGCAAAGGGCTCCCAGCTCCGGGGCGAGCACCCGGGGTCCTGGGAGGCACGGTGTGGTGAGGGGCATCTCCGTGGCGTGTGCCCCCCGGGAGCGCACCGTGGGGGGAGCGAGCCAGGACCTTGCCTGTGGCACGGAGGGAAAGGAGCTGCTCCTGGAAAAGGGGAGGAAGCCCATTTTCCTGCTGCACGTAGCTGGCCTGCAAAAACCCCCGGTGCAGGAACAAAAAGCTTTGGATGCATTCGGTGGGTTGTGGGGGGGAGGAAGAAGCGAGGGCTGCGGGACCCCGAGACCGTTGCTCCCCCCCAGCCGGACGGCGCCGGCTGCGGGATTTATTCCGAGAAACCTTTTTTTTTATATCAGTAAAACAAATTCTCGATGACCCACCTGAGGCTTGGAAGGAACAGGGAAGCTATTGTGTATATGACTCAACCGTAATGCAAAGCCATTTCCTTTCTCATTTGCGAACCCGAAAATTCAGACGTACACAAATTAATGAGTATTATTATGAGCCTCATTTAAGGAACTGTTCTTTAGGGGGAACCATCTTCCCCAGTACAAGCACTGTTCTGTTTGCTCAGCTATTAATTGATGGCAAACTGTGAAATTCTCAATTTCGTTATGATTAACTCGTGCCGTCTGTAACTTGCTGGCTGGTGGCCTCCCCGGTGCGAGCAGCGACGGCGCGGGGTGCTGCGCCCGGTCCCGGAGGCAGAGCTGGCTCTCGCACCCGGCCACTCGTTAGGGCCCGCGGACACCGAGTCCCGCTTTCCTTGGAGGAGCGCGGTGCCGCTCCGGGGACAGCCCTACGCCTCTGACGCCGAGCGAGTTCGCTTGGCTTCCCGCGGCTCCAGCAGAGAGGCCGGACTTCTTAGGGAAATAAATACCACGCTGATTTTTTTCTTCCTCCCCATCCTCATGTGGATTACTCCAATACAAGTGTTCATCCTTGCCTTAAGCAGGGAACCGGCGCTGCATCTCGAAGCCTCATTTTGCCTTTTGCCATTAAATTATATTAAAAGGGCTTTCATGTTATCTCTTAAGTAGGTGCTTTTCATTCCAGCCACATTTTCTCCCTTACCGCCAGCCTTCTCTCCTCAAAGCAAGAGCTTTCCTTGCATGTACAGACACAGACGGCATCTCGGCTACTCCTCTCGCACAGATTTTAGGCACCTGAAACACGACGGGGTATTCTGACCCGAGTGACAACCTCTTTCCCCCGGGCATGCGAATACGCGTGACCTGCTCCTACGCCCTGGCTGCGGCCCAGGGATCCCCCCCCCACTCCTGGCGACCCCTCCATCCCCTGGGAACTGAAAAAGCTCGCGGTGATGAGCTGAACGCCGGTGTGCCTGGAGCCGTACTCGCTTGCTGAGGTTGAGATGCGCGTTGTCTCTTGCATGCCCACCTCTAATAGAAGGGCTGGAAATCGAGAGCTGGACGTGGGTCCTTCCAATTACAAGTCATCAGCGGTTATCCTCCTGGAACAGGCTGCGCTTTCCTTGCCAGCATGCGGTCCATGCCTTGGGGAAGCAGACGCGGTGCAGAAGGGTCTCCTCCTGGCCGTCCACCACAAGCCTTTCCTTCAGAGGCATCCGTCTCGGTCTCAGAAACCGGGCAAAAAGGCCAGCTTCCCCGGCGTGCCCCCCCGCAGCCTGCTGACCCTGCTCACGACCTGCTGCGCCGCTGAACGATGTCCTCTTCCCGCTGCTCCCGGAGGGTGGTGTCCGCTGGGGGAGCAGGGGGGGCCCGGACCCTCGAACCGGTGGAGGAGGAGGAGGAGGGATGGCTAGCTCATGACCTGAGGGTAGAGAAACCATCAAGCCGGTCTCACCGGTCCCTTGGATGCTGAGAACACCACCGGCTAATTGGGAGCGGTGCTTGGCCCGAGCCCCATTGGAAGTCTTGAGCAGATTTTTCTTCTACAATGAATGAAAAACTTCAATTTTCAAGAAGTGCATCAAGCCCTTAATTGGGATTCTAATTCCTAAATGGCAGCGGGTACAGCAAACCTGGCTCCCCAGGCTAATGCATCCTGGTTATTAGAGAGCAGACACCCCTTGAACGGAGGAGAGGCAGCAGCATTTGCATAGCAATGAGGTGTTTTGGCAGCCCCTAAAACCAAAGTTGATTTTGTTTTGCATCTAAAAGCAGACATGAGTGGTACTTATTAATTTGAGTCCACCTCTGAATGCACTTAACGATTCAAGTCCAATTAGTTTTCAGAGTGCCCAGGTAGGAAGTAATCATTAAAAACATGTAAATTAAGTTACTGGGGAGCTTAATAGATTAGTCATTGACTTTCGAGCTTATGTTGGCTCTTAACCTTCAGCTTAAATTAATCACCAACAATTTCTCTGAACTGGCTACAGAAGGTTAAGAGCCCAGGGGCCAGGGCTGTGGCATCGCCAAAATGAGCGCCAACCTTGCCGGCGAGCGGGCAGGGGCCGGGCAGCCACGCTGGCGAGCGGAGCCCTCCCTCGGCATCTCCCGCAGGAAAAGGAGCCGGCACCGGACGCCGCGCTGGAGACCCCCCCTCCTTCCAAAAGCAAAGACCCTGGTCGCTGCAAGCGCTTCGTTTGCAGGTGACGAGCCTCCGCGCCCAAGCCGGGGGGGCTGCCTTCTGGCAGGGGGGTCAGATCCCCCGGCAGGTCCCGCTCCCTTGCGCCGCTGCCGGGCTCTGCCCAGATCCAGAGCCCGAAGCCGTTTACTGTATGTGGGAATGATCGTTTTATTAACTCAGCAACAGCGATGTGTATCTCAAATCCGTGCCGCGGGGATTAACCGCTTATTAAGTGTGGGTCTCCGTCCAGTTCTCCCAGTGACATCTCTTTTGCTGGGCTATCTTCCCTCCATGTATCACGAGCACGTTTCCCGTCCTGCAATAACTGAATCTCGGTGGCAACTGGAATTAATAAGAGTTGATCTGAAACGATTAGGGGACTCCTAATAGATGCCCTAACAGATTAGGAGGTGCCTAATAGAAAGATGGAGTCTCCTGGGGTGGCACGAGCCTCTCGCTCTGCAATGGGGGAGGACCTGCAGAGCCCCCGCTCCCCCCGGGGCATCCCCTGCCCTGGACCCTGCGCCCCAGCCCGGCTGCTGGGCACGTGCCGCTGCTGCCGTGGGCAGCGACTTTATCACAGAGGGGAAAATGAAGGAAATATCTTCTAAAAAGATATCAGGCTGTGAGCATTTGAAAAAGCCATTTCTAAAATTGCAATTACCAGGAAAGAGAACAAATTACCACTTCAGGGACCGTCACACATGGAGAATCAGAGCTTTGGGAAATAATCAGAAGAATATATTCACAGGAGTGCATTATTTATATTGAAACATTTTAAAGCAAAGGTCACAAGGAGAAGCTGAAGATTAGTAAATAGGAAAATGCAAGGATCGCTTTCCTGCCATAATGATTACGGTCCATTTTGATTATGACTGCATTAGTCACCGAGACATAAGTCACACAGATCCCAGGCACAGGCTCGTAGGAGTTAAGGAGAGGATGGATCCCCACGCACCCCCCAGTGGCCCCTTCGCTCGTTCCTGCTCCGGACCAAACACTTGCGCCGCTGGCCTCGTCAGCGGGAGCCTTCTCGGCGGAGGGCAGGAGCCGGCCAGCGCTCTCCTCCTCGTGCCCCTCAGGAGGCCGCAGCTGCGAGAAGTGGGTTCCCCTCTCTCTGCAGACCCTGGGCACGGTGCCGGGGACCTCCGGGGTCCCACGGCTCCTGCACTCGCAGGTGACACACGTGGACCCTGCTGGAACGCCTTTCTGCCGCGCACCTCACGTTGCAGCAGGGTCTTGGCATTTATTGATGGCATCCACCGCCTCCAAAGAAGAATGCCAAGTGTCCCCCAAACCCAACAATGCGCGTCTGCGATACAGCGGGTCTGTAATCACATTCCCTTCCATGCCTTTCAGAGAAGACTTCTTGTAAGACAGTGGTCTCTTTTTCCTCCCCTTTTATTATCATGGATTATTTTTAATACCGCCCCAACCCGTCAAGCTTCCCCTGGCTCCATCTAAGCTATTACAAAGGACTTGGATATACTGAGAGAGGTCTTCCTGGGTGGCACAAAAGCCCATACGAGGTAGGAGATGACGGTTCTGGGATGTCTCCCGAGCCCCTGGGGTGCTGAGCAATGCAGGCAAAAGCCGGGGGCCCCCAGCCGCTGCCCCCCCTTGCACACCCTCCGCAGGGTACAGGAGCCAGCTCAGCTGGACCGCGAGGCCGACCCGGCTGCCCTCGGCTTTGCCGAATGCCCCCCGCTCCTCTCCTCCTCCCTCAGTCCCTCCGCGCTGAAGTAGCCCTGAGAAAATATTTGCCGTTCATAAGCAGCGAAAATAGGATTGATTTACTGTAGTGACATCTCAAAGCATGAAGTGGCACTTTTACTCTTGTATCACCCATTAGACGTCTGAAGGCGTCGGCACAGCCCATTTCATTTTTAAAGATGTACAAAATGCTCAGAGGAAGCCATTTGACATTCCCATTCTGGGAGCTATGATAGCATGCTGAAAAAAAATACAAATGCATCAGAAGTCTTACATCTACTCGTTCCAGTCCCCGTTTTCCCTCTGAGTTGTGTCAATACACTGCTAAAGAGCTAGTAACTGCTGCGCTGTAATTTTTCTATATGTCACAGCTACTGAAGAAGCTGCCTGTGGACAGTGCACTGAAATCAAAGTGGCAGCCCCGTCCACATCTGGCAGGTGCTCCAGCCCCGTGTGCGGGGAGCATCTTACGGGAGATGCAGCAGCAGGAGCATCTTACGGGAGATGCAGGAGCATCTTACGGGAGATGCCAGAGCACCTTACGGCAGATGCAGCGGCCTCTCCCATCAGAGCCTTTTCTGGAGGCAGCGTGTCCGAGCAGCCTCTGCTGCCCAAGAGGAGGAGAAAGGCACTTCGGGAGAGGAGCTTTCCTGCTTTTCCCTGAAGCTGGGCTCTGGTAGCCTCTGAAATCACTGCCCTGCATGGGGCATCCCGTCTGGGTTGAAGCATGGAGGAGCACAGGGTGCATCACCCACGGCCTCCGCCACCCTGGGGGTACCCCAAATGTGTGGGGCCATTGCTCACCATCCGGCTCCGGGGCTTTTCTCTCCGGACCTAGCAGCAGCTCCATGCTGGAAACGCTCACAACTTTTAATGGTATTAATCCGTCACCGGGTGCCAGAGGGGAAAGAGCCTGACTGTGTTTCCGAACAGTAATAGCTGCACACTGAATAGCACCGGCCCTGATTTATTAATGAGGAGATTTCACAGGCTCCTGGCTACTGACAAATGGCCACAGTTTTAGCCCCTCCCTGCCCCCGCAATCGATACCTTTTAATCAAACCCAATCGCACCAAATTAAATTAAGGAAAGTGTCCAGAATAACCCCAAAGTGCTGGGGGTGCCAGCCTCAGCGCAGTCCGGCCCAGGGAGCTGGGGGAATGAATCACCTCTGCGCTGCCGGCGAGGGGAGCCCCGGGGCGGGCGGGGGAAGGAAAGGCAGGTTAGACATCTCCCCCCCCACCAGTGCGGGGAGCCAGCTAATCCGTGCAATCCCCAAATTTCCTTGCCCGAACTCCAGCGTTTTTGCTGAGGGTACCCCGGCCCTAGCGATGCTGCAGAGCCCGTTTAATGCCAAGGTTTCCCGTGGCCAAGGGGCTGCTCGGGCAAAGCGTTTATACCGCCCAGGGTGTGTGGAAGCAACGTGCCCAGGAAACAAAAGGACTAAATGTAGGTATATCGAGCGTACAAAACTGACGGTGCTGTTTCGCTGGTGTCCAGCTTGGCGCAAGCAAATCCAAGGAGCTGCGTCCTTCTGCTGTGCAGGAGGAGCTGGCAACGAGGGAGGGGACCTCCCACCGCTTCCCCAGGCTTTCCTCGCTCCCCCTGCAACCCCGAGCGCTGGCACGACTTACAAGAACTATCTCGGAATATTTTTTATCGCTGCTTCTGTATCGCTCTCGCACTTCCGTCGCGTTTGTGCAGTTTCCTTATTGTTCCTTGGGGTTTGCTCTATTTAGCTGCTCATGATTCCACCAAGTTTTAGAGCTATTTCTGCGAATGAATTATTCTCTGACATAATTTTGCAGCACTGGTTATATTTAGAGAGCTCGTTCATTGGGTGAGGCTTTCTCATTTTCCGTTTCGTTGGGTGAGCTCCTCTGATTTCTATATTCCATATTTCAGGCTCCAGTTGATGTGTGCTAACTAATTACATTGTGGGATGCCAGATGAGGCCAAGCTCGTACTTCCTCCGTTTTTTGTGGTGATATTTATTTGTGATAACGCAGAAGGCAGCCGTGGAGAGACACATCCCCCTGCGTGCGTATTACAACTGTATCAGCTTGCGCTAGATCAGCTATGAAAGAAATTTTCACCACGAAAAGAGAAAAGCTGCTGCAGTGGGACCCGGATTAATTTATTACGCTTTCTGTCTATTAAGGGCCCAGGTCTCCGCTGCCATGTCTGCATTGCACGTCCTCGGCCGAGCGCAGCTCTCTCCGGGGCTGTCCGGGTGGTTTTGTGGGACAGCTGGAGCCTCCCGGTCCCCGGGGGGGTTTCCCTGGGGGCTGCGGCAGTTTGTCCGTCCGTCCTCCCCTGGCTGGATGCTTCCCCTCCCTCTTACACTGCTTCCCATCCACCACTCCTCACACGGGCTCTCATTTCCCCAGCCACCTCTCTCACCTCCTTACCTTGATCTATTTTTAATGCTGCTCTTGTTTTTCCTCCTCGTCCTTCTGCCTTCTATAAAATACTCGACTTTTCACAGCAGAATTGGCATTTTACGAGCACTCCTCTTGCGCGTGCCCCGGCTGCCCCGACGGCCGGCCGGCAGCTCTCGGGAGCATCCCGGCAGCCCCTCGCCGGG
>JAVJGG010000001.1:947304-964083 GCA_035590195.1 Aviceda cuculoides
CACCGGCAACAGCTCACGATGAAATTCTCACACTGGGGCTTTTAGGTTTTTTTTTTTTTTTTTACATCGGTCTGGTTTTTTTTGCCTAAAACAGTGAGAGGTCGTTCTCGTGCGCTCGCGCGCCCTTTGGTGGCGGGGCCCGAGTGGTGGGCGGGAGGGGAAGGACGTCGCGGGCCGCCCTCCAGCCTGCGCGTTTTCTCACCGCGGTAGCACGGCGTTTTGCTCCAGCCCCGCCGCGTCGCCGCCGGCCCCTTGGCAGCAGAGCGGAGCGAAGCGTGGGCTCACCGAGGCCGCGGTGGAGGTGGCGACCGCAGCTGCCGGCGGCTGCCCGTCCCGCCGGCCTCCCCCGCGCCGCGGTTCCGTGGGCATCACGCCGGCACCCGGCGGCGAGCGCTGCTGGGCAAAAAGGAGGAGAGGTCCAGGAGTTTGCCTACAGAGGAAGTAGAAGCAACTTTTATATGTCTTTAGTAACAGGTCAGAAATGAAATGTAGACGCAAAGGACGCGGCTGGACCCGTAGCAGCAGCAGTACCGCAGCGCCAGCCATTTAGCCCTGACTGCTGGGGATACTGGGTTGTTTGCAGTTAGGCCTGACGCAAAAGGCCGATATAATCCATGCAGGCACGGCTCGCGCCTCGGGAGCCTCTCCAGACCCGCGGGTGCCTTGGGCAGCTGCCCGCGCTTTGCCTCTCCCGCCATCGCTTCCCACGGCACCTCTCGCTGCCCGAGCTTGCAGACCCGCTCCCGGGGCAGCCCCTGCCCGCGCTCCGCGTTTGCAGGGGTTTTCACTTGGCTCTGAGCAAACCAGGCACGGGCGTGTTGTTTGCTGCTTGTTAAATACAATGGTGAGATTTTCTCTCTTTTTTTTTTTTTTTTTCTCTTTTCTAGGTTCGCATCGCCTGCGCGCTCCATACTGGCGCAGCCACGTGAGCAGCCCCAGGCCAGGGAGGACTGTGCCAAGACCAAGGTTAGATGCTCACCTTTATGTTGAATATTTGTTTTACGAGAACTGCCTGGTGTGAGCTTTTCTGCGGTTCCCCCCCAGGTGCCATAACCCGAACATCACTTTGTAGCACTGTGCAGGGAGGGCTGGTTGGCCTCAGGAAGGGAACGGGGCAGCGCTGGGACCTGCTCTCCTGTGCCAGCAGTGAGCCCTCGCTGGCGGAGGGATGTCAAAGATAATTATTTAGCAGGATGGACCCAGCTCCCCCCTCAAACCCAGCAGACTGTGAAAGCTAAGCCCACTCCACAGCTGCAGGTACCTAGGCACGGCCAGCCTTGTAACTCATAGTGGCAATTAAAACATTGGCAAAAATTGGCAAAAAAACCCATTTTTGTCTGTTCTGTGGGTCTGCTCAGGCTCAAAGATCATTTACTGCCTAATAAGGAGAGCTTTTCTGTTTTGGCATTTCTTTTCCCGTGGTATTACCAGTGCTCGGGAGAAAAAGCCAAAGCAACAGAGAAAACGAGTGCAGCCACAAGGTTTTGGGCTCAGAGCAGGAATGAGCGCGGGAGCGTCCCCGGTCTGTGCTGCGGGAGCTCAGGCTGGGCGATGGAGGGGGGTGCACCTGCAGACGCCGTGTGCCGGGCGAGAGCGCGTTAACCCCCAGCCCGCCGTCCGGACGCGGCGCTTCCCTCCTCCATTAGGCAGATGAGGTTCGCAGGGGTCAAAGCCTCGCCTGAGAAACGAGCCTGGAGAGACGAGCTGGCGACAATTAGGGAAATGGTCAGAAATTGCGAAATTAGAGATGAAAACCCTCCGTGCGCGGATCGGCGCGAGGCGGCTGAAGCGAGAAGCGGAGCTGACCCCGGGCTGGGGGAGCGTACGCTCCCGGGCAGGCAAGCCAGCCCCGCGGCACGTTTCCGAGGCTGTTTCCAACCCAAACCTCATGCCTTCCCAGGCTTTGCCGTCCTCTTCCCGCAGGGAGCCGTGGGCACAGCCCGGCTGCAGCTTTTCCCACGTGCTCAGGGGCCCTTGCAGGCCTGCGGCGGCAGCATCGGCTGGGGAGCCTGCATCCCCCACGAGAGCTGCCCCCCCGCCCGCGGGGTCGCAGCATCCCCGCTCCAGCCCTTCCCAGGCTGGAAAGCTACAGCCAGTTTATGCGAAATGCTGTGGGATGGAGTTCAGAGGGCTGTTAAATTGATTCGGCTGTTCTCAGGTAGCCACGTCAGAAGGAAAGAGGCTCCGCCGAGAAAGAAAAGTCCAGGGAGGTTGGGGAAAATTGCATTTATTTTCAAGTGGGACGCAAGCGAGGGCAGCTGGCGGTGGCCTCAGCCTGACAGCATTGCCTCAGGTCTCCAAAGCGGTGTTTATTTACCGCAGGATGGGGCGTTCAGTGTGGGTTATTCCGAGGAGCTAATACTGGCTTGCTGCTAGCTGTGTGTTCAGGAAAGAAAGAAAACACTTTTATTCCGCCTCGTCTTTGGGTTCCCAGCGCGGTGATGCTGTAGCACCAGTCCGTGTTTTGGTGTGCCTTTCATGTTAAAGTTTGGGTGCCAAAGGGAATTACGTGGTTGCCTGAAGAGCGGCAGCGAGCTGTAGAATAATACATCAACTTCAAATTGGCAAGAGCAGGCTGAGTAAAACAAGGTGCTGTTCCTTCCAAGGCGCTGATTTACAATGCATCAGCCCTGACCCCGCCGGCACTTTCCCCGCGAAAAGAAGCGATTATCTGCTGCCAGCCCTCCACTGAAACACGGCGCGAGGAACTCTAGCTGCGATATTCTGTATTTCAATTACTTGCTACAAGTGGCTTGCCCGAATCCCTAAATGCTTCAGGATGTGTTTTGCTATAAAGCCGCCGGCACTCATCCAGCCCCGAGCGCCCAGCCCCGTGCTGACGCGGGCAGCAGCAGCAGGCAGAGGGGGTGCGGGCACCCGGCTCGTGGGGGGGACGAGAGGATGGAAGGATCGGCTGCGCTGCTCCCAGCAGGTTCTCGTTTTGCTCCTTTCCCCCTCGGAGGCGAGACGCTAAGCCGGTGAGCAGAAGGCCTGCCACCCTCTGCAGCAGATCAGAAAACCACAATATCTAAACGTTTGGACTTCTTGTTCCCAACCTTTTGCTGCTTTAAAAGATAATTAATGCATTGACAATACAGCTTTTGAGGGCACAGTTACCTGAAAACGCCAGGCTTCTCTCCTTTCACCATTTGAATGACACAGCTCTGAAAAAGTGGCACTCTGGCTGTTGGAGAGGAAGGGTTTCTTCTTTGTCCTGGTCACATCAGGATATCCTGATGCTTCTTGCCCGCCTGCCCCCGTGTCGGCTGCGCTCCTCCCCGCAGCCCCCGGCCGTCCCCAGGCTCCTGCTGCCTCCCTGGCTCCTTGGCACGGTCACAGGCTGCCGTCGCAGCACTGGTAGGAACCCGGAGCTGGGTCTCTTCGAGCTGTTGGAAGAGACTTGGTCGTTCGGTTCACGCCGATTTCCAAGAGTACCTGGCTTCCCACTCGGAAAAGTGCAAAACAGAATCTTTTGGCAAAAGCAAACTGAGTCCACGGGATAAAAAGAAATCGCTGGCCAGATTCCCAAGGAGCAACGTCGATTCGTTCGGCTCTGGGGGCTGCAGACGTTTCCACCGAGGAGCCGGGGTGCCCTGCTCCCTCCCCGGGTGCTGCCCAAATGTCTCGCCCGGGCCAGCGTCCCCCGGGCAGCGGCTCGTCCCATCTCCGTGCCCCCCTGCCTACGGCTGGCAGCTGTCAGAGAGGGAATTGCCCTCTGCCCTTCCGCCGGCGTGTAGGAAAAGGGCTTTGTAGCAACCGGGTTCCTCTGTGGTTTATAAAGGGGTTGACCTGCATGTTTCTGAAAGCAGGTCCTAGAGCGCTTTGCAATATTGTCCCTGTGTGCGAGGGTCGATGTTTTCTTAGAAGGTAAGGATTTGTCATCATGCTTTTCCCCCTCCTTTTGGCAGCGGGAGGTTTTCCTGCCCAGCACGGGGGGAGTGCGGAGAAGAGCACGTGAAGTGGTGGTGTGGCCCCGCTGTGCTCCACGTGTGCTGTGAACAGCCACGGGATGGTTGAGCTGCGAATATAATACCTTCCTACAGTGATATATTCAGCATCCATGTTCAAAATTGATACACTTTTCTATCTTAAAAATACTAATCGGTTTTTATCGGTGGCATCAGCCTTCCCCGTGCGAGCGCTGCTCCACTATCAGCCATACGCGTGTTACGCTGTGGTAAAAGATATCGGAACGTATTCAAAGCTGTATTTTGCTCTTTGGAAACCCAGTTGGCAGTGGGTTGTTCCAAGGCCGGCGTGTGGGTCCACACGTGCGGGCTGGGAGCGGGAGCCCTGAGCCGCAGGCGCTGCGATGCAGATCCAGCCGCAGATCGCTTGTAACCCGCCGCGGCTTCACCCAGCCGCGCTCCCCGCGCTCGGCATCCTCGCTTCCCTTTTAATCGTACTTCAAAACCAGGGTAGCGGCTTAAAAGTAAGCAAAGAAAGCAGCCGACAAAGAGATGAGGGCTCGTTTGATCTTTCTCTGAAAGGAGATTAGGAATCAGTTCATCACAGAGAATGGGCAAGTGACAGTGCTGGAAGGAAAAGCCAGAAAAGAGCTGGGAGCGTGGGGGGTTCGCAATCCCAGGACGTGCTCGGCACCTCTCCGGCCCCGCGCCCTTGCTGTGCCGAGGGGCTCAGCGGCCTGAAGGCTTTGGCAAAAGCGTAATCGTCCGGCACTGTGGGGCGTCCGAACCCTCTCGTGGGGATGGGGATGCTGATTCCCGCAGAGACGCGGGGCGGTGCTGCCCACGTCCACCCTACGGCCCATGCTGCAGCCCCGGGCACTTTTTGGGGGGCTGGAGGGGAAGCCGGCACTAACTGGGATGCTGAGGAGCCGCCGGCTCTAGTGCCAGTTCTCCATCTGTACAACAGGTCTTCATAAAACCGAGATCCGCACGCCAGTGCGTGGGTATGGTCACACAGGAGTTAAATTCCCCTGTTTCTCCCTGGACTGTGTGCGTAGGCAGGGAAATCCGTGAGGATGAGGCCAAGAGCCCCCTACGCCGGGGTGGGGGCTATGCCCGCCGGCAGGCATGTCTGCACCACAGACCCCTTCCCCAAGCTGCTTCGGCAAGAGCTGGGTCTGTGGGGAGGAGGAGGAGGACAAGAAGGCCCACGTAAGGCGGGCTGTGGGCACAGGGCTGGGAGGGAAGCAGTGTAATTAACCCCGGCCGTCCTGAACGCACATTGCTCTCGAGAGCTTCTCGCCGGCTCTTCCATCTTGACCGAGCACGAGCCTCGAGTGCTGCCTGGGGTTACGCTTTTTAGTGCCAGGATTTAGAAGAATAAAATCTAAAAGCTGGCACGAGGCATGAAGCGAAGTTGCTGCCTGCAACAATAACAGCATTTCAGCAGCTGAATTGAATACGACCCCTCTTATGCAGCAGGTCAGCAAATAAATCAAGGAATTAATTGCTGCTGTCGATATATATCTCAGCAGCATCCAAACATTCACAAATGCGAGCTTAGCGCTGCAGCCGCCGTGCTGGAGCTGGCGTGTCCAGACCTGGCGCCGGCGGCTGGTCCTGCTGCACCTCGCTCCGAGCAGCGTTGGGGCTGTCGGCTGGGTCATTCTGCTTTGCTTCCAGCTCGATGGTCCGCGCGGTGACTCCGGCTTCTTCCAGAGCCAGCCGTTTTCAAACCGCGGTTTCCCCAAGCTGTTTTTGGCCCTGGACGGTGCTCACCCCTCGTTGCGCGTCCCAGCTCTGCGCCCGCCGCACCGCGGTGGCTGTCCCCGTGCCACCCTGCTAATAACAACGCTTTCAGAAGGCAGCCGCTAATAACCCCAGCACGCTGCCTCTCACGCTCTCCTCTGCCGGCAAACCCTGCCAGCAGCCTTAGCTGCCGCGTAAGGAGCAGTAAAAGAGCAAAAATGGCTCAGCTGCGTGCTCCGAGCTGAGCTGCAGGCTGAGGAGCAAAGGGAACTCTGCGGAGAGAGCGGAGGGGAGCTGGGGGCTGGAGCTCACCGTTTCCCTCCGTTGTTTTAATTCTGCTTCTTAGATTCTGCTGCTAATAGAGCAAAACACTGTTGAACTGGAAATGTCATTTAATTATTTTTTAAACAATAGATTCTGGAAGGTCAGTAAATGGAAATATCAGTGAACACAGACCACGTCGCTAGTCTTACAGCAACAAATGTGTCCTCCGTTCTCAGGGCGAGTCAGCTGTGACTTGATCTAGCCACTGGGCTGCAAATTATTCATGTCCTCTGATGACCCTCGTCAAGAAATCATAAGCCCTTCTGCCCCTGAAGGTGCTTCTAGATAGATATAATGACCTAATCATATTCACGCATTCATCATAGAGATTATTAATTAATATGTTTTATTTGTTTTGTTAAAATCATCTGTGCTAATTTTAGGGGGGATTTTAGCAATATCATTGCATTAAGTGCAAATAACCTGGAACTAAGGGATTGTTTTTGCGAATGTGGATATTAATGCCTCTCCTGGAAACGCTCTGCAGCGGGGGGAGGGAAAACATTAATGGTCCCATTACGCTGTATTACACAAATGGCATGTTTCGCTCATGGAGGGGATTTAATGACTTGGTGCAATAACAGTCTAAAAGCTGGCAAGGGTAAGATAATGGACTGTAAAAAATATATGTTTATTGACACTTTCCCTCATTGTTTGGCTTTCTGCAGGGCTGAATCTCCTCGCCGTGCCGTGCGGCGGCCGGGGCAGGAGGGAGGGGGCCCGGCACATGGCCCCTCCGAACCGCGCTTGCTGGCCACGGTCCGGCTGGGAAGGGGCAGCAAACGCCCCCCCCGTAGCACCGAGTGATGCAACAAGCCCCCCCAACCTGGAAGCCAGAGGGATGCGCCCCACGAGCCGGGGGGACACAGCTCAGCCCCCCTGCGCCGGCGCGTGGTGCCGGAGGCACGAGGGACGCTCGCCCGTGTCCCGCAGGAGGGGCAGGTCCTGATCCCACTTTCCGTGTGCCCGGGGAGGCGAGAGGCAGCCCCAGCCCCGCGGGCTGCAGAAAACTGGCCCCTTCTGCGCTTGCCTGCGAGCGCCGGCTGATGCCGAGGAGAGGCAGCCCTCAGAAATATGTCAAATTAGCGTTCCAGCACAATGCACAGGCTTTAAATGTAAACTTTGTGAAGAGAGGCTGACATCGCTGTCTGTCTCCAGGTCCTCAGAGTCATTTGATCATCTCCCTAACACAACACTGAGCCCTCCCAAAGACACACCGCTGCAGGCTAAGAAATAAAATCCCCACTAAAGATGCCACGATCTGGAATTATATCATCCCTTGTTACACAATGAGATGGCACGATTTGGCTCCCGAAGCCTAAGATGCATTTTTCAGACGCATTCAGACTGTGGTTTTGTTTGAAGTGTTCACCCCGGGCTGCATTCCCGCAGAGATGCGGGGCTCTGTTCCCAGCGCGGTTGCGCCGGCGGCTCGTCCCAGCGCCCGCAGCAGAGGCGGGCGATAACGGAGCCCGACGTCACCTGCCCGTGCCGCCCCGGTGCTCCCCACGCCTTTCCAAGTCCCGTAAAAGCGCTAAAGCAGGCAGCGTCACAGGGCTTATTTTCTAACCCAGCCAGGGAGCCTTAACACCACTGAGATCCAGTAGCAGACACGGGCTTGTTTGTCTTCAGCTGCTAAACACGGGGTTATACGGGAAAGAAATTACTTGGCTACTTCCCCGAGCAGTAGCAGCAGGGCAAGACAACGCTCTTCCAGCCCTTCGCTGGCCGTACCGGCTGCAGTGACTGGGAGGTGCGGGGACGGCAGCGGGCAGGAGGGTGCTGGCAGCCGTAGCGGAGCACCGGAGCCGCCCGGAGCTGTGCGGTGTGAAAACAAACCGAGGGGTGGGAGACGTCTGCAGGGACCCGAGGCAGTTAGTGATATGGCACTTGTGATAATTGTTCTGCTTGGAATCTCATGCACTGGTAATTATTACTCTCCTAATTTCATTATTCACTATTGTGATAGGTAGCTTCACCTCTCTCTATTGCTCTCTCTCGTACAAACCTCTCATTAGCATTCCCTGCAGTGAAATTCCCCATCCTACAGCTGAGACAAGCCAAGAGAAGGCTGGGGCACAAGATCATCACGTTACAGTTGCCTTTCTGCGGCTCTTGCTTGCTACGACACCCCAAAAGCGGTGTCACGGGAGGGCGGTGCGGGGCCACGGTGCAGCTTCCCCACGAGCTGCGGGACACGCGGCCTTTCCCGGGGGGAGCACGGCCGGGAAACCCAGCAGGGCTCCCCCCGCCACCTCCTGCCCAGGCGGCTGTCACACAGGTCTCTGCTCCAGACCACACGAAGCTGTTCAGCGAGGGCTGTTTGATCTGCATCCAAAAAAAAAAAAGGAAAACTTCCACTTAGCCTTTCTTATGATCCATAAAAGGCTGCTGGAGGCAGAGACAGCTGCTGATATAAAAAAGTTACAGTTGGTAAAGAGAACTTATCGCGGTTGTAGGGGATGCTTGTGACTGTGCAAGCGCTGGGCTGCTAATGCAGAAATAAAAGAAATAAAGCACCGTTGCCGCTGCCGTCCCCTACCAGTTCCCCGGAGAGCCGTGGGCCGGCAGGGAAGCCGCTGCCCTTGACGTGGTCGGTGCAGCCCAAAAGCTCTGTTGCGAGGGAAGGTCTGGCCCACGGAGGTCGAAACGAGACACCCAGCTGCTCCAGCTGGGCGTGCAGCCTTTACATCCCACCCTGGGTGCAAGGGTGAGGGCCCTCAAAGCAGATGGGGTAATTAACCTCAGGTGCAAGGTTATAAAAAGCTGCAGGTGGGAAGAAGGGCCCTAGAGCTCTGCCGGCCCCAGTGCTAGAGGTGGGTGAGTGTGGTATGGGGGGGTCTGTGGGTGCTGCCGGT
Organism: Aviceda cuculoides; assembly: GCA_035590195.1. NCBI lineage: Eukaryota > Metazoa > Chordata > Aves > Accipitriformes > Accipitridae > Aviceda > Aviceda cuculoides. Next base: position 956,144 of record JAVJGG010000001.1, read on the forward strand.
GGGGAGGCTGGAGGAGAATCCTGCTGCCCATCCAGGTGGGCTGGAGGTGAGGCTGGGCAGGCTACACGCAGCTCAGAAAGGGAGTCCCTGCAACCCTCCCCATTCAAATCAGGAAAGCAGCAGCTCCCAAATTCTTGTCTGTGATCCATCACCTTGTTTTGCCTCCTGGAAACTCCAGAAGGGGAGGCGTGAGGTGGGAGGAGGGAGGGGGTGTGTGAAAGACTAATTGCAGCTACATCTTGGGACCGTGGGTGCTGCAGGCATTTGAGATGGAAAAAAAAGTTAATTTTCAACCGCGGATCGGTAACTGGATCCCTAACGTTAGCTTTGCAGTTCCAGAAAAGACAGCAGCCTGTTGTAACGCCTTGGCCACGCAGCGCTGGGAGGTGGCCGGACGGGCAGGGAACCGCACGAGCCCACGCAGCGGCCAGGACGGTGCCCCTGCGCTGCGGCCCCTGCGCTGCTGCCCCTGCGCTGCTGCCCGCAGAGGGCTCGTGATGCTGGCAGAGGGCTCGTGATGCTGGCAGAGGGCTCGTGATGCCCGCAGAGGGTCCGATGCAACCGTTTAACAGCAGTGTTTAAAAAGAGGAGTTGCCATGGCGACTGCCACCCGGGTTTCTTCCTGCATCGGTACGGGGAGATGCGCGCAGCGCTCGCCCCGGCTGTGGTCTCCTCTAGCGAACCCTTGCTCGCCTGGCCGGCTCCCCGCGCTGAGCGCAGCGGGCAGGAGCGAACGCTCTTCGGCGAGCGGGGACCTGCTCCTGCGTTATCCACGGGCGGCCTGGCGCAGGGGTGGCCGGCGGCTGGCCCGAGCGAAGGGCGCCTGGCGTCGGGGAGGCGACTGTTCGTTTCCCACTCGTAATTACCTTGCGTGCTGGCTGACTAGCTCAGCTGCTAACTAAGACTAGGTCTTTGGTGGTGATAGAAGCAGTCCCTTGGTGGGCGGGGCTTTCGGCATTTCATCTCGGTTCCAAAATGAATAATTTATACAAGCCTTTATTGGAGCCCTGAGTTATACAATAAATGTTCCATGCAAACACACTCGCATATTTCAATGTTAATATCTCTCCAGCGGATTTCCCTGGCAGGCCAAGCCAGTCTGGGATTGCCACATTGCTTATTTACGTAAAATATCATAATCTCACTTTTATTTGCATTTCTGAAGTGCCATTAGGGTGATTTGGAGCATATGAGCCCAGCCAGTTGACTGCAGCTGCAGCTTCTGGTCCAGGGTGGGAAATGACTTTTCGGGACTCCGAGGCGAGACGTGGCCGAGAGCAGAAATAGGTTTTGGCGGTCGGGCACCTTGGGAACGCAGAGCCCACGGGGGTTAACGCCCAGGCGCGGGAGGTGAGCGTTTGGGTGTTCTCCAGGGGCGGTGTGTTTGTACGGGGCTGAGCAGATGGAGATGGGAACAGCGTGTGGCACCAGGAGCTGCTGAGCTGCAGCCTGAGCCCGTCCTCCCGTCCCGCTTTGGGCAGCGAAGCCTTTAAGGCAATTTAAATCCAAGGCAGCTCTCGCCAGAGAAGGGCGGCAGCTTTCGGCAGCAATAGCTGGGCTGCACCCCCCCACCCCTCCCCAAACCAGCGTGCTCTTTAGGGATTGCTTCCTTTTTCACTTAGGTGAAATTGTACCCATCTAAAAGGATTTCATCGCTTAAATCCCAGTTGTAGCCTCCAGAGACTAATTACCTTCTTCCCGCATTTGCATCGTTTACATTCAAGTCAGTTTAAGGGACATGTGATGTTTTGGATGGAGACGTGAAACTGAGAGGCAAAAAAAAAAAAAAAATCTTCTAAGTAGTAAATGGCTTGGAGGAAAGATGTGAGAACATGCGTGTGGTGAGCGCAGCCATTTTGAGATGGGTTTGATCCGCTTTCCCATCCGCACTGGAACAGGGGAGGTGGTGGAGGGTAAGTGTCCCTCAGATGAGCACTTGCCAGCGTCTCACCCGCAGAAGAGGCATCTCCAGCGGGAACGGAGGCGTGCGGTTTGTGCTCCTCCGCATCCCCTTCAGAAAGAAATGACAAGCCCCAGCTCGGTGATGCTGTGCCTGTCTGAATCCAGATGTCTGGCTCCCGTACAGATTTGTGCTGCTTTCGCTGCTCACAGCAGAGAGGCAGCTTTAAGACAGGCAAAAATTATTTCCAAGTTGTTGCTTTGTGCACTGCTGTCTTCAGCCGAGCTAACTGCTGCTGGGGCTTTCTGATGTTCTTTGTGTGGTCTGAGGCTCTCTTTAGAGCTCAGGATTGCGCAGCCACAGGTCTCTCTGATGGAGAGGAGGGAATGGTCTCCTTGCAGCCAGGATGCCTACTGACAACGTTTTCTGCTTTGCTCTGCTCCAAAACAGGGCACAGAACTGATTTTCCAGACATCTGTGCCTGCTGCTCAAACCTCCCAACTTCATCATTTTAAGCACATTCTCATCTGCTTTTCTTCTGTCCTTGCAAACTCCACCTGGAGCTGATGATCCCGTCGGGAGCCTTCCTTGCCGATGCGGCCAGGAGTAGCAGCTCCGTGGGCCGGCGGCGGTTGGGATGTGCCCGGTGCCGTGGCCGGGCGGCCAGCAGCCCTCCTGGGACTCGGCAGCTCCTGCTGCTCACGGTGGCTCCCTGGGGAACGGGAACTTAAAATATCGCAGGTGAGCTCAACAGGAGAGTTTCCAGTGAAAAGCAGTAATCGTTGATTGAGAAAATTAGCTGAATATATTTGACACATACTTGCAGATCTAGGGAGCGAGTGCGTATATACCTGAAAGAATTGCTTCAAAGAAAGCCTATTGTGGCTGCTGTCACTTGTTCTGCTCCTTTTTCATCTCTTTTTTTCTCTTGAAACTGAGATGAGCTGGAGAGCTAGTGAAAGAGGACTTCATTTCATCCCAAAGCGAGCTCGGCGGCACCTGGTGTATTGTGGAGGATCTCGACAGGCCTTCATTGTCTGGCCGTGCTGCTGTCTGGGCAAATTTAGCACAGAGCCGCTGGGCTGCTTTAGTAGGAGTGCTGCGATTTCAGGAGAGCTATAAATTTATATTCCCCTGTAATTGCGATAGCACACCTTAGTGCTGTTCCCGTAGCAAGAAAATGGTTCTCCTCAGCACACTGGGGACTTGGCAAAGATGCTGGCACAAACAGGGTAATGAATGTTAGATAACTTGCGTGTTTCACAGACTGAGCTTAAATATTGGAAGAGCAGCATCCCCGCATCAGAGAGGGACTTAAATCTATCTTAAATCTAGGGAATGTTTTCCCCTCTGCACACTGGGATTTGCGTGGGGACCTCACTTCAGCGTTAATGGGATTTGCGAGTTTGGAACACATCTTAATGCGCTGTGTCCCTCGTATCTCTTGTCTAAGTAAAATGAGTTTGAATTTTTCATTTTAATTGCAGACTTGTGATCTGAAATAGACATTCTTGTACTGAAAAGCATCCGCTTTTAGATCCGTTCCTCGGGGTTTGCGACGACAAAGGCGTGTCCCTGGCCTCTGCCGCCTGCACGCTGCATTCGGAGAGCACAGCTGCGTCCCAGTGCCGGTTTGCATTTCAGTAGTCGCTTCAGCCAGCAAGAAGGTCTCCAAAATCCCTCACGGCTCCAGAAAGACTCCCCTCCTACGGACGGGTAAATTCAAGCAAGACATTTTGTGCTATTATTCACTACTTGTCTTGGAACGGTGTCTTCGGTCTGTGGCATGGGTATGTGGAAGGGGTCCCTGGTTCTGAGCAGCCCCGGTTCGGATGAAGCGGGTGGCCGCTGGGGAGCACTGAAGGTGCTGCAGGCTGGGTGGCAGCAAGCCCGGGGGGGGTCTCCCTTCCTAGGCCAGCCCCCGGCCGGCTGGAGCGCTTCGGGCAGTTCCTCGTGCCGCTTGGGACCGGGCTTCCCCAGCCTTAACATCAAGCTAATGGTTTCGGCTGTTGCTGCTACCCTGCAAGTGTAGGAGCACTCTCGAAAGTTGCTGCTGTAGTGGAATAAAGAAGTTATCTCTAACCCTGTAGGGATTTAGCAAAGATGCTGGCACAAAAATAGTTTGTAATGAGCTTTAAGACATATTAATGAAGAGAAGTATAATTATTATTACTGAGTTCAATTACAGCGCTTGGATTACAAATATTCTCCCACAATCCCTCAAGAAAGAAATGCATCTTGTCTCTGCAATTAAATAAACTGCATATCAAGGGGAGGGAAGAGGATTAAACTACAGAAGAAAGAATTGCTTCAACTTGACTGTGGTGGCCCCTCTCATCCTCCCAACCAGTTATCTGTGCTTTGAGGAGAAGGATCCCTGCCCAGCACAGTGCAATGGTGATAAAAATATTCTTCGGGAAACTGGTGGTTGGCTTCCTTCCAAATTCTTAGGCGTCTGTAATGCAGCAGTTGCCATGTTAGTAGAATCTAATAAAGTCCTTTCTAAAATATTTATGGAAGTGCACACCTGTACATTTCTGTTTCCCAAAGATGCAACCTAGGCACTTCTTAAGGGGTTTTTCCTTCCCTGGTCACTGAGCGTAGAGACAGAATCGAGGAATTCGCATGTTTCACGCAAAGGAGCGTGACTGAAAGCACGAAGCGGTGAGAAATGTGTAGTTGCCAATGCAGAGCATCGCCAGGGGTCAAGTGCTGGGGAAGCCGCACGTTGAGCGTGGAGAGCTTGACCTTGGCAACGCAGCGGGAATGTCAGGCAGCAGTAAAACAATGCGCTCCCTGGAGGATAGCAAGATCCGAGGGCCGGAGTAGCTCCTGATGTGCCTTTGGGCTTCTTGACCTGAGAAGCTTGCTTCTGGGGAGCTTTGAGGGGAGGAGGAGCGGGCGCTTGGCTGTGCGCTGAGCGATGAGGGGCACTGCAATTCTTGCACTTGCAGTAAGAAATCCATTACTGAGAGGATCACCCTGGCAGGGGTGCTGGATGGTGAAGGACCAGGCTCCCACCCGGGGCAGAGCAGCTCTGCTGGCTTTGACGCTAGCGGAGAGGAGTCTGCTAGCCTCTGGGGGATGGCGCAGGCGGTCTGCAGGACAGCGCTGCTCCCTCGGGAGATGGTGCTGCTCCCTCCTGCTCCCAGAGCCCTGCAGGATGCTCCAAGCTGGCCAGAGCTGGGGGGTTAGCGTGGCTCTACCGTTTGCTGCTTTTAACCCCCAGATCTATCCTGAAACACTTCTGAGATGAAAATGCACCGAGTTAAGCACGGGAGCAGAAGTCTGTGGTGGCATCGTGGCTGTTTTTCTGCAAGACATAAAGAGGCAATGACAAGCTTTGGCGACTGTATGGACACGCACGGAGACTGTGACGGCAGCGGTACTGGTGAGCTACCAGCTGCTCTTCTGAGTGCTGCCTAGGAACTGGGTTTCTTTTCCTATTAAGCAGGATGACAAAATCACCGCCACGCATATTGTAGTAACTTCTCCTTAAACATCGCTACTGTCTGCAGACAGAGCAGTTTGTCTGCCTGCACTACTCATCTCTGGAAATGACAGAGCTAACGCTTCTTTAAATTCTCTCAGAACCTGCTATCTGAATACATTTCTCGTGCAGCCTGATCGTTGTTAAAGCTTTCCTACCTAACCTGGTTTACACATTGTTTCAGGGCTTGCTTTTGATCGCACTGGCTGTAGGACACTTGTTCATACTGTGAACCCTACTTCTTTGTTCCTGCAAACATGCTACCCCTGGGGAAACCTTTGTCCAAATAATCTCAGACTCCCCCAAGAGCGAGAGCTGCTAGCTTTGCTTTCTAGTGGAAGTGACAGCAAGGAATATATAGATTTGTTCTTCTATTCTTTGGTGGCTTTCTATTCGTGTATCCTCACATCAAATCAAAGTGTCAAAATAACATCCCTGGCATGCCAGCCGCCGCTTCTGGCCACTAGATGGACATCTGAGGAACAGATATTTTTGGTCGAAAAGGATAACCGGCAAGGGTTATTTAGTGAAGAAGATGACCCAAGACGCACGGTAAGAAGAAACTAATGCACAAACTTTTACGAGAATCTGAGAGGAGTGGAATTACAACAGCCACCCCTCCGACTGCTGCACGTCTGCGGTGTGCCAGGCAGCCCCGGACCCTGCTGGCATCCCCGAAGCAGAGCTGCCGTCAGCGCTGGCTGCCGACAGTCCTGGCGACAGCTCGGCTCCTGGCCGGGCGCTCGGCACCGTGTGCTCAGACACCGGCGCCCGGGTCGAGAAAGCGGTCCGCATTGCCACGCACCTGCCCCGGGTGTGGAAAAAGGCAAGGGGAGGAACAGAAAGATGTGGCAGCCGAGTTTCTAGCTATATGACAGCGTTGCTGTTACTGGAACGCCTCTAAGCTCTCAGCCTTCTTCCTAGGTTTTAGTTAATTCTGACTCTGTTCAAGTATTGAGCACTGTCAGTGCAGGCAGAAAAGAGCCCTAGAAATCGCTCTGTGCAAAGGAGTTCCCAGCTGAAGTCTTCGTCCACTTACCTGATTGATCCATCTCTGTCCGAAGTGCAGTTATTGCACGCTGGGATAGCGTCTGGATAGTCACGCTACGTGTTCTTTACAGCGTGGATGGCAAGGCACACGGCGGACCCTGCGAAGAGGTGGAAGATGACTTCAGTGCTGGGGCATTGTGTAACAGAGCTACTCCTGGAAAAAAACTGCTTCGAAAGAGTCGGTACACAGGAGATCGACCAGTGATTTCTTGATGGAGGCATACTTGCATGTAGAAAATACTTAAACAGATTGTAATGAAGATCTGGCTTCATTACTGGAGCCTCGTAGGGCTGATAACTGAATTGCTCCTGTTGCACTGAAGTCCCCAGTTGGAATGAATGTGTAAACGCATGGCACTCTAGGACACTGGGGCGGTTGTCTTAGCAAGAATCCTGCCAATGGTACAATATTGCTTGCTGTTGCATGAACAGAACATGTCTCCTCTGATTGTTTTTTCCTGCTCTTTCGAGATAGATGCTGTCTGAGGATCCTCACTGGTGGAAGGCCTTCTCTGAGGTACAGTTACAGCTCTTTACATGTAACCTCTGGCACCAGTAACAGAGGGGAAAAAAAAAAAAAAAAAAAGTCTAAGTGCTTTTTTGGATGAAGCTTGCTCCTTTTCTGGAAGGAGTTTGTGAGACTTGACAGGAGACTGAGCTCAGTGGCCTCTTCTGTGGTCCTGCTCTAGGGTGTTTCAACTGTAATTATCCTTTTTTAATTTGGGGAGCTATTGAACTGTGATAACATTCCTGGAGCGGCTTAAACTCCCACTCCTGTAAGATACCAGGGAACAAGATGTCTCTTGAGCAAAATGCTGATGGTTTTTTGCTCTGCTAAGAAGGTGCCACTTGGCCCAGCTGCCTTCTGCTTCTCAGGTTGGTGACCACCAGTGGGGACCACACCTCTGCTTGGGCCAGCTCTGTCCTTGGAGGTATCATTCGTCTGCCCAGCAACTGGTGAGTCTCAGGAGGCAAGAATTAAATTGTTGAGGCTTTATAAACTTTATGTATTGAATTATCACAAGATCGGTGACAGAAAATGAGCAAGAGTTAATTATGTGACAGAGGGAGAGTGAGTAGCAATCATTTCAAAGGCAAATAGAAATATTTATAGACTCAGGCCTGCAGAACTTGCCACTGCACTCTGACATGAGATGTGCTAAGATTCACAGAGCAACACTTTAGGATGGGGCTCTGACAGTCATGTGGGCCACAGCTCTGCTAAAAAGCTGGGTTCAGAGGGATGTGCTAATGTGATAAATTCAGGTAAAATTTTGTAAAATCAGAATTTAAAAATATCCTGGCGATCTTCTGTTTTCAGTCCCTCTGTAGATTTCCCTACCTGTATTGCCTGCTGACGACCGGCGCCGCTGTGAGGGTTTGCAGAGGTGACCCCCACCCCGAGCTGCCCCGCTGCGTCACCCCACCAGCTCTGAGGGTGCGAGCGCCCCATGTCCCTCCAAGGGGGGGCTGCCACCAGCTCTGAGGGTGCGAGCGCCC
>JAVJGG010000001.1:977818-998674 GCA_035590195.1 Aviceda cuculoides
CGGCCGGGGCCGGCGCGGGCTGAAGGAGGGAGGGAGACGAAATTAATGCCGTGGTATCTCAACGGCACGGGGTGGGGGGTAGCGGTGGTCCTTGGCCCCTGTCGTGCCCGTGGTCACCTGCCTTCGGCTGCCGTCCCTGTCAGCAGCCCAGGTGTGCGCGTAGCTGCGAAACGGCGCTAGCTAGCTAGCTTTTGGCTGAACTGAGCCTGTTCTTCTTTGTTGTTTGCTTTTTTCCCTTTGGCTGAAGCGCACAGAGGATGATACGGGCCGCTCCTGTGTGCGTTTTGGAACTCAAGTTCCATCTCGGGTTAGCAGATTTAATTGAGTTTATTAGCAATCTGCTATACGAGTTAGCTAAACCCTCGATTCACTAAGTACTAGTATAACACTCAGCATAAGTATATGGTGTAGTTTATGGTGCTAATATTAATTAAGGATAATCTAGATTTATAGTCATTGTCTACTGACTTGATGGACCACAGGATTTAACTCTTTGGCTGTAGTGTTTTAGTGTTCTTTTATTGTCCTTCCAGGGATTAGCTTAAGCTTGAAACATCATTGCGTTGGCTAGCTCGCTTCTGCAGGATGCCACACAAGATTGGTTTTATAGTTGTTAGTTCATCGGGACACGAAGATGGCTTCAGTGCAAAAGAGCTGATGGTTCATGCACCAACTGTGAATGGATGGCGATCACCCAGGTACTGGAAGCGGGAGAAATGTGCGGACTCCTGAAGCACTGAGTTTAAAATGAGTGGGAGGTGTACCTTGCATGGTCAGAGTAGTTTACAGCATCCCAGACCAAACTGATTATAAAAACAGAAAACTTACTCTAATCCCATGGAATCCTTATCGTGGGGGGAAAAAAGTGGTTACCACCTTGGTTACCACCTAAAGGCATCACATTCCATTTAAGTAAAGTCCTTTAAAAGGAAAAAAGGGAACCATTTTTGTTCCTGTCAGTCTTCTTGGAGTTTGCAGCTGCTTTGGCTTAGCGTTAAAAATACAGTCTTCTCACCACATCTTCTAGATATATATGGGGTACTTTAACATACACATGCATGCGATAAAGCAAAGAGTGTTTCTGCTCTACTCTTTGGTTTGTTTTTACAATATCTGTAATGCTGACTTCAACTATAATAACTTTGGAAAGTTTCGTAATTAAACTCTAGTTGGAAGTGAAGTCATCTTTAAAAAGGCGATTCAGAAATTGTGTGTGTTTTCAGACTCTGTCAGTATCCACAGGAAATTGTTCTGCAGTTGGTGGAGAGGTGTCGAATACGAAAACTGCAGTTGCTTGCTCACCAGTACATGATTTCGAGCAAAATTGAGTTCTACATCAGTGAAAGCTTGCCTGAATACTTTGCTCCTTATCAGTCAGAGAGATTTCACAGACTAGGGTAAGTCAAAATGCTCCAAATGGTTTTATTACCTTAATCAGAAAGGCTTCAGGAGAAAAGAATATTCATTATGCTTTGCATGCAATATTAATACACTGTTCTGTAAGCAGTAAAGAGATTCCGTACTCGCTTAGATCTGTAACAAAGCTGAAGATGTAGGTGTAAGAAGCGTGATGCAGGTGAACAGTCTTGTCAGATGACAGCACACATTGTTTCGGTTATGAGAGAGTTTTAAACCATATCGAAGTACTAACGTGAGGAGCAGAAATACAACGGCGTATTTGTACATTTCCTCTGCTTACTTGTCATATTTTCCTTCTCAGTTATGTCCCTCTCTCGGACAATGAAAAGACTGATTTCAAAGCACGAGAGTTAAAATCTGTGTATATGGATGCAGTTGGCCAGTACCTGAAGCTGATTTTCCATAAAAATTATGTCAATAAATACAACTTATATGGTCAGGTAAGTTGAGTTAAGAGTCCATACTTGGTAAACTAGATTATATTTCAGTAGTACAGAACAGACATAGAAATCCACTCTTTTGGTTTGTAGAAGCCAATGTTGTTTGAAATCTCCTGGGTTTGTTTTTGGTTTCTTTTAAAATGGAAAATACAAATAAGAGGTTGAAAGTGACTTGGAGTCATGACCAAGTGCATGCAACTTATCCAGAACAAACAAGTCAAGTGCATGTTCCATTACTGCCTTCCATTCTGAGTTTTAGACTGCACAGCAAGCTCTGTGCTGAAGACTAAGTACTTTCTCCGAGAACAGCTTTGCGGTCGCTACAAAACCACTCTTGGTCTTTAGGATCTGATGTGGCATTAAGTGGAGGTGTTGTGTAGCCATCCCGATGCAGAAAAAAGCAAATATCTGCCTCAATTCTGCAGTGACTCTTTTCACTTCCATCCCAGAGCATTACAGGAAGGGAACAACTGATGGCTGTACAATGTGGTCTGTAGATTTGGTAATAATTTTTTAATGAAGCATGAAGTACATTTAGTACTTAGTGCTTTTCTTTGCTTCCATACCACCCTGGAGACCACAGGTCCTACTATTTTTTGTCCAAAATTTTTTGGTTCAGTTTTCATAAGATATGGAAATGTAATAACCTTATGCATTTACATTTTCTTTAAATCTATCCCAGGTTGCACTAGTAGCTATAAACATTATTGGAGATCCAGCAGACTACAGCAATGACAGCAATAATACTGTAAGTGCGAAGCATCCCTGTCTTTTTACTGTTGCTACACGTGTTTGGTTATAGGGTTTTCGGGGTAATGGAATGCATCTTTCTTCTGCTAGTTTTGTGCTGTAGCAGAGCTGCCAAGTATTGATTTTTTTTTTTTTTTTTTTTTTGTTATCTTGAAGCAAGAAAGTTCTCAAAAATTGAGCCTAATACGCAGATACAAAAAATAAAACAATCAATTGGAACATTTGCGTTTTCAGCCTCTCCAAAAACTCTTGTTTCAATATGCCCCAAAACATAAGTATTATAAGTAGCGTAGCTTATGTTGATTGTGGCAAGTCACAATTTCTGTCCTGAACACACACTTAATGTTGAATGTGCATTAAGATTTTTTTTTTTTTTTTTTTCCCCCCACTTACAAAGCCTTCCAGAGAGAAGCTGATAGACCACTATTTAGGAATTAAATCAGATGACCCTGCCTTAGATGGAACTTACCTTGGGTAAGTATGTTTTTGTGCATATACCCTGGCAAAACGTCTACTCAGTCTAAAGTAGTTCTCAGTCTCTATATTTTGTTAGTTCCCTGCTAATGAAAAGAGACAACATACGCTCAGACTGGTTTATTTTGGATTAACTGAAAGGTTATTTTATCGATTTTATATCTTCAGGAAGCCTGACTCCATTTCACCTCTGGACGATTTGGCTTTTGACATGTACCAGGATCCAGAAGTTGCTCAGATAATACGTAGACTGGATGAGAAGAAGCGTGAAGCTGTCCATCATGAACGCTATGATTATGCTAAGAAACTGAAACAAGCTATCGCAGACTTGCAAAAGGTATTGTTGAAAGACTGTTTATCTCTTAAGCCGAACAGTGTTCCAGTGATCCATCGGGGACCCTAGTGTTCATGTGGAATCATAATGATTTCCAGTATATTTTCAAAACAGTAATTTTAAAATCAGATAGCTTGATTTAGTAGCTTGGCTGGAAATACTGAAATGTATACATATGTATAGTAATGTGATTCCAAGCTAGCCTGTTATACCACCTTCTAGGTAGGGGAACGACTTGGTCGGTATGAGGTAGAGAAGCGCTATGCTGTAGAGAAAGAGGATTATGATCTCGCTAAAAAGAAGAAACAGCAAATGGAGGCATACCGCCTGAAGGTGTATCAGCAACTGGAGCTCCACGACCTTCTGGATGCAGAGCTGATGGTGGGTACTGTTATTCCTAATTCAGGAGGCTTTATCCTGTGGGTGTTGTAAATAGAAATGCAGAGCAAGCAAAATAAATTCAGGGAATAAGAGTTGTTACACAGGTACTTTATGACGGTCACATAAGGATTTTAAGTTTTCTGTTTGGATGGTGGATTTCTCTAACCAAAGACTCACACATGGCATTTTATGAACATGCTTAGTTCTCCATAGATAACATGTCATTTGCTTGAGACCTTAACAGTTTAATGTAATTAGAATCCTGAATGTTTTGCATAATTGGAAGGCTGCAGATTCATAAGGTACTTTGTCGTATTTTGAAGGGCTATAACAGTCTTATGCTGGCATCATGGCTAACCGTAGAGAATTTACATGATAAAATATAGTTTTATATTGTTCTCAGAACAGGAAGCTTTAAAATCTCTCCACACACGCATCTGCACAAAATTATTTTCTGATTGTTTCATAAAGGTGCATCCAGTGGGAATGATTACATGTCTGTGAGTGAGGTCTGATATTTACTTGAAAGCAGCAGAACCTTGTTGACTGTCAAGAGTTGTAGCTGTGCTAACTGATTTTAGTACATTGTTAGCCTTGCTTTACAAAATCTCCTTCCTTTTCTCAGATTCAAAAACCACCTGAAATGCCTTTGGAGTCTATGATTTATACTGACAATCCTCAGTGCACAAAAGCTACAAATTCACCTCCTTGTGCGCGCACAGAACCGCAAAAAGGAGAGCCATGGAGAGCAGAGCCTTTGCTGGAAGAGAAGTCAGCAGATCCCTCTTCTGTTGAGCCTGTTGCTCCCCATCAGTCCCCTCCTTCTCCTCAGACTCATCCTGCAACTGCCAGGGAAGTGTTTCCCAAAGAAAATGTGAGCAGCGTACCTCTGTTACTGCAGAAACCTGTCAGAGCAAATGATCTTGTATTCAGCCTTCCAAAACAACAAGGTCTTTTGTGGTTATTCTCGTGGCTTGTATAGTATCTGAAATTGACTGTGTTGCTGAGCAGTGCCCATCTAATAATTGGCATTGGTCTTTCTCTTTCCTGAATTTCTTTGGAAGCCTTTACAAATGTTCATTGAGTCTGGGGCAAAAGGGGATTATACCTGGTTTCCAAATAGATGAATGGAAGCAAATAGATATTAAATGACTAATCAAGGGTCATACAGCCAATATAGCGGAAGCTGAATTCTGCTTGCTCCATTAATGGCTTAATAAATCTCCTTCTCTAGTTGGATTCTAGTTGGATGAATCTACAGCAGCAAGGGAATTTTTTGGAATGTGGTTGTAGGGTAAGAGTCTTGGTGTCATGTCTAAAGAGAGGAAGAAAATCATAGTATCCAGTTAACCTGATCTTTAGGTTTTGCTGCTCCAGCTTTTGCCAAAGCTAAGGAAGACTTGCATTGACTCTAGTAGCAGTAGTATTCTCTCTTAACAGGATGTTGACTTAAAATAATTTAACAAATAAGGCTTTATGACTTGCTGGCTTCCTGTCAACAGGTGATTTCTTCTGCAGATGCGTGCACTTCCACAAAAGGCATTTTGTGTGTGTTTTATTGTATTCTATAAACAAGAAAGTTTTTTTTCACAGGCATCAATTCCATTTCTTCATGATGTTATTATGGGAACTTCAACGTCTGTACTTAAACGTAAAGCAATACTGCTTTGATGGGGAAAAAAATGCATTGAGGTGAATCCACGTACTGATGAAACGACTCCACATCTAAGTCATTTCTAGAATAGCCAATTTTGTCTTCTCTGTTAGGTTGAATTTTTACCTTATGATGAGAGACCTCTTCCAGCTGTCTGCAAACAGCCTGATGAAGCAATTGCGTACCTTGAGCCGGAGATGGCTGAAGGGGCTATCGATGATACTCCAAGAAGTGGCATTACTGGGGAACCAGAACCATTAACTGAGAAGGCACTGAGGGAGGCCAGCCCTGCTGTTGAAGTTTTTGGAGAAGCTTTGGTAAAGAACAACAAAATAAACACATAGATTATTGGGGTTTGCGTTGAGTTGATTTTATATGCGCTCTGTCAACTAAGATCTACTGATATGGTTTTTACATGTTCAGAGCTGTTACTTGAAAATCTGACATTAGAATTTGACTAATTCTAATATATTATATTCTAATATATCTAATTCTGGATATATGGGTGCCTGTTTTCAACACTTAAGTGATGCTGTAGCTTTTATGATTGATTACTTGATGAGCTATTAAGCAGATAGTATCTGGTAGACTGCTTTAGGGTATGGACCCTACCAGAATACCCATAACTTGCCACTGTCATTAGCAGGGAGAAAAATCATTACTGTGCCCAAAATGCTTCCTTGAGCCTGACTTGTTAATCCATTTTATTCATCATTTTTCAAAAGTATGTGCTTTTAATAAAAGCCAAATATCTGTAGGAAACACCTGGGGATTGCATGCTTAAGTTCATATGTTCTTTTGAGGCTGTTTCTATATATAAATATTGAAAGATCAGTATTGACCTTTTGAGAGATAAACTTGTTCTGTGTTCAGGTTTCAGGAGCATATTCCAAAACTTGGTCGTATCGAGAAGATGCATTACTGGCTGTGTATAAGAAGCTGATGGAAATGTCAGTAAACACTCCAAAGGATGATTTAAAGAACATGCTGAGGGCTGCCATTTTTCTTGTAAGGAGAGCCATCAAAGACATAGTGTCTTCAGTAAGTTGTGATGTGTTTGATAAGAAATGCTCCAATGAAGAACTGACAGCAAAAATTGTACAACCATGTGGTTAAGACACTTTAAATAATTTAAATAGTTTGTAAAACTGCTGTTGAGTAAGTTCTAAAAAAAAAAAAAAACAAAAAAACCCCAAACAAAAAAACCAAAACCCCAAACCACTGAAATGTCAGCTTTTAGTTAGGATCAAGGACTGAGCAATGTCTGGCATTCAGCAGCATGGAAAATACTGTCCTGGGCTGAGTAAGGAGCTTGAGAAATAACTGCTGATGCAGTAAATGTGTACTGTGGTTGAGCCTTTTTTTTGGGGTGTGTGTGTAAAGTCGAAATACAGCAATGAAGTAACTTTTAGTTTCCAACTTGAGAGACTACAGGAGACTTAGACTTCAAATAAGCCTTAAGCAAGAAGGAAAGAAAAAAATCAAGAGCTGTGTTACTCTTTATAAAACAAAATCTGAAGCCTTTCACCTAAACCCTAGCGACATGTTTTCTGGAAGAGAGGTATCTGAATGAAGTAGCTTCCATTAAGAGTGTTACCATAATTCTAGATTCCTGTTACTGCTGTTCTTCAGAACTACAGAAGAGATTTTACAACATTGTCTGAAAACAGGGATCTGTGTGGTATTTTTGTTTAGTGTTTACTTTTTGTTTTTAACTTAGGTTTTTCAAGCTTCCCTGAAACTCTTAAAAATGATCATTACCCAATATATACCAAAACATCAACTAGGAAAACTAGAAACTTCTCACTGTGTAGAAAAAACGCTTCCAAATTTGCTTTCTAGAACAGGAGACTCTTCAGCCCGTCTTCGCCTTGTGGCTTCTAACTTCATTCAGGTAGGTGTTTTTCTTCAAATTACGGTTTGACTGCATTAAGAATGTCACAGAGCTTACAGGTGGATAACATCTAATCAAACTTGACTTCAAGACCAGAGTTTGGTGCTGTAAAGGATTATGCCTTACACGGAAGGCAAAGTGGTAGCACCAACTTAGTACCTTTGCAGTGTTTTTTCTAGCCATGTATTGTCACCTTTGTTGTGGGGGACAGTGTGGGGAGATACCTGGTGCTGCAGATGCAAGAAGGGTGTGACTCTTGCATTCTTCTTAGTTGCAAGTGATCTACAGAGATGAGAGCAAAAAAGTACAACATACTGCTCAGACTGTGTTGCAGTTTGACTGCGTTTTTGACAGTCAACTTTTGAAAGTCAACTTAGCATAAAAAAGATGCCTGTTTTAAAGGACACAGTCCATTCCTTGCTCAAACCCGACAAAGAGCAGCTGTGAATAGCTGCTAGAGGATTACAGTCTCTGTTTTCCAGTAGAATTTAGAAGAAAGAACAGTAGTTCTATGTGAAAATGTGTTCAGTCCTGGGAGTGGAGTGGAGCGAGTCACTGGCTCTGGGTTATTTATTGTTGCTTGCGTCCACACATGGAGGTGAAAGACTTCTCTTTCGCTGTAGATGTAACTAAAATTTTAACAGGGTTAATTGTGTGAAGTGCTCTGGTGTGTCACTGGAACCCCAAAAGTGACAGGTTGCTTTATTACTACTGCTTGGCTTGTTTAGAATAGATTTTGTAATTGAATGAGAATGGAAACGAGAAAATGGTTACAGATGTATTTTTGTAGACAGGACATGGCCTGGAGAGAAGGAAAATGTTTGTTTTGAATCGCTGCTAATAGGTGATACCCTGACTGAATAAGCAGTTCTCTAGGGAAGGTGCCACATATCTCTAGAAATAAGTACATCCAAAACAGACCAGCCAACCTGGTGACAACTGTATCTGTCCCTCAGGAAAAGGGACTGCAGGACACCGTCATCTGCTTGAGTGTCTGTCAGCTGACAGGAACCGGGAGGAGGGGTGCTTTGGGTTATTAAACATTCTGCTACCTGCAAAGAAATGAAAACATTGAGCTTTGAATAAAAGCAGAATTTAGCCCTTTGCGAAATAGAATGAGAAGTTATAAGATGGCATATGTTTTCTGAAGCAGTCTTGAAATCCATCTTGATGCAATGTCAAGACTTTGCATCCTTTGTGACACTTCTCATCTACCTTCTCCTCAGATAGTTCAGTGTAAGACAGAGTTCTTGAAATTCTTACAGCCCAGTTCTATAACTCTTGCTCTGAGCATGTCTTAAGATTTTATCGAGTTCTCAGTAGCTTTCTCTCTGATGCCAAAAGCAAGACCGAACATGTGTGTAATCCTCTTTTTAAGACCTTTGCAGGTAACTTCTGGCTGCTAAAGTAAGAAATAAGCAACTACTTCTTATGGAAGGCTTATTTTGTTTTACTTAACTAGTTATAAGTAACTTAGAATAACTCTACTTTGCAAAGACAGTTAATTTTCCTCATTTAGCATTCCTCCATGCACACTGACTCTCTGTATGTTTATAGGAAATGGCACTGTGTAGTGAAGTTAAACCTCTTCAGATTGTTCCAGTTCATTTGGTTCAACCATTAAGACCAAACTCCCCAATGCATCTGGCGATGAGTCAAGTGGAATTAGTGGAGTGCCTCCTGAAAGACATGGGAACTGAAAACTCTGGGTTTACCATCAGCAATGTCATGAAGGTAGGAGTCTGAGTTTACAGCACATAGTGTTTTCTGTTGCTGTTTTGGGGGGCTTATCTGTCTGTTTTGGAGTGCTTGGTGAATTACTGAAGAGAATTTGAGCTTCTTGGAGGTGGCAACACACAACCATGTGAGGAGGCAAGATGCCAATATGGGAAAAAAAGAATCGCTGGGTCAAAAAGTGTTTGGAGAAACCTGTCTGTATGAAGATTTCTCCCACTGCAGTGAAATAACTGTCTTAGACTAATAAGTCCTTAAAAAGCATGTGGGAAAAGAGAGGCTTTTTTTTTTTTTTTTTTTCTTTCTTTCTTTTCAGTTTGCAACAGGAGCTTTGGAACACAGAGTTTATGAAGTTCGTGATGTAGCGCTGCGGATTATATTTGATATGTACAGGCAGCACAAGGCTGCTATACTGGAATATCTTCCTCCAGACGATGCAAACATTCGCAAGACTGTTCTCTATAAAACACTCTTTGATGGATTTACTAAAATAGATGGTAAACTTTCTGAAGCTGAAATTAGGGTATGTAATAAGACTGCAGAACACACGTAGCTACATTAAACATTTCATTCAACTGAGCAATATACTGATTTCATAGTTATATTAGACATTGAATGACACGCATATCCGAGTATCTTAAGGCGTGTTGTTAACATTATTTAGTGTAACAAGCTGGTGTTCAGTTTATTACATATACTCACCTTTATGAATAAAGCCTGCAAAGAATACAGAGATGGTACTTCTGAAATAATACACAGTCACTTTGGAAAATACACATATACTATTTTATGCTGGCTAGCCTTGGAAACAGTAAGCACAGGGGAAATGCTATGTATTTCTTTCAGGCTAGTACAGAGGAATTTGGGGCAAGGGAGCTGTTTCTGTAACACACCAATCATTTAACCAAGCAGGATGTTTCTTGTACTGCATTGACCATTTGATCTATGCTGATGTGTTTTCCAATCTCTCCTATATGACAGATGGTTCAAAAACTTGTAATTGAAAGAGTATTTCTTGACAGGCACAGAGAAAGGCAGCAACAGAAGAAGCAGAGAAACAGAAGAAGGAAGAAATAGAAGTTCTGCAAGGTCAGCTGGCAGCTCTAAAGGAGATAGAAGCAAAAGTTCAAGCTGGAAAGGTTAGGGTGGTTTGGTTTTGATTTTTTTTTTTTTTTTTTTTTTTTTATCCTTTTCTCCTCAGGTATTGCAGGCTTAGATAATTAACATTACTGTTGTCTCATTATAAACAAAAAAAAACCAAAAAACAAACAAACAAAAAAAAGAGGCTCCATGATGTATACTAACTGACTTTCCTCTTCAGCAGTCTAACTTAAAACCTGCATGTTGTTTTTCCTAACATAGTATAAAATTTGGATTCTTTTTTATAACAGCTTTGACTATCCAATGGTAAATTTGAGAGTCTTTCCACAAGTCTGAGTGCTTCTGTACCAGCTAGAGTATAGGAATTGTACCGAGTGCGTCAAGGCCCTCCAGAAGCATGCTGTACTGCACATCCATTAAGTTTTATATCTGAACCTTAGAAAGGTAGTCAGCTACCCCAGTGCCAGGAATTAGGACTGTTTTTTCCCCCTCAGAAGATTGCTGCCTTAATGCCCGAGAGATCTGCTGTGGGACCAGAAGCACAAACATTGTAATGCGCTGGCTCTGCTTCTAAGCTTTTAATTCCAGAGAAAAATCAGAATATAATCTGTTCTTTTTCTCCCTGGCAAGCATCATAGTCATTAAGCAAATTTCTGACTTAAATTTCTTTATTCAATAGGAGAAGGAATCTGATTTTCAGAAGCCAAAGAATCAAGGTAGGTAGTTTCAAATAGTAATAAGAAATGTAGAGGTATTTCAGGATGTTTTTGAAACACTGTGGATGCTTAATAGATTATTGAATTATCTCAGTTAAAAGCATGCCAGAGTGCTTCAGATTGGCTGAGTTTCAACCTGCCATAGAGGTAACCATTAAGTTCATGGAAGAAAATTTTCCATCAGCTAACCAGTTGATTTCTAATAAGAAACTAGTATGGTCAGGCTTGAAGCCATTTTGGGTTCCTCATCAACCTGAGGCAGATCAGCTACTACATGTAAAAATAATCACTAAAATATTTTACTGTTGTGGACCCCTAAAGAAATAGTTTCCCAGCTGCCTACAGGTATGTTGTCTTCCAGTGCTTGTTTACCAATATGGCAATGTTATGATTCTGTTAGATTTTTTTTTTTTTTTTTTTTTTTTTTTCTGTTAAGAGCCAGAGAAGCAGTAATTCTAGGCATGCACAAAAACTAATGAAAATGTGATCTTGGTTTTAATAGTTCTCTTTTTACAGGTTACCAGGTAAATGAAAGCCCCCAGCCTGCAGCAGCAGAGATGCCAGATGATCATGCCTCTGTTGCAAATTACTTGGATAAGTAAGTTAGATGAGCAGCTTCTAATCACCTTAAGCACTTAGTATATAACCTGCAAGATAATAATGTTAATAACATTCTTCCAGTAGATCAAAGCTAATACCTTCAGCGTTGAAACAATGAAAAAGTAAATGTCTTTTAACAGACTTGGAGTTATCGCTAGGCAATCCTAGATGTTGATTTCTTAAGTTCTTGGTTAGCATGACCCTGAGCTTGTTTTCTGAGTAGTTGTTTATGGGATAAGAAATTGCCACAGTTTAATGTTCAACTGCCAGTATAAAATAAGGCAAAGGTATATTGTAGTTTTCATGTGTAGCGTAAGGGCATAAAGAAAGCATCTGAAAATTCTGGAGCCATGAAAGCCAGTTTCAGTGAGCTGTTCCCAGTGTTTTTGTAAAATTGTCTTTCTATAGGAACAAATGTTTTATCTGTTCACATCCTACCCTAAGGCCAGAATTATATGGGGAAAATGAGGTCTACCAAGACGTTAACTATTTCTAACAGAGGAAACAGGGTTCATCCATTTCACTCTGTGATGTTACCGATGTTTGTATTTTTTTTCCTAGCTTATGTATTTTTTGTGGTGAAAGGGACGAATCCTTCACAGAGGAAGGATTGGATCTCCATTACTGGAAACACTGCCCTATGTTAACCAGATGTGAGCACTGCAAACAGGTTTGGCATAAACTTTCTAGAGCTACTACAAGACATTAACCGTTGTTGTTCTGGTTTTAAGGTGCAATAAGATACCTGGCGCTAAGGTAGATGAATTCTGAACACAGCTGTGTGATCTTGGGTAGTACTTCTCAAAAAGAGCAGCATTATAAATTGTTTTAGTAACTGGACTAAAATTTCATTTTCCCTTTGTCATTTTGGAAAGTGAGATTTAATTTCCAAAAATCTCAGTTTTTTAAATGCTATCCTTATTTACTCAGTGCAGTACAAATCTACAATTCTTTTTGGGTGCCTCTTGCTCTGTTGCAGGTGGTGGAAATCGCAAGCCTGACAGAGCACTTGTTGACTGATTGTGATAAAAAGGACAGCTTTGGGAAATGTCAACGATGCAGTGAGGCCCTTCCAAAAGATGAGTTGCCCAAACATATTAAGAGCAAGACTTGCAATTGTGAGTAGTTTCGAACAGGAAGGTTGAACTTCAAAGGTCAGGTCAGTCAGACTTTCAAATACTGGATATCTTTGGCAAGTCAGACCACTTCTATTTAGGTACCACGCTGTGGATTTAGAAATCTAAGTAAATAGAATAAATGCCTGAGTTTCCCAGTGCTTGAAATGCTTCGCTTCTATGAAGGTGTGGGGGGAGGATGAGTGAGGAGAACAGAAAGCCTCTACCACATCCTTGCAGATTAAGCCCTATCATTCCTTTTGATCTTGTTTCGATGTAGACGATTAAACATGGGACTTCTTTGACAGCAGTCAATGATAATAGGGTAGGAGCTGGTTTAGCCATGGGGTAGTTTTATGCTCTTTGTTGTGCAGCTTCTCCTTTTCGTATTTGAAATTAGCCTGTCTTTGCCATTCTTACATTATTTTTCTAATCGTTTCAGCTGCCAAACCAGAAAATGTAGCAAACCATTGCCCATTGTGCCATCACAACTTTTCCCCAGGAGAGGAGGTAAGACTGCCTTCCAGACTGGTCTGCCGTTGCTATATCAGTGCGACTGAATTCCTGTCCTCTTCTAACACTGGCTTATACCCACCAACTTAAGAACTTGCCTGGATTATTGCTGGGGTCTATAATGGCTACCTCACGCTCTGGGGACCATAGTTGAACCTGAGTCTTCTGCCTTTAGAGGTGTATGTGGGAACCACAGGGCGACAGGCTATTGTGTCGGTCTTTCTCTTGCATGGGCAGCTATACACCTTACAGCTTTCCAAATTCCCACCTACTACAAGATTCTGTGAGTTCACTTGTCAGCCCTAGTGTTTGGAGTGACATTATGCAGCTTAAAATACTGCAGCAGGACTGAGCACATCCACCAGGGCAGCCAGGATTAAGACTATGTTGATTTTGGTATAAGAAAAAATTGACATGAAGAGAGTAAGCAAGAACTGCTATAATTTTCAAGAGAGTTGAGGTGGCCTCTCTCTGATTTCTACATGCTATTCGCTGTAACTGCCTAATGCTGTGAAATCATTGACATGCCAGCTCCAAACTGTGCTTTCTGCAATTGAAAATATGTATTGATATTATATAAAACGCAATTTGTTCAGAAAATACTTAACGTATCTGTTTGAGTCTTTTATATGAATCATCTAACACTACATTATGATCATATTTAAGTAGTTCTGTGTATGATTTAATTTTTGGAAAAAGGCTATCCAGGGAGCAGCCAACAGCACTATACTGGGTATTAGATCCAGTTAAATGTCATTGGCCGATACGTAATCTATGTAATTTTCTTCCTTTCAATGGGACCGTTGAGTAGTGCTTCTGTTCTCAACAAGTTTTTTCCAAATACTTCTTGCTTTGCCCAGCGTGAGGAGCTCAGAAAATATTGTGACCAAGTCTGAAGTGTTTGTTGAGGATGTATGTCTTGTTTGGGTTTTGGTTGTTTGTTTTGTTGTTTGTTTTTTTTTTCTTCTTCTGCCCAAATTATTCTTGTAAGTAAGAGACTTCACATAGCCTCTAGTTTGAAGAAGCTGTCATGTTCCTGTAATAGCAGCTCCTACTCCTTCGGATTGCTGAATGCTTTAACTATTATCATAACCTTGTAGTTACGCCCACACCTTTTTGGTTTAAAATAAGTGTAGATGAAAAGATTTTCCATGCTATTTGTATATTGTTCTTTTCTGATATGAACTCAGCTGTTAGTTAAGAAAATTTAAAAAACAAAACAAATGTGGCTTGGTTTTAATTTTGAGGATCTGTCTGGGGTTTTTTATTGTGAGGTACTTTTTAAGTTATATTAAAAAATTGATAGATTAATTTCTATTTCACTTAGTAAGTCATAAGGTGCTCATGCTTTTATGAGTAAGCAGAGAAAAATGCTGTTGTCATAAAGACTGTATACAACTCTTATTTTCCCCGTGTTTTAAAAAGTATATGTGCATACATAGTGACTAGATAAGAGATCGGCTAATTTTGCTGGTATTGTAATATCACTT
Organism: Aviceda cuculoides; assembly: GCA_035590195.1. Taxonomy (NCBI): domain Eukaryota; kingdom Metazoa; phylum Chordata; class Aves; order Accipitriformes; family Accipitridae; genus Aviceda; species Aviceda cuculoides. Next base: position 992,434 of record JAVJGG010000001.1, read on the forward strand.
CTTTTTAATTGACTTTAGGCCTGGAAATCTCACCTAATGGGCAAAGATGGCTGTAAAATGAATCAACGGAGGTTATCCACAATAAATAAAACCCTTCTGTTGCAGCCTGGTAAGATATTATCTTATGATAATAATGATTATGCTTTTTACTGTGTTGCCTTTGCTTAAGAAAAGTATTTCATCCTCGAGAGCAAGCTGGCTCTTAATTAGTTGTTCAACACTTTTTTTGCATTTGTGTAACCTAGCTGGTATTTCTCATGCTGGAATAGGCTACAGTATACTTAGGGAGCAAATTCTCAAGATCATTCAATAACAATAATTTCAAAACAAGGGTATTAGTGGATTGGGGAAACTGGCATATTTCATAATTTGATCAGTTCAGGGTTTTTCTCCGGCATAATAGTATGACCATGAATAGAACAATCAGCAGTGATACTAAACAGTTAACATTCTGGAAAGCTCCTGAACGCTGACACAGAGAACCGGGAGCCTGATTTAGCTTTTAATGTCCAATCAGAGGATGCTAATCTAATTGTAATTACAAGATGAATTGAATAGTTAGTGCTGTGTACTGCTTTTCCTTTTCAATTCAGATCCAGAAGCTAGGCAGAATTTATGATTGTGCAGCTTCTTCACCAACAAAGAGAAACTGATGCTGATGTCAGGTGTTGGGGGTTTTTTTTTAACAGTTGTCTTTACAAAGCACATGCAAAATCCTTTTATTTCCTGAACACAGAAGTTAAACAAGCTGTTTTCACTGCCTGCAACACCAAAACTCTTTTGGCCAGTAACATCCAAAACCTGTCCTCCTTCAGACTTTTTTCAGAGTTCTTTAGTCCCCTACATGTCCAGGTTGTTGCTAGAGCTAACCTCCTCTGCCTGATACTTGGCTTTGCTCATATTTGCATTTCACAACTCCTCCAAGTTTTGAACTATTGAGTTGTCTCTTTCCGCTGTCATCAGTGAATGCGGTTAAACTCGACAGTTTCCAGTCTTGAACTGGACCTGCAATCATGTCTGTCTATCCGTCTTCAGTTTTGCTGTTTCTACCTGCTAATGAGAATGCTAGTTAGTTTGCTGCTGCTTAGAATTTGGAGACATAGAAGGAACTTAAATCCTGCCCGGATACAGCTAAAGCTCCAGAGCAATTTCCTAGAGATAAGAAAGGAAACCTGACAATTTAGTCCTACCACTCCTGGTATGAGACGCACCTCACGCTGAATGCCTGACAACTTTTAGTTGCTAGTATCAGTCATTCGGACTTAATATATCTTGAGAATCAAAATGGGAGATAAGATTCAAGACTGGGACTACATGTGCTCACAATAATGATCTGTATTTTCTCTTCACAGGCAAAATAGGTGGCCAATACTTAAGGAAGCCAGGTCCTTCAGGAGCAAAAGCTCGACCTCCCTCTATAGGAAGCAAGATCCCAACCCCAAGAGGGGGCCCAAATAAAAGCACTGGCAAAACATACTCAAAGCGATGACAGGACAAGTATTGCTCCCTTTGTCTTAATAACTGGGCATGTAGTTGTTAATAGTTATTTAAAAATTGTGGGCAACTCATATAATCTTATTTGTTTGACTACATAGGACTGTTTACCAGCCTTGACCAGTACTTGCCTAGTCTGGTAACTTTTGCGTTAGCTGTCTGTGCAGCACTGTGGGTTTTCCTCCTAGAAATGCTCATGTCACCAATACGCAAAATGTTCTGGGACAGACCTAGCCTGCCACATTCCCTGTATGGCACAAGGAAGGCCGTGCATTGGTCTTTGGTTCCTCATGTTAAAAAAAACTCCCCAATGAGCATGGAGTTAACACAGCCACACTGTGTGGCTGCTGTCATGGTCAGCACAGAGGCTGTGCCCAGAGGTTATGCGATTCCTCTGGAACCGAGGTTCTAACAGGCTGGCTTTGAGATCCAGTGAGGAATTTCCTTAAGGTCCAAAAGCCAGAGTCATTTCTGTTTTGGCTTTCTTTGAGGGAAGACCAAGAAACTGACCAAGCAGAAATTTTACTAGGCTTTCGGGACAGAGCTGAAAAGCATTTGTTCTTTTGATCTAAGCGTGACACTGTTTGCAATTACACATTCTGAAAGCTTGGGAAGTAATACCTGTATTAGCTGACTACCACCTGATCACTTCAGTGTAATAATGGCAGAATATATTGCTAATAGTTTTCTGCCAAAATTGACTTCATAACATGCTGAAAGTAATAGTGTCAATAATTTTTGTTTGTCTTGCCATCAAGACACTTGTGGTAGACAAATAGGTTGCAAGTTTAATTGCATGCACTGGTTGGCTAGGATGTAGGCTGCCTGTGTGTATTTCTGCATTACATCACTGCATTTAACAATGATCAATTCTCTGTAGACTTGAGGAAACACCACTGAAAATAGGGATATACAATGAGCAAAACAGGCTTGTTGCAGTCGTGCAGGTTCCTTTGATGCGATGATGATGTTGGTATCTTAGTGATGCTATCATTCATTTGCTATGACGTGCAGCTGGCATAAGGCGAAATGAAAAATGCATGCACGTGTAGAAGGAAATACATGTCAGGCTATACGAAATGTGTATCTCGGTTATCTGAAAGATGTGTATGATCCTATATAGATAAACTCTTGAACCAATTAATAGGTAAAATAACAATTCTATAAAGCAAAATTCTTCCTCGTGTGTTTGCTAGAAGGAAAAAAAAAAAAAAAGGAGAAATTGCAATGTAGACAAGGAAAGCTATGGGGTTTGTTTTTTCCACTGCAAATCCTATAGTGTGGATTTATTTGCTTCACTTAGGACATGTTTACAAGTAGGGCCAGGAACTGGAAAGCTTTTTCAGGCATCCACTCCCTGGGTATAATGAAGTAAGTCAAAGAATCATGCCGTTATTTGGTGATTAGTTTAGCCACTGTGCCAGGATCTAGTGTATTTTGATAGGAAGAAAGACACTATTAGTGTGTTTAGAACAGCTGCCTTTTTCTTCCGTGTATTTGTCGTGATAAATTTTGCCATTTAAAATGGGGCAAATTTATAGCCATTGTAAAAGCTTACAAGTCCATTTATTTGTGCTAGGCAGTAAAAAGCTTGGTTCTTTCATTGGAAATGGGAACCGTACTTTTTTCTAAAACTGACTGGTATCCTTGAACACCTCGTAAGTCAGATGAAAGCTCTAGTTGACCCTGCAAGGAAAGGAATTGGATCAGGGCCATTAGAAAATGTTTCGACTCATTTTTAAAATGCTTAGAAACATTACTTTGACAGATATCTTTGCTCTCTTTTCTAATACCGGTCAGTGTCTGTAATTTTACAAGTTCAAGCATGTTAATAATGTCGAGTGAAATAGATGTCTTTTCCTTGGCTCTGCCGAGGCTCTAGGAGTAACACAAGCCATGCGTGGTGGGAGGAGGTTTTGCTGTGGAAGCCTGGCCTTTACATATATTTCAGGTTTAGCGTTTTAAAGGCAGCAGAGCAGTACCCAAAGCACTACTCAACGCCAAGAATTAGCACCAAATAAAAAAGCTAAAGGGCTGGTTGGATGTTGCCATATGACATGCCATTACGTAGGAAGTAACAAGAAATAGCCGTTCCGCGCTGCCTCTCTCGCTGTGCACTAAGTGCCTTATTAGTCCGCTTGACAAGAGGATTGAGCTAAACCGCAAGAGTCCCACTTGGTACATAATAAGAGTGTGTATTGATGGAGCTACTGTAAAAATTAAAGTTATGCTTTAAAATCTCACAGTCAATTCTGAAATTTATCCCCAAGAAATAGCCCCTTAAAGAAAAGAAAAAAAAACTTTGTGGGGCCCTGAAAAGCCTGAATAAATAAATTTAGACCTTTTTTCCTGCTTTAGCGTACTTTCTCGCAGCTCGCTTCTAAATCCAGCTCTGAGTTTCTCTAGTTAGGTCTTGATTAAAATAAACATTCATAGACTACTGCATGTGACCATTTAATAGCTTCAAAGAGAACAAATTCTACTGAGACACAATATGTGAAGCTTTGTACCTAAAGCAACAATCCTACCATTTCTGCTTGTAACACTTGGGCAACTGCTTTCTAGGATAGAATTAATTGGTCCCACGTCTATGTCCACCACAGGTACAAGAATGAGTGATCACAGTAATAGAAGTTTTGGGGGATGGGGTTTTTTGCTACCACTGAGTGAATCTGCGGTATTGTTCTGTATATACATATTTTGTAATATGTGGGGTTTATAGTTGGCTTGCAGCCTATCCACAAGCTTATGAATTTTACAGGTAGATCGGTGAGCTTGTATTTTGAAAGTCTTTATATAAATTGTTTCTTTAACTCTTCCAAATATATATAACAATAAATATACATACGTTAGGAATATATATATTTATTGACAAATATGTATGTATTTTTATTTCTACTTCAGTGACACAGGTTCCTACTTGAGCACCTGATCCCTTATGCAAGCAAAATAACCAGTGATTTTGCTCAGAGATTAGCACGTGCAATGGACCGCAGGCTCATGAGCTGCTGCCTAGAGCATTTTTTCCTTTTGGACGTAAAACTGTGAGCTTTCCGTTGTGCAAGTTTAATGAAAAAACCCTGTCTGCAAAGGTCCTCCATGTGTTCTGGATTGGCCACTATAGTATGTATACTGAATTGGTAAATACAGCTCTCCGTTGCTCCTCAACTATGGCTTTTTAACCCAGTGAAGCAAAGCATAATTAAAGTAATCTGTTAAATCCTGCATGTAGCAGGATGTGTGCTTTCTATGTTATAATATTATGGGACAACCTTTTTAAACTACTTATTTAAAAAAAAAAAAAAAAAAAAGACGTGATTTAAAAAAACAAACAAACCAAAAAACCAAAACCAAGACTCCACAAACTTTATGAGTTATAGTGAGGGTCGTATTTCGCAGCGCTGACCGATCGGAATAGCCGAAAAGTTGGGAGCTATGGGTAGACACTTTTACAGACCTTCTCTTTGGAGGCATTTTCCCTTGGGTGGCACTTGTGTCTCACGTTTGCGTATGAGGACGTTTTCGTGCTGCTCTGCACTCAGGCTCCCTGTCTCCCCCTGTGGTTGTTGGGGCTCCGGAGCTGGAGCGAGCACCGTTACTGCTTTTCTCTTTGCTCCATCGTAGAGCGCGGTTTGGGACCTGTGCAATAACTCTGCAGCTTTTTCACTGCAAGAAGTTGTCATGTAGGAGATTGCTGCCTCTTCCCTGTCCTTGCCACCCACCTTACTCACCTAAGGAGCAGCAATTAGGTGTGTATAAGAGAAGGACATTTCAGAGCCCTTGTCAAAAAGCTTTTAAAAGCCAAATGCATAGGCTTGGGCACACCATGTTGCGTCTTAGGGCTTTGTAATTTTTGTTTTCCCAAATATGGAGTAGCTCTTTAGCAACATTTAAAAGAAATAATTTCAATGTTTTAGAGTGTGTAACATTCACTGAGATTCCTGGGTATTTTTGGACTAAAAAAAATGCACTTCTAGAGTGAGGTATAAAGATAGTAACTACTCAGTGGTACGAACTGGAAACAGAAGTGAGAAAACACAGATTTATTTTTTGTAGGATGTGAGAGGACCTTCTCTGAGCACAGTAGTACCACTGCTGTAATTTTTAAAGGATGATTTCACTGGGCTGCTTCCTTGCGCTTAATAAACAACCTGTGTTTTCTGCAGTGGCAAAATAGGCAGTGGTGTGGAAAAACACAGTGAAGTTTGTTCCTGTGCCATGAAGTCTCGAGCAAAATATTTCGCAGCAAAAACGTTGCATGGGTGCAGGTCCAGCTAACGGAAAGGAGTTCTCCAGACTGTTGGACTGGAGAACTTAACATCGGCAATGACGGTGCGTCGTTACTAAAGAAAGAACAGGCCGTGGTCCCCATCTCACGGGCTTTTTTCCGTATGCCCTCTTTCTGCGTGCTGTACCTGAACGTCAGCCGCGGTGTTTTCATCATCCACCTCAACTCCGGCGAGGACTCAAGAGCAGGCAGCGTCCCCGCGTGCGGCGACTCGTCTAGTCTCAGGCGACGGCGTGGAGTTCGGCTGCCCGAGAGTGCGATGTCCACCGCGATCCTGGACAAGCAGATAAGGTATTTAAATCCTAGAGGTTTTGTCGCCCTCGCTTCAGGTGCGTTAGACGCGTGGGTTCTTCTTACTGCGCTTGCTTAACGAATCAGTTCAGCCAGCTGGGACGGCACCTCCGCCTCTTCGCGCCGTCGCACGCAGCGACCGGGGCCGGTCGGGGCGAAAGCGCGGCC
>JAVJGG010000001.1:1007827-1023766 GCA_035590195.1 Aviceda cuculoides
GCGCGCCCCGCGGCTCCGGTGAGTGCCCGCGCCCGCCGGCGGCGCCGGCTGTGGCAAGCGGCCGGCCTCCGCCTCTCGCTCGGCGAGGGAGAGCCGGAGCCCTGGCCCCAAACGCCGCCTCCGTCTCGCCCAGCTCTGCAGGTCCAGACGTCGGCGCCGGCCTCCCGCTGCAGCTCGGCGCGCCCTCCCCGCTCTCCCAGCCCTCCTTCGTCCTCGGCGCCGGCTCGCTGCCCTCTTCGCCCTCCTACCCCCAAGCGCTGCCTGCCCGCCGACCCGCCGCCGCCAGCGCGGCCGCCCCCGGGGAAGACCCGACGCCCTCCACCTCGGCCAGCCGCCCCTCGGCTCTCGCCGCCTTCCACCTGAGGATCGCCCCTGCCCCCTCGAAGCGGGCCGGCCAGCGAGGGGCCGTGGCCGAGGCCTCCGACGGCCCCGCGCCCGTCTTGCAGCCCGGCAGCGGCGTGGGTCTCGCCCTCTTCGGCGTAGGGCTGGTTAACAAAGCCTTCTTCCAAAGCCTGATGGAGGAGAACGGCTGCTGCTTGCTTTACGTCGTGGAGGATCAGCTGGAGGAGGTGGAACGCACTTTCGGCGCCGAGTTCCTGGCCGGCACCAGGGTGCTGCGGCAGCGGGACGCCGATGTTGCGCTCAACGACCAGCGGTACTGTCCGCTGCGGTCTCCCAGGCGCGCTTCTTCCCTGCCGCCGGGCTCGGGGCGCGTGTCTTTGCGTGAGGCTGGCGTCTCCTCTCTGGGAAGTGCCGCTGTGCCGTAGCGGACCCAGACCGTGCTTGTCTGGCCCCACGTAGGGGAGCGGAGCGAGACCCAGGGGCTGTTACAGGATAAGCCTTACGTAGCGTGTCATCTACCCGTAGGTGCTTCGGAAGTCCCTGAGAAGCTTAGCTTGACTGGCGTGCCCAGAACCGAGGGAAACTCAGGGTTTAGTTGCAGGTGGTTTTGTTAAGAAATGCAGAAAAAGCTCCTTGTTTTCCTCCTTTCCCATAGAGCAATAAACGACAGGCTTTCCTGCTGCCTGCCAGTTTTTCTGCCACGGAGCAGCTGGCTGACTTTGGTGGCTCTTTCGAAACTGTCTGAGATAAGCGAGGATTGCTGTAAGTAGGAAAGGTTGTGGCGTCTTGCTTTACAAGTAACATCTAGCGATGTGGTTATAGTCAGTTCTCAAATTGGTATTTTAAATCTCATTGCAAAAGTGAAAGGTGGAGCTTTTAAGGAAGATGGAGTTAATGCGAGAAGCTAAAGCACTATAATAAGCTAAGATATACCCATCGCTTGTTCGGCAGCTCTACCCTATAAAGATTTTCAGTTTCACTGTATGTGTTAACTAACAGCATTTAACCCGTTTTCAAAGGACATCTTTAAAAGATTTTATCCTTTAAGATGCAGGAAAAGAAATGCAATTCCACTGTGCCACTTGTAATTTTAACCTACATATGTCCTGCCATATTTCATCCTCACAAGCAGGTACCGAGTTCCTTTTATAATGTAACTTGGTCTTCCAGAGCAATGGGGTTTGATGTCTTTTTTTAATTCTTCCTCAAAGTTTAAGGCAGCTATCTGAAAAATAACTGTAACTGAAAGGAGCTTTTGAGCATTGTTCATTCTAGTAAAAACCTTGTCTTCACTGAAGCTCTTTCTTTTGACTTCTGCAGAGTCTCTGGAGCCATCATTTGTTCACCACCTGAAGAAGCTTCCGAGATTGTAATAGACGCTTTACGAGCAGGTAAGAGGAGCAGCTGCAAATTCAGCTTTTATCTGTAGTCAGTAGCACATGTTGAGGCAGACCTTGTATGCTTGCTAAACGCTTTAAATGCAAATGCTTTCTCATTTCAGCAGTGCCCCTTGAGTTGTGCAGACTATCTAATAGCGTAGTGAAAGAAAAATTAGTCTACTGGTGACACCGATGTTAATGGCTTAATGCCAGTGGAGTTCGTACTGTGCTGGTCCCAGTACAGCCACGCGGAGTGTCTAGTCCTAGAAATACCACTAGGACTCAGAGAGAGCTGTCTTTCAAAACAGTCATGCTTCTTGGGGTCTGTAACCAGCTAGAAAAGCCACAGCTGGAGGCCAACAGGGAGTTAGTAGCATCAACAAATAAAAAGCCATGCTTCAGTTTCATCAAACATACCTTCTAGAAGGTAATGACATGTATATTTATTGCAAGATAAAAATGTTTCATGAAGACCGTGGCTTGCCTTCAATCCTGTGTCCTGTACCATTTTGCACAGGAAAAGGTGTGTTTTGCGAGAGGCTGCCCAGTCTTGACAGGCAGACGGCAGAAGCTTGTTTCGATGAAGCTGACAGATGTGGAAGACCACTGGTGTGTGGATTCTACAAGTAAGACTAGCATTTTTGTTCTGATTTATCCTTGAAAAGAAGCACGTGTCTGAAAGGAGCATTGATTCCTCAGGCTTTCCTGAATTTGTCCTCAAATAAACTTAGTTTCCCTGCTGCTTGTTAACATTGTTTAGCTGGGAGTTAATTGGATTGGATTAATTCTTCATCTTTAATGGACATAAAATCTAGCTGTCATGAGATGAAAATAAATGTTCCCTTGAATTGATGCTAGTGGAACTCCAACAGTGAAGCTTTCAAGATGGGAAAGCTCTGGTTTGATTTTTTTTTTTTCGGAATGGCCCAAGGCAGTTGGGGTCCGCATCTCTGCAGTCCTTTCGAGGTTTTGCAAATGCTACAGCTAGTTGGAGCTTCAGAGAAGGAAATATTCTGACAGTGCTGTGCCATTCTCTGAGGCAGTTTCTTGGCCTGTGGTTTTAGGACTTTTTTGCTCATGTTTTTTTGTGCACGTACAACCACCAAGTTGGGCAGATCTGTGATTTTTTTTTTTTAAGTGTGCAGATACCAAGATTCGCTTTTCACTGCTCTGTTGTAAAGCGTTTAGTTTGCAACCCTGTTCAGTCTAGTACTGCCCTGTGACGTGCTCGTGGTTTAGACTTCCGTATGGAACTTCTGCCCATACATATTGTACTTTTTCTGGATCTGACGGTATCTATCCTTTTTTCCCTGTTTGACAGCTTTGTTGCAGTAAACTAGAAATAACAATGGAAGAAGGCAGAGAATTAGCTGTGTTCTTTAAAATAGCAGCGGAAAAGGCTGCTCTTTGAATATATTTTCATGGTAATGAAAACTCTTCCTTTTTTCTAACTTTTTTGTATTTTCACTGACTTGCTAATTATATTCTGTACTTAGTAAATTATTTTGGTCCCATGAAATGTAAGTACATGTGTTAGCAAGTACTAGTGAAAGTTTGGAGTAACTCTTCAACAAAAGAACAATGGACCTTTTGAAGTTCCTTTGAGAGCACCATCTCTAGGGACACATTGAGCCCATCCACGACTTAACTTTCCACTCAGACTGAATTTCCAGACTCTGGGGTATGCGCAGAGCTGTGTTTTACCTCTGACTTTTTTCTAATGCCTTTGGAAGGGATGGTGCTTGAGGATTATTAACCTCGAGGGTTGCAAACTACGCGGCCGTGAAAATTCCACTTGATGTTAGAATTACTGGCCAATCCGATGGGAATAGATTTATTAATCTTTATGAAGTGATATTTCCACTTGGGACCTTACATCTGGACCCTTAAGATTAAATAATTGAAATGGAAGGAAAGTAGATTAATTTTCATTTGCTTCCCCTCTTTTCAACTTGCATGGACTCGGGGAGCTCAGCTAACAGCCAAGAATGCCACTTTAAACTTGTGCTTGGCATTTAACACTGTACACCAAGTGGATGTGGGCTGTTTGTAAACACACGTGATCGTTTTGTGCTCCTCTGCCGAGAATAGTTAATGTCATTGCAAATAAAACTTACTTGGACACATATGTATGTATTTCATGTACACTAATAAGTAATTACACAAAATATCTGCCCTAACTTTTGCCTTTTCCATTTGAGTGCTATATGTACAGGTCTGATCCCAGCCATAAGGTCGAACCTCAGCTGAGGTTTTGGTCAACACTCAGCTGAATATAAACTTGTAGGCAGGGCTCCAAGAAGAACTGTAGGTCATTTACTGGACCTTTAAATGCTTTTAGCCCCCATAGTTTAACTTTTTCATTAAAGTTGTTAGTTTAAGTCCTCACAAGTGCAGATATTAGGCTTGTTTGCAAGAAGCAAAATTCATACGTAGTGACCGGCTGACCTTAAAAAGCTGTGTCTAACCCCATCTGTCCGCACGCTCGCCGCTGCCTGCCAGCGAGTCGGCCTCCTGCAGCGCAGCGGTACCAGTGGCCCGGGTCGCCGCCTCCTTTTCCAAACCCTGTACCGCATTCCTTGTTTCTCTTTGAAGGCGCTTTGACCCAGCGCTGCAGTTCTTGTACAAGAAAGTCCGCGACAGCCGGGCGCTGGGGAGGATCCACCGGATATCGACGATTAGCAGCATATATCCCGCAGCGTCTCTGAGCTTCCTGAAAACATCAGGTACTGAGCAGCTTTCTGCTGAAAAGTTTGTTCGCAAAGGACTGGAAATGTATCTTGCCCCATGTTCTGGTGGAAAGTCCCCTTTGTTTGTGTAGCCTTAAGACGCATGGGTTTTCTTTTGAGGAGCGTTTTTTTTACCCGTCTTTGGTTTTGGTGCTTTTTTTTGGTTTGCTTTTAGTATTAGTTTCTTCGATGTAGGGGACTTTTTGTACCGATCTCAGTGCTGTTCAGAAATGTGCGTTGACTGTGGGTTTTAAATGTGGAGAGCTTAATGCCCAGTTTTGCTTCTTCCAGGTGGAATTTTTTATAATGCTGCTGTGCACGATATAGATATTATCAGTTTGTTGTTGGGGGAGAGTGCACCAGATACAATATTTTCACTGGGACATGCATTCTGTGCAGGTAAGAATAAATCTTTTGATAGTATATTGTGTACCTCTGGACTTTAGTACTAAAACTGGGAGGAAGAGTATATGAGAGCATGGTAGCCATGACATAAATGTTCCATCGTGGGACAGTTGAAAAAATAGCCTAGTGAAATAGAAGGCAAGTATCTCAAGCAGTTGTTGTAGACAGGGTATTTAGCGATGATTTCTGAATTCTGTCAATTCCCTGCTGATGTGAGGCGGTTTCTGCGGAGGTATCGCTGAACTCCACTCTGTATGTGCTTACAAGAACGTCAATGCAGTTTTTTTTCAGTTCTTTGCTTTCTCCGAGTTCTCTGGTGCTTTCCTGTTGATCTCAGCACAGTTAAAGGTGAGAATTTACTCTGGATTGTGTCAAGCTGACGGGCACGCTCTGGGTTACCAGACTAATTTAAGCTAACCATAAAACTGGAAGCTGCCGTTTTTTAAATGGGAATGCAAAGTTTTAATTAAGGTAATTGCAACTGCTGCCAACCTTGACTGGCTGTTGTTGGGAGGTGTAGTATGCAATGTTATAATCTATGGTAAAGCATTGAAATGCAACAAACAAAATGCCCCAGGGAGAATTTTGTACCATCCGCCTCGTTCTAGCTACGTGCTGGAAGTTGCCCGATCTTGGTTGTAATAAGCTGCAAAGGAAAATGTGTTTGGAAGTAGAAGTGGAAGCCTTCTTTAGGGAGAGCCACGGGCTGGGAAGGTGGAGTTGAGGCCCAGGGGCTGCGTGTTTCTGCAGAGCTTGTTGTTCTCCGTCAGAAGGGCTGATAAAGGTAAACCAGCTGGCGTACGTTGCAGAAAGCGCTTTGCTGTCGCCGTTGCTTCCTCTTTGAAGGTATGGTAGAGCCAGCGTTGCCTCGTAAAGGAAGAAGAGCACTTTGTAGTCGTAGTACTTGCTGGTTTGCTGTTCCTGGTGTGAGCGAGTGCCTTTTTTGTCACTCAGATATGGCCTACTTGAAGGATGCAGACACTGTAGCGGTCAGCATGAAATTTCGTAGCGGAGCAATTGTTACTTTGGACGTCAGTCAGCACTGCACTAAAAGCTGTGATCAGAGACTAGAGGTGCGTTCTTACTTTTAAGTCAAGTCCGTCGCGACACCCCAGGCCAGCACGAGTTTTACCCCGTACGCGTTCACACGGGGCAATACGTAAGCACGTTTCACAGAACACCTCTGTACCTCGGCAGCAGTGGATTGCTTGTGTTTGTTTAATCTACAATCCGCTTTCTCTTTTGTTACCTGAATTTGCCTCTGTTCACATGTATTCTGTTGGGGTATAAGCTGCATGCAGTCGTACTAGAGCAGGAATTAGCTGACTAGAGCGTCAGCTCTCCTGAGGCTGAAATCTTGTCGCACAGTTAATTTGTTGTCTTTCCAGGGTGTTTTTAGGTGTATAGCAAGCCAAGAGTTAAGGATATTAAAGGGGAAGAAAAGCGTAAACTCAGAGGCAAATTGTCTGTAAATTCGAAAGGTCATGATTTATAACAGATGCATGGGCTGGATTTGGGGAGTGGTATCTGTTAAATACTTAAAAAAGGAGTGTCGTGGTTTAACCCCAGCCAGCACCGAAGCACCACGCAGCCGCTCACTCGCTTCCTCCCCACCCAGTGGGATGGGGGAGAGAATTGAGGAAAAAAACCCTAAAACTCATGGGTTGAGATAAGAACAGTTTAATAGAACAGAAAGAAAGAAAATAATTATGATAATAACAACTATAATAAAATGATAGTAATAATAAAAAAAGGATTTGAATATACAAAACAAGTGATGCACAATGCAATTGCTCACCACTCACCGACCGATGCCCAGTTAGCTCCCGAGCAGCGATCCCCCCCAGTTTATATAGTAGGTGTGATGTCACGTGGCATGGAATACCCCTTTGGCCAGTTTGGATCAGCCGTCCTGGCTGTGTTCCCTCCCAACTCCCTGTGCCCCTCCAGCCTTCTGCTGTCTGGGCATGAGAAGCTGAAAAATCCTTGACTTGGTATAAACACTATCCAGCAACAACCGAAAACATCAGCGTGTTATCAACATTTTTCTCATCCTAAACCCAAAACATAACAGTATACCAGCTACTAGAAAAAAAACTAACCAGGACAAGGAGCTTTGCTCAGGTGAAAAGGTTAAAAAAAAAAAAAAAAGGAGGCGTCACATAAGTGGAAGCCACTGTCCTATAACATGTGCCTGGTATTTTCTGTCATGTCTGATCCGTCCGAGGGGGTGTGTCAGTGGTAACTGCTAATTTTAGAAGCTACTTTTTTTCTTGGTTGTACAAACCAGGGCTTCTATAGGCTAGCCAGGTGTTCAAGACCGAAAGCACGATAACTTAAAAACATTGTTCTCTTTCCTGTTTGCTGCCTTGCCTGCAGGTTCACGGTTCTCAAGGAACGTTGCGGGTAGATAATCAGAATCCCCTGGGGATTACGGAGCACGGGACTTCGGTATCCATATATTCACAGACCCAAGCTGATCGCTACAGAGATGCACACAGGGAGCTCTTCCGACACTTTCTGAGAACCCTGAAAGGTAGGACAAAGCTTCCATTGATGGCTTCAGTGGCATTGTTTTGGATTTGCTTTCAGCGAAAACTTCCCGTGGAAGCTGTTCCAATAGCAATTGCAATTTAGTGTTTGTGTCTGAAACCCCAAAAAGAAATGAGTAGGTGTGAAAACTGGGCGTGAGATTCGTCATGGTTAAGTTTAAGCCGGTGCTGGGCAGGAGGTGAGCAAGCTCCCTGTAAGCAAACACGGGGTTTCACAGGCTGGTCTGCCACCCTGACGAGCACTGGTGTTCTCAGTGGATGCGTGTTGAGCACGACAGTGCGTGCAGCTCGGTAAAAACACGCGTGGAGCGGGTCAGCCTCCGAAGGAGCTGATAGCTCGATGGAAGTGCAAACAATTAACGTTGTTTCGGTAAACGAAAGCGAATGACGCAGCTTCGTTGCGGGGGGTGCGCTGCTTTTCTCACTTTCGAGTCAGTGAGATGGGTGACGGACGGAATGTTGATCTGAAACTGTGTTCTGAGAAGAAAGGAAAGTGGGGAGGGAAAATTGCGTTGGACTTTACTGTCATTTGTGAAGAAAGCAGCTGTTTCTAACAGCAAGGAGACCCTCATCGAGAGTCCTGGCTGCCCAGAAGGAATAAAAATATTTCTGTTCTGCTGGCTGCATTGACAAAAATACAGGATTTTAGTCAGAGGAGAGGAAGGAGAAGGGGCCGAAACTCTCTTTTCAAAATCTGAGGCCCCAGCTCCAGGAGCTGAAGAGGGATGCCGTGGTGGGTGGCGATGTGCCGAAAGGCAGAGCAGGTGATGATACGGGTTTCGTCCAGCGCTTCATTCCTGTCCCTGCAGGCAAGGAACCCCCCGTGATAACCAAAGAGCAGTTTCTCTGGACGATTCAGGTCGCTGCAGCTGCTGAACAGTCCTGGAGAAACGGATCTGCTGTTGACTTGCGCAGCGAAGCAATAGATTCGTCTGTAATCAAGACCGAGATAATGTGACACACGCTGCTGTGTTCTGAGGTGAAGGATAACTGTTCAGCTGTGCTACAGTGAGGTCTTTCCACCTAGTGATGTCTCTGCTGTAACCTTAAAGTAAGACTTGCAGTTTCTGCCGGGAGTGCCCAGAAGATAGAGGCACTTTTGAACGAGAAGCGCTTGGTGCTGAGGCTGCAGATGTTCCTTAGCACGTCAGCTGGGGCCCTCGAGAAATTCTGGGTGGTTTCATCCAGATGGCTTTTCCTTCTGGAGAGCTCTGCTGGCCACTGAGCTCTGTTTCCCTGGGAAAAGACTGATGCTCCTCGGGCCATGGTAAGGTGGTGTAGACCACCACCAGCTGGGATGGGAACAGTGCAAGTGAGTGGCTTTCCCGACAGCTTCACAAGTGAGTTGATGTAATGCTCCAGAAAAATAGGGGAGCATCCGTCTGGTCCATGCTCATTTCCCTGCAGTATATGCAGGAATGTGAATTCTGTGCTGAACTCGCCTCTGGGCCTCCTATTTATTGTTTTGTTGTTTTTACTGGGTTTTCTAAATCTTTTTGAAAGGAAGTTATGATCTAATTTTCTTGTGGGGTGGGGAGAAAAGATGAAAAAGCAGGGAGGGAGACCCCTGACCGTCCTGTCGTTACAGAGATGAGAGACTTTGTAGTAAGGCCATAAATTAAGGCTATTCTGTAGAGGAGCAACGCACTTGGGCATTTCAGTAATAAACACTGCATTATTAAAGGGTTTCTCAGAATGCAATCTGTAAATTTGTACAGCGGCCCTGTACAACGATTGTTACTGGGACACGCAGCTGCTGGGGGGGTTGTTCAGGACCTGGGCTGAGCGTTGTCTGGATTACTCGCTGCAGCAGCCGGGTAGCTGTCTGGAGGCCAGTGTTTTCCTTGCTTAAGTGCAAATGTTGTGCGTTAACATTTTAGTAGCAAAATTTAACTAATAATCATGTTCTTTTTGTGTAGGAAGGGCATCTGATCATGTATTTTAAAGGTGGGGTTGTTTTGGGTTGGTTTTTTTTTTTCACTCCAGCAGATTTGGAACACACACCACAGAAAAAGATAGTGCCTTCAACAACAGGCAAGCCTGCCTTTAAACCAGGTTCTTTGTACCTTTTTATTCTTGTTTTGAGTTTATTGCAGATGTATGGATTTGACTATTCTTGTCTGTTTCTCACACACCAGTTTTCAAGATCTTTTTGAAAGCTTTTTTTATTGTATTAAAATAACGTTCTTGCCGTGAGCGTAAGTTTATAAATGACACTTCTTGCAAGATTCTTTAGTTCAATTTCCAATTCCTACATATGGAGTATATATTACTAAAACTAGAAGTAGCGCTGACATTTATAACTAAAGACAATTCTCTTGTGGAAATTGGTTTTAACGGTGTAATTTTTCAAACTCAGAAAAGCTATGTCTTAATGATAAAGATGGCTATCAATTTCATTCTCTAGTTTCTAGTCATTTATCGGAGAAAAAAAGGAAGTTTTACCTATAAAGAAGTAGGCATTTGCCTCTCCGTAATCACTATGGCAACTTATTAATAGCAAGCAGGTTTCGTTGCGTTTTGGTGGGGTTTCAGGGCTGGCTCCGTGCAGGCGTGACTTCTTCTGCGGGATATACACTTCCTTCAGCGGAGCGTTGGGACCGGAAAGCAGCACCGAGCTCTTCCAGGGCAGGGTAGGGCTGCTTGCGTACGGGGAGCAGACGGCGCTCGCGTGCTCCCCGCCAACGGTAACCCCAGTCGCAGAGGGAAGATCTCCGATCCCTCGGGCCGGCTGTCCTGATGTCCGTAAGGAGCTTTGGCAGCCGCTGCTGCTCCTGCTTCGTGGTTGCTTGACGAAGCAAAGCAACTTCAGGCCCTTCCAGGTCTTACGCTTTAAGGCTTACGCTGGTATAGGAGGACGCTTTCTGTACAATGCAAGCAAGACTTTAGTTGCCAGATGTTGTAATTCCCACATGTACTTTTATTGTCTTACAAAAAAAAAAAAAAAAAAAAAAAAGAAGAGAAACCACAGCTATAAAAATAACACATTTTCCAAAGATAACATTACAAAAAATACCATTCATACCATGGTTGGAGTGTATCAGTTAATACTGCCGGAAGAAGCCTTAGTGAACATTGAAAACATGAATGATTGTTTCAAAACCTTTAAAGCATTAAAGTGCTTTAAGTCGCCGTTATCTTAGGACACAGGTTCACATTTCAGCAACACCAAAGGAGTCGGGTTCCTAATCGGGGTAGTGTGGAGGGGCATGATGGCCTCCAGGACGGTACGCCTGCGCCCGCGGCTCACCCCGGGCGGGAGAGCAGAGCAGAGCCCAGCATGGGAGGGAGAGGAGGCCGCCTCCTGCGTGCCGAAGGCTCGGAGCTGCGGTCGGACACCGAGACAGCGGCGGCGGAGGGAGGACCTGGGCCCCGGAGCTGCTGGTACGGCACGTGCAGGGTTCACATTTGTTTTCCCTGTGACCCTCCCTTCGAGTGGGGACAGACCCTGGCCTGCACGGAGGAGAAGGCGCAGCTCCGAGGCGAGCCCTGAACGTCGTAGGTAGGACTCAAGCTCTTTCTTCTTCTGCTCTACTGGTTAGAGGGTCTAGGGACTTGCCAAGGGTCTCCTAGCGCCGTCCTTCTGGGGGGCTCCATCGCAGAGGCGACGCGGGGAGGAGACGCAGCAGTGGGAACGTGCCAGGCAGCGTCGTTTCTGCATGGATCCCTCAGGCTGCCCAAAATCTCGAGCACCCCAAGGTTGAGGGGGCAGCTGAAGCAGCTCCCTGCCCTCCCACCCTCCCTCTTTCCGTACGGCGGCAGCCTCTGTGATGTGCCTCTCCGAGACCTGTTGTGGGATGCCGCCTTTCAAAACGTGTAGTCACTAGTAGGGGAGGGAGGGAGGGAACATGCCTGTTTGCATCCTTGCTTTCTGCTGAGGTTTTTTTCCAGCCTGAAGCAACAGACAAATTACGCCTGGAAAAAAGGACCAGAAACAGAAAACAAAACTGGAAAGACCTCATGTGGTCACCTAATCCATCTCCTTGCTCCAAAGTCGGACCAAATTTACACTGCCCTCATTCTTGCTCGCTGGGTCTAACCTGTCTGCAAAACTCCCCCGATGGAGCAAGGAGGGATTATCCAGACCTCTGACTTCCCAGGAGAATTCACTGGCTTGCTCCCTCCTCTGCAATTGTGTAAAAGTTATTCAGAGGAGAAAAAAAGCTTGAGTTTTGAATAGGTAAGGCTGGAGACGTGATTTTCTGCATGTTTACGTGCTAGAACGTGAAATTAATTTACTTGACACTATAGTGTCTCAGGTGTAAGTATCAATTTTTATAGCTTACATGAAAATAAATCTTTTTTTCTCCTTACAGCACGATGAGTACACTGTATATACATTTGCTTCTGTTTATATACACAAATATTTAAGTACATGAACACATAGGGAACTGACAAACAGGTTCTTTTCTGCTCTACAAAGAACTGGAGGACAGGGGTACTTTTTGGCAGTCCATCGGGAAAGCGGATTGTGTTCATCAGTCACGGGCAGGTATCTGTACAGAAAACGGAACAGGTAAGGGCTAAGTCCTTTTTACAACGCTAAAGACCTGTCGGGCTCGGACACCACAGAGAATACGGGGGTAGGGAAGCTAGTAACGAAGGCTGGTCTCGCGAAGAGAAAGACGTGCCGCGTCCGTCGGATGCGGGGATCCTCCAGTAAAACGCGAAACGGCGTAAAGCACCGGCAGGTGCCTCCCCCCGCCGCGGGCAGGCAGAAAATCCCCGCTCCGTTGGGCGAGCCGCCCCAGCCGCCCTCCTCTGCCGAAGCCGCCGCGGTTTCCTCTCCGGGGCAGGCGCTTCCCGCGCGCCTCGGGGCCGCGCGTTCGCACACGGCTGGCAGGTCCCCTCTGGACAACAAAATCACGCTTTTCCAGGCGCCCTAAGGCTGCAAATATTTGTCACAGGGCGGGAGGCGGGGGTTCATTTCGCCCCCCCACCCCACCCCGGTCTCTTGCCGCGGCCTTCTGGAGACCCTCAGTTGATCTCTCCCTCCGTGAATTCTTCCTTTATGGACTGTTTGCGAGATTTGCAGTCCGGGAGGTCGAACCCGAAGTCTGCCCACTCGTCGGCCCCGCCGCGGTTGGGGATGGTGATGGTGTGGCGCACGCGGAAGTGCACGGCCTCCATCACGCGCTGCCGCTGCAGCTCGCCGGAGCTGCCGATGGAGATGGTGGAGGCGTTGCTGCTGGAGCGGATGAGCTGCTGGGCCCCGTAGTCGTGGCTCTGTTTGAGCTCCTGCAGACCTCTCCAGATGATCATCCTGTACTGCTCCGGGATCTTCAGGGCTCCGAGATCCTGGAAGAACAACACCGCTGAGACGTAGCCGGCAGCAACGCGGCTGTACCGGTGGGAGCAAGCCCCGGGCTTTGGGGGGGGGGCACGGGGGCACGGTGCCCGAGCACCCAGCGGTGGCAGGGCTGGACCTCCCCCGGGTCATGACACCAAGCCCACGGGTGCATCCCCCACGGGCGATTTCCCATTTGTAACCAGCGGCCAGTTGACCAGTTACTCAAACACAGCTTTGCAGGTTTGAAAATTATTTTTTTCTTTTTTTTTTTTGGGGGGGGGGGCGCATCTTCACATCAAACCGGTGTGAAACTGGGAGGCAAGGGACCCCTCCCTTTGGACGGGGGTTGCAGGGCGGCGTGCCAAGCGTCCTCTCCTGTCTGTCCGCCTGGGCGAGGAGCCGTCGGCCCGGCCGGCTTCTCCTCGGGTCCTGGCCCAGGGGGCTGGAGCAGCGCCTGCCCCCGGGGGCCGGCGCCGTGCACTAACGGGGGCGACGGCAGGCTGTTGGGACGCTCTGGGCTGTGGCGGTGAAGCCACACGAGGCCGATAACCTCGGGGCCGGGGGGGGGCTGCACAGAAGGGACGCCGTCGTAGCGGAGAGCTGCCAGAGGGCCACGTTAATGCCAAACACAGAGACTCACGTGAGTGTTAACTAGAGAAGACAGCGCGTACGCAATTAGTAATTACAAATGCCGACTCGGACACACAGCTCAGCCAGCCGATAGGAGTTTTGGCCATACCGAACGTTTCCTTTGACGGCTTACAGACGGCCACGGAGTTAGTTCAGAAAAACGGTCCAAAACCAGGCTAAGGTTACGCAACTGGCCCCAGCTACCAATGAAAAATCATCCTGTCTCCAACAGATGCGTCACCGAAGCGCGGTCCCGCGTTTTGTCGTAGCTGCCGGGTGGACGACAGCGACTACAAACCGCCCGGGGGGCAAAACGGGATCAGGGCGGGAGCTTTGTCTCGGCCAAAACACCAACTCCGGGATTTACAGGGCTTGCTATGGCTCAAAGGGTTTAAGATTTTTTTTTTTTTTTTGTCTCCCTTTTTCTCGTTACCCTGATGGGCTGGGGAAGCCCCTGCTTCAGTGCTACCCTCGCTATTGTCACCAAGAGACCGCGCTTTAACCGAGAACGGCAGCAGCGGAGGGCCGACGCTCCGTGCAAGCTCAGGTACTTCCAGCATCCCCTCCACCGTCCGTCAGGCCAGCTTTTGCCTGATCTGGGCTGCTTCGTGCCAGGGCTCCTTTAATACAAATGCCCCGGGCTCAACTCCTTTATTTCAGCCTCTTTTGTCTTAAAGATTAACGGGGGGAGACATAAGATCAGGTTTAAAACTCGCTGAACCGCGGTGGAGGTGTTCCCGCTGGCTCTGTGGGCTTTGGGTTACTTTGCTGAGCACCTCAGCTGGTTTTTTTTTATTGTGTTTGTTAGGTGGAAAATCTACCTGCGGCCTGCTCTGGGGATCTTTTTAGCTCTTTTGTTTCCGACAGCCTGGAAGAACTAACTGAGGGAAGAACTAACTGAGGCTATCGTGGTTGCTACCGACGACTGAGCTACGGCTAAATGTGAAGGACCGGAGAGGATGCGTAAATGGAAGGCATAAATCCTGGGGAGCGTATATTCTGTGACAGGTGGGTGCACGGTTTTCCCTTTCCTTTTAGAACGGTTTTGTCCTTGCTTTTCAGATCAATAGCTGACAGAAACAAGTGGTAAGAACAGATCTTCCCAAAGCATTTACCTCTATGGATAGGTTCTGCAGGTGGTAAATATTCTGTAACCCTTGTGAGGTGAAATAGTCGATGCAGTTTGGACACCCCAATCCTGTTAAAAAACTGCAGAAAAAATTTGGAAAATACAGTGGCATTAACTTCTCCCGAATAAAAGCCGTGCTCGCAAGCATCGCTGTAGTGGCAAACCGTGCTTCAGGCCACCGAAAAGGCTGCGGCGGGGGCTGCGGCGGGGGCTGCGGCGAGCTCCTGCTGCCTCCGGCCTCGGCAAAGCTCCCGCAGCCCCGAGGGCCGTGGCAGGCACGGGGGCGGGTGGGAGCTCGTGCCGGGGGGCTCCGGCTGCTCCGGCAGCCTTTCTGCCCGTGGCTGCTGCCCTCCCGAGCGTGGCCGCCGTTGCCACTAACGTCAAAGCGAAGCACGGGACTACGTCCGTTCCTAAGACTATGAGGTTGGGCTTTTTTTTTTTTTTTTTTTGTCTTGATCGTCAGAGGTTTCAGCTCGGTAACTTCCTGGGAATAACCCACGGGAGCTCGAGCTGCCGGGGGAGGGAGACGGGGGCATGCCTCGGTCCGGGCAGCGGGGCCGGTCTCCGCGACGTGCAGGCTGGCGGCGCGGGGGCATTTTGCACATCGCGCTGGGCTGCAGCGATGCGCCTCTAGTGGGGCTGCACCCGCAGCCTCCCTGACTTCGGTGGGGTCTCTGTCGAAACGCCTGTGGTCTTTTTGAAGACTGAAACGTTAAGAAGTGGCTGCAGACCTGTTAATGCATTCCTGGTGGAAATAAGCCACGTGGACCCGTTTCCGGGCATTGCTGGTGAGGAAGGGGAAGGGGGCAGCTCACAAAGCTACGTGCCGGTTTGACATGCAGGAAAAGACTCTTGTTGGGATGCATTTAACTTCTAATTAGGCAGGGAGGGATTACCCAGGTAGAGGCATACGAGGGCAATAGAGGTTTCTAACTGGTGGGTAGCTGGGCTTCGGGTTCTGAGGTGGGAAGAATGGCCTACGTGATTTTGTGAGCAGTGATTTCTCAGTTGGGACCAGTGGCCAGTTGACCGGTTGCTAGACAGATCCGAAGGTTAGAGTGAGGGACAACAGCAAGAAACGTCAGAGGACAAGACAGACAGGGCATCGGCCGCCTTCCCTACCTGACAAGGCTGGGATCGGGGTTGTAGGGCGGTGGGGGGGTGCAGTGTGATCCGGAGACCATGGACTGGGACGAGTGGCCCCCATTCATTTCTCCGTTGGGTTGCATGGGGTGACTGTTTAGCATTCCGGGTCCTAAGCGGCGGCCGTGTCAACGCAACAAACACATCCATTAGACGTCACCCCGACCCCGGTAACCGCCCGCTCCCTCGGCGGGGAGACCGCGCTCCGACGGGCCGGGGGAGCCCCTGCCAGCACCGGCTGCTGCCCGCCCGCTCCCTCCGCGGCTGCCGGCGCTCAGCGCCCGGCGAGCCGAGGCCCTTACCCATGGGGCCCCGGCTGGGCGCCGAGCTGGAGCGGTGC
>JAVJGG010000001.1:1024046-1040517 GCA_035590195.1 Aviceda cuculoides
GACGTGCCGCGGGCCGGCCCCAGGCCGCTCCCCAGCCTCTCCCCGCTGCGGGCTTTCGGGGGGCCGCGGCGGGTACTTACTGCCTCTGCAGGAGCTGCTGCTGCTGCTGCCGGTAGGAGTCAACCAGCTGCTGCGGGACCAGCTCCACCAGCTCCAGGCTCTCCTTTATCTTCATCAGGATCTCGAAGTTCTCCCGGCCTCGCACCTGGAGGAAGGGAACAAGAAGCCCAGGGCTTCGCTCCGTTCCCACCCCGCCTGGCCGCCTTCCTCGTGGCCCCTTTTTTTCCGCCCAGCCGCGCAAGGTGCGGTGTCCCCGTGGCCAGGGTCTGTTCGGGGGTCCGGGGCTGCCTCGGACACGTGCATCCACCGATGCTTTTGCTCCTGTTCTCGAGGTTTCCGCTCAGCCCCCGTGCCTGCCGCCGACCGCGCGACCCCGTCCTGCCCACCATCGCCTCCCCAGGGCCTTTCTCGCAGAGGGGACGATGCCACCGCCGCCCCGAGCCCGGCTCTCAACCGGTGCAGCTCACCAACACTTACGGGCACGTAATACATCTCCTCTTCCCCGTGCCTCCGTTTCTTGATGCCGGCCCCCAGTGCTGGGATGCCCTGGGGGCTCTGCTTGAACGCTGGAAAGGAGAGAGGAAGAGGGTCAGCACGCTGCCCTCGGGTGGGGGGGGGCAGGAGGGGGCTGGGAGAACCTTGGCTCCCTGCGGGATTTAGGCTCAAGCCGCGCAGGATGCTAGCTGTTCCCCTGGGCTCTGGCGTTGGCGATGTCCCTTTATTGGCAATAACAACCAAGAGTCAATATATCTGGATGTGAAAGCCCTGCTCAAAGAGCTTTGCACTCTGGTGGGAAAAGGAGCGGGTCCTGTTTGTGAGAGAGACTTTAGTCAAAGCATCGCGCCTGGATGCGGATTTGAGCCCGACCTTTGGAGCGCGGTGATTTTGGGTGCGATGGCAAAGGGGCTGAGGCAGAAGCATCCGCACGGCTTTGAGCGGCGAGGGGGGGGTAGGTGCTGGCCGGGAGCCTGGGGCTGTGGCGGAGCAGTGCCCTGAGCCCCCCTCCCTCTCCCGGCAAGGGGACTCACTGCGTTTGTTGGCGTTGCCGTTTTTAGCTGCGCTCTCGTTCAGGGCTTGTTGCTCTCGGTAATGGTCTTCATCGGCTTTCCGATCTCTGCCGGGACAGGCACAGATCCGTCCCTCGAACGATCTCCTTCCCAGGACTTGGCCGCTGGGAGGAGAGAGAAATGGGTGACCCTATTTCTGCTTGGGAAGTGCATCGCGGCTCGGTCCAGGGCAGAAACCAGCCCAGCCCAGTGTCTTCCCGTCCCTCCGTATGAACGGATTGCTCGGGAAGCCATCGAGCCCCCAAGGTACGGAGCGCAGGCAGCCCCTCAGCAGCAGTCTCCCGGAGGAAGAGGAGCTCCTGGGGCAGAGGAAGGCTCCAGCTGCAGGGGGCAAAGCCAACGCTGGGCTGGGTCCCCGGTCCCTCCGTGCTGGCTCTTTTCCTAGCCGGCAGAGAAGAGCCTTTCCCGTGCCATGGGCTGGGGATGCGTGGGGCTGCCATGTCCCCTTTTCCCGGGGGGAGCTCCCTGCAAGGGAGGATTCCTTCCCGAGGGTCCCCAGCCCTCCCGCAGCGGGGAGGGATGCCCGTCCCTGCTCCGACAGCCACTCACTCTCTCGTCTCCAGGGTGATGATGATGAGGATGGGCCTCCTGTTCATTCCTCCCACGCAGCTGCTGTTGCACATGAAGTTGTACAGGATGGTGGTGAACTCGGTCCCCACCTGCCCGGGAGGGGAGAGCGGGCGCTGAGCGGGGCGTCGTGGCGGGGGGGGAAGGCAGGCTGGGCCCCCCCCCCCGTCCCGGCACGGGGCTGGTGCCTTGGCAGGGCGAGCAGGGGAGCCCCGGGAAAGCGTGGCGTGGGGACGATCCCGGCCGGGAAGAGGGGTCTGCACGAGGACCGTGGGGGTCCGGAGGGGATCTCCCTTTGGGATGCTTCACAGGGCTGGGAGCCGCACGTGCTGGAACGCAGCAGCAAGCGGGGGGTGGCCTTGGATGTGCCAGGGCGAGCAGGACCCTCCTGCCGAGCAGCCCTCAGCACCAGCGGGTTCGCCCTCAGCACCAGCGGAAACCCGGCTAGAGGCAGGGGCTGGTCCTGCCCCCCCCCTCCCCTCCCCAAAGCCCCGGGAGCAGCCGGGTACCTGCGGGGGCTCGTAGGGCACCATCACGCTCTGCCTTCCCGTCACGGGGTCGTCCACGTACTGGGAGAGGTTGTTGCCTTCCACCCGGATGAGGTGGCTGGCTGGGGCCGACTGGCCTGCGAGGCAAAACCGCCGCGTTAGGGGAGGGGGGCCGTCCGGGACGCTCGTCCCGCGCAGGCAGGGGCTGCAGCGGGGGGGCTGGACGGGGGGGCCCCCGGCAGCGGGGCCAGAGCAGCACTCACCGTCGTTGAAGTCGCGGCCGAGCTCGTGGTTGGGGCAGCGTTTCACCACCTCGGTGACGTGCTCTGCCTTCTTGTAGACGGGCATGGCCCGGATGATGGTGCCCGGGGGCGGGGGGGTGGACACCTTGATCTGGATGGGACATGTTTTTGCGATCTGACAGTAGAGTTTCTTCAGCAGGGGGGAGTACTGGAAGAGAAGAGACGCCCGTCGGGTGAATGCCACTGGCCCCGATGGGGCGGCGGGCGCTCCCCTGCTCTGCCCTCGGCTTCCTCCGCTGCTGCCGTGTAAAAGCAGCGTTCCCTTCCCTGCCCACGCTCCCGCCTGCCCGGGCTCCGCGACTGCCATTGCACGTTCCCAGTGCCTCGCAGGGGACGGCGACCGAAGGAAAGGCAGCCTGTCTTTGCGGTAACTGTTTATTCTCTAGGCTCGATATTTGTTTTTTCCCTGGAAATATTTAAATATGACCAAATTCGCCCACGCTACCTGGTATCCGCTTTCCACGTAAGCTGGATACAACCACCTGCTAGGTCCAGGAAGGGTTTCCCAGCTCGCTTAAATGCTCTGGCAAAGCAGGAGCACCCGCTACATAGTGACTTAAGAGGAAATCTTGCTGAAAATCGGCCTAATCCCTCGTTAGTACATCACTCGGCCCATTTGGGAAGCGTTACCACCCTGTACCTGTTATCGCACACAGGTCCCGTCCGAGCCGAGGGCTGGGAGCGCCGAGGGCTGGGAGCACCGAGGGCACCGACGCGCCACAGCCTAAGGAAACTGATCTTAACGTCGTGAACGGAATCACAGCTAGTTACGCAAGACCTCGGAGATTAATTCTGACTAGCACGTGTGACACCCGGCGGGTTCATCCCGACCACAACTCGATCCTTTGCAGCTGCTCGCGGTGACAGCGGTGGCTGACGGAGGGGACGTCGCGGGGACCGCTCGCCCCGGCTGGCCGCGGGAGGAGGATGCTCTGCGGGCGGCTGGAGGCGGCTCCCGGAGTCGCTTGTTAATAGAAAACGGTTCATGGCCACTAAAAGGCTCCCTGGGATGGCCCAACGGGATTCGCTCGGTTAGGAGCGAGAGGCAAAAATCCCCTCGCGAGGACGGCGGACCTGCTCACCACGGGGGAAGCTGCCGGTGGCACCCGAAAACGGGAAGGCAACGGCAGCCTGGAGAAAACGGCGAGCCAGCCCTGCCCGCAGCCCCGCAGCGCGGCAGAGCCCCTCGGCAGCGGCGTCCGGGCATCTCTGCTGGGGGCCGGCAGCCAGCGCCGGGGCCGGATCCGGCCCGACCAGGAGCGACCGTCTGGAGCGAGGCAGGGGCTGGCGGAGGCTGCACGCCGCTTCGAGAAGAGGGGTGGGGAAGGCAGAGCCTGTCCTTCTCCTTCCAGTAAACGCGTGTCTCGGCTCCCAGGTGCGGGGACGTGCCATTCCCTGCTACCTCAGCAGTGCCATGCTGTTTTCCATCTCGCAAGGAATGTGTTTGCTATACAAGAGCCCACCCCTGCCGCACGGAGAGGAGCCAGTCCCTGCATGGCAGGGCATGTTCCCGCTCAAAGTATTTTATCTCATCCCCACAGCACCGCGCCTGATGCCAAAACAATACCACCGTGCAGGGTACTCGTGGGGATGTTAAAGCTTGTCCCGAGCCCTCCAAATACGGGTGTGCTGAGGGCGGCGAGGCTCCCGCCGCCGCTCTGCTTTCCCGGTGGCGGGGCTGTTTCTGAGCCAGGGCTTCCCGAAGCAGGCGGGCAGCGGGGCTGGGCAGCGAGCCAGCCGCTCGCACGGGGCTGCTGGGGCATTTAGGGGGCTGACGGGGATGGCTCGGCCCCCGTCTTCCCCCGATCTGGTGCACCAGCGCCTTAGGCGGGTTTGCAGAAGGGATCTGTGCTTCCCCGTCCCGCTGCCCTTTCTGTAGGAGCGGATCCACCTGTGGGCTGAGCGAGCCCCCCCCGCCAGCCCGTGGCCTGCTAAAGGGGCAAACGAGACAAACCGCTTTCAGGTGGTATTTCTAGGGGAGTTGGGGGCAGATAAACAGTGGAGGGGCTTCTGCCAAGGCAAACTGCAGCAGGTCTGGCGTTGCGAGGATGCCTTGGACCGATGCTCGGCCGGCAGCAGGTACCAGCTCCCAGCGAGGGAAGCCAGCGGGCTGCTGGGGGATGTGTGGGGGATGCTAGAGAGAGCAGGAGGGTGCTTTGGTCATCGGGGGGGTGTGATCGGGAGGTGTGACATGAAGCTGAATCTGGCAGAAGAATTAATCCGCAGTATCGGAGGCAGGTGCTCTTGCCCACAGAGAGAAGGATGCTCGGGAACGCCGCCTTCCACTGCAGTCCCCCAGTTTTGCACTGGTGCCTGCTGACACCGACTGCGCCTCGACTCTACGGCCAGGTTAGCTTCCTGGGTGCGATCCTGCACCTCCCGCACAGCAGGGATCGTGCCGAAGCTGGAAGCACAGGCTCCGCTTGGAAGGCACTTACCCCCCTCTGCCCGGCCGGAGGAGGAAGGTCTCGTGCGGCCGTGGCCCGCGTAACCTGCTCGCCCACAGCGCGGTGGGGGTTTAACGCCCTCGTTGTGAGGAGACGACGTGGCAAAACGAGGGTTATTTGGAGGGGGGCTCTTCCTTGCCAGGTGTTAAAATACTGACAACTCCTGTCAAAGGATCCTTTCATGTAGACATTCCCGGGCAGTCCTCAACATGCCTGGGAAATATAACTGCCCTGGAAGAGCAGAGGTGCATTATATAGCAAGTTCTTTGGTAACAAATTCTCTCATTATACCATGTTATGACATGGATAAATCTCTCTTAAATAGCAGAGCGATTGCCCCGCAGGGAGAAAGGCTGCCGCTCAGCACAGGCATGCCTCCACTGATAACCTTATCGTGTCTTAACAGCTCCAGGATTGCCTTCAAAGATCTTTCCACAATAACAAACTATTCTTTTAAGGAACTCCGTGCTGATAACTCTGGGCAAGAAAAGTCAGGGCTGTGCCCCGTGCGGCCGCGCTCCCGGCTCCTCGCAGCGTGCAGCCGTCCTGCAGCCGCATCGCCCGCCGCTGCTGGGGCAAAGGGCTCCCGGTCTCACTATGGAGCGCTATGTTTTTAGGATCCCAGGAGGCTCTACAGCCCCAGCCACGTTTTCAGCCAGGAAGAGCCCTCGGCGATGTACGGCGATGTCCGTAGGGGGACAGCAAGATGCCTGTCTTGCTCGGGTGCCAAGCAGAGCGCCCGGCAGAATAGGTGCCGCTGCTGCTACGTGGTTCCCTGTGTTCGCTGGTAACCTGCCAGACGTGCAGCCCTGTGCGGGGCTGTGCCGCGTACTCTGATTTACTTAACAAGCCACAGCTGAAGCGTGCGCACGCGGCTCGCGGAGAGCACAAGGGCCCCCCGCTTTCCGCAAGCGCAAGACGAGCCGGTTGCAAAGCGGAGCACGGGCGTTCAAAATGCCAGTACTTAATCGCGCAGATCAGTGCAGCCGCCCCGCGGGTTGGTACTCTTCTTTTGCCATGGCCCCGTTTCTGTCACCTGTACTAGGGCTGAACCTCAGGCTGCTGGCTCGTATCCTTCCCGGTCCGCAGCGTTTTTGGACAAGCTGGCCTCCCGAAACCGGCCGCACGTGGCAGCTGGGTCACAGCCAAAGCTCACGTCGCTCACGCTGCCGCCAACTCGCCGCTGGGCGTGGGAACAGCATCTCAGGACACCCGAACGCTTTCCCGGCGCTGCCGTGTCAGCTCGTCCAGACCTCAGCCCCCAGGTTTCTTTCACACCTACAGAAGAGCTCAGGTACGTTCCGCCCCGGGCACCTCCTGCTTTTATTTTTGGTTCCCGCTCTACCCTTTGGACCGTTAGCGTCTGCCTCCCCGGTTACGTTATTGCTAAGGCCATCTCTGCTCACAGAGAATGTCGGAGCGTGTCTGTTATTGCACGTTTGCAGAGCACAACAGGTTCACGTGTCAGCGTGGCTTGTGGGTGCTGGTACGGTATAAACAGCAAACAGCGGTAACAGCACCGAGCAGTCTACCTGAAGCTTATGTAAACGTGCAGAACCCATATTCCTCTGGATTTTTTCTGTAGTCGTGCAGCTTTTGGTGTCAGCCCTCATCTGCTGGGCTGAAAGTAGAATGCCACCTCCATCGCTGTCCCTTCCCTGCTACGGTCACCTGTCCTGCAGCGCGCCTGCAGAGCACTAGGAATAACTGGAAAAGCCAAATTATTTAAGCACTAGCAGTATGTCAGCATTAACCTCAGGTTCCCTAGGGACTTGGTACCCCAAAGCATCTTTACACGGGGTTTTTTTCACCTCTGCATTCGATACGCGGCTACTCCTTGGGCGAGACGGAGACCCCCCTGCACCGACGCCGAACGTAACGGGAAGGAAGCCCGGCAGAGCCCCGTGGTGCAGTCGGCCCCGGCGGGGGTTTGCCGAGGTTGTCCTGGTGCTGCTGCTGCTGTATCCAAGGAAATGTTTTATACGCCACGAGATCCATAGGAGCTAATGTCCCACAAGGACTCATGGCGACTGATAGGGCTGCAGCTGCGAGGCAGCGTTGACATGAAGTCTCAGCAGCCGCCGCTGCTCCCCCGGAGCAGGTGCCCAGGACCCGCTCTGGATGAGGCCACCGCACCGCTCGGGCCCGTGAGCTACTTCTCCTGTGCCGGAGGCAAGAGCGGGGAGAGGTGTTTTTCCCCAGGGATGCCGACAGCCTCGCACAAAAAATAACCTGAAGCTTCTGCGTGGAAAGACCTACCGGCCAAGTCCATCTCCCCCCAGCCCTCCCTGGGCAGCAGAACCGCTAGGAGGATGTGTCCCAACAGATTCGGAGCTGATAAAATCTTATTTATCTTCAACTGTTCACACTGAAGCGTCTAGACTTGCCTGCTTCGGGAGGGCTGCAGCCAAGTCCTCCCTTCTCTCTTGAAGGAAATGATTTGCTCAACAATTACTTTTTCCACAAATCCTCCCTCCTCCTCCTCCTCCTCTTCTACATTCCAGTCTCCTCATTAGCTCTACTCAAGACGTGTCCAGGACTGCAGTCAATGGATCCCAATAAAGCCACTAGCCTGGCAAGAGAGAGAGAAGAAAAGTGCTGCCTCCGGCTGCTAATTTCCTTGCGCTCCCCAGCAAGCAGCTGCGGAGCTGCATCCTGGGACAGGTTCAGACAGATCGCGGCGGAGAGGTGATAATAATGTGTCTGTCATCTTACTCAGACATGTAGCATCTTGCAAACCGCAAATACCGTTAACCGGCTCGGACGAATCTGTTACGACAGATCCTGGAAGACGTGCCGACTACAGAGCTAATTTTTTTTTTTTTTCTTTCTAATTTTTTTAATAACCGTTTTTTTAATCACCGGCCCGTATAGCTTCTCAGCGCGCTGGAAATTCCGCCCAAAGCTACTTTGTTCCTCGTTTACTATGAGCCGGGTTCAAATACGTCCAGCGCGTCACCCGTGCCCGAGAGGAGAGCGTCCGCCGGTGCCCGAGGCACACGGGTGGGCTGGGACGCAGAGACGCTGCCCAGGCTCGGGGGGGTTTCTCAAGGCACCTGCTGCCCCCCCCGGCCGTCAGCGGCCGCAGGGGACCCCCGTCACCCGCGGGTCCCCCCGCCCCGCTCCCGCCAGCGCTGGACCAGCGGCGATGCCTGGGGGCAGCAGACCAGCGCGGAGGGGCCGCGTGAGCTCCAGCCTGCGTTCTTCTACCTTCGTTACCGCGCCGCTGCTGCTAATTAAAATCCCCTCGTTCACCCCCAAAGGAGTCCTCTCCCTTCCTTCCCCGGTGCGCAGAGCCTTAAAATAACTGCCGACCGGGATCCCAGCCGTTCTTGGCCACTGCTCAACCGGCCGGCGCTGGCACGCTCGGGGGTTGGTTTAATCTTTTCTAGTAAGTCTGACTCCTTCTGTGTGTCTGGACGCTCGGGTCCCCCGACCAAGCCAGCGCTGGGGTTCCCCCTCATCTAAAAATTAAGCCCAAAACCCAGCGAGGCAGTTATTTCACGCTGCATTATCCAGGCTGGATAGGGGGAGCGAGCTGGGAGGGGAGGGAAGAAGAGGCTGAGCTGGGCTTGGGATTCACTGCTGGAAACGAAACGCAAAAACCAGAGCGGCAAGACCTGGACTTGGGGGGGGTGGGAGGGGAGACCACCGCCGCTCGCCGCGGTGCCGAGCCGGAGTGAGCTGCTCCTCCTGCTTTCCCACAGCTGGCTCCCGGTGTGGGCACAGCCAGAGAACGTGGTTTATGTACCGAGGGCCCACCCAGCACCCGTCTCCCCTCTCCTGTAGGCGCCGGAGGTCAGGGCTCCCCGGAACGCTTCCAGCCACGCTTTCCGTGACGCGGGACGCAGCCCCGCGCGGTAAAACCAGGACTTGGCCGGGGCGGTGAGCGCGGCTGGCTGCCGCACCGGGATGCGGCCGCCGCGCTCCCCGGGGCTCTGCGGGAGCCGCCGCTGGGCCGGAGCGTGGACGTGCGTTGCCTTCTGCGGCCAGTTTATGATCTCCGTTCCTGCAGCGGGTCCCTGTGTCCCCAGCTCCCCTCTGTGTTTCAGATCCCGGCGCAGAGGAGCCGGCCGGAGCAACCGCATCTCCCCGCCGCGTCCTCTCCCACCTCGGCAGCAGTCCCTGCCGGAGAGCGCTGCCTTCCCGCTGGAGCAGCCGTTGCCAGTAAGTCGTTCCCTTGACCTGTGCATACCATGCGCGTTCGAGATAGGGGAGCTGATAGTGGGATCGTGTTGGAACATTGCACACCGAATTCCTTTGCCTTTTTTTTCTTAATTCCATTGTGTCTGGAGCTCCTGGAGCCTCATCCACGCCCTGCGAAAGCTGGTGGAAAGCCTCCGGTGGGCCGGCTTCAATGGGCTTTGGAGCGGGCTGATGCTGAGGCTGCTTTCCTGCTTTTGGCGTGCCAAAATATCCACGCTCTTCTGCCCAGCTACTTAGATAAAAACAAAGATGTTTGCGGCTCAGAGGTAGAGTGTACCAAGCCGTGCCTGCCCCTGCTCAGCTGCAGGCTGCTGCTCTTGGCCAGGCACCTCCCTAAAATACGGTAAGGTGCCAGGGAGAGTTTGAAGAGGGGACTTGTTTTCTATAGATGCTCCAGAAGGTTTTTCCCTCCTCTTTACAACCACCTCTACCCCAACGAGCTTCAGAGAGCCACCAGCAAGGGTGAACCTATCTCCTGCCACACCAATTATTTCCATCCTCCTCATTCAGTTAGCATCAGACAAACCATTTTCAGCTCCCCCAGCGCCCACGCTCCAGCTACAAGATCTAGGGAGCGACTAGAACCAGTTCAGCACGGCAGTGTCCCGCTGGCCCAGCGCTGGGACACAGACCGCTTTGCTGTGGGTGACTGCTGGCCAGCAGGAGCATCTCACCTCGGCTTTGAACCTCTCCAGCCTTTCCGTGGCAGGCTGTTTGCTCCCCAAAGCAGCAGGCAAGACCCTGCACGTGGCCCGGACCCCCCTGTGCCCACGGCTGGGTTAGGGGACCCCCCCCCGCCTGCTTAGCTGGGAGGTTTGTCCGTCTCCCCCCGGGTCCAGGGGCTCGGCACGAGCCCGGGCAGCTGCCCCACGCCGGGGGGGCTCGAGCCCCCGCATCCTTTTGCAGCCGGGCCGTGGGGGGCCAAAGACCCTATTAACGCGTCTGCTGGCTCTGGCAGGCGTGGTAGCGTTTTGGAGGGGAGGGAGCGCCGATGCGCCGCAAACCCCACTTGAGAAAAATACTAATTATCCATCAGTTACCAGCTGGCCGGCGTGGCGAGGGGCTGCCTGTGAGAAAACAGCCGAGATCGGCTCACGGCTCTAGCGTGTACGGGCAGCTCCGGGGAACCGAGAGTCCTGATAGCTTCCAACAAACAGGCAGGCTGCCGGCATGCCCCGTCTTGCAGCTCCCGGTCCTCCTCCCAGCGCCGTCGAAGCAGCCTACCAGAGGGGGGCTTTGAACCTACAGGGAAAACCTTATTTTCAGCATCTGGCCATTGCTCTCTGCTGATAAGAAGGCCATTAAAAATGGAAAGGGAGGCGGCGGCAGCACGGAGGGCTGCCCGCGGCACAGACCAGCGCGGCCGCTGCGCGTGGGAGTTTGTGGCGACGTGCGGTGCCCAGAGCCCAGCCCGGGTCGGGACATCCAACGTCACCCGCCCGCTGCCCAGCATCCCTCCGCAGGGACAGACCTGGTTCTGGTAACGCGAGCCCTAAACCCATGTCCTACGTCCTCGCCACTTCTCCATTCACCCCTTTCCTAAATTTAGAAATCCGGCATTTTGCAGCTAGAGGGAACAGATGATGATCCTCTGGTTGGGTTCCCTACACTGCTGGCCTGAGACCCCCTGCCTGCTTGTTCTGCACTGAGCCAACAGTGTCTGCTTGAAGTACAGCTTATCTTTCGAAAGATATGCAGACTCTTCATTTGAATACTTCAGGAGTTGGAGAATCCGATGCATTCCTTGGTAAATTGTTCCTACGGTTAATTATCCTCACTGTTAAAAAATTTCCAACTTGTTTCTAGTCTGAATTTGCCTGGCTTTAGCTTCCAAGCACTGGATCTCATTATGTTTTTCCCTATTAGATTAAAGAGCTGCCTGCTATCAGCAACCATCTCCTATGCAGACTGCGATCAAGCCGCCCTTACTCTTCTCGCGGAGACCTTTCACTGCAGAACGTTTCCCTGGTATCACCCTACAAGGCATCTGTTCCACGTCTTTCACCTTCTTTGGCCCTCCCTCCCAGACCTTTTCTAGTTGGCCCAGGGAGGGTTTGAAGCGTGGACACGAGAACCGCACGTGCGCAGGAGGGCAGTGGGCTCGGCCGTCCCTCGCTCCCCCTGCCCAGCCCTGTAGAGCCAGCCAGCCCACCGTGCAGACAGCTCATCTCCAAACGTCCTGCACCACGAGCCCCGGGCCCCTTGGGAGCCTCCTTCCCTAAGTGCGGGAGAATGGATAACACCACCTCTCCCGGAGGAACAGCCAGAGGGACTCAGTCAGACCCCTTCAAAACTAGGCGTCTGCTGGGCCACATGCTTCCATCAACCAAAGCTTATGATTGTATCAGAAGACGACGCCAAATCGTTTGAGAAGGCGACTCGCGTGGGACTGTCTGGTTTGGTGGCATCCCGGCAGCTCCTCCTCGGCCGGACGCTCCGTGGTGCGACCCCGGGTTGCTGCCGCTCCGGCAGAGCCGTCCCCCCCGGGGCGGAGGGCTCCCCGCTGCTCCGAAACGCTGCCTGCCAAGGCGGCTCCGCCAAATTTGGGGTCGACGCTTGCAAGGGTCCTGCTGTCAATTGTTTGGTGCGGTGAATCTTAAAGTATTCAAAAGCCACCAGGCTTCCTGGCTACAGATGGACTAGGCAGTGGTGTTTCCTTTCAAAGTGCTGTATCAAACCGTGTATGTCCTCCAGCGCCCCGAGACGGTGAATTCAGCTCCCCTTGGCTGCACCATCGCCGAGCGGTCAGATGTCACTGTCCCCAGTCTTACCGACTCTGCATTTAACTTGCCCTCCCAAGTGTCCGCATTTCCTAACAGCTTTCCCAGCCTTACTCGTATGCTGCTACATAGGCTTTCACCACTTACGCGGAGAACCACGCTGTGTACCTTCATCATTACCTGTATACCGACTGACTGGCAACATACGGCGAGTGGTTTTTTGCTGAATTCCTTTCCCCGTTTAACCAGCACAGCCTTTCGAGCGCGGCAGTGGCAATGCAGAGCTCCGGGCGAGTGGGAGGAAGGCAGCAGCTTCGTCTTCCAGCACGAAACGTGCAGCTGCGTGGCTGTGACGGCCATCCGCCGGGAGGACGCGGAGGCAGCGTGGCTGTGGCCGCAGCTGGACCGTTCTTCACGTGGCGACCTCGGCGAGCCGGACAGTCTGCAACCCGCGTCGGCGCTCCTGCGGAAATGACTATTTCAAATGAAACGCGCCCCGCGCTCTTCTGGGGTGTGAGACGCTGCTGACCCGCTTGTGTTCTCTGCCAGGCTCGGCTTCGTGGCGGTGAAACGTGGGCCGGTCGGCGCGAGCCCTGCAGCCAGCCTGCTCCCGAGGGATGCACGGTCGCCCCGGCATCGCGGGTCCGAGGTCCGCACGTCTCACCGACTGCCTTGCCAAGCGTTAGAGCCGGTTCAGGCATTTAACTCCTCTGCTCTGGACCGCTTGCCAGGAGCCCCCCCCCTCGCAGGGCACGCTCGCCGGGCATCTCTCGAGTCCGGCTGTCTCCCGAGGCTAGGAGGGCTGGCACAGCACGGATGTGGCACTGGCTGCTCCGATGTACGAGGGAGACCTTAACGCAAAGGCTTGAGAAAAAAAGCGGTCCCGTTCTGGTTAGCACAGCTCCCAGTAGGACACGACAGCTCCGGGAGCACGGTCAGCGCGGGGTGATGCTGGGACAGCCTGGGCTCCGTTTCGTTAGAGTTGTGGAAAGATCCCAGGTGGCTGGGATGGCTCCAGCCAGGGAAGGGGGCTGTGATGGGCTCCCTGGCCATGTGGGACCACCTCGGGGAGCTTCTCGCTGCGCTCTCTGCTCTGCTGGGGACAACCGGCCAAAAAGATCTTAGTGGCTTTTTCGATTTACTCCCGGCAGCTGCAACATGCATCGTCTGGGATGAAGGAAGGGTATTTCCCTACTGCTAATTAAAGCGAGCACTGAGCGTATCTTTAGCAGATGCTCTCTCCGTCTTTGGACGCGCAGGAACACACCCGGCCCGCGGGGCTGTCCGAGGGCGTCCTGCAGCACCAGCCCGGCCCCACCGGCGCCTGTGTCCGCTCCATCCCGGAGCCATCCCCGGGGCACCGCTAGCTGGGGACAGTGGCGAGCGAGCATCAGACACTTCCCAGCCTTGCGTGCCGGGACAGCTGGGACAAGACACCCTGCACTGATGTGAGTTCGGTTTCATTCGGATGCTTTTGTGGCACGGGAATGCCTCCTTTCCCTGCGCACGTCCTGTGCAGCTTTACTTTTAAGTGATGTGAGCTATCCCCCAATGGGGACAGGAGTGGGCTGGAGTCACATCCTACCCCGAGGACCTTCAGTTTATTCAATACCTAATGAAATGCATCCTTTAGCAACATCTTGCAAGGAGAGACAGTGGAAAAGAGCGAAGACTTAACTGCTCCTACAGGGGCAGGTTGTATTTAATCGCGGGGCTGGTCCCAAGCCCCTGGTCAGTGCGACTCGGCAGTGAAGCTGTGAAGCTCCGGTGACCGGGCACGGGGAAGCCGCTCGGCTGCCCCAGCCGTGAATTTGGCTGCCTTCAGACACCGGCTCGCTGCCGGCTTGCCAGCTCCACCCGCCTGCTGGTTTTCGCAGGAGAGATGGACCCAGCGCCGCGGCAGCTGCCGTAGCCGGTCCCTTCCCGCTGCCTCTCACCGCGACGCAGCGGCCAGCGGACCAGCACCAGCCGGCTACAGCCCGGGCTCTGCCTGCACGGAAGCATCCGAGGATGCTTTCTGGCTACCGTGGGAAGGGCTGTCTTGGCAATCAAACACATCGGCCTCCGAAAATAAGTCATTATCGCACCTCGGGCTGATACATCGCTCCTGGTCTGCTCTGCCCGTTTCGTGATAATGTCAAACCGCAGCCCCGGAGGAAACCCCATCGCTCCCTCATTGTGTCAGTTGTCTCGTCCCAGCCTTCCTGCTCTGCTGACATTTCCCGGAGGAGAAAGCCTGCCTGCCTGAAGCGTGCCGGTGGCGAGTTGCTCTCCCAGGCACTCAGGGAGGCATCTGCCGCAGAAATGCCTCCGATACCGGCCGCAAGTGCAGTTTTTTCTTAAAAACAGGGACAGCGCTACACTAAGCCGGGAGCCAGGGTGCGAACTGAGGACCTTTTGCCGCAAAAAGCAAAGCAGCCCTTGTACACTCTGCCCGGTTCCTGGGTCCCTGATCTGCAGGGGACTCCTCTGCCGGGCTGCAGGCGCACGGACCGAACTGCACCCCCGCTCCCCGGGAGCCGGCTGCTGCCCCCACGCCGCCGTGCAGCCGCCCCTCCGTGGTTAAAAACCGACTCCGTTATTTCGCCGTGACTTCTCGAGGTGAAGTCACTTTCCTGATACGAGACGAAAAAGGACCGTAAATGACAAGCAAGAATTGACGGTGAAGCCGAGAACGGCCCCAGCAGATGGGAGCGAAGGTCCGTCTCGCCCACTGCCTCGCCTCTGACAGCCGTCACTGGCAAACGCGTGGAGAAGCACCAGGAGAACAAGGTGGGTGCTTCCCCAGGACGTTTCTCCAGCTTTGCAGTTTTCGGGCACATTTAGCCGCAGTTTAGGGAATCGCTGCGAGAGAAACTACATTCGAACCGCTGTGCCTTTTTGGAGAAAAATCCCTGAAAAGCAAGCACTGATGTCTCCTGCACGCTTTGCCTCCCAGGGCCACCCGCGCAGGCAAAGTCCCCGTGGGGTCGTGGCTGCGTCCTGCAGCCGCCCGGCGTGAGCGTGCCCTCCGCGTCCCGCCGCAAAGCACCACCGAGACGCTCGGGGGGTTTGCGGCCCGGCAGCCGAAAACGCCGTCGGCAGTAGCAAGCGTCTGTCTAGCGAAGGCAAGGAGACATGCAACTTACTGTCCAGGTGGCTGACTTGGCGGTGCTGGATTGCTGGAAGGTCACCTCGAAGTGG
The DNA here is from genome assembly GCA_035590195.1 of Aviceda cuculoides. Lineage (NCBI taxonomy): Eukaryota > Metazoa > Chordata > Aves > Accipitriformes > Accipitridae > Aviceda > Aviceda cuculoides. The sequence continues at coordinate 1,039,087 of JAVJGG010000001.1, forward strand.
TGGGGACCGGGGTAGTCGGTGTTGGAGGGGATGACGGGAGCTGGGGACATGGCGTCGAAGGTAGAGCTGGGCTGCGAGTAGGGCGAATGCGTTGGGACATTGGAGGTGTGCTCGGAGCTGTAGGGGCTGGTGGAGGCTGCTCTGCTGCCGATGCTCTGATCCATGCTGTTGTTCAGCAAATTGAACTGGGACTGGAGGAAGGGAAAAGGGGAGGAGGGAAAAAAGAAAACACCAGCCAGTTTAGAGACATGGAAAGCCCAGCCACACTTCTTCAGGGCTCCAGGTGTCCTGTTACAGCCTCCTTAAAGGGCCAGCGTGCGGGAATGCCAGCCAAAAGAGCTGGTCCGGGTCGCTCGGGTTTTTGAGCAGGTCACCGCTTGTGCAAGGGATAAACTCGGTAGGCTGAAATCATCCCCTTCTATCCGCTCCGTCCTCCCCGGAGGCAGCGCGGCGCCGAGATCCCTGGATTTCTAGCGCACCTGCCTACGCAAAGCCACGCTTTTGCCAGCGGGGAACCGAGCAGGGATTTTCCGGGGTTTGCTCAGGAGCGGGAGACGTCCCGCCGCGGGACGGGGAGCCGATGGCCCCGTCCCACGCGCAGGGCTCTGCTCGAGGGTGGCCTTGCCAGCGGCCGGAGCATCGAGGCTGGGGGCAGCCGCCCTGGCACGCAGCACCAGCACGAGGCGGCCGGCCCCCCCGGCGAAGGCATCGCTCCCATCGCGACTGCCGTCCCTCTACGGCCGACCCGTTTTCCCGGCGTCTCCCGAGTGCGTTCGCTTGTGGCGAACGTACAGGCGCCCGCCGCTGCTGGAAGCGTTCCTCTAAGGAGAGCCCGCTCTGAATGGTGGTTTGTGTAATTCGTTTCCTAGCCGGGATGTTTGCTTTCAGCGGCTTTCGCTGATGCAGGTCTAATTTGGGGAAAACCTCAAACCTGCCAAGCGCGTAGCTGTGATGCAGCACCCTGCAGTAAGGTCACAGAGCAGACATACCTATTTGTGTGTGTACCGGCTCTTACTCCAGATGCGCTGGACCAAATCCTGACTTTTTACAGGTTTTTTTTTCTTATTTCTTTTCCAAACGATTACTCTCAGATACTGCCAGTAAGAGCTGGCAGCTCTTTTCCCTGCAGGCATAGCCTAAGCAAAGCGATGTTCTCAGAAGCCGCAGGCTAAAGTGGCCTTAATCTTTTGTCTGCAAATCAGACCCCCCAAAATCATTTTTCCTCTGGGAGAGAGATAAACTGGCGTTTAAAAAAATAGATCCCGAATGTAACTGTTTCTCAGAGCAAGTGGGATGTTTTTTTCCCCCAGACATCTGCAGTTCCCGAGGTGCTCAAGGGTTGCTCCCCCGGCGTTTGAGACTCCGCAATCCCAGAGGTGGGTGCCAGGGACCGTGCACAGCGGCTCGTCGTCCCGACCCCCCCCATCACCC
>JAVJGG010000001.1:1055151-1076184 GCA_035590195.1 Aviceda cuculoides
CCGCCTTACTTCACGATTTGTATTAGCACACAAAGGTGTGGAGCTTACTTTTGTAGTGGGATCCAGCGCCAGTCCTTCATAGCCACGGGCTTTCAGAGGTTTCCTGACCTCTCTGGTATGCGATGCAGGAACCTTTTCTCAGCTGTAGCGTATTCTCATAAGCAGAGGTTTTGAGGAGCTGTTTGTTTGCTGCACTGTCTGTTTGATTTTCTCTCTGACCTAGGTCTGGTCCTTGGAGCAGCCAGACTGGCACTGTAAGATAGACGAGGGGTCAGCAGGGTTGGTGGCTTCATGCTGGAGTCCGGATGGTCGTCACATTCTCAATACAACCGAGTTCCATGTAAGTGTGAAGTCATGATTACTCCCCACGGTATCAGATGTTACCGTCTGCCCTTTGCCTCTTAAAATAACCTAAAGCTCTTAAAGCTGTAGTGGTGGTAAAGAATGCGGATATAGTTCTCTCTTCATATATGTAATCTAGGTTAATTCCAGTTTAGATGTTAGTTCTTCTGTTAACATTTTTTCCTCTTGCTTCTGATGATAAGATAGAAAATGCACAGTTAGCTTTGAAGGTAAGATTATGTGTTTGAGAAAAGCGTAGGGATGACTGGCATTCATCAAAGCAATTTTTAGAAATCAAATGTGGTGTTCGTAGCTCAGGGAAGGTTTAGGTTTTTCAGCAAAAAAAACCCCCCCACACCATAAACACTGAAGAGTGGCTAAGGAATTAAAAAATATAGTCTTAGGTTTATTGACCTGTGAGATGAAATTTAGAACCAAATCCTGTAAATACTTTCATAACTGTTTGATTTGACACACAGGAGTCAGACTGCTGTTGATAGAACCACTTGCAAAATTAAAGTTAAAACACCTGTAAGGGCTTATTGATTAAGAGCCATATTCTGGAATCCACACTAAGGTAGAATCCAAATCAGTTTGTGGATGCTGGGCACTGGGCTTGTTGGAAGGCATGTGGAGGTCTGACTCTCTACCTTTATAGTCTTTGGATGACAGTTTGTGTTATTCAGTACAATGGTGGATGGTGAGAAAATAGCTAAGACCTACAGGCAAGATGCTTTTCTCTTTGCTGTATTTACTCTTACCAAAACTGTAGGTAGCTTTTAGGTGACATGTTATTGTGTCATAACCCTCGCTAGCACTGAATTCAAGTATTACACTGCAAGACTTTTCCTTTTTTCATGCAAATCCCAATGTCAATGGAGTGCAGATGGGGGACTTTGTCATCTGTGTGCGCGGACTGGAGTTAGTGCAAATGCTGGTGCTCTCCAGGGAATGCGTGGAGAAACTTGCATGCAGCTACGGTGTAGTTCCTGATGCACACATGGTGGAATTCTCTGGCAAGGATGTTCAGTGCTGGCTGGGGTAGAGATTTTCTGGCTATAAAGCAGTCTCTTTCCATTCCCCTACCCCTTTAGATAGTAGGTTATGAGGAGTGATGAATTTACGCCTTAGTTTTCCTGCAAATGAATCACCCTGATGGCGATTAAAATTTAAAAAAAAAAAAAAAGTCCAGAATTTCAACCTGAGGTCAGTGAAGACATGCCTGCCAGTCAGGCAGAAGTGTTGTAGTTAGTAACCCAAACTGAAGGCTGGTGCTATGTGCTACAAGTGAGTATCTCATGGCATGTGTGTGTGGGGGTGGACTAGCAAGTATTTGTTGCCTCCCAACAGAACTTGGTTTGACCTTAGAGGATTTCATTAAGCCTTTGCCAAGTTGGCATCTGTGTTGGGATAAGTTTTCTTTCCAGCTGTAAACAGGTTGCTAAATTAGCTTTTGTCAGACAGCTGCCTGGGTTATGCCGATGTCTGAGTTGTGTTTACTCTCTCTGCTAAATCCATAGTCTGGTGGGACAGACATGAGTAGTGCTCGAGGCAGAAACTGTCAGGATACTTAATATCGCTGTATTATGTATGTTATCAAATTCACCGATTGCTTGGAGAGCTGGCAACCAATGCAGCTTGGCTTTGGTGGCCTGACATCGTCAAACAGCACCAACTAATTACTCATACTTGTAATTCTTCAGGTCAACACGTGAGCTCCACTGTAGGATCACAAATAACTTCCTTATTCCTAGAATTTTTTTGAAGGTTGTGCTAACTTATTTCTAGCAATTCATACTTACTAGTGCCTCAGAAAAAATTATTCATCAGCTAACTTGCAGTCGAGTTCTCTTTGTGGTCAGCATTATAGTGAATAACGTTGTGGTTTTTTTGATTTGACTGATGTGCAGTTCCTAGCTTGAGATGAGCGCAGCAGAATTCTGACACACGTTTCCAAAATCCATTTTGACTCTGTTCAGTCTTTTGAGACAGGCAGCGATACTCTGTATGCGCTTAATATTAACATATCATTTTGCATTTGCGGCGTTTTTATTGGAGATGAATCTGTAATAATGTGCAGGTTTTTGGGTCCAGAATTGTTACACAAGGTAATGTTGAATGGTGCAGGTGCCTGTCTAAATCTCTACACAGTTACTGCAGTAAACAGCATGATATACAAGGTAATTAAATGGTGCAGTCTTATTGGAGGAAGTACATAGAGACTCTATCCTTTCACTTGATAGTGGATTGTTTTTCACAGTAATGGATTAGTGGCAGATGCAGAGGACTTCACTGTGCTTAATTACAGAAGTGGGTGTAGTACCTAGTTACCTCATAATTTTGAAAGCGTCTTTGTGCTCTGTGTTAGCTTAAGTGTTAAGTGTGGAGGGGTCATTTTGTCAGCATCTAGGACGGAAGTCCTGCTGAGATGTAGAAAAGATGTAGGCTTGTTCCTTAAACTCTTGAGATGTTGAAACTGGAGGAACTGGCAAACTGCGAAGTACGGTACAGACTTGCTAGGTTTTACCAGGCAAAAACTAGTTTTACTGGGCAGCCAGATACATTCAAAGGTACTTCCAAACTTGGAAGTCTTTTTTTTTTTTTTTCTTTAATTCTCTGCTTATATCTTAGTTACATGTGAGAAGTGGTCAGAATAGTTGCAGCTTGATTTTTTTCATCACCTTGTTGTTTATACCAAGCTAGAGTACAGTTCTGTTAGGAAAAGCAGGTTTTGGGTGGGGGGGAAAGGAGGTACTTTTTTTCTCATTTGATTAATCAAGAGCAAATCTAAATTAGTTGGAAAAACACCTTCTGAAAGCCTGCTATGCAAAGTCTATCTGGAATCCGAAGAAGTTGGAACACCATGTTAATTGCATTGATTCATGCAGTGCACTAGAAAGCAGCTTGTTGACCCATAGCTATCGTTTGCTACTTATTTTGTAGCGGGTGCTTCCTCTCCTGCTGAAATCCACTCTGTTTTGTGAGGCAGTTCTGCATGCCCTCAGTATGTAATACAGCAAGCTGATTGCTAGAAGATTCCACGTTATCAGTTTGTCCTGTGGAAGGTGTTTTGCCAGGTATCTCTCCCCTTACAGTGCTGTCGTTCCACACAAATTCATAGGCACATGTAGAGCTGAGACGAGCTGCAAGTAAAAGATACGGAGAAGGTAAATGGATCCTCTGCTTCCTCCTGACTTTCATGTTTTGTGGTAGTTTGAAGATCAGCAGCATTGTTCTTGAGTGTTTCTTTTAAGAGCCATACCTATAAACTACATAGATTGTGCTTTCTCTAGTTCCACGTTAGCTTCCACCGAAGCATTAAGGAGCTTCTTTCGAACTACGGCAGCAGGGGAAGAAAGTGTGTGTTTCTGTGTATATTGGAGCTAATCCTTAGTAACTGTAAATGGCTACATTGGTTGAAAAATGCTTTCTGTCGAGGAATGTGCTCTGAATAAGCTTCTGAAATCCGGTGCTGACAGACACTGCTATGTAAGGAGGCCTTGTGACCCAGTCAAGTCTGGGACAAAAGTTGACAGTCATTTGAGATGCAAGGTTGTTTAAAAGTGTGTTTTTATCTATTGAAAATCACCAGTCTTACACCTGCCTATAGCTGTCAACATTGGGACGTAGTCCTGAACCCAGCACTGGAGACTGTTTATCACGTTACCATCTAAATACTTTTTATTTCTCAGCTGTTTTTAGGCTATTTTAAAAATGCTTCTGCTTTTGGTTTGTTTTTCCACTGCAAAACAACAGCTGAAAACTCCTCGGACACCATTATCATTAGGATTTGAGTTTGACAACTCCACTTAATCGAGTCATCTATGCTAAAGAGAAAGTACTGCTCAAAATGATCAGTGAAGTGCTTGCTGCAGACTTAATTGACCACGATCTGTTCTCCTGCTGTAAAAGCAATTGTCCCTTCCCCACAGAGTCTCTGAGAAAAGCAAGCAAGAGCAATGCAATTTATTGTAATTTTTTAAGTGTTTGGCTTTCTCTTTTCGCCCTCCATGCAGTTTATGTTTCTGTGTCTCATAGTCATATCTGCTGGCTGTGAAATAACCTTTTTTGGGCTAGTTTACGGTGGCAGCTTGGGCAAGATTGTGGAATAATGTTTCAGTTCCAGTTGGGAATATTGTTTGTCACAATTTAATTGTAAACATACTGTTAATCCATGTAAGATAGGTGTGAAGTCCATACATTAAGCACATAATGTAACTTTCTCAGTTTATAGAAATGTTTGAGTGTGCACAGATAGAACAACTGAAAAGAATCCTAATTTCAGGAATCGAAATGGTGTGCTTTTACATATTTGTAACACTAGGCCAGAAACTTTGGGTTATGTGTTTGTGCGATGTGGGCAAGAGGTTGCAATGAAGTTACGGCATAATATATACGCGGTCTCTGACTTGTGGTTGTATGCTTCCCTTACTAGCTTGCAGCCTTTTCAGGAGAGAGATACTGAAGTTGAATGGAGGATCTTATTAGTTGTTATGGGTGTGTTGTGACTGATTTAGATCAGGTCTGAAGATGAAGTGCTTTGGTTATCTATCAAAGCGTAGTAGGCATCCAGTACAATAATAGGTCTTTGTTTTCGAAGTTGTATTTTTGTGGGGTTTTTGTCGACTGGGTGTAAACATCCCATGAGCGTGTTGGTCGTGTTCTGTAGTCTCTCCCCAGTACCACAATGGCATTACTGCGATTTATGCCATACGTGCTAGAAATGATGTGTTGGGGAGGTATAGGGGGCAATGAAGCTGCTCCAACAATACCAGTGTTTAATGTTACTGAAACTTTTGAAGTCAGTGAAGTGCACGCTCAGCAGTTAAGTGCAACATGACAAGAATGAACAGGGAAACCCTTATTACTGTCCTCTCTGGGGAGTTACAAAACTTGACCCTTTTAGAGAAGGTTCTGTCTGAAGAGCAGACAGAGGACTGCACCGATGGATGCAGAAAGATTTTTCAAAATGCAGGTGTACTTGCCTTTTCACTTCTGCAGTGGAGCCTCAGGCAAGGCAGAGGTGACACTAATTGCTCTGCACGTGATGTAATTTTTCTCACCGTAGAGATTTTCCTGTGTGCTTGAGCTGGGTGTGAGCAGTGAGGTTTTGCCTTGTTCTGAGGCTCTGAGCCAGCTGATCTGGTCCAGGATAGAAGTATGTTTGACGCACAGCAGGCCAGGCGAGTTGATTGTGAGGCAGTGTAGCAGCACAAGTGTAAACATGGAAGCCTCTGTTGGGAAAAATTACGATCCAGACCTCAGCATTCAAAGCTTGCAGCTGCTAAGCTTGTATTAAGTGGCTGTAGAATGTGTGCTGTGTATGCTGCGTGTTTTGGTCCAGGGAGGAACAGCAGCAAGTACATTTAACACTGCAATTAAAAGGAGCGAGCAGCGTATCACTATTGCAGTTGCTATAGAAGAATGTGAGTAGGCATTGTGTTGGTATTTTTAAAGTAAATCTTGCATGAAGAGCAGACTAACAATGCTGTATTTTTGTATATCCGGAAGTGAGCAGTTGCAGTGATAAAACTTGATTAATGTTGTTCATCTAGTGGATTCCTCTAGGACCTGCTAAACTTAAAGGTGGTACTATCGATGTCTAGTTGCAATTTCCTACCTGTAAAATAAAGGAAGAGAATAATAAACACTGCATTAAATAGTGATGCAATAGCTTTTCTAACTTTGGATAGAAGGGAATTGGAATCCGATCTGGTTGCACTCTTTCCTGTAATAAATTTTAAAAGAATTGGTTTCTGTGTTGTCTTTTCAAGTCTCAGAAGTTTCTTCTGTACATAAAAAGCAGTAGGGAGAACAGCTAATGCTGCTTGTTTGCTTTGGGACTCTACATCTCTCTGGAGGGAGGCAGAATTTATTAGGATTCTGTAACTTGGTTTGAACACCATGTTAATTACTCAAGTCATGCCTTCTAGCAAAAATGATAGTGTCAGCAATGAAAGAAACCTGCAAGTTCTGTTGCAATGCACAGTCTATAGCATTACCAGGTAGAACGGGTTCATAGGATGCTACCTTGGAGTCCTTTGTCACCATTGAACAGTACCAATGACTTCAGGGAAGGAAAACATGTGTTGAGAACAAACACGCCAAGAAGTGTAGCAGAAACTTCCTGCCAAGGCTGCTGGTGATGCTGATGGTCTGCATCTGATGCAGGAGGATGGTGAAATGGTGGACAGTGCTGAAGTTTTACTTATATAATGAATTGGAACTAATTTTGTTTTTCAGTAGTTCTGGGAAAGATGGCTTTATGTCTGTGGTGCTTTATTGCAAAAATTGTTTTACCTGCATCTCTTGTAGAATCTCTTACCTTGGTGCAATAAAATGTAGGAAAACACAAGAAAAAAATTACACTGGAAACATTCCTTGCTCCAGATATAAATGCAAAGGTTCACATGACATACTGATTAATGCACATATGTCTGGTGTGGCTGCCGTTGCTAAGGGAGCATAAGTATTTGTTTTTAATTGAATTATCTGCAGATGGCAACGCAGAGCTTCCAGAATGCAGGCTGTGACCTTGAAGAGCTGTGGAGAGGCTTGTTTTGCAGCTGACTGCCTTCTCTGCAGTTTTTGTGTTTTATGGATGCACAAGCCTCCAGAAATACCCCAAACGTGATGTTTAATGCCTTGCTTTGCATAGCGTATTTTGGTTCCTTTCTAATTCTTTCAGTAATTATGTAATGTTGCCGCCTTGTGGGTGGCTGAGGAGGGAAGAACAAAATGCAAATTAGCTGTCAAAGCTGAGTGTGTCTAGAAGTTGAAAAATACAGCTAAATTTTCATACGAAGTAGCCTTTTCCTAAGAGCTAGAATGTTCTGAAGTCGCTGTAACTTCTTGTCCATTCACCAATGCAAGAAGCTTCTCATCTCTCTTCCAGATTCCGTGGTGGAACTGTGTTTTTCCAACTCAAAAGTGTCTATGTATGAAACACTGGCAATCATGTAGCTAGATTCATGCTAGTGTCCATAACTTAAGTGTTAATGAAGAGCTTTCCTTCATATTGGTGTTCTGCATCTTATATACCTCTCTAAAGTATTCCATGTGCCTGTGATGGTAATTTTGAATAAGTAACCTTGCTAAGTGAAGAGAGTTGGGAGACAATTCCTTGCAGTTGCTTCTCACTCAGGGCTTTGTGTTTGAGCTATGTAGAATAGCTGCAAAGTTTAATTAACCACAGAGTGTATGTTGATCGACTTTGCGTTGCTGTATTAGGTTTACGGATTTCTGTTTACTTGATTTTTTTAATCTATATTAAACAAATACTTCCTTGTCTCTTTCTCTTTGTGACAGCTGCGGATAACTGTGTGGTCCTTGTGTACAAAATCTGTATCTTACATCAAGTATCCCAAAGCTTGTCAGCAGGGTAAGTGCCACAAATCTAACACAGGAATGGTATTTTTTAATATGGCAGAAAGGGGAAAATGAATTTGGTGTGTAATGATGCAACACATGTTTCAGAACAGGCTCTGGCACCCTCCCTGCTGAGGGGTTAGCTTGCCCTCAGGGATGCAGGTCTCTCAGATCAGTCCCTGTGTGCCACCTGCTGCAGTGCACTAAGATGTGCTCTGGGGTTGTCATATTCTCGCCACGAATGAAGGATTACGTGTGTTCTGTGTGCCTGTTCTTCAAATATGCGGCTTTGTTGTGTTTGCCTCTGAAGGGTCCTTTAAGATGTTAAATTAAGCTGGGTGCTTTGGTGATGAAAAACACTAATCCAAAGTGGCTTTTGTCATCTTTTACACATGAAGAGATTTGAAAGGGAAGCTCATGTCAGGACAGTCTAGCTGCATGGCCGTGGTTAGCAGTTTCCTGCCTGAGGCTTGTATATAGTGATATCCCATATATGACAAAGACAATTAACTATTGCATATAAAGTAAGAGTGGGTGGGGAACCAATGCCTGGAAGTTGGTGGAGTACCAATGGTTGCGTAACCAACCCATTTAGATGGACTAAATGAACTGTTTATTTGAAGTCTGTGGTTTTTATATAATGACTGTCTCGGTAATCAAATGTGGTTTTTTGAAGCACGCTGAAGTTCTGCAATAGCTGTGAAGCTGCATCCTTAGAAATAGTACATTCAAAGTTTAAGAAATGCTGACACAAGCCAGTTGGTAACACTATGCATTGCCTCCATTAATGGGATCTTCTGTGAAGATATTTTTCCTTCTCTTTTTACGTCTTTGAATTGGGAGTAACTGCTCTTCATTGAAGAATCGTCAGCTGTTGTCTTGGTTTCTCTCTCTTTTATTTATTTATTTATTTTTAATTAACTTTGTGTCGTTGGCAGGGATAGCTTTCACTAAGGATGGCCGCTATATGGCAGTAGCAGAAAGACGTGACTGCAAAGACTTCATTAGCATCTTCGTATGCAGCGACTGGCAGCTACTGAGAGTAAGATATGTCCTTGCATTCCACTGCTTCTGCATAGACTACAAGTATATGTTGCAGGCTACTTTAGCATTGGTCACTTCCGTAGTCTGGTTTTAGATTTGCCAATGCATTTTCTATCCAGCACCTGGCTCTTCCTTTGGCCTGCAGGCATGCTTCTGTAGCAGTGTTCTGTTCAGGAGGCCAATATATACTATATGTGTATACAGAATTTCTGATGGAATGCAAAAGTTCCACCTTTAAATTCTTGCATGAGCTTCTTTACAATAAACTGTGCTACAGTTTACAATAAACCGTGAAGGATGAACACTAGCATGTTGTAGAGGACCGGGTGGATCTGAGAAATTAAAACCCATTAAGAACTAGTCTATGTATAGCGTCACCTCTGGTTAAGGAATTCAGAGTCTCATTAGAAGCTGATAGCCAAATTTGGGAAATAGCACTAAATGCTTGTCGTGTTCCCAAGCTCTTCCTTAATGATCCTGTACAGGTCTTTCTGAGGCAAGGAATTAGGCCAGCTAGATTTCTTGACTGATTAAATGTAACTACTTTTATTTTCTTATGAAATGCTGTTCATTTTAAGGTATAGCAACTTTTTGCCTTTTCTGTAAAGGGAAACCAAAGAAACAGTGAATGCAGCACACTAATACAAATGAAAATATTTCTGTTTCTATGCTAGCATACAAAAGGCTCTTTTGCATTTGTGGTAGCACTTAAAAGGATAAAACCAAGGGTTATGTTAGGCCAGATGCAACAGTATTTGTCAGTGTAATATTTGAAATGGTTTTGTTTTGTTTTTTCTTTTGGGGGCAGCATTTTGACACTGAAACACAAGATCTGTTTGGGATTGAATGGGCTCCTAATAGCTGCGTTCTGGCAGTGTGGGATACATGTCTGGAGGTATGAGGAAAAAGCAGATTATTTTCTTGGGGAATTCAAGCTGGTTTTTAGCCGCCATGTGTAAAGCAGTAACTACAATAACTAGTGTTACAATTTTTTCTTTTAAACCTTACAGCTGAATTCAAACCATTTTAAATATTATACTTGTATTGGTAATGCATGTCCTTACAAGTGTATGTCAAACTGTTATGTAAAACTGTAATGGCAGCAAATTATAGTAGTAGTTTTCTTTCTAATTTATCTTGGAAAAAAAAATTGACTGTAAACATTGCGGAAGCCACTGTTGAAATATTGAAAGAATAATGAAAGAATTCTTCTGTAAGACTCCTACCATTTTACTTTACATTGCATTGCACAGTAATTTTACAGTTAAGTAAAAGTACTTATGCAAAAAGTTAGCAAGGAATGTATAAAGTGCTGTCCCCTCTGATCTGAGTATGTGAACTTCTAGGTATAGAAAAGTGTCCTCCTGTGGCCGTAAGGTTATGGGCAGCATGACCAAAACGGATAGCCCTGGGAATGGGCAGGGTTGTAACATCCCTAACCAGATGGCTTGCAGAAGCTGAAGGAGCATGAGAGTCTTCCATAGTGGCATCTGCTACCGATGTTGTTGAAGAGCACTGGGCTGGATGGGCCGTTGTTCAGGCCCAGTGGGGCATTCGTGCTCTTGGGGATGGGGTGGATGTGTTCTGTGAGTGCTGGAAGAGCCAAACTGGAAGCCTAGAGCCTCTCGTCTCAAGTCACAGATAAGAGACCTCGCCTTTGTATTTAACTTGCTGCATTTTAAGCAGGGAGAGTTTGGAAGGAATAGTTTTGCCTGTCTATGGCTTTTAGCAATATTGTTAGTCTTTAGAATGAATCTATTTATGTTTCAGTATAAAGTATTGCTGTACTCCCTCGATGGCAGACTGCTATCCTCGTATCGGGCTTACGAATGGTCACTAGGCATAAAATCAATCGCCTGGAGTCCCAGCAGTCAATTCTTGGCAATTGGCAGCTATGATGAAAAGGTCAGAAATAGGTTTATTTTCTCTCTTATCTAAACCACTTGTTGAATGTCGCCGTAACAGTTTTGTCTTGCAATGCTTTCTTGAATTAGGTGCGTATCTTGAACCATGTAACTTGGAAGAAGATCACAGAGTTTGAGCATCCAGCAACCATTGCTAGTACCAAGACTGTAAGTATGGTTCCAAAATCCATTGAATCATTAGCAGCACTTTGACACTGTATTTGTATCCAAAAGATGCTAGTAAGTACATCTCATTCTGGAGACCTTGCTTTTTCCTCTCCTAATGTGTGAACAGAGCTTGGGAAATGGCAGGAAAAAATGGGGATGTAAGAAAAAGAGAGGAATCCTTTCAAGTTCGATGGAGTACGTGTGTATGATCCTCTCGGCTTTAGCACTAATAGATGCCCAGATGACTTCTGTCACATGCCAGTGTAATTTGATGTATATGGTGATTGCATACAGATTTGGGTATGTGGGTGATGGCAAACTGGAAAACTTAACAGGAGAGGTTTGTCTTGGCTTTATACAATTTGTGACTCTAAACAGCGTTGGAACTGGACTGTGATTAGATTTACATCTTGTACTTACAAACTCATCCAGCTCACCTAAAGAGCATTTCCTGTAAACATCTGTCATCATTTATTTTTATCCTTGCGTACGTGTATATGCAAGGCCCAATGCATTCTGGGTAGTTGGCAGCAGGTGGAGAGCTGTAGCTTTTGTTCCAAAAATCACAAGCTGTTCTCATCCGTCAAGGTAAAAAACACACAGTGTAGTAGTGCTGTATGCCACTGCAGAGGAAGGACCAGTCTGGCGTCTGGACAGATACCCTGTAAGAGTTGACGTGTAGACTGCAAGTCTGCAATATTCCCATGACTCTGTTGATGTCTCTTAACCAGAAGCAAGGCATGATCTATTGAATGCACCTCAGCAAAACTTCTCACGACTGAAAAATGCCCTTACTTCCAGTTAGGTGTAAAATATGTAATGGAAAACAAATGCAAATAGCTCTCTTAATCTCTCCTACAGAGAGAGGAGTTGCAGTTGGTGCATTTTATCCTGTTGCTTGCATTTGGGAATAATATGTTGTAGGCACGCTATTAAAATATTTTTGCTATTTCCTTTTGCAATGTTCCACTTTGCATTTATTTATGATAGTATTTGATTAAAGATTCTTTGTTGCAAAAATGAAATCTATGTTCCCATTGTAATAAAGATGATTTATTGTACTGCCAGATTTAGCTCTTGGGAATAATGAATGAGGTGTACTCTGGCAGACTCATTCTTCGTAGTCTTCAAGGTTCGTTTATTTGTCACAGGAGTGCTTTCTTGATCATGGTTCCAAATGGTAAATGATTCATTGAGAATGCTGAATCTGATATTTGCCTACTGAAGCCCTCTCCTACACCGATGAACTAGGGGATGCTGAGATACAACACGCTTGAAAATGAGTTAGTGGGATGTGGATGATTTGGTAATAGCCCATGTTCAAATTCTCTGAGGCCCTTCTGTAGAACTCTCACTTGTTTCTTTGTAGATTGTGTATAAAGAAGTGGAGAAATCCCCATCTGTTGAAACAGAGAGACTTTCTTTCCCTCCAACAAGAGCGTTGGCTAGTTCTCTCTTCAGCACAGAAAGTAAATGTAAGCCAAAGTTTACTAAAATGAGACACTTGAGTTTGCCATGTGAAGTCTTTCTATAAATAAGCATTACAGGCGAACTCTGCCTCTTTGGTATTGGAATGGATCCTCTGGATGCTCTGCTCAAGGCTCCCAAGTTAGCTGAAGATCTCCGAGGGCAGTAAGCATCCTGCTAGGGGGGATGCTGTCTGCATGGCGGTTTGAAGGCAGGTTAAAGACTAGTGGGATATTGTAGAAAAGAACTGTAATTGCTTGGGTGTAGAAATAGCAGCCAGATCTCAGTCCTGGAGTCACTTGCAGAAGTTGTCTTAACCTGTGTGGATTTTCTTCTGATTTGTTCAATCTATGCAATGTTATTTCGTGACTTAGTTTAACTGTTGCAGATAACTACTAGAATCAGATGAACTATTGCAATTAAGAATCTTTATCCTAATGTATGGCAGTTCCAAGAATTAAAAAAAAGCCCTAATCAGAAGGTGTTACAGTCTTGGTGTCTGTTTTAGAATAGTAATTAATCCCTTAGGTATGAGGTTATCTAAAAAAGCAGAGCATGAAAAAGGCTATTTGGCTTTTGTCTAAGAAGCTGTAGTCGTAGCAATGCTTTAAATTTGCCTCCAGACAACTGGCTTTGAAATGCTAGAGATGGCAGACAAGGTATGATTGGGTTTGGGTTTTTTTTTTTTTACTGTCTCATTGTTTGTGGTACTGTAAATCATCTTTGTTTTGCTCTGGTGCTTGTTTGAAATACTAGATAAAAGGTAGCAGAAAATTTGATCTCTCCTTTTTTTCATAGTTTAACCTCAGACTTGCCTGGATTTCCAGCCTTTCTTTTTTTTGTAAAAGGGCAAGACTAGGAAGGTGTTTATATGAAGACAGGGTACCTTGAAACAGTTGAAGTTTTTGATCGGAACATCTTGGAGAAGACTTAAAAATGGTCCTATCACTTCAGAGATGAGGGGGGTTTTAACAGTTGGAATTTAGATATTTTGTCCATTTGGGCTTGCTTAATAAAGTACTGTTATTTCAAATTCCAGATGACATTTCCCAGGTGCCAGTTTCTTTACAGTATATCAAACCAGTTGCTGACAGGGCCAATCCCAAAATGGGAATTGGGATGTTGGCATTCAGTCCAGATAACTGTTTCCTGGCAACCAAAAATGGTAAGTTCCTACTGCCCTATATCAAAGGGGAAACCTACTCATTGTATCTGGTGTGTTTTCATAAAAGAATTGAGGACAATAATTGGTCAGTTATCTGGCACTATGAGAAGACTCATGGCCCTACTTAAAATCTGCTCGCTGTTGTGCGAACATGTAACTACAGAGGAAATTCAGCCTATGTCTTCTAGCGTCCGTAAAGGATTGTGAGCTGCCAGAACTGTTTGTCAGTGCATTAACTCGGTCTTGGCTTTGTATTTAATGAAAATAGTATGCTTTTTGTATTTCTTCAAATGTGTGCGAGCTCACTGTATTAGAAAAGGAAATAGAGAAGTCTTTCCACCTCCATGTACAGCAGGTGGCTCTTGAAAGGCAGAATTCTTCACAACCTGTAGTAGGGGGGCTTCTGATTACTGGAAATAGTGAAAATCATGGAATTAACATTTAATCTTGCCCACTGATGGTCCTGAAGGGCTATTTATGTCTGGATGCAAAAGCTGTGGTTCAGATGCAAAACCTGTCAACAGCAGCGTAACGGTGAATAATTTGATGAAAGCTAGTGAAAGACTGGAAGACAAACTAAGTTGCTTTTATCCTTTTTGCAGTATTTCCAAGGGAAATTTGAAGGCACTGCTAGGGAGCGCTCTAGTGGTGTTAAACCTGTGGTGTACCTAAGTGGTTTGTGTTGTGTTAGACCTCAGTTAATGCCATGTCTTTTAAAAAGTGTCATCTTTTTATCCTTCAGGTATTTACATGATTACCTCTTCCCTTTCTGACAGATAACATTCCTAACGCTGTCTGGATCTGGGACATTCAAAAGCTGAAACTGTTTGTAGTCTTAGAGCAGCTGTGTCCGATACAATTTTTCCAGTGGGATCCACGCCAACCTCGACTTGCTGTATGTACAGGAAATAGCAAAGTCTACTTATGGTCCCCAGCTGGCTGTGTGTCGGTGCAGGTTCCCGTGGAAGGTAAGGCTGCCTGCGGTAACTTCCACAGGCCATTATCGGCCTCTTATTTGCAAAATATTTTTCCACTTACAAATCTGTCCAAGTGTTATAATGTGTAAATGGCTCAGAAGTGGGTTTGGAGCTTTTTAGAAACGAGTATTTCTCTCTTCAAAAAAAGAGGAGCTCATAAGGAGACATAGCAAACTTGATAAAATACATCGAGGACAGAGCACAGGGGCTAACGATTTAATTGTTGCTTCAATCATATGGTGTGTCAAATTCTTTCTCAAGATTTATATTCGTATCAGTTTATTTACATAGAAACTGTAGTTGTGCAGAATGCTGAAGTGTTGAAATAGACTCTGAAATGCCTATAATGTTTTGGGGTATTCTGAAAACAACTACAGTACAACAAAACACCAATGGGGAAAAACTTGCATGGTAAATCTGATGTGTAGAGATAGAAGAACATAGGTGAACCTGAACTCTGAGTCAGCCCGGGTGATGAGAAGTTTTATGGTTGGCAGTAAGTGATACAAGGCTGTCAGCTAGATAGTGTAATTGCCATTCTGCATATTAAATGCAAAAGAAATCACAAAGATTCAACTTCTTCCTCTCTACACAAGGAGCAGCAATATCATGGGGGTATGCAGCTCTGCACTGGTGAACAATCTTGTGGCATCTATTGGCACTAAAATGACAAGTCTACAAAAACTACGCTTGTACATGGAGTACAAAGTAACTGTAGGTTTGGGGGAAAAGAGTCAGTAACGCAGCTTATCTGTACTGTACTGGAGAAGAGATTGGCTCTACTGCAGCGGTAAGAAAATGGAACGCCCTGTTAAGGCTTGCAAAGTGGGGAGGGTATTTTCTGCTATGTCTGTGACTTACCCCAGCTACCTTTTCCTGGAGTAAGAGTACGGACTGTCAGCTTCTTGCTGACAAACTCTGATCTGTTTCTGCAGGTGACTTCCAGATCGTGTCTCTCTCCTGGCATTCTAGTGGAGACTCTATGGCGCTTCTGAGCAAGGACAACTTTTGTGTGTGTTACTTAGAAAGGGAAGAGGTGAAATAACAATCATTTGCATTAAAAATCCTTGCAAGGTTGAGGAGGAATGAAGAAAGGGGTCAAACCCTGTTGCCCAATATGAAGTTTCTGTATTTATAAAATATTTATTTGAAGGAGTGTACCCAAACTCCAGTGTGTAAAGTACTGTGATTGCATTTGAATGAAGTGAGGTAGCAACCGAAATGTAGAGAACGAGGTCTGGATTTCAAGAGAACTTTAGTATTGATGTAGTTGAACTTTCTCTTCAACTTTGAACTATGAAATCTTACTTTCTAAAACTGTAGCTGTGTGTATATAATGTATAGCTATTATTTAAATTTTGTAATTTCCAATAAATATTTTGATAGTTACAAACTTGGTTTGACTCTTAGCTATAAGCCTGCACTTCTCCATTCTGAAGTCTGTTTATATATTATCAGTGATGCAGTTATGTAGCTATTTATCCCAGCACAAGGAAACAGTTAATTGCCTGCAATAGTGTATGGTTTATATCTACTCTTGTAAGGCAACAGATTTTTCTGGTGTATTAGAATTAAATATTGTAGCTGAAGCAGATACATCAGTACGATGCTTTCTAGCAAATCACTTACTGTTAAAGCAAACCAAGTTCTTTGTTCAGAAAGCAAATTAAGTCATCTGTAATAGTTTTTGCTTTCTCAGACTAAGATGTTAACAGGTGACAGTAATTGTGCCTGGTCGACTGTAGATTTATCATACTGAATTTTTACAAGAAGGATCATAACCGATACTTTAGAATCATATATTACAGGCAAATGAAATAGGAGCTTTTGACCCAACTATCCAGTGCCAAACTGGAGCAGACAGTTCAGCAGGAAGAGAGCAATTGGACTAGCCTTTATCTTTAACTGGAGTAGCCAGCCACTGTATTATTCAAAGGAAGGGAGCTCGTTGTTTAGGAATTTATTGGATGTTTTTTCTTGTGCTATTTAATTTCACAGCCTCAGTCTCCACAAAATGAAGAACAAAGAACACATTGAGTTGAAATTTAACTTTACTGCTCGATTAAGGAAATAGATAGCTTAGGAAATGCTTTGAGAGGGGCATGCAACTTGTTGCATTCCATCATGACTTCAGCCTTACGTAAGTTTCATCAACACACATCTACTTTTAAGTTCACTGCAGCACAGCATTTCTTCAGTGTTGTAGCTGCGCAGGTAAATGCTCTGATAAAATAGCACGTATAGATGTACAGAAGGTCATACACAATGAAAAAGCTTGTTAGAGTAACCTCATGGGCAGTTTCAGTTGTGCCATCTCTTACGCTGCTTCTGAATTTCATTTGTATGAGGTTAAGTGCAAGAATGTGTAAATCAAGATTGACGTACGGTGCTTAAACTTTTATCTGTCTCCATTAACAAGTCCTGCACTGCTGCTGTCTGAGAGTAGAGTAGATTTAAGAAAAAATACTAAGAATATAAATCTAATCAAAATAGAATTCCTTTTCAGTTTTATAAATAATAGCTTTGAAGGCAAAAGTGTTTGTGAGGCTTTTGGCAATACGCTCTCAGAAGAGTCTTTATGCTATGGCTGCAGCAAGAAAACATACATAAGAAACTAAGAAGTTAGACTCAGTTCTTAGAGGGAGGCATTTTTACAAAAAGCTAATAAACACATATTCAGCCATATACTGCAGTTTACAAAGTAATAGTTCACGTAAGCTGCTTCTCAGCAGATGTAGCAGTACAGCTTTAACAAAATTTGCTGACTGTTTTGCAAAAGAATGACTGACACAGCTTTCAGAATTCTTAACAGGCATTAATCAAAATGCTAAGATTAGTGTCATTGTGACCACTAATACCTCTTTAAACAATACAGATCAATCCCAAGCACACTACATGATTTGACACCATATGTAGGGACCCAACTGTAATACGGCATGAAGGTTCAACTGCACCTTGGACATTTGGGCGGAATGTTTGTAGCAGATACCAATCGCACTTAATTAACAGGGAAGAACATGTAGTTAGGAATGGAAAATACAAGAATGACACTACCTTGCGTCTGTTTCAGATGAATCTGACCCAACCGTAACCATCAGGGCTGCCCGTGAATCGTCAGATACACAACCACCCCCTTTCGTTCCCCTAACTTCTTCACTTTGATTATTAGGTATTCTGCCACACAGCGTGCTCTCCCCAGGAGACTGCTATCAAATCACCTTCCCTTGAAAAGATTAAATGCAATGAATTTTAAAATGCGACAAACTTTAAAATCCAATTTTGCCCCTTGTCATGGAGTAGCCAAGTTTGGCCTCGTTGTTGATGAAGGACATCAATCCCAGGTAAGTCTCGATCAGAAGAGGACGCTCCAGCACTAGCACGCCGTTAGCCCTTCCTGGCAACGGGCACTCCTTATGGGCTTTCTTCACAGCTTGAATTAGCTGAGCTTTAAAGTGTTCCAACTGAAAGAAAGAAAACAGCTTGATGGTTTTCCATTGTTTTAAAAAGTGTTAGGCAAACAGCTGCTGATGTTGAATTGTAAAGCACTAACACTAAAGCTGTAGTTGTCGTGGATCTCGTGTGCCATGATAAACTTTATGTTCTGACATTTAACCTTAATGACGGAGGTAACATCATACCAGGATGCTATGTACAAGTAACTTAAACACATGGGCTGGATGCATAAAGGATTCATCAGTGAGTAATATTTATGTCCGATGGTAGTTCTGCTGCCTTTATCACTGATGTATTGAACTTAAATTACCATAGCGTTCTATTTTTAAGGAAACCTTCAGAGGAAAACGACTTGCAAGAAAAACTGAGAACCACCTAAGTGAAGGTTTACAGTTAGCCATTAAACTATTTGTTGAATTAGCTAGCGGTCCTAGAGGAAAAGTCAGGTATCGGTCTGTCAGGTAAGCAAGAGCAGGAGCAGCACCAAGGTCCATTTTCTTTTGGGTTTTACAGGACACTGCGCCTTTGAAAGCTTCAGCTTCCTTCTTGTATAAACCATTTGTGGGTAGCTGGCAAACACTGACAGTTGGGCTGCCCTGCAAGTCAAAATTTGGAGAATGGGGAAATGTAGCTTACAGCTCTAAGCTCTGTTTCTTTGATTCAGCTACTCCTATTTAACTGGTCTATCTTTTCAAAGCAATCCAAGTCGTATCCAGCCTATGAGATCAACAAGCCATCTAGAACAGGAGAGGTGACGGCCTTACTAGGCAAAGGGATGCAATCTTCTCATCAGCATCTGCCATTGGGTGTTCGGTGAAGGTGACGTATGGGATGTTTGTGGACCACGGGTTCCATCTGTTTATGAAGGAGGCACGACTTTGCTTGTCCCACTGAATTCGAATACCGATACCTTCTCGCCTGATTGAAGACGACAGAATTAATACGGTAAGACTTTTGAGTCAAGTTTAATTAGAAAAGAATTACTGTCTGAAAGAGACCTGCTTAAAACTGGAAGCTGAAATACAGGTTTGACAGTAAGTTTTTCCTCTAGAACAGCAATAGAAGAATTCAGCCCCTAAAATATGCCAAGGTACATTCTTATAAGCTGAGTGCCAAAAGGTTAACCTCGGTAGACACCTAGGACACAACGTGTGAACCGTATTGCCCGTGGTAGCCTGCGTTTATGTACGACCTGACACGCGCGGCTTTCTAGTAATGCGGACGTGGTACTACTTTGGCTACTACTTACTGCATTACGTAATGGTGATGACCTTCTGCTCCCAAATCTATTCATCTCATCTTGAAAGTCCTTGAGCAACTCGCTTTTAACGTAACTACTAACTGTCCCAGCAGAACAGCAGCTGCTCTGAGGTGGTCTCACGAAGCTTTGGTAATTGCTTACCAAGTCACGTGAGCAAAAGGAAGCATTCTCAAACCTGTCCGACGGTCAGTGACGAAGGCTGATGGCTCAAACTATTCACAGTAACAATACAGGAACTACAGTAACGTTACAGTATTACTCTCTCAACTTACCTGTTCAGAGATTTGGGTGGGAACTCAAACTCTCCTACGGAGATGGTATCAACTGCACTGAGGCCTATCCTCGTCACGTGCTGGCACTGCAGGCTGATGAAGTTGTATTTGCAGACCAGGAGGGACCAGTCTGTGATAAGAACGAGACGCTCCTTCTCGTTGTTCCAGTGATCAATTCTGGTAAGACAACACCCCTCAACTTTAGCAGTTTTGATTGCTGGCTAGAAACACTTAACGGCTTGACGGATAGAACAGACGCTAAGGAGAACAAATTAGTAATGTTGTATTTTCCATTATGGCCTTTGCTTTGAATCAGCAAGTCTGCTAAGAGGTTGAATGTCACAACATAGTCATGTCACAATATAGGAAATCACTAAGAAAATAAGAGGAAGCCTGAAGATCGTGAGAGCGCGCTCTAGTGCTATCTCTTGTTATTTGAGACCGCATGCTACTGAATGGGGCAGGCGAGTCTCCAACAACTCTTCCAGTAAGTGTTTAGTACCCTGCTGTTAGCCTGTTGACACGTTTGTTATATTATTAACTGCGTTGGTACATGTTTGGGGAGAGAAATAGTTTTTTTTAACTGTGTGGTCTGACTTAGTATTTTCCTCTGTAAGAACAGTCTGTACATTCGAAACTTGTCAGTTTCTTCAAATTTCATGAACAAAAGATCTGAGCTTTCCCCCAGCGTTTTGCCATGCTACATTGTTGTAGGACCATCACAGCTATACTATTTCATCCTTAGGGCAACCTAAGAGTAGGTCGTGTTTTCGCTCTAAGGTTAATGAGCTCAGCTTTGAAACTAGCGCCTTTGAAATCTGCTACAGCTTGCTTTTAGTGTTACTGATTTAATCGTCTCTCCTTACAAGAATTAAAAATTGTCTATTGTTTCAAGAGTAACACGGCCGTAAAGCCGGTGAGACCAAAGCCATCCTCGTTGTGTCAAGGTAAGCGCAAACAGTGGGACCAGGCAACGGGCCGGGGCGTCTCCACCTGCCGTGACCCTTTTTTCTCTGCCTCTCCCTGCCGCTTAGGTCTGTGCCGCGGAGAAAGGACCGAAACCGCCCCAAGGAGCGCTCGGGGCTGGCAAACCTGGCCAAGCGCTGTTCCGAAGAAGCAGGCGTACCGGGCTCGTGCTTGGCTCCTCTGCCCTAGTCCAGGTACGTGGCCAACTCCCACCTTCCGTCTATGCTGGCTGGTGAATTAGAGGGCTAACGGCCTGTAACGGGGCGCGCCGGCACGGCTTCTGGGGCGCTAGCTGACTCCAGCTACGTCAGCGGTCTTCGCCTACGACCAAATGCCGTGTGGCGCTGGCTCTCGGCCACGGGCACGGCGCTTCAGGGCCTCGACGTCCAGTCGGCAAGCTCCGGGACGGCACCCGCGCTTTCCCGCCGCCGCCGGGACGGAGCGGGGGCCAGCCTGCAGCTTCTTCCCCCCCCCCTCCCCACCTCCCGGAGCCCCGCTCCCGGCCCGCGGTACTTACTCGGTGAGCAGCCAGACGCTCTGCACCTCCCCGTCCTCGGCGGGCAGCACGACGGCGCGGAGCTCGTTCACTGCCTGCTCGATGGTGCCGGGCTAAACGAGGGGGGGGGACACACACACAAGCACGAGG
>JAVJGG010000001.1:1095668-1137482 GCA_035590195.1 Aviceda cuculoides
GCACGGGCACGCGGGAGCCGGCGTGGGGGGGAGCGGCTCCGTGGTTCGCGATACGGGTTGGAAGGCTGGGCAGGAAATGTGTTCGGTGAACAATTTAATTTCCCCGTTAGGCTGGCTTTCCTTTGGACATCACCTCTTGGCTCCTGGAGGCCCATTGTTTTGTCAGCTGAAGGGCTTCGACTGAACTTCTGAACCTTTTGCCTGGGATCGAGCTTAGTACTGGTTAAACTTCGGACGTAGGCTCCCCTGGGAGACACTCTTTGTCCACGCAGAGGATGGCCGTGTTGTACTTCAGTGAGCCCATCCGTTGTGGGAGAAGTGCTCTTCTCCATCACTCTTCCTTTTAAATCAGTCTCTTGTCTCTGACCTCCCGAGAATCCCGCCTTGCTAAATCCTCGCAAAAGCCATTGGCGGGCCTTTCAAGCAGAAGGAGGTGATGCTTTCCGTAATTTAGCCTATCTTTCCTGTTTCCCAGAATGGCGTCGTTGCCCTTTTCCTAAATTTCTTTGCGTTAAATTCTGTCGCTCTGAATTAGGAGCTAGTTTGCAGAAGGCTTGGAAGGCGTAGGGGAGGGAGACCCGCGGGCCCCTCAGCCCCACTGGGCTGGGAAGTAGGTTATTATGATTTCCACTCTGTATGTGCCAGCCTGGAGCACAGAGCAGGGAATTGTCCGGCTCATTCAGAAATCTGGGGCACAGCCAAGAATAACACCCGTATCTTCTAATCCCCGATTTGTGTCGCTGCAATTGCTTCTAATATTTTCCATTGTTGTGCTTTGGGGCTCGCCGAACTGCCTCCGAGGGCTGAGCGCTGCTGGCAAACAGGGCATCGTGGAGCCAGGCCGAGCTTTACTGCGACCCTGTCTAAAGTCCATTTTGTACGTGATTAAGGTGAAGGATTCAGGAAAAAACAAACCACCTTACCGTGCAATTTGGCCACCCGGTCAATTCTATCTAACCGTGTTGAGGCCTGAAGGAAAGGAATAAAGCAGCAGACGGCCCTTCTCGCAAGACCGGAGCTAGCAAAAACTTAAGGCTGCAGCCCTAGAAAATCTTGGGGCCCACCTGGAGATGGGAAGTTGCAGTGAAACGCTCCTTCTGCCTTGCCACGTGGGAGGACGCGCACGGGGAAGCGCTCGCGATCGCAGGCGTCCCCCGGCGTGGCTCAGCGGAGCGGGGTGCTGGCGAAAGAGTTTCCCCAGTTCCAGCGTTCTGCACCAGCAGGCCAGCGCGGGGTTGATACGGGATCACCGTGGTCCCCCAGGATACGCGGCTATGAAAAGTGACTAAAATGTTAGATGAGAAGATAACTGGCTTTCTGAAACAACATTTCATCACGGCTTCATTAGTTTGGGTGGATGGGAATTTGGACTTCAATGCTGCCTTTGTATTACTAAATGCTCTTTTTTTTGGAGGGGGGATTTGAAAAATCATCAGGTCCTTCAAAGAGCCAACACTGAGGCTCAAGTATTTCGTCTCTAGTGCATCTAAGGTGCAAAGCTGGGGGAGTTTGGCCGTCAGCGAGAACGAGACTTGGAAGGAGCCGAAGTTATCGCTCAGGCTGGCGAGCTGGAGCTGGGTCAGTTGCAGTGTCTAAACCCAGGGGGCTCCGGCAGTGGCATTGTCAAAGAAGTGACAGAGCAAACATCCTTAAAGTAGGTACGCAGCTTTGTCTAGTAAGAGTGTGTGTTTTGATAGCAAACGTGCACATTTGTGGAATGTCGTATTCACCTAAACCTTCATAAAACCTTCTTAATCACCGCAGACTAGGCGGAAAGCGTTGTGTAAGTCAGTATCGAGATTTAGCACAGAGGAGAAATTAGGAAGTCAGTTGTGATTCTGTAGGAAAAAACAGAGCCAGTATTTGACATGGAGGACTCAATGGTAGGAGGAGAATAGCAGGCAACTTAGTAATGTGGTTATTAGGTTTCCATGTAGAGTAGGTTGTAACTGATTGCGTTACGATAAGTTATGTAAATATCCGACGGAGTAGCGCCCAGGAGTTGGCCACCGCCCGGGTTTGACGCAGTGATTTGACTTTCACTGCGCCCCAAAACAGAAGTGCTGGTTTGTCTCCCTCCGGCCTGTCGTCAGGAGGCGGAGTACTTCAGGCAGCTTCACGCGAGCTGCCGACGCGCTTTGCGCAGCCGATGACACCTTTTGGCATTTAGGAGTTCTGAGGACGTGAATCTGCACTGCACTAACTACATCGCCAGCGTTACCTAGCGGGGAGGAGGCCGGAGGCGAGGGTGGGGAGAGAAAAGGGACCTGCCTTTACTGCCCACGTAATCTCTTTGTGTTACGGGGGATGCTAATACTGCCCAAACACCATTCCCTTTCGTGCGACTGCTAGCTCACTGCTGATCAGGAGGGAAGGAGGTTTTTCAGGCGCGGCGAGCTGACACCCGCAAGCTTTGGGTTTCTTGTGCGCAGGTAGTACCTGCTGTTTCCCCTCTCTGATTTAGTGTGTGTGTCTTAAAGTTCCGAATGATCTTCAAAAATGCCTTGCAAGGTTGCAAAATATATCTTCCTGTGTGCACAAAACGTCCTGCCGACGTGCCCCCAAAATGCAAACACTTCCTTGCGCTGTTTCCATCTGTGATTCCTTTTTCTCCTGAATGCACAATTGGTGTTTTGGAGCAGGCACGGAATATTTTGTGCCAAGTATGTGGAGCCGTTTTTGAAGTCTGCACGGGGTGCCTTTCCTCCCCAGTTATAATGACACAAAATGAAATGTGTAATCACAGACCTGTTCTTTCTGTTACTAATTAGTTACAGCTTTAGCTGGAATGGGAAGAGAAACCAGGGGGGCTCCCGACTTGCAAAGAGGAGGGAAAAGTTACAGACAGCGTGCGTGTGGAAACCTCAGTCCAGTGAGCGCTGTTATAATTGTTTCCAGGTGGCCCCGTATGGTACGTAGGTTTATAATTTAATCGTGGGCTGTGTTCGTTCAGTCGGTAACTGCAAAGGTGCTGTTTCATGGCCGGCCTTGAGCAGGGTCCAGAGTTTTCTGGCTGGGGACTTCTCCACCGGCCTGTGCCCAGGACCGCGCTGCCCTCCGCGCCGGCCGGTTCCCCGGTGGCTCTTGGGCACCTCACTGAACGCGCTTGAGTAGCTGACAGTCAGTGCCCAGGCTGTACCTGCTGGAGTCGCATTTAATTCTCCAGCCTTTTTCCTTAAGGCAGAAGGGACATGCAGAACTGGCAGCCTTGCAGCTTTAGAGAAGAAAAAATGGCTTTTCCAGGTGTTTTTATTTATTTGTTTATCCAGCCATTCATTTACGTAGTCTGTCCGCGCTCGTGAGCCCAGGTAACGTTAACGCCGGCGATGCTGCTGTGTTGTTTTCCCACGTGAATTTAGTGTGAGGAGTGGCAGACGTGTCACGAGAGCGGCCAGGGGCACGCCGGACTCTGCAGTCGGTCTGCAGCGTCTCAGGCTCCTTCTTTACAAAGTGAAATCCTTGAAAACGCTCTTTACCCTGACCCCTGCAGTCCGTTTTTTTTAAAAGGAAGCGTGACTGCTGAAGTTTTGAGGAGAGGCCAGTTCTGATATTACTCTGGAAGGAGCTTTTCTCAAGCCTGACGGATTGCTGTGTGTACGTGTGCTGCATCGGGAAAGCCAGCCGCACCTGGCTGGGCCAAATCCTGACCGTGGGTCTGGAGTGGGGGCCACTAGCTGCCTGTGACCAACTTACACTAACCAGCGACTCCGCTACCCCTGTGTGTGCCTTGGGGTTGGAGTAACCCCGAACTCTCCTAGCAGGAGCAAAACATTGCACTCCTTTTCTCCCCATGTTGTTTCCACTAAAGCAAAGCCAAAGCCAAATCTCATCTTTGCTTCAGCAGAGGAGGCTTGGCATCTTCCTGAGGGTGCAGTGTGTGTCTGCGGGTTGATGGTTCGCTTATTCTGTTGGCAGGTGGCTCCGGCCGGCGCCCGCAGCCCGTCTCGGCCAGCGTACGGCCGCAGTAAATCGCGAGCATAAGCCGCGCTGGGGTCCGTCAGCCTTTGTCGGCTCGCCCGCGTTCCGTGCTCTTTCTAGTAAGCGTGTGTTTCTGAGCCAGCAGGTTTTGGGTTGCCAGGTCCGTCTTTTTTGTAATTTCAGCTACTTGAAATAATGACGTTCTCTGGATCCATCAACTGGATCAACAGGACGTGAGGGCCCCTAACCCGGGTGGCCGTGCCGCAGCTGGCGGGCGCGGCGCGTTCCTTCCCGGGATGCGTAAGCTGTTACGCCTGGGTCCCGTTGCTGCTCCTGGCCCAGGGCTGTCCACAATCCAGCCCGGGCTGAGCGGGATCTCGGGGTAGGCCAGTGGGAACTGCGGGACCGGGTACTACCACGACATCTCTTGCGCCGTGGAGGGAGGCGAAGCTCTTTTGGCTCCCTTTACCTGGTTCCCCGCGGCTTTTGTGAAGCGTTTTCCTACCCGATCCCATTGTTCTTGGATTTTGTTACAGTTTGTTCGATGAAAGCGAAGAGGGAAAGAAAAAGAGGAGAGGTGCAGGACAAAGAAAGGAGAAATTGGCCGGCAACACAGCTATGTCCAGATCAGTGAATAGAGAGAAAATTTCATTGTCTGAATCTTTAAATGGACTGAAAAAGGAAGATAGGCGCTTGTTCTGCGTCCTTACACTTTGACAAAGCACAGCACGCATGACAGCGTCACCCGTTGCCAACGTTTCTCCTTTTGAGATGAGCATTTTCTACTGGGAAATATAAAATATTGGCTGCATTTCATGAGTTACGAGAAATATACGTTTCACTTGAAAAACATACCCTTGTTTGTGGTTTTATGTAGACGATTTGAAAAGGTGGATTTCAGAAGCCTAATTGAGCATTTGCTGTCTCTGTGTACATTTTACACTCCACTTGGTGAGAACAGAGAAATGTGGCTGCTCAGGCTTACTTACAGTTTAGCTCTATTTCATCCTCTCGTCCGTTCAGAAGGTGACGGCACATTTGGGTAGCCAGCTCACCCGGGAAGCTCGGCGCAGAGGTGGAGAGCAGCTTCTGGTGGTTCGTTCCTGAGAGGTGCCTCCAATCGCAAAATAACTGACTTACCCTTGTTGCCACGAGGTCTGATATGATTCCGCATGAGTAATTTTCCACCTATTTTACCACTTAGGGGCTGGAAAAGCATCATTTCGTCAACGACCCTGCAGCTCAGCTGCCATTTTCCCGTGAATTCTCACTTAGCCGCACTTTAAGACAAGCCCTTAGACGTTGCCTAATGTGCTTCCCTTCCTGGCCTAAATTTTGAGAGACTTCGTGAACTGTTTGAGGATCGCATTGTCAACCAAAGAAGAATCGCCTTTCAAAAATGGTTCAACAATATTTTGATAACTATTCACGTTTGCTACAGGGCTGTGGGAACTGAAGCGGTGAATGGGTATTTATTAGTGCGTGTACGCTTCTGATCGTGATCTCGGGAATTATCCTCTCCCATCTCCTTGCAGCTCTCTGCAGTTATGGGGTTTGTTTCAACGGTGGAAACTGCGTCGAGGGATCTTCGCAGCTCTGTCACTGCTCCTCTGGTTTCCAAGGACCTCGCTGTCAGTACGGTAAGCAGGCTTTTCAAATTCTTCCTTTAATTTTGAGTCGGAAGTGGAGAGGATAAAGAGCGAGGGATGCCCCAATATATTTTTTTATCCTAGCCGCTGTTTTATCTGCAAAACTGCAATAATCTGCTCTCTACTTTTTTTGGCCACTGTTTGTAATGCTTGGGGAACTTGGACGTTGGGAAAGGAAATGCTTATCGTGGCTTGCTGTGAAACACAGCTCCGTACTGTACAATAGCCTTTATTCCTGGCTGCCATCAGCAGAGGGATTTGCTGGAATCGGAGAAGGAAGCTGATTAAAGTTGGGTCAAACAAAGAAACCCTGGGGTCGTGGCCTGTGGAGTGAAGCTCAGCCTGGGGGAGCGTGGCAATGGGCTGCCACATCAGAAAGGAAAATAGTTAAGCTCTGACTAGCTGGATCAGTTGTATCTTTGGCTCGGCTTTATTTTGGGGCTGCTAAGCTTTATTTAATTAACCTTCGTGCAATATACAAATTCTCTCTTGAAGGTTATTGAGTTTCCTGCGTTCGGTAATTCAGAGATGTTCTGATTTGGTAACGTGATAGTCTATAGCAAGCAACTGCTAAAAGCTGGAATAGTTCTCCGTGCCTCGTATTTGTTAAGAGAAAACGTGCCTCGTGCTGTTGTAGAGAGAAATGTCTGTCCCTTTCTTCCCTCTAACTGCTGCCTCTGCAAGGTACAGGGCAGTAACAGTTACTCAAACTGTCTTTCGATGATACTGGTTTGTAACAGCAAATTAAATAATAAGACTTTTTTTTTTTTTTTAAGCGTCTGTAAGTGTATACCTCTTCCTTCAGAGACATGAGGTTCCTTGCTCTCTCTGAAAAGGAGGTGGGTGTATGGAGGTAGGGGAGCTGACACTGGAATAGTCTTCAGCAGGAGCTGGTCGCTTCCCAACAAAAGTGCTGTTGACTTTAGGCTCTATTTGTTCCTTGCTCTGTCTTTAATATGTATGGATAACTGGAGTTGGAGCTGTGTCTGTTACAGTGGGAGGCTTTCCTAGGACTCGGCCGGGTCGGTGCCTTGTGTGTGGCGCTTCCGAGTCCCCGTGCCCCGTGTTGCGGTGGTGTCCCGAGTTCTCAGTCGGGCGATGAAGCGATTTCCTTGGTGAGAAGAACTCAACGGACCGGCGTCTGGGGGGACGGCGTGGCTTTCCGCTTCTCTTGAGCGACGTGGCGGGAGCAGTCCGCAGCCCGCCGCGGGGACTGCCGTGCCCTGCCCACCCGCAGGAGGGTGCGCGTTTCCCCGGGCTCGGCTTGGCGCTGCCGGAGTCGGGTCTAGCGCTGCGGAGCCTTGCCCGGCCCCGGCTGGCACCGCCGGGCTGGCACCGCTCCTGCCGGCCGGCTGCGGCCGCGGGAGGCAGAGCGATGCCCAGAAAACGAAGCAATCCGGCTTTAATCCGCCGGTTGCTCAAAGCCCTGTGGTTGTTTTAATGCTAACGGGTTGCACGCCACGTTTTAAGTAAGGTCAAGAGGGTGCTGCTGAGTAGAAAAACGATTTGCAGTTTGTTCTGCTTTTTTTGCTTTTGGTTTCTACAATAGTCACGCTGCAGACCCAATAGTAACGCGAGTCCAAATTCTTTATCCCCCCCAGTGACGTTCTCCTAACTGCGGTCTAAACGTTGCTTCCCTCCCATCCTTTGACCCCCGAAGGATTGGAGCGTGGCTGGGTCTTGGAGGTGTACGTGATCCTGCACTGCTGCTTAGGTTCATGTTTGCACATGTTACGGGGTTTTCTAGGAAATAAGGAGTCCTGAAATTGTCCCTGCAATTTTTTCGTCGTAGCTTCTCTCGTACAAATTAATAAAATAAACGTTGGGCATTTTCCTGTGCAGAACCTGAAAGGTAAGAAACATTTTCACATTTGGAAATGTTTAGCAATTCCCACAATTACAACTGGTTGCAGTTTTGAAGGTAAGGCACGCATTTCTGAGACCCCCTCAAGTGTTTTTTTGAAAGGGAAATGACGGGCTTATTTTGGAGGGGAAGAAAATACATCTGTAGTCGCACTGACGTTACCCGCCTCGGTAATGAGGGACCCCAAGTCGGTGCTTTGGGTCTTAAGAGGTCAGGCCGTGGAGGGCTGAGGATCAGCTTTTATTTTTCTGCAGGACCAGCAAAGGAGGGCGACAGCACGGTGGTGTGCGAGCCCTCGGGGTGGGGTGCCGCCTTCGCACGCCCCCCCGGGGCCGCTCAGGAGAGGGGAGGAAGGCGGGGGGCAAACGGGGCAGGAGGGGAGCGCCGCGAGCACTGCGGTGGGGCACAGCTCTCCCCCCGCGTTACCAGGTCCTTGGTGCAAGAAGCCTTTCCCCTCTTCTGGGGGAGAGGATGCTCTGATCAGATAAGAGGTGGCTGTTAGTCAGAGAAGTTGGAAAATGGTAGTCCCTGGTTAAAAATCAGGTGTGGGGTAGCCTCCAATAGTTGCAGTTTGGGCAATCATGTAGAGCATGACAGCGTTTGAGCCTTTTGGAAGGGATAAATAGAGGTAGCAAAAAAAAAAAAAGAGAGAGAAAAAAAATTCCAGGATTTTTCTGCCGATTAACAAAGCGTGAGTTGGCTACGCCGTGGTTTTCACTTGTCTTTCTAAGCAATTCTGGCTTTATTTTAATTCTTTTAAATTCTGAATCAGTTGGCTGTTGAACTGTTCTCTCAGGCTAGTTTGCCTTTACGCTGATGTTTTGGTGCGTGCCTCTATTTGGAACCTGGAAGCAAAGAACCAAACTGTAAACCTAGATTAAAATAATAGTAAGGAAGAGCTTTTGAAACGTACTGATTTTCTGATCTTTATTTTGAACCTTTGAAATGTCTTTCCTCATAATACGTTTTAAGTGGCAGCTCAGAGGAGCTCCTTATCTGATTCGCTCGTCTCTAATATGCCTGTCAAATTCTAAATAATTGTCTGAAATCCTGAATACCTGTGGTCAGATCCTTACCTTCCATATTTTGGCAGAGCAGTGGGGATGGGCTGCGTTACAGCAAATGAGGGATGGCCAAGGGTGTGCAAATTATGGCTCTGCTACCTGCACTTAAAGGAAGAAACCACACCAAACTCTTTATTTTGGAGCCAGCTAATTACAGGCAACAGGGGAGACTGTGAAATAGAGTGGATAAATCATTCTCCGTGCTGCTTACCCTCAGTTTATAAAGTGTTAATTGTTCTATTGCCTTCTCCAACGGCAAAGCCCGGCTGAACTGGGAGCATTCCTTTGCGTTTGCAACCTCAAATTATTTTCATTCCCGAGTGATTTATGGTTGGCGCTCAGGGCAAAAGTCACCCCCTGACATCCCCTTCTGCTGGGCCAACGCTTTGCTCTTTCCGAGGCCCGTTGTTTGTAAACATTGCAAAGGCACCCTTGTCCCGCTTCCTTCAGCGAATCCGCCCGGACTACCTGGTCACTTTGAGGGCTGGAAGGAAGGAGACGGCCCTTTGAAAGCTCAGCCCCAGGTAGGATGGGCTGCCTGGCTCAGGAATTCCACTGCTTCCCTTGGCTCCTGCTGAAGCGGTGGAAAACGTAACGTGATCAATACCAGTTCGTATCCTCAGTGAATTTTTTGGAGAGGGCGCATGGTGGACGTGGGAGACGCCAGCACGTTGGCAGGAAGAGTGGTTTGTCTTCTTGGGGTACCGCTCCGTAAGCCTCGGCCACTCCTGGAGGCAAACCCCAGCCCACCAATGCAGACTCTGCAAATGATGGAGCGTTTTCATCACCTGCAGACAAAGGAAACATAGATATAATAGCCTGGGGATAGTGTTCGTTTTGCAAGACAAGTTACTTTGCAAACATCTTTCTAGATGTCTTCTAGGTTTTCAGAGTCTTGTTAACCTTTGTTGTCATGCTGCTTTTAGACAGGTTGCTCCTGAAAAGCTCAGGAGGACCAATGAAAATGCTGTATTAGCCCTGGCTTGCAGAAAATGGACTTTTTTTTGTCTGTTTCTTGATGCTTTTCATTATTTATAGCATTTTCCAAAAGCCACGATCCTTGCCACAGAGAGTGTGCTGATTAAGGATGCAGGAAGATCCCAGCCACAAACTCATCCTTCCCTTCATCTTAATTTCTTACTGACTACTGTAAACAATTTTTCTTGGTAAATACTTCTTTTGACAAATTTCTGGTGGAAACCTAGTTGTCTGGATTCTCACCCTCTTTTGCTGTTAAAAATACTCTGGGTGGTTAAATTCTGTGCTGGTCAGTCAACATTTGTGCTGGATTTTAATGATAGGATGGGAGGCTGCTTCAGAGAAGACAGCTTTGGGGAAAGATGTGTCATGGTTAATCAGTGAATCATTTTTTCTCATCTGTCACCTATAAAAGAAGCTATCCTGGTATTGGAGATGATGATACCTTCTTGAGAAATAGTTCCTCAAAATGGAGCTGTGTAGCATTTGGCCGGGATGAATCTGAATGTGCTTTGGAGGGCTTCTGACGAGGCTATTCAATGAAAACAATGGGAAGAAAACCCAGAGGGAATGAAATTGCTCCGCGGCGGTATTCCATGGTGTCGTTTGTCCTCCAGAAATCTCTGCATCTGACCTCAATGGTATCACTTTTCTTTTCTGGAAAGAAATACAGATGTGTTTGTTTTAAAGGCAGGACGTTCTCTGTCCTGGCCAGACCGTTATCATACCTTTCAGCATGGGATAGTTTTACTGGCCAGCCTGGAGCAGCAGCGATCCTGTGTTTACCCTGGCTGGAAAACAGGCGGTACCCAATCAGTCTGGCTTCCAGGGGTGAGATGCTGTCCTTCCCGCTCTCCTGAGCTGTTGAAAGTGATAATGTTTGAGCACTCTCCGGCTGCATTAAATCACCTCACGTGGAGGGCAGACCTCTCAGTAAGGCTGTGTGAGCTCTTTCAGGAGGGTCTGCAGTACATCTCGTTTACCCCTCTGGATTTCAACGCCTTTTCTGTTGCCTCTTGCATCTTGGAGGCTTTTTGATCCTGTGAAGTGCTGTCAGTGTAGAGGTTTGTCTTCTTTTCTCCCTGCTGCAACGTGGCATTGCCTCCCTGCCGTAAGCGGGGCTTCGCTGTGCAGCGACCCAGGGGAAGAGGCTGAGCCGAACAAATATTACAGTGACTGTTTCTGAGCTGAGGAAGTAGCTGTGTTGTCCCGAACTCCTTCGTTATCTTCCCCGTCTGGTAGATGAAAGGGTTGTAAATGGAGTGTTTGAGGTTTGGTTTGGGCTGAGGCTCTCTTTAGGAGCTCCCTTCTTTGAGCTTGGATGTAAATGACCTTTCTGTACGGGGCTCGTTGCTGGGAGGGAGGGGGTGTCGGAGAACCTGGGCTCTGCTCCAAGCCTGCCTTGTCTTCCCAGGGATCCTCGGACCACCCGACGCTTCGGGGTCCAGTTTTGGCGAACTCGGCGTACCCGAGCGAACGCGGCGGAGCGGCTCCCTGCGTGGCTCCGGCAGCACCCGAGACCTCGGCGTGACGGGGGGGTCGCGCGTTCGTGGCGGGGACCGGCCAGCCGCGGGACGGGGAGCGTAAAGGCTGTTGTTATTTGCATCTCGTACTGTAAATTGGCTGCTTGGCTTCAACGTCTGCTTACTGAAAACTTGACGGTGGAGTGGATCGTTTCAGCAACACTCAGGCTTTGGGGGCTCTTGTGTGGGCGCTTTGCTGCGCTGGAGGGACGGGACCCGTCCTAATTAGCCCGGCTGCATTTTGAAGGATCGGCCAGACCAAATCTTCTTTAGCTTTGCACAAAGGAGAGGTCAACTGTAAGCGAGCAGGGCCGGTGATTAGCGTCTGCTTTTGCAAGGCCAGCTGAAATGGCTTTGCCGCAGCTTCAGGAGACCATTATTGTGTCTCTTTTATAGCACTTCCCTCATTTACACGAGCACTTGACGTGCCCTTAGTGTTGTTTGACTGACTAATGACCCTATTCCTCCTGCTAATCTCTTCGAGCTGTTCAGTTGGAAGCCTTTGGGGTGCGTTAGGGCACGGGGCTGCTTGGGCGGAGGGCTGGGAGAGAGGGGTTGCTGCAGCCTCGCCAGGCTGGAGGGGATTTTCCGAGAGGAACACAGGACTGCAAAGCACTCGAAGGCCTTGAAGCCAGAACGGGAAAGGTTTTGTCTTTGGAAGCAAAGGAAAGCACCTTGTAGACTCTTCTTGGATCCAGGAGCCAGATGCTTCTTTCCGCGATGGAAAGACACCGCCAGCGAGCCTGCACGTGCGATGACGCTTGTTTGGACTCGGGTGACTTCCCTGTCCAAGGGGACCCCAGTGCCGATTTCAGAATGACAGTAGCGAGATATTGTGTTCGATGTTTCACGGGTTTACAGTTCACAAGGCAGATTTAAAATCCATCTGCGGGATTACATAGCAGCAATTGTTCTTCAGCCGCCGGTTTATTGGAGAGAATCCACTGTTAATAATACCAGGGCTAAATTAAGCAGAGCACTTCTCCTCCAGCAGCCAAGAAGTCCGAATACTTTTATTTGCAAATGGCCTCCTGATTCAAAGGTTTTAGCCTTCTGCTGGGGAGGGGAGAAGAGCCCGAGCCCAGAGGAGATTTCTGCCAGTGTGCGGCATTGCCGTGCAGCTCTGCCGGCCGGGATTTTCTCTTTTCTTGGCTCAGGAAGGCAGCGGAACAAGGGTGGCTTGTGCAGAGCTCTGCTTCGTCCCGCGCTATCTGCTTGTCCATCAGCCAAACGTTAGGTATTTAATAGCTGGCAAACAGGTAGCGCTGAACTCTTTGAAAAAGTTAGTGAGAGGAAACAAGCCAAGGCTATGCAGGGGCTTATTCAGTTGAAAAAACAAAAATCTTTTTTGAAGTGAGTTTTGAAGAAATGAGAAAATGTGCTGAAGCTGGGGGAACAGCTGGGGCTGTACCTGCGAAATAAGTTTCCTTGTGCTTCTATCCGTTGGGTGTTCTGGGTCCGGCGTCCTTCACCGAGACGCGCAGCGTGGCGTTCATCGCGAGCTTCCTGGCACGGCCTCGGTTTTCCGAATCTGGATGTAAATGCAGGGCAATTACCCTATGAGTAACTTCATAGTTCATATGATTTGCGTTTCTAAAGGTTAACTGGAGTACGGCAAGCAGCCTTTTGGATGTACGCTCTCACATTTAAAGTTGTCCAGCTTTGTCCAGCTCCGTCGCCGAGTGATGTAGCATGCACATAGGCAAAACCACATTTGTTTAAAGGAATGCGATAGCGGGTGAAAAAGAGTCTAAAATCTTAAGGGCTTTAGTGAATTGGAAATATGTCTTTCTGTGTTCTTTTCAAGCTTTCCTTGGGTTGAACTCAAGAATTAAGGATTTCATTATCACTTGAGAGAGATGATTATATTGGGTGAAAGAAAATATATGGCTCAGGTACTTCAGATGACTTGTAGCCCTCTGCTTAGATTTTAGCCGATAAATGAGAGAGGAATCCCATCGCTGACGTTGCAGCGGTTTGAGATTTTCATGCAGATCTTTACCGCTCCTCGCGTTAAGATCTGTCAGTGGTAAGAAAAGCTCGGAGGGAAACTGCTGGTTGTGCCACCTGGAGCAGACCAAATCTACGCTTTGTTTTGAGGGATTCGTACCTCAGGCCTAGTCATGTGAAGTACTGGGTGCTGTCTTCAAAGCGATGCATGCTTTCCCTTTAGTGAGGACCGACGCTCCTCAGCACCTCCCGTGATCGCCTCCTTAATTATTACAGTGCCAGTACCATGGGGAAATGTCAGGCCCCGCTCTAATCTCCCTGCAAGGATTTCCGCGAATGTTTGCAGCCAGCTGTGACCAATTAGAAAGGGGGGTTGCGTTTGCAAAACCTCAGCGACTTGCGAAGTGGAGCTAGGGGTCTGAAGAGCTTTACATTTTTGAGAGCTATGTACTCTAGGCTATGTATTTTCTTCTCATAAACTGTCTGTTGCAAGTCAGACTGTAAGCATGGAGGTGAGTCGAGGGATATTTATATAGGAGAACAGATTATTTTCCAAGCAATGAAAAATACTGCAGTCTCAAAACGGCCCACTGGGATCCCATCGTGTAATTGGTAGTAAGAGGAATTCGATACATGAATGCCAAGTAGGCTGAATTAATGCCGAATCCTTGGACCGTTACTGGAGAGGACGAGACCATCCCCCAGGTCAGGTAGCCAAGGGCCATCCCAAGCTTACAATTGCTCACCCAGCTGGTTGGGTTCTTGAAATGAGAGGGAACAACAACAAACCGTAGCCCGGTCTGCTCTGTG
The DNA here is from genome assembly GCA_035590195.1 of Aviceda cuculoides. Taxonomy (NCBI): domain Eukaryota; kingdom Metazoa; phylum Chordata; class Aves; order Accipitriformes; family Accipitridae; genus Aviceda; species Aviceda cuculoides. The sequence continues at coordinate 1,109,425 of JAVJGG010000001.1, forward strand.
CAGAAGCACCGTTCCTGGAGGCACGTCCAAGATGCGCCTCACCTTTCTCCTGCCGCGGCCCTTAGCGGCTCTCCCTTTTGCCTTTGGCTGTTTTGCGTTGTGGAAGAGAAATGACCCAGGGCAGCTTAACTCTCAGGACCTGTCATCTTCCGTTGTTTTCTGGGGATCTCGCGAAAATTGGCGGTGCGGGGATCCACGTTGGCCGCAGGCACAAGGGAACAGGTTCCAGCCAAAATAGGCGGCTTAGTGAGTGAAATGAGGAGTGACGGCCAAAGTAGAAAAGATAAGCATTGCTGCAAACCTTCCTGGAATTTTTAGGATTGATTTATGCTTAAATATATAGTACGGTCTGTAATAAATCATCAGCATGCTATGCTTTCAAACTCTGGGTTTGGAAAGGTTGGTGAAAACGTTGTTTTATTCGTTGTGTGCTGCCTTCTCCAAGGCACCTTTTTGAAGCGGTGTTCTCTAGCAGGTGATAACATCTTTTCACCAGCCTCTGAAACTCCTTCCCTCCACCTCAGCCACAGGTTTTCTTTTAATTTTTGTTTCGTTTGTTGTGTTTCAGTCTGTTTCCTCTCCTTTGCTGTATGGTCTCAGTGCTAGAGTATAATTTGTGTAATAATTCAAGAAACAAACATATGTTGAGATTCCTGTCATTACAAATACTTTTTTCTTCTGGGAAGCTGCTTGGAGGATTCCTGCTCCAGAGTTTTACTTAATGAGAGTTACGTGAGGAAGGGAGGACACTATCCGTATATCACTGATCCAAGTTCAAGCACTTGTGCGTTCCTGTTGTGCAATGCAGTTTTTTTTCTTGGGCTGAAGCTCACTGGTGTGAGCAGCCCTAACCCGAGCTAAGCTGTTTGATAATGGAAGAGGAGGAAAATCTCCCACTGACAACCCCTGCAAACAAATCAAGGGCGGCACCAGCCAGCAAAGGAGTTTGTTCCAGTGACTTTTTACTGCTAGGTATGTTACCAGATCCAAACGGAAAATGGTATCTCTGAGAAGGGGAACCCTCCTTCTCCTCAGACTGTGGCACAGGTTCAGAGAACAAGCTCAGTTTGTTTGCGCCTCTGCAGCTCTTTTATCCTCAGGTTTCCCGTGTGCTCAGCTTGTGTTCACCGACTACAGCTGTGTTACGGTTTTCTATTAATACCGTAGCGCATATATACATGTATGCATGTATATGAACGGTAGGACATCATAGTACGTACATGGGTTATAGTATATGAGTACTGCCTGTAGCTAGTATTTAAAAGTAGGTGTTGCATTTTAACAGTCCCCTCGCTGGAAACACGGAAACGATTTGTGGTGCAGTGTCCGTTTATCCGACCAGGGAATCTTTCTCTTTCTAGCCAGAGATAAGCGCGCAGACCCTTCAGGCACAGCCAGTGCCCCACGCTGCGTAGGAAGCCAAGCCCCTGCCCGCTCCTCTCCCAGTTATCGCTGTCCTGGCTCGCCAGATGCGATCTGCGTCCGGTGCTCTTACTGGTAGCGGCGGCATTGGCACCGTCTTCGAGTCCGTAGGGAAGTGGTTGGGGAACAAGCCGTGCCATGCAGGGGCTGGAGCCGCAGTGGGGTCTTCAGGCCCCGTGGCTGGTTTCCCCCTGCCCGGGAGCGGGGCAGGAGGGCTGGCGGCTGGAAGCAGGCGCACGGCGAGCGTTGGCCAGCAGAAGCAGCTCTAGACCGAAAGGAAGGTCCAGGCGAGCCTTGCTATGGTGGGGCAAGATTTCCCGGTCCCAGCGCGGCTGCTTTCCTCCCAGACGTGCTTTACTTTATGGGACTCCAGTTTCTTGTGGTTCAGCTGGCGCACACAGACACATGTGCTGTATCTAGCTGTGCAGACGGTTTTTCTTTGCATAATTCAGCGTTCGTGGGGCCTCCGTAGCCCCTTTACGTTCCCATCGGCTACAGGGACACCTGTTAGAGCCTCAGCCTCTATAAGGCAGCCAAAGAGCTGTTCTGAAGGCCAACAGGTGTTTCTAGTTTGCCGTACGTGAATGCCTATTAACTGTCTTTCTTCCCGCCTCCCCAAGCAAATAAAACCTGCAGTTGGATCTGGAAATCCTCCACTCAACACCAGAGCAGCAGGTGGCCCTGCACGGGGGTGCCAAGAAGTCCAAATGAGCTCCCTTCTCCACGGCGGGCCGTCTAGCACGCTCACGGGCTAGACGCCGGGGCTGCTGGCCTTTAGCCGATCGCTTAAGTAACGCCTTTGTGTTTTCCTTTCCATTTAGTCTGGGACACTAGCTGCAAAGCCTGGCAAGGCACAGCTTTTCGGACACTTTCGTACCCGTACGTAACACTGTTGGCCTTTGTTTGCCTGTAGCAGCGCAGGTCATCGGGCAGGCTGGTCCAGCTCCGTTTGCGTAGAGTCGGCGGCAGGGGCGGCAGGTTTTGATCTTTTTCATCCTACTAAGTGCACCCGCCTTGCTTGGATGCCTTCAGTCCAGGTTTCCAGGCTTCTCCGAGAGGTCTTGCAGGTGGCAGAGACTCAAAACGTGTGTATCATTGATTTGAGGCAGGACTCTGCTGCAGGTGGGCTGTGCTAATACAACTGAACGGTGACGGCAAAGAAGTAGAAGAGCCCGTGTTTACAGATTAAAATAGGGTTTCTTTTTCTTCAGTGATTTAAGTGGCTCGCTTAAAGACTGGATAGATCATTACCAGAGGTCCAAACCAGCTCTTGGCTCTTCTAGCCAGGAGCTGGTTTGAATCATTGGTAATAGAAGTCAGTTATGCTGATTCATGGTCCTAATCTGATTGTCGGAGATCAAAGGGCCAAAATAATGCTGTCCTGTGTAATAAATGCGAGCCATCGGTGGGGTGCTGGGCGCCTTTCGCTGGTTTAACGATCTAGTGTGCAGTGGATAAAGGGGGCGGGTGGGTCTTAAGCTGTTAAAGAGAATCCAGGGGATATTGTGCCTTTCCTCAGCATACCGTTGTGTTTTGTGAGGCATACTGGATTTCAGTACGGCAGATGCTGAGATAATGGATGCCAGATGTATGTCATTAGAGGATACCTCTTTTTACCAGCTGCAAATTGTCCGTCACTTCCTCTACTGTACATTTTCATCCTGAGAAGCTTGAATTCCCACAACTTACTGATATCACAGATGTTATCAGGCTTCTCTTTAACTGATAAGTAATGGGCTTGTGCAGCCCAAACCAATCACATGTGGAAAAGTCAAATAATGTATTATGATTTGTATTTGTTCAGGACCTCAGCTGCGATTTGCCTTGATAAACTTGCCCGGAAAATTATCTTCTACATTTAACTTGTAAAATGAATCCCTAGAAAACTCCCAGGATTTAAGTGAAAGAATGCCAGAGATGGTTTTGTACTTATGTGAGAATAAGACATGGCTTTTCACTTTACAGTCTCTAGCGTAACAGGATACGCTCTTTAAAAATGCACATTTTTAAACTGAAGAAACGGGTAAGAAGAGAACATTAAGCCGGGAAGACAGGGTGAATACAGAATGCATCATGGCGTATCTAGGGATAAATTAATTTTGGAAATATTCGTACTTTACATGGGGTTTTAATCAGAAGGAATCTGAGGTTTATGAGAGATTTCATATGTGGGGTTTGATACATCTCCATAGTACACTTATTTAGTTCTGTGAATATGCCACTTTCTAAGCCTTTGGAAGTTCATTCCTTCCTGCATGTAGTCCCCAGACAGAATGCTTCGGGAAGTCATTTTCCCGTAACGGTTTGTGAGGTAATTTTTTTTCAAACCTAGAAAAGAAGGTTCGTCGTAAGTAAAACAATGCCTCCGACTTCCTCTCCTGAAAACTTTCTGCTGCCGTTAACACCCTCCTCCTGGGCTGAACGGCCGTCGGGGCCCCGGCCGGTCCGGGAGGAGGAAGGCGGGAGCTCCGCGCTGCGCCGGCGGCGCTGGAAGCTGGCGGGATAGCTGCACGGCGCGCCCGCGGCCAAGTTGCAGGAGATAAGGGGGAAAAAAGGGCTCTGGCCTCTTGAAAGGAAAGTGTTCGGAGGTGTTTGTACCACCATTTTCTGTTCTGCCGTACGGAAACTTTCCGTAGTCGGAAATGCAGCACCTTTCTCGTGCGGTGTATTGGCTTTGACCTTTTTTTAATGTAACAGCGGAAAGCGGTGATATTTGAAATGCGTAGGAGAAACAGATGTAGAAAACGATTTTTGGGAAACAGCAGGTCAGGTTAATTTTTCTGGTTGAAAATGATTTAGGGGTCATGCGCCTCCATTACGGTCAGGGAAACTGCCCTGAATTGCACAGCGGAATGCTTACGCCTAGCAAGTAAATACATTATTTCCGCCTTCGTTTTTCCTGGTTGCTCAGGATCTCACCTCATTAATAGTGAAGATTTTGGAATGTCAAGTATCTGGAGTATCTGGGTATCAGAGCCGTACAATAGATCTCTGTGGCAGGCGGTCACTGAACTCCCATCTTTCTGCGTGGAGGTGTTTGGTTTATTGCTAATTCTGAGCCTGCGCAGTGCAGTGACTGTCCCTGTCGAGCAAACGTCTTCAAACTTAAACAACTGCTTCTTCAAGAAGGTGAATTTCAAGTTTAAAACGTTACATTTGCGCTTTGTTTTTTTCAACTTGTGAATTCAACAAGAAGCAAGTAGCGATGACCCTTTCATTAGAGACAAAAGGAAGTGTGTATAAATGTCTTTTGTGGCTTGGCAGTAAACTTGCTGAGGACAACATAAAACGTGCTCATTAAATGTTCTTTAAACAGTATTGCTTTTTGTTTTCAGAAGCAATGTGATGTTTCATCCCCCCATTAATTGCCTAATACCAATTATGGCATAAACAAGCCATTTGCTATTGTAACTTTTTCAATTTATTTTTCAAAGTTCTTACTCTTGACACCTATTATGCTGCTGGGAACTTGAGTGGCTTTTGTAGTGAAATATAAATAATGAGATCAGTGATCAATAGTTGTACATAGACTATCCTGTACTATAAATGTTAACTGCGGCTCTTGAGAACCTTACAAAATGCTTCCCCCCTTGGATGCTTTGTCATATTGAACTTAATTGTATGGAGACAAAGAGGCTAGGAGAAGATTATTTTTTCCCAGGGACTTTGCAGTTCTTCAGAGTCAGACGTGTACTGCCCATTGTGCGTTGGTGGCCGAGGGAGCAAGCCTCAGAAGAGAGGTACTCTTTGCGTTAGTGTTGCACGCAATCAAAATTCTGCAAAGTGCCTAGGAAGGCTGGGCAAAGAAAGGCTGTCAGAGCTGACCATTCTGGTTATAACCCTTCCGCCTGAGATCATAATCTTCTTTATGGTATTTCAGCACTTCTGACTCTGTTCCAGCCAAAAAATTGAGGTTGGCTGGGAGGAGCAGCTGATAGCCAATGCTTCAGAGCTTTGAAAGACGCTTGCTTTAGCATTCCTTTTGAATAGAGAGTGTGTCTCCTGGAGCTTCTTATCCAGATGAGTAAGTTTAAACCTGATTGGGGAAATACCTGAATGTCAAACCAATTCTTCCCGTGCCTGTACCTCTCGTTTCCTACTTTGGTAGCAGATACGTCGTCAAGTTATCTCTCCAGCTGAGCATTCTCTCTGCCAGGTCATCCTCAGTGTCTGCTCGATACGGTTTTCATCAAAGCTTTTGGCTTTAAAAAAGGCCATAAGTCATATCTGGAAGTCTCACTGTAATTCACATTCTCTTCTGTCAGCCTCTTAAGCGGTCCTGCCCGGCACGGTCAGCAGCTGGAGGAGCTTAACGTGAGTGCCCTGTGAGACTGCAGTAGTTACTATGATCAGCTACTCGGAGGAGCTGTCAAATCGCCGATTTTGGACCATTTGGGGCTAGCCCAGAAGCATCAGTTAATTGGTCAGAGAAGGGATATTCAGCAGATTTTAAGCTTTTGTTTTTAGGATATCTTTGTTACTAAGTTATTAAGCTTTTCTTGGACACTTCTGTTTGTATGCTGGTTACGGTTTAATTTGCATTATTTATATTTGTGTGCAATAACAAAGATAGCCGTCGAACACATTTTTAGGACAACACTGTATGAGAGCTAGTGGTTCTGCTTTCTGGTTTGTTTTTAAGCAAAAATAAGAGGGTTATGTTGTTTGCGTTGTTAGGGGCAGACAGATTTATGGGTTCTCTATCAGACTGGATCCTCCTTCTCGTGGGGAAAGGCCAAATCCAATGACCGAGAACTTAGACGAAAACCTCGGGATTTTACAGGCATCCATTAGGATGCTTCTCTTTTGAATTCTCTGGAGAGTCTGGGCACGACATGTTTGTAACGATACCTGGAGCTTTGCTAAATTACAAGTGCACCTAGTTTGTTCACAGAAAGCATTTTTCTTGAAATTCGCTGGACTACACTCATTTTGCAACACCGTCGTAAACAAAGGCAGCTGTATTTCACTGGTATCTCTGGGGGGGGAAGTGGAATTGTGATTCGTGGATGCAGCATTATAGGCGAAGAATAATTTTGTTAAAATCAATGCTTCGTTTCTTTTTTAAATGAGAGGAGAAGAGAACTTTGATTTCTTTATCCTGGTTAGCCTTCAGCTTGACTGCAGGTGTGTGGGAGAAACAAGCGTCGGTGCCGATGTCATGTTCCAGGAGAGCGAGGGCCACAGATGAGCAGTACTCTGCAACATGCACGTAACAGCTAACAAAGCCACTAACAGACTCGGATGCATTAGGCATCACAGCTAGAAGGACTCGTGAAGTAGGTGCGTCTTTTGGTGTTTCAGCTGGAGAGGTCGGAACGGCAGGTTACGTGACTTGGCCGAGGGAAGGCAACGCGGCGAGTCCGGGGCGTATCTGGAGCCCAGATCTCCCAGCTCCCGCTGCACGTGCGTCTGGCGCTCAGACCAATTCACTCGTCTTCAGCCCCTGTCTGAACTCTCTACAGCTTAGCCTGTTGCAACAGCATTTCTTTTGAACCCTCCAACTAGGTTTTGATAATTTTTTCCTTGATTCTGTGTGGATCTCACTGGCTTTGGGTCGGGGCGATGTAACTGGGGAGAACAACGCTGGCTGCTTTGCTGCGAGAGCGGGAGGCATAACCAGGCTCCGTTCAGAGGCACCGTGCCGTGGGGACACGCAGCTGAAGATCACCAGCTGCCTGGTGAGCGCAGAGCTTCACCCTGGCACGGGCTCCTCTGCAAGAAGCAATTAATAACGGGACGGGACTGCTGCTGACATTCGCACCTTCGTACACTCAGCCTTGGCCAACGCGTCCGTGATCTCATGGAGCTGAGGTCACTTCGAAGACTTGGAAACTTCGAAGGAAGTCTCTTCAGCTTCTCCATGAGAGGAATACAGGTTCTTTCCCGGGAGAGCCATCTTCCCGTCTTTCCATGAAGTGCACTTTTGGCCATACAGTGGGGGAAAAAAAAAAAAAAACATCAAACACCGGCCCGTTTGTTGAGCTCCCGAAGGGAAGCTTTGGAAGGCCTGCCAAGCGCAGTATATTTTTATATTGCATCCATTATACAAGGTGTCAGAAAAGAATTCTCGTCATGATGGAGAGATATTTATAGTCCATAAGGTTTTATGGCAGACGTTGAGAGTCTAAGATTACTCTCGCTGAGACTAGTCGGACTGGTGCCTCTGACTTCAGTGGGAGCAGGTCTTTAGAGTGTGCGGGCAACTTTCGTAGAGAAATAGCCTGGCTGGATGGTGTCACCCGTCCCACCTCTCTGTCTCCTGAGGACCTCCAGGAAGACAAAGGGAAAACTTGCTAAAATTGCAAATGAATTGGGCATGGCAGTAGAGAGCGAGGACGGCAGTAGAAACCAGCGACAGAGTATAGGAACGGGCAGAAAGAGGAGGATGTCCCTGGAGATGTGGGCTGAAGTCTGGATGCAGCTTGCAATGGGCAGGAAGCTAAGGAAACAGGGAATCATACGGCTTGGATAGGAATAAATGTGTGCATTCTGAGTGGAGTAAGAACATTTGATGAAAATCTTTGTCTCGTGCCTTAACGGAAGCTGCGTGGAAGATACCCGGCACAACTAGTGATGCATATGGAAGTACTTTCAGATCTGCGTAGCTGTTTTCTCTTGAAGATGTTCCTTCCTCCGGAACATTTGCAGAGCCTAAAGAAGTAACTCGCGCTGATCCGGCCGGTATTTGCGATCCCGACGAGCCCTTCGCTTCTGCTTTTCAGTGCAGATGAAGAGGTCACAGATGTTATTTTGAGTCTGCATTAGGTCAGGGACGCTTCTGGGAAGCCCCTGGTCACGGTTTCACTGAAAAGATAATTACCTTGTCTTGGAGGAGGCTGTGCAGCTGGGAAAGGCAATGAGCAGAAATGCATCTCTGTCATGCGCTTGCCCAAACTGATATTTGATATCATAAAAAATCAAAGCCCTAACTATGATATAGATTAAATGTAACTTGGCCACCTTACATATTTACCTCTGTGAGAAGTTTAATGGGAGCCAAAAATGGTAATGCAATCACTCTGGAAAGGTTGGCTGTTGCTAAACAGGGAATTTAAGATTGCACATACACGGTTGGTATGTGTGGGAATGACAAGACTGCGATAAAAGGAACCTATGGTCTCTAGTCTGTCTCCCCCGGAACTCTCCAAACCCCTGCTTAAATCAGACTGTGCATATATACATATGTATGTATGTATGCGAACTGTTATAGGCGTGCTGTTGCACCTCCTCCATCAGCATGTCTTAATGAGCATCGCAGAAATGACTCCTGTGCCGCGCTTCCTATCAGAGCAGATACAGCCTTGTGCTGTGTAGTTTATGACAAAAAGATTACGATAAACAGAAAATTAGAAAAAAACAGATACATCAAAAGTGTTTGAAAAAATTACGCGGAAGTCACCAGCAAAGTTAAGATGATGTCAGTTTGGACAGAAAATTACGGAAGAAATGACGGGGGAACAAAAAAGCCTGTGAAAAGCAATGAACGTTGTACCGAGTAAGTTTTATCTGAGCACTGCAGGAAGCTCCAGAGTTGTGAAAGATAATCTGCTCCCTGCAGACCACAGCAGATCGCATCAGGCATATTCTCTTGAAAGGCTGTGCTCTTTTCTTGAAAAAAAAAAAAAAAGGAGATTTCCTGGAGGTGCTGTCGGTCAGGGCTGTTTTATTATGTCTCTGTTACTGTAGATCGGGAGGAGACAGGCTGAGGTTGTCTGAGCATTTGATATAATCTGTGGAAAGACGTCAGGTTTATAGACGCTTAGGTGGGTAAGGATGAGAATCTGGCTGGGAATTCCTGAAAGATGGGAAAATTTATAATATATCCTTACAATTTCTCTTTTTTACAAGTCTGGTTATACCCTTGCATTTTGCGACTTGTCTTTTCCACGTCCAGTACCCTCCTGAGCCAGGAGCAATTCTGCGCGAGGGCTCCGTCGCCAGTTTTGCTGCAGCAAGAATTGAGCAGCGGGGGAAGAGCCCCATCCCGGAGGTTCCCCGTCCCGGGGGGGTTCCCATCCCGGGTTCCCCCCGAACAAGTCTCCCCTCGGGGACATCCTCGGGGACAGGCGTCCCCCAGGTCCGCAGCCCCAAGGTGCGCTTGCTCTGGGCAGCGGTCCGTCTCATCTCCTGGAGATACCCTGGGAGAAAGGGGGTTTTAAATGCTCGGATGCCAAATCCCAGAGTGTGCCCACTTGTAGAAAAGGGAAACACAACAAAAAAAACGACAAGGAAGCAAAAAAGTCCCCACCAAGCATGGATTTTGCATGTAACTTGTGGTTTGCTGCCAAACTTTTCAGACAGGTTCGGGGAGGAAGCAGCGAAGCTGCAGCACTGACGGGATTGTGCAGCAGCCTGCTCTTGGCTCACCGGTTTGGCAGATTTTCAGGGGAACAATTGAAAGGATCTTCTTTCAACCCAAATTCAGCCGTGCAGAAGTGTCTGTAGGACCCATGCAGTTCTGCTGTTTCTGTGCTTAACTGCTTACACTTTAGTACTGGATGAGGCATATTCTCTTATTTCCTTTAGATTATCAGGCGTGCTTGTTATTGGGAGAATATTAGGTAAACTTCATTAAACAGGTTGTGTTATAATGGCTGTAAAAGAGTAGCTCAAGTTCCCAGGACATCACACCTTTTTTCCCCAATACAGGAGTTTTACTGAAGATATGCTACAGCAACTTGATTTATAGAGAATATTATCCAAAGTTCCATCTTTGAAGTGAATTAATTCAGTCCAGTGCTGCCAGTGGCCCTTTCCGAACAGCTGTAAGTCTGTTAAATATCATTACGGCCAGAGGGAGGGGATAGAGCCTCTCTGCTCGGCTTGGGAGAAGCTGCTTGGGAGCTGAGGCTCTCTTTAACGTGCCTCCCTCACCCTTTGGCTCTGGTGAGAATGTTTCTCATTGAAGAGCTGCAGGGTTATCCTTTGGAACTAGGTAAAAATTATTTTGTCCCTATTTGAACCGCTTTTAATCTATATAAAATCTAGCAGCTTTCTTTTTAGGTTTTTTGGGTCAAACAAAATGCAGCAACTTTTGTTTAGTTTAATGTCTTACTAAAGGTCGCTTCCCCACAAAAAAAAAAAAGGGGGGGAAGAAAATGCTTTTTTAAAGCTTACAGGGGTTTTTGGGGGGAACAAGCATTACAGATAGAAGTTATATATATGCGTATGTATGTAATGCTACACATCTAAGTGCAGATTCTGTTGGAAAAGCAACTTTCACAGGTTTTATTTATTTCAGGAGAATCCTTTTGAAGGAATTAATCTAGACTTTGGAAAGGTAGCCCCAAGTCTTTGTTGGCTTGCAAGTTGCATGTTGTGAGCTCTAGGGACCTGAACCATCCACCTTCAGTAGGCATTTAAGAAACCTCGGTGTCTGGTCCGGGTCCGGATGCTGCCTCACCAGCAATGTATGACAAAAAGCTTCTAGTCTTGTAAATACTAAATGTGAAGGTTCAATTTTACGTTCACCTGACCCGGAGTTTACCACAAAGTTCTTTGTGCGGCCAGCTTGTGCTTGCTGACAGTGTGCGTGCTGACGAGGAAGAAGGCAGGTCTCGGGGGTCTGGGACGCTCAGGAAATGGAAATTGTCCCTCTGCAAGAATACCTCATTAGGCAGTTAAAATTCTTTTAGTAAAAAAAAGGAAAAAGACGATGATGGGAAAAGGCAACGGTGCTGTTTCTCACTAGGTAGCAGCCGACGGCGGTCCAAGCGGCACTGCGAGTTCTGCAGCCCAGGCGCTCCTCGCGCGGGCCGTCGTTCTCCCGGGCGTTATCGCGGAGGTGTCGAGTAGGACGGGTGGTTTCTGAAACAAAGAATCCAAATTATTCTTCTACTGACCTATTCGGTGCAACAAGCATCGGTACGAGCACTGGGTCTCGGACACCCGCTCTGTGTGTCTGAAGCCAAGCCTGGCGTTGGATCTCTCTGCGCCGGCACGAGGTCCCAGGCAGCGAGACCATCCTCTGGGCCATCACGGAGCAGAAATGTCCAGCAACCATTTACAGAGCATCCCGTCAGATGATTTTCTGTATAGGCATCACGTCGCTATCGCTGAGAGGTATTTGGGGCTGAGCCAGATGAGGATATGCGTTTTGCATCTTACAGATAAGAAATTCTGTTTTCCTGGGGGTGATGGTTCACCAGCGAGGAGCGGGGAAGCCATACAGCTGTCTTGCTTGGAGTGCACAACTGATCTCAGAAATATACTCCCTTATATTTGTAATAAAGAATGTGTTTAATTGAAGAGAGAGAGAAGAGAGCTGCCAGTAATTAGCCGTTGGCATGCGAGGGGCTGCGGGGTTAGTGGGCCGCCGAGATACCCACCAGGGACGTCTCAGCTGGGCGATGGGAGGAGAGTCCCTGGAGCAGCCTTTAGAGGATCTGCAAAAGGAAGAGTCCTGGCAGCACGGGGCTTTCCCTGAATACTGGGAATGAGTCCAATCTGCTGGCTCTATCCAAGGTGAGGAAACGGGCTGCCGAAAGCAGAAGGAATGAATGAGAATGAAGACAGCAGTGCAGCCTGAGCTGCTCGTACTTGAGGTTTTGCTTCTCGCTGGCTCCCTCTCGGGCAGAGCTGCAGCATCCCGGCTGTCGGCAGAGCACCGGCAACGGCTGAGTCCCTCTTGCGGCTCGTGGGAAAAATCCCGGCAGTGCCAGAGCCTCCTTGGATACCGAAACGAGAGAGAAAGATGAACGTAAAGGACTGGAGAGAGCCAAGAGAGTCAAACCCACCCGCACGGTGGAAGCTTTTGGCTCCACGGAAAAGCCACACTAAGAACCACGGAGGAGTCGGTCTGCTTGTGGCCAAGAAAGCAGCACCCTTCTGCCCGCGGAGGGGAAAGGGCCCTTGCAAGGGGCAGCCGAGCCGGGCGCTGCAGCTCGTTACCTCCAGCTTCCCGCGGTATTCCCACCCGCGCTCTCCCGGCTGGCAGCCTGACGCACGGTCCTCGCCTTCGGGAGACAGCCCAGCGAGATCGTCCCTCCCCGAGTCCTGCTTCACCCCTTCTTTCCGCAGTCGCGACTGTGGTCGTTATTTTCTCATTTGGAATTTGGTGCCGGCAACGGCCCCGTTCACAGCCTGAATCCCGCGGTCGTGCTTTCAGCAAACGCTGGCGCTCTGTTCGCCAATCGAGCCCGGCCGGCACGGGCTGCGGTGAGAGATGCCCTCCCTGCCCTCGGCTCCTGGAAGAGGAGGTGATGCTCGTCAGGCTTTGCCCGCACCCCGGGCTGGCCCGCTGCAGCCAGCCCCTCGGCCTTTGGGGGCTGTGGTGGTGCCGGTGTCCCGGGGACCTGGCCGCTGATGACCATAGGTAATTGCTCATTTACTGTCCAGCTTGGCGTCGCTACCGCAGCGCTTGCCAGGGCTGCCGTCCTCAGCCGGGAAGAGCTGACCAGTGGAACGTGAGAAAATCTCCTGACAGCTCCTCTCACCTGCCACGCTGGGTGATTTTACTCAGTTAAGGGAAATTAAGCCAGGTAAAAACTTCACCTGCTGGGATGGGGAAGAGGTTGGCACGTTGGCAGCAGAGTTTGGACCCTGGTCCTCCTTTCTAGGGAGCGGCAAATATGCAAATAGCTGAGATGATTTGTGTGGTCTGGAGTGCACTTACCTCTTATGGGTCGCCAGAATAACGTAAAAAGACGTTCCTTTTACTGTCGAGGGTTACGATCTCTGCCCTGCGTCCCCAAAAGTCGGCTGCTGCGTGTGCTTTCAAGCTGGGAGAGGAATTTGTCACTTCGTGGCGTGTTTTCTGGGTTTGCTAGAACGGGGCAGCCGTTGTTCAGGGGAAAGCCAGATGCTACAAAACTGGGGCCTCTTGGCATTTAAGCTTCCTTCAGGCCTTTTTACAAGATGATGTAAAGTCGCCTGACAATAGGCTGTGAATATTAATGGTCTCTTAGCCCAAAGGCAGATGGAAAAGTGGGAGGTTTTTGTTATCAGTTTAAGTGGATGGTTTCTTTCATGTGGGAGTGTGTAACTTCCATAAATAACATACCAGATGTGCTTGAATTCTGTTCTCCTTAAAATTACTTGGGGATCCTCATAAAGAACAGGAATACCTACTGTTAGCAGTATTTTATTTCAAGCCTCTTCCAGCAAAAGGTGTAGAAGTGAGTTTGTGAATGCTGGGGCGTAGTAGCCAGGTTGATGCAGAACGGGTGCCACCACCGTCACGTTCAGCCTCGGTCCTGAGGCTCCGAACTCAGATAAAGCCAGGCTTACCTGTAATTCCAAATCCCTCCGCAAAAATGCAGATCCTCCAAAAGGTTTCATTTCCCGAGAAATGCAGCTCATGTTTTCCTTCGGAGGGCTGTCGGTCTCGCTGCCGGCTGGAGCCCTGCTCCTCGCCCGGGGCTGGGCAGGGACGCGGGCTCCTGGCAGTCACCGTCTTCGGATGCAGCCAAGGGGAACGCGTGACCTTCCAATGGTCCCGAGCAGCGAGCGGCTGAGCCCGGTGCTGATGCCACAGCAGTCCTGAAGGTAAGCCCTAAACCCAGCTGAGCCTTCGGGCTGTGCCCAAGAACAGTACCTTGATGCATTTAAAAGGATGTTTCCGAGCCGCCACGGCAAGAAATGCCAGAAGGACGGTAAACACAGGTAAGCAGAGCTGTACGGCGCAGTGCAGAACGAAAGGCACGATACAGAGAAGAGAGTTAGTCGCTGATATTGGGAGGGATTTGGACTCAGCCAGGGCCCGAGAATATAGTTGGAATAAGTCTTGCGCAGGTGCAAGGCTGGAGTAGCCGTATCAAATTCTTCCAAAGCGGATGGATTTAGTTTTATGAGAAACATGGTCGTTAGTTGGGTGTGACTGAACCTCTCGAAAAAGTCTAAGTGTTCCTCTGCAAAGCTGCTTGAAAATATGGATGGGTTTCTCCTTTTAAATTTAACTAAAACGATATCTTTCTTTTCGTATCGCAGCCCTGCCACTTCAAATGTCATGGGATTCGCTGAATGTTTGAAGGTTAGGCTGCATCTGGGAAGGATTATACAATTTGGTGGCGATTTTATCATAGGACCCTTACGGCTGGTTTTGGCTAGCTTAGGCACCGCATAGGCAGGTAGACAGACAGTTGCTAAAGAAAACGAGCATGAATATAAACTATTGCAATGCTTTAAAACCTGCAGTGATCGCTGCCTAGAGGGAGCACGGAGCTAGAAAAGTGCAGTGGTAGCTGAAGTCTGAATAGAAATGTATTGGAGTGCTGCGCGTGTGTTTTTAGAGACGTTTCTTGTCGGGGCTGAGAAGCACCAGAGGAGCTGCCTGGGGATGCTGCGTCACACTGCACAAGTAGTGCTCATTTCTCTGTGAGTTATTTGGGAAACAAGCGGAAAACAAACCAGATATTTTCCAGTTATATTGCATGTATATCTTTCCTCTAATCAACCTCCGATTGCTGCCTACCTTTAATTTAGTGGGGTTGTGAATTATCTGAAGGTTTATGTTTTTAAGTGAGCACAGATTATCTGGAAAGATGTGTTATATGCGTGAAAGTTTGGTACGATACTCTCTTATCTGTTCCTAACTCTTAAAAACTAAAAAGCAAATGTGTGTATTTTACAAACAGACTAACTAAAAGCAAGTTTTAACAGAAGTCCCGTAAGAAGTTTCATATTGAATTTATTTGCATTTACGTGGCGCTTCAGCCACGTACAAATAAAACTAAGGATAGGAAGAAGCAGGTTTCCGGGAGCTCCTCAACATGCGCTGTGCGTGACCTTGGAAATCAAGTATAGGTGGAGCCTGTGGGTGTGATTCGAGGCGACCCATACTTGGTTTCAAGGGTCCGCAGGGAATCTACGGAGGGGACCGAGCAGAGCGCCGCGCGCTCCAGCTGCCGTGGTAGTCCTCGGCTGTGTTACCGCGGTGCCGAAAAACGTCCTCGGCTGTGTTACCGCGGTGCCGAAAAACGTCCTCGGCTGTGTTACCGCAGTGCAAATGTGAGTGCTCGAAAAACCGGCCTTTCATTGCTGAGGTTCGCATTGACTCGGGGGTATTCCTGGACGCTGCCTTTTTTTTGTTTGTTTTGAAAAATCGACCAGTGCAGGTGAAAAGTTGCATTTCCCGGGTGATACGAACTGTAGGACTAACCTGGATGCAGAAGTGGCATCTGAGTAACCTCCACGGTCTCATGCAGTCCTGCCTCGGTTCACCCCTCCCCTCCGCAGCTGAGGTTTTGGGCAATCTGCAGCAGGCTTATATCCACAACCCCAAACCTCTGTGGGTGAGTGTGCGCCTGCAGTCGCGTTCCCAAGCCCTGGTAAGGCTGTCTGCAGTCGTTTTGTGCCTCGCTGTTGAGCCACGTGCAACTTTGCGCTCTTTTCTTCCCCGGGATTGCCTTGTAAAAAAATGTGCAGTGTTCAAGTCCGAGCGAGGATCAGAGTCTCTCGGGTTGGATTTGAATTAGGGAGTTTGGACAGGCCGAAGACTTCAGCCAGAATGACATATTTTGACTGGATTCCCTACGAGAAGTGTGAAGGATCAGGGAATTTTGCATGGCTTCAGCAGGAAATGGTAACTTGGCCCTTTCCATGCTCAAACCCGGTCCTGGTTTCTCTGAAAGAATTTCAGACCTTTCAGTGACCTTGAACTCAGTTTTGAGTTTGTCGGGACATAGGAGCCCAAGAAAGCTCTAGGCAGGATTGACCTTGTAGCAAAAGAGGTTGACGCAAGGCAGCGATTTCAGGAATACGTGGTCCGTGGGCCAGGTTCGGGTCTCGGCTGCATCAGCCGGTGGCGAAGCAGCTCTGGCTTTGTGCTGCTGCTTCAGAGGGGCTTGGTACGTCGGCTGGAACCTGCCCCTGAAACCTGCACCCGCTCCGGCAGCTCTGCCTTTGGCCCCTCGCGCACCATTCCTTGGGGGAGAGAAGAGGAGAGCGTTTGTGATTTGGAGTGGCGTATGGCGTGCATGCCTAAAATCTTCCGTGTAAGCCACGCGCGCTGAGCGAGGGAATGCCTGCAGCCATCACACCTTTCTGAAATGCTAACGGCTTGTTTCGGAGATGCCTGACAACCGCTAGGGAATAATACATAATCTTTCCTCTGAGGACCAGTTCCAGCACAGCTGCTCCTAGTTAGCTTGCAGCTTCAAGAGGTTCAGGTTTGATTTAGGGACCAACCTTCACCGCTCTTTGCTCGTGACACCTGGCTGGTGGTGACAGCTCATTCATAGCTGCCTGGCAGAGGCAAAATAAATCTCATGCTTCTGTGCTGGAAGGTTGGCTGCAATTTCAAGGTGTCCTTTGTCCAAAGATCTTAGAACTCAGGATGGCCAAAGAGGCCCAAATTGATGACCGCAAAACGGTTAACCTCAGCCCCCCCCCTTTTCGAAATAAGGTTGGGCCGTTAGCATCGCAGAGCCACTTTCCTGCCATAATTGGCAATTAATGCCCTTGGAGTGCAAAATCAATTAATGCTCTGAAGTGCTAACAGCGGCAGGGGACAGGAGCGTGCTCTGCTGTTAGAGTGATTCAGGTTTAGGAGGAACTATGGGGAATGAACACCGAGCCTCCCAACCCACGTCCTGGCCAGCGAAGGACTTGCCCCTGTTGTGAGCTTTCACGCTCTGTTTCAAGCTGCTGTTAAAAAAATAAGACTAATAAAAAACCTCTTCAAATATGCTAGACTTCAGCTGTACCCAGCAGATACCCAGCAAAGCGACAGAGCCCTTCGAGCTCAGTGACCAACTCCTCTCCCTCAGAGCTGGTGAAACCTGACAGCGAAGCCTTTTGCAAAGCCCACGGCCAGTTTGTGGCTTTGCTCTGAGTTGGATGACATCGAGTCCTGGCGTGGGCCCAGAAGAAGGTGAGGTTTTCAGCCGAAGGCACCTTTGTGATGCCTGGTTGCCTAGCTGGTTGGGTTTTGCATTCATCTGCCTCGGAAGCATAAGGCGTGAGACCCGACGTGCGAAGCACGCTCAGAACAAACAGCTGCTCAATTCCTTTCAAAATGCAGCTGCTGTTTTCTGTGGACATTCATTCGAGGTAAACATACTTCATATTGCCCAAATGGGCTTTGTTCCTTGGTGTTTAAGATGGCTTTCCCTCTCCCCTTCTGCTTTCCATCTAATCCTTCATGAGGTCATAACCTGGATTTATGGCCTCGGACAGTCTCCTCCACAGTGACAAGTCGATCTCACAGGCATAGCTGTAAGGGGTTGCTGTGCGAGAAGCTGAGCGAGAGGCTTATTAAACTGCGAAACGTTATGAGGATGAGCAGGACTAAGAGAGACAAACTTTGGATCATAAACTTCTCCCTGAATACTCTTAGCAGGCTCCTTGCGTTGTGGAAGGACGTTCAAACAGATGAGCCTTTCTTACTCCTCTTCCCTTGCCTAGCTCAGCATGACAGATGCCTCATTGCATCCAGCTGGCCCTTTAGCTTCTAAACCATCAGATTTTCAAATTCTTAAGCCTTCTCTAAGGTTTACGAAATCCCCACAGGGTCACATTTCCTAATTTCCCCTCTGCTCTCCGTAACAAATCAGTAAGTATTTCTTTGAAATACTGCATTGCTCAACCGGTGTGTCTAAACACCGATACCGTGCATGGAAATAAAACCCGTGCGATAGTGGTTATAGGAACAACGGACGGAGCAGGCACAAGAATTTTCTCTTGTATTTGTGAGCGTCGCTCACAGCGCTTAGAATCACTTTTCTTATAAGACGTAAAACAGGGTCCGTCGTGTCACCTGGCAGTGAGCTGGCCTCTGGCTTGAAAGCACTTTGCAGTAGGGCCGGATCCGTCTTGCCGGATCTTTGGTGAAAATAGAAAAGCCTGTAACTGATGAACAGTTACTTTCCAGAACTGGTTTAAAAAACTCTTCCTCTTACAGTTGTGACGGTGACCCACCTTTCTTCAAACACATACTGCGTTTAGGCAGTTACGGTACCTGAAAATCTCATTAAAATTTATGGAGTTACGGAGTTCATACTTTTAACACCTGTAGGGTGAAAATCCACCGTCGGAGAGAAGGTGAGGGAACCGCTGGGTAGCTCTCCTGCTACCCACCTGCTAACCTGTCATACACAAAGCCTTTGGAATGAACTGTGGGTCTTCTAATGCTGGCGGGTTGCCGCAACGAGAGGATTAAGCAAATAGAAACCCTTGGGGGTTTCGTTAAGCTCTAGCAGGTCTTAGGATTTCTGAAAAGTAAAACAAAACTTGCACGGTCTGCTGTTTCAGAAGGAGCTGGGGAACTCTGAGCCAGACAGGACTGAATTAGAAGAGGCTGGGGGCATTAAACAGCGGGTCTCTTTGATCACGTCAGCCTTGTTTTGATCACTGTCCTTCTGTAACTCTGTTCTTGGCTGGTAACACGTTTAATTCTTTATGACTTGACAGGTTGGGGCGCTACCCGCCGACACCTTTTATTATTGTTATCGCAGGAGCGTTCTAGGGCCCGTTTTATACTGAATAAAGAGCGTCGCTGCGAGGGGTGCCTCTGCAAAGAGCTTTTTCCGCCGGCATGGAAAGCGCTGCCGGCAGAGAGCGGTGGATGCCCGTGGCACGGCGGTGGCTCTGCCCGTCCCCATCCCTGTCCCCGTCCCCATCCCTGTCCCCGTCCCGGCTGGCTGCCCCAGTCACACCTGCGGCGAGCACTGCCGTCCCACATCGTGCCACCCCAGTAATTCAATATCCACCTTCCTTTGCGTCTAAAGCGAAATTCCACGTGGGGCTCGCGGGAGCGACTCGCTTCGCGTACGCTTCTTCAACGGAGCGAGGTGGCGGCTACGTGTCGTCGTCGGCAGCCTGCCCGAGCCGTGGAGGCAGCGGAGCTCGGGTCGGGCTCAGAGCTAAGAGGAGATGGAAAGGGGGCTGGCTCCCGGCAGACGGCGAGCTCTGTCGGCTCTGGGGGAGCAAGAGAAAACCAAGATTTATCTGCAGTAGCAGAAGGAAATGTACAGAGTGCAGTACGGCTGAAGCAGGCGTTTTTGGCAAAGCTACAGCTCATTATTCTTCCATCCAGACCAAATGCCTTAAAACAGCATTTGTCTCCATTTTTCTACTTTCTTTTAAGAAGGAAATGCGTCTTTACAGAGCAAAAAAAAGTAGCTTCTTAAGCAGAAATACATTTTTAGAGTGCCTCGCTTAGTGCCAAATGTCCAGAATTTGCCAACAACTGATAAATCTTTCTGAAACCTCCCCATCTCTTTCACGTGTCTAACTGAAGCTTGGCATTTCCTAATTTGGGGTTGATTTTGATCTGTAACTGAACATAATAGAACGGCGCAAGGTCTCCTTGCTGTCTCGCTGCCGCGCTCTGTTCCCTGTGCCGTTCCGTAGGCAGAAGATGTTTCGGGGGCTGTGGCGGGGACCGATGTTCCTGGCTGAGTATTCGCTATTTCTCCCAGGGTTTGAGGATGCACGGTCCGTGCGGGAGCGGGGATTTCCAGCCCGGCCGCAGGAGAGTCTCCCCGTCCGCCGGGCCAGGACCTGCTGCCCACGCTTTCCCGAAAAGCTGGTGCCTGTGGGCTGTTGTCTGCAGGTTTGGGAGATTTCGGTCGGTTAGTCTGGGGTCACGTAGGCAGCCGATACGTTGTACGTCGGGAGCCTTGGCAACTTGACGCCGTCTGGTTTTCTGGACTAATTAAAGTAGCTGTCCTGTACGTTGGTGAGGTGTGACAATGCTCGAATGGGAAGCGTCTCCAGCACCTACGAAGAGCTTGCAGGTGGACTTTGGGGAGGGTGCTGCTCAGAAGTACAGGTTGCGGCTCATTTGGGTCCCCAGTTGTTCAGTCCCTCGGAGCTGCACTGCGGAGCGGAGGCAGCCCGTGTTTAGGTAACAGGGAAAACAAGGGGGGTGGCGATTCCTCCCTTTTCACCTGGTGATTAGTTATTCCCTCTTTTTAGAAGGTAATTTGAGAAAGGTGCTCTGTGTTCCTTAAAGGCCTGGCCCATGCCCGGCTGAGGGGAAATCTCCGGTTTTGGTAGGGTAACGTGATTTATTCGGGACTTGAGTAACAGAAATGAGTAGAAAATGTGTACTCCGTGGATGTTTTAGTTTTTTCAACGTTCGGTTTAGTATTCTCAGTGTGAATACCCTTCAGGCAACTTGTGCGGGTTTATTTGAAGGAATTTTAGTGGAAAGGTACGATAATTCTGCCACTCTGATTTAAGACAAGAAAGTAAAACTTCTAGACCAACAGACTTTTAATGTAAAAAAATTTTGTCTTCTCATTTTCATGAACGAGATGGCCATTACAGAGTGAGTCATCGTGTCGTGACAACGAAGATATTCTTACCCCCGCGAGTGCCGGCATTCATCCGGTATAGGAACCTTTTGGGTAGTGACATCTCAAGGGTTTGAGCACGTGACGAAGGGGCATCACTTTGCACTGGTTAACGTTCGTTCTCCTGCTTGGCACTGAAAAGTTAAAAACAGGAGAATAAGCTGCGGTAGAAGCAGTTGGGTTTGCTCGCGCGCGGTAGCCCGACTCGGTCGGGCAGCAGCCGCTCACCTGCGCTCCCCTTCTCCTCTCTTCCCGACGTGAACGAGTGCGAGGCGGGGAACGGCGGTTGCCCGTCCCAGTGCTGCAACACCGTCGGCAGCTTCTACTGCAAGTGCGCGGCGGGGCTGCGGCTGGAGCCGGACGGGAAGGGGTGCGCAGGTAGGGCCGGGGGCTCCCGAGATCCTACGCGCTTCCCGTGGTGTTGGTTTCCCATGGTAGACGTGCAGAGAAAGGGCCCGCGCTCTGCCGCACGCGTGGGGGTGCAAATGACGGTGGTAGAAGGAAAGCCTGGCCTGGGTAGGAGTGGAATTTTCCGGGTGAGGTCTTGGCCCTGTTGAAGTCGACGGCGTGTATTTTATTGCTTCAGAAGAGGTGAGATTTCTCCTTCAGAGTCCGTGTCACCACGTTGTTCCCTGTCTTCCGCTCTAAATCTCCCGCTTTCAAACCAAAGCGGAAGAGAAGATGCACTTTCGTGTTTGTAAAACGAAAGCGCTAGATGGGATTTTGTGTTAGCCCAGTACCCAGAGCAAGGCTCGCTTCCTATGGCCGTTTCAGCTCCTACAGCTGGAATCTGCGCTGTTGTGTCCCGAGCAGGTTCCCCGTCCCCTTCTCCCCGGGCATTATCGTCTGTGCAAGTGCTGCAGGTTCGAGCTGGCTGGAGCTGAGAGTCAGAAAAATGCAAAAAGCTATTTGCTTATCAGAGCCAAGAGCAAGAGGCTTTTTTTTTGGAGTATATTGCAGTTCTAGGAGTCACTGACGGTATCAGAGAAAGCTGCCTTTACTGGGCTCCTGCAGACCAGAAATCTGAAGCTCACGTATCCTCTAGTGCATCATTAAAATGCCCGCTGCAGAGTAATCTATTGATTGCTTAGGATGGCCATGTTTTTTGGTTGAGTTCTCACATATTTTTGGCACTGGTTTGCTTAGCAGAAGTCCAAAAGTATTCAAAATAATTAACAAAGATTGCTGACAAACTGGGAAAGAGTCAAGTCATTTCTGTGGATATTGGTTTGGACATTAAAGAATGCTGCAGAAAAATGTCACTTTCTTGCCAATTTGGTACATTTGTCTCGTTTTGTTGAAAATAACTGAAAAGTATTTCCTGGCTCTGTACCACTGTAGAGATGTGTGAAATAAACAGCTCTGCCCTTATCTTAGCCAAGCTAAAATATTTTCAGTTTCCTCAGAATTCCCCTGATGAGCATTAGCTTCTCGGATGATTAAGAGGCTCAGGATTTTGGTAGAGACAAACAATCCTTTTTTTTTTTTTTTTTTTTTTGTAGGAGAGACAATGTGAATCCCTTTGCATATTTTCTTGGAATTATTTGTAATTAGTCACACCCACAGAGCCCGCATGTGCCCCCTCCCTCCCACTCGTGGCAATGGAGGTGGCAACGCAGCCCGGTGCCTCCCCTTTGCCCGACTCGGTGGTGGGGGCCATGGGGGGCACAGCAGGTGCCATCGTCCTCCCGGAGCCTCTCGTTCAGTCTGCGTGCATTTGCTCTGTCTGCAGGTTTCATCAGGCAAAGAAAGAGCACAGGAAAGATTAAGCCCTAAATTAACTGAGGCTAGAATTTGCCTTGGGCCACATCACTCCTATGCTCCCGTTTTGCTCGAGTGTAAATCTCTATGCACCAGCAAAGCGGGTGTTAGTTATCCTCTCCGTGGTTTGCACTTCTCCATCGGTCTCACTACTGTGATAGTGGATGGACCCTGCAGTACTCGCCACTTTTTACATTAGTTTTTATTTTTACATCCGGTAAGAAACTCTTTCCAAATACCCTGAAGGCTAACGCGCATACAGAGAAGAGTGGATGGGATTAGATCCACGTTTGTGCAGACGGGGGAGTTTAGAAAAGACAAAAGGCACCGACTAATGTTTACAGTTTGCAAAATATTCAGTTTTTCTTGATCGAAGTCCTGAGGGAGCCCAAATAAAGCAGCCTGGGCTTCAAAACATGAGGTTAGATATTTGGAGCCCTTTGTTGGCTCCGTGTTGGACAGGAGGGTTTGGACCTTGCATCTTTCCTGAGGGTGGCCTGAGAAGACGAGTCGTGGGTTCAGAGGCTGACAGTTTACTTGTTTCACCCTTGTGACTTGATTCCTGGCTCTCGCCTGGCTCGGAGCGACGTCAGGCTGGCCTCTTTGGAGTTCTCCTCTTTGAAGTGTCTGTTAAACAAATAGCTACGCAATAACATCAGCGGGATGCTTGGTGCGGAGAGGCAGAACGCTACCAGGACCCAGTGTTTGCTTCTGAGGTAGGAAATTTTTTGAAGGAAAAAATTTAATCTTGGCTACCTGAGGACTTCCCAACCTAACCTCTATTCAGGAACAGCAGGACGTTGTAGCTCAGGGAGAGCTTGCTGCTTTTCCGGCTTGAACTGGTTATAGTTATGTTGATTCATTCTCAGTAGGAATATGGGAGGTGGGGGATACCATTGCAGGAGCAAGGGGCAAATAAAGGAATTTCTTTCATGCTGGGGTGTTGATTGGTTGGCTGATGACTGGGATCTTAAAGCGAGTGTAAATGTTCTCCCGCAACGCTGCCAAGAAATATAAGAAATTTTTGAAACTCTCCGGAGCTTGGCACGCTTGTCAGACGCAATGACAAGTTGAGATGGTCCCGTGCGACATCTTCGGAGCTACAGGACCCTCCAGGTACTTCCCGCTGTCTGCCATTTCCCACTGCCAGCAACGTCCCCCGCAGGACGGGGCTGGGGTACGTGTCCGTGCGTGTGTCCGTGCGTGTGTCCGTGCGTGTGTCCGTGCGTGTGCGTGCACACTGCTGGCTCAGACCTAGCCTAGTACCTACGGAATGACTCCTGGCTTGGCGTTATCCATGAAACAGGCAGATGGGCTGTAGCCGCAGCAGCGTTTGGCTCTCCAGTCTGTTTTCACTTCGGAGCTAAAGGGATTATAGTTAGAAAGAAAATCTTGCCTTGGGTTTATTCGGTCCTGGGCCGCATTGCTAACGCTACCAGGAAAGGAGCCAATTAGCTCTTGTACCCGTGTGGGATCTGTCTGACAAGCTGACACAAGACTGGCACTGAGTCCCTGGATGGCACCAGCTCTCCTCTTTCTTTATGTGGTTTGAGCTTGAGCTAGTGATCTAGAGCTGCGAGGAAAGGTATTTTATACGCTGCTAATTCTCAGATGATTTGCTGCTATCGGTAATATGCAGCTGACTTAGGTGCTTGTAGAGTGTTTCTGTTTTGCTGAATATAGGATGGTTATACTTGTAACCATGAGCCTTTCGAGTATTTCTGTGTTTCTAATTTTACCTGTAGTGGAAGAGCTGTCTGTAGAGTGGTTTGGGGACATTGGGTGTCGGGTTTTTTACAGGAAACAACCAGGTTTTCTTTTTTACAATTTCTGAGGGATGGCAAATTCTAGGGGAGCTCAAGTTCTGTTTGAACAACACCTTCTCGAGGGTCCGCGACACAATGTTCATGATGGTGTCAGGGATTTGAGAGATGTGGAAGCCTCTTTTCTAGATCCATTGGCCACCTTCAATTCAGGTTTAAGTTACGTCCCAGGGAAAGGAGCTCATTTTTGCAGTGCTACGAAGTCATCCTTCACCTTCACCTTTTCTTGTTTTGCTGTAGGAGGTTTTGCAGAAAACCAGGACCCTTGCACATGCTTTTGGAAGCCTCGGTCTGCACAGGGCTGTGCACTAGCAGTAGGCATGATGGAGAGAGCTCAGCCAAGCGTGCAGCGCAGAGAGCTCTTAGAAAGCATCATAAACCTCTAAAAAACAATTTGCACAAACTGTTGTTTATTTTATCTGTCTAAGGGCCACTTCATCTAGAGAAACATATTTGAACTTTGCGTGGCCTTCTTAGAACAAGAGCATCAGCTCCAAAATTAAACGAAAATGCACATATTTGAACTTTGCGTAGCCTTCTTAGGACAAGGGCATCGGCTCCAAAATTAAACGAAAATGCACATTTTAGCTGTATTGCGTGTAATAAAGCTAATTCAGCACACGGGGGGTCTCCATTTAATTACCAGCTAACGGTTTCCTTACGCACACGTAGAGGGGTTCAAAAATCTGTCTGGAATACATTTCGGCATGCGTCCCGCGACTGGTATGTGTTAAATTTCCTGCGCTGTTTGTTTATGTGACTCTTCCTCAGCTGACGTTACAGCTCGGCACGACGACAGAGCACCCGAGCTGCTAATCCACGGAGTCAAGATGTCATGGCTGAACAGACTGGAATTTGCAGCTCCTCTCAATGTAGACAGATAGATCCAGGTGGTGCCAAACTTCTCTCTGACCTCAGCTGAAAGAGTGTCAGGAGACAAGAGCGGGGAGTGAGCTCCCTAAGCCGTCACCGTCGGTTCAAGGGGTAGCCTTTGGTTTGGGCTAGCCTTTAGCTGCAGGTGGTGAGCCTTCCTCTTCCAGCTTCCGAGGCCGTTGGAGTAGGTTACCTTGGGATCCGTGCCAGCCAAGCCCTAGCTTGATGAGGACTTCAGGGAACTAGTGTGTACCAGTGCTAATCCAGCTGCCGTTACACAACACCGTACTAGGGGAATTTTCCCCTCTTTAAATGCCCTTTGAAATGGATCAAGGAGGGTTCACTTGAAATAAGGCAACTCCCGGCTGGAAGAGGGAGTTCAAACTCTGCAGCTGGAAAAACTAAAAGCTCTTAGCTTTTCCAGTTGGTACTCGCTCCCATTTCTTCCTCTAAGCTATTCCCATGGTATCTTCTTCGGTTAAACTTGATGGATAAGGTGAATACCTTGCCCCCGGTAGCCCCAGGTAGCTAGGGGTGGAGAGCTGACCCTAGCCAGGTAAAACGTCCCCCGTGGAAGGGCGAAGCGGGTAAAAGATGCTGAAGCAGGAGGGGTCAAGCGCACGCACACCCGCTGCTCGCCCCTCCGTTGTGCCGAGACACGCGAGCCGGCAGCTGTAACCCCTCGTGCGCTGCGCATCTTCCCAGGCAGCCGAGCGCTTTTTACACGCCACACGCGGTGACGGCTCGCGCTGTGCTGACCCCCAAGATCACAAACCCCGTGGCCCGGCCAGTGCTCTCAGCTCCCCTTCCCTGGTTCACCTCTCGCATTTTTCGGGACTGCTTTCATACTCTCCATTTGGCTATTCCCTTTTAACCGTAGAATCCCTTTTTAAAATGCCAGAAGAAACGTGGTTCAGGGTTTGGGTGAGTTTTGGATGAAGGCTCAAGCACTCGTATTGACCTCAGCTGGTTGACCCGTGTCCGTGCGGGGATGAGTTGACTCCGAGACGTAACGCGCCGTTGAACTGCGACGTACCACACCGTCAGCTGTAATTTGTTCACGTTCTTCGGAGAATTTGGTAACACCAAGGCTGAATCTGAATGAAATTCTGAATGAAATTCCGTGAGAGTTACGGGTTCGGTCCAGCCCGGTCCCTGTTGCGAGAACCCCTCGGGACGTTAATGCTCTCCTAGCTAATCCCACAGGAAGCAGTAACGATTTGCTGCCGATTGTAATGCGTTAGCATACTCAAACCACCTCTTCGTACTTAATCAGCTGAAGTAAATTAGGTGACAAGGAAGCTCGAGCTGGCTCAAAGCGGGCCAAACATAACTTATTACATAAGCAGGATTCCGTTTATGTTCAAGCGTGCTGTACTTTTGATACGTGTTATACCACAGAGCCGTCTGGAAAAGCCTGAGCCTCTCATCATTATTTATTCTTTTTTAAGCAGTCTAATAAACGACGAGATCGAACAAGTTTGTCACATAATTTGGTGAGCATCAGTGGCCGTGCTGGCATTCGCTTCCGCAGGGCAAGGAGCGAGGGCTCTTTGTCGGGAGCTGCGTACGCCCGGTTGGGAGGAAATTCCAGGTCGTGGAGCCAGTGGAATGGTCCCTTCGGTCGGTGCTGGTGGAGTCAGGGAGTCACTTGAAGAGCCGCGCTCACTGTGATTCATCTGCATTCCGGGCAAGGGTAATTTAATATAGACAATGTCTTAATAAAAATACTGAACTGAGGAAGTCGGTCTAAACCGTTTTTTGTAGCTGTGTGGCAACATTCATTTTTGCATGTCAACACGACTGGAGCCATTCGCGGGAAAAGTGTCAACGCTAGCCATTGTACTGGCTTAAATGTCGCTGCTCGGGGGGAGTGTTCCCAAGGAACTGACCCGGGCCACAATGCAAACTCCTCATAATGTCTGGCAATGGGGTATTTTTAAGTGGGTCAAGCACTCGGTAGGTCTAGAAGTGGCTTCTAGCGGGCCGGCAGCAGGTGACTGCGCACAGAGGGGCGGTCGGTTCATCACGGGCCACGGGGAGCACAGGCGTCATTTTGGGTGCCTCTCAGTAACACCCCCCCAGCGCTTCCCCTCCTCCTGTCCCTCTTCTGCCCCGTGTCCTCGCTCGCCCAGCGCTGAGCATCTCCCTGGGGGACTCTGGCAGACCTACCGGGCAGCGAGAGGAGGGCGCGTGTTAAACCGCTGACGGGCTCTGGCGGGTCAGCAGTTTGCACTGATTTTGCTTCTCCAGACCATTTCTAAAAATTTGCAGTGTCTTTCAGAAAGGTTACCTTTTTTTCCACAAAGTAAATGGCAATTTGGGGGGTTGGATGTTTTTGGTAAACTGGAAATATTACCGAGAAGCACGTGGACTGTTGCAACGGGTGAATATTAAGATGAGCTGAACCGGTCTGTGAAACATGAGGGAGCTGCTCTTGCTTGGAACGATCTGCAAAGGGGACTCGTGACTGGAGTCCACCTTCCTTTGGAAAGCGCTGCAGCGCTAGCCCCACATTGTGATTTTCTTCCTGGATTCAGCTTCTTTCTGCGTTTCTGAATTTGTCACGGAATGCCATTCGTTGCAGTCTAAACCACAAGTTTTAATTTGGAATTTGACTACGGCCAAATAATGCCGCTAAAACATCTCAAAAGTAGCAGGCCCTGCTCCCCCCCAGCTCAAGCCTGCAAGCACATTGTTTCCAAGCATTCTGGAAAGTTAAACCAGTCTTTTGAGCTTGCCTCTGGAAAATCCAATAAACTATTCTTACTTCTCGTTTCATGAAAAAGGTGAAACAAAATTCTCGGCTCCGTCTTGCGGGAAACGGTAACGTGACGGTTTTCTTTAGAGCAGGTAGCAGGGCCCCTGCCTGCCTGACACCGGGCGCCCGGGGTGAGGGGGGGGACGGACACCGGGTGGTGTGGGGGTGGCCCCCCCC
>JAVJGG010000001.1:1163551-1180024 GCA_035590195.1 Aviceda cuculoides
GTGACGTCCCATGGTATGGAATACCCCGTTGGCCAGTTTGGGTCACTGCCCTGGCTGTGTCCTGTGCCAGCTTCTTGTGCCCCTCCAGCTCTCTCACTGGCTGGGCCTGAGAAGCTGGAAAGTCCTTGATTTTAGACTAAACACCACTTCACCAAGTGCCAACCCGTAGCGCCGCCCCAGCCGCTCGGTGGACAATTAAGTCTGTCCCAGCCGACGCCAGGACAAGACCCCTGGTTGTTCTTGCACTCAGACGCGGAAAGACAGAGGGACTGCAGCCACGGTGTGAACTCTGGAGGATGGGTGGTCTTCCACCGTGGCACAGCTTTTGGTGTTGACACACACAGATCCGCTGGGAAGCATCAAGCTCTCCTCTTCTTCCATCCTCCTTGGGTCCGAACACACTAAAAACTCAAAAACATTCTTAAAGGCAGTAAATTGCTTTCCTGAGGTTCAGGGCTGAGTCAAACCTCCATGATACAAGCTCCTTCTAGTTTAAGAAAGCTTAATTAACTAGACAGGCTTCCCTAAACTTTGCTGAGCTGAGAAGACACATGGCTGCCCCTGCCATGGTGCCCCCGTTTTTGACGTGGCAGTACCTGCCCCTTCTAGCCGTAGGCAGCCGGAGGTGTCCGTAGTTCGCCGTAGCCTGCCGCTCCCGTTTCTGCCTGGCAGCGGAACAGCTCCCTACTTATCAAAAGACGGAGCCAAACGTCGGTGGGCAGCACGTCCCGCAGTTCTGGCTGGGCTCGGCGCCTGCTCCGCAACTCCGTGCCTAAGAGGCTACGCCGGGCGTTCCCTGGGATCCATCCATCTATTTTTGACACATCCCTTCCCAGCCCGGCAGCAACCTCCGCGCAAAACTATTTTCACCCTTTCCCCACCGCGCATCGCTCCTCCTCCTCGGCCCGGCTGCGCCCGCAAGAGCGTGGATGCACGGAGCTGGGTGGGAGCTGCCAAGGGGGTGTCCGCTGCGCACACTGCGGGAGCCTAACCCCTCTGCCTTTTCCAGGGATAGAAATGGAGATCGTCAATAGTTGTGAAGCCGACAACGGCGGCTGTTCCCATACGTGCCACCACACCAGCGCCGGCCCGGTCTGTACCTGTAATTTTGGCTATCGACTTGAAGAGGACCAGAAGACATGCACTGGTAAGGCAAGGGGAAAAAAGCACATACCTTGTTTTTTACCAGCACACCTCAAGTAACGGTGAGGATCTCTGCGTGTTAGCTACTACCTGTGTATGCGCTACAAAGAGGTTAACAAGGCTAGAAACAGACACAAAGCACCTCGAGCTCTGAAAATGGTACAAAGTTGAGGCATGCACCTCCTCCTGCATTACTCCGGCCCCTCGCAGCACATAACCTTGCAGCAGAAACCCACTGGGGTGCTCACAGCGGGGCTGTGGCTCGGGCTGGCACAGCGAGGCTGGGTGCCCGTTTCCATCCTTCGGGCAGTCCAAAGCTGGGAGAAATCCTGGTGCCCTTCCTGCAGGTTAGTTGGAGGGGCTGCGCGTTGAGGCACTTACGCCTACAGACTTCTCTTCCCCAAAAACCGGCGCACAGGAGGCTGCTAGCAAAGAGTAACAGTGTTTAGTGGTGCAAAAAAATACTTACATATATCCATGCAGCGCAGAATTGCAGCCCACATTGCTCAGGAAGTAATTCTTGATTTTGTTTCTTCTTTGTTCACTACCACCTTCTTCCTGCAGTTTTCAAGGAGCACGTCTGTCCAGGACATCTGTTGGAACAGATACACTCCTTAACAGGCTGACACGGGCACCCACAGTTGCTTGGGGGGGCGATTCCTCTGCCAGGGAGGAATGCAAAATCCCCAGGAGGTTTGCTTTCCCCCGTGGCTCTGAGGAAGCAGTAGGAGCTGTCTCCATAGAGGAGCAAAAAAGCCAGGGCCTGCACTGAAGCCTACTCTGAAAGAACATTATTCCTTTGCATACCACAAAGCCCAGTACACTTTCTGCGGCCCAGCAGTGCTGGTTGTTTTCCTACCAGACCCCTCCTCGGTCCAGCCTCCTCTGGTGGTAGGGGGACGTTTCACCGACCCCACTACTGCCTGGGCACTGCAGTAATTCCACTTCACAGGGGGCAGACGGAGGCCCATAAATACAAGGCGCTTGACATTTAAAACCCCGGGAGCTCTGCTTTCTCCGGGTTATCTAGATCCATCCTTCAGAGGCTTCGCTCTGGGATAGCTTGGAGGAACCGTGCAGTTCTCAACCATCTCTGAACAAACATCAGTGATTGTAACAGGGTAAGTCAGGGAACAGAGGTCAGTGTTATGGTCAGAATCACCCCTCTTTGTAAGCACACAAAACATTTAAGAACAATCTCGAACTGAAAAAAAAAAATCACAGTTAACTTCCCACAGGCCTCTAGGATTCAGGATTCCTCCCTTGGCTGGGGAGCACATTGCAGAGGATGATCTGTTAACATAAAGCTCACCCCTTTCAAGAAGAACACAAGAATGCCAGCTCAGCATTTGGCAGTCACATCAGTAACAGCCTACCAGAACTGGTCACAGAGCAATTTTAGCAAGTCCTGTCACCGCTGCAAAGCTAGATGCGTATTAACATCCAGCGCCCTTTGTTTTTCATTTAGATATCAATGAATGTGACAGCGGGTCTCACTGTTGTCAGCAAGACTGTTACAATTATCCCGGAGGCTACGAGTGTGCCTGCTATGCTGGATACAGGCTCGGCACGGATGGCTGTGGCTGTGATGGTAAGCAGAAATATCTAGCTGGAGTCCCGCAAGTACGGCAGCGAGGCTGCAGTCCTCAGCCTTGCAGCACAGCGAGAGACACACACGGAACGGGTTCCTCTACTTCTGGGTTTTGTGTTTTGTCGAGCTCGGTCTGCTTAGTGTGAAGGCAACTGGGCTATTCTGACCCATACACTAGTCCAGCACAACCCAAGAGTAGCAACGGGGCTTTTGAACACGCTGAAATCAAATCGGGATAACTCCAAATGAGTTGGTCCAGGTCTGACTCCAGTAGTTCACACAAATCATGTCATGTTCAACCCCAGAGGCCAACCTTGCCCATCATTTTCACCCGAGAGATACAGGCAAAAAGGAAAGCATCTGTATAAAATAGAGCTAAGACAGCGACTAACACAAGTTTTTAATAAAGAAAGAGAACAAGAAATTGTCCTACCTGGTTGCAAACAGCCAGGCGTTGCCTCCAGTTTCTCCCAGCTGATACCAGTTTTCCTGTGAGCTCTGACGAGTCACCTTCTCAGCACAAAGAAGGTGGGGCTTTTTTCCTCCTAACGAGTTGTTCTCACTACCAGAGCTCTCCCATAAGGTTTCACAGGCGAAAGCCCAAGCTTACCCACCTCTTTGTACACAGTCAGCGACAGATGTGACCTCATGCCCAGCACGCAGGATTTGGAATCCCAGGGTCTCCCGGAATCGCTCGGGTAGTCTCACTCAGCTTCTAAGAGTCAGATGGCTTCAGACACTAGCAGAGAGGATGCCACCAGCCTACGTGCTGATCTGTGGACAGAAACACATCTGGGCCCCCGTCCTGGACAGAGGGCACGCTCCCGTTACACCAGAGTATCCCGCTCCCCTTACACCAGAGTATTCCGTGCTTTTTAGATGTGGACGAGTGCTCTTCGCGTAACGGTGGATGCGAACACACGTGCCAGAACCAGCTAGGGTCTTTCCGGTGCGGCTGTGAGATTGGATACAAGCTGGATGACGACCGACGGAGCTGTAGCCGTAAGTGCGAGGCCTGGGCACCGCAGGGGTGAGCGGCGGGCTGCCCGGCCCTCTGCCCTGCTCTCCCCCAGCATAGCCTCCCCAGCCCAGAACCCAGACCAGCCAGGACCAGCACAGGCTGGAGCTCGTTAGCCCCGCGTACCACCTTTTCCAGCTTTTTCTCAGCACTTAGTGCTATTAGCAGGGGAAGGGACTCACCCCACCAGTGGAAAGCTTTCCCCTAACCGGAGCGGTCCTATTTCAGCAACGTTGCACAGCACTTCCCAAAGAAGCAGAGGGGATTTCGGCACAGGTACGCCTAGGATGGTCTGTAGTGGTGACTCCACGTTAACCAAAGAACCAGAACCTTTCCCACAGTCACCAGCCTCTACAGTTTTTCCTTACAACAAAGAATAGATTTCTCTTTTTTAAGCAGTAGTGTCTCTATCCCACCACCAAACGTGCTACCACCCGACTTACTCACTTAGTAGGGCAGCCAACACCCCACTCGCTTCATCTAACGACCCTCAGCAGCATCACCCGGGTCCCTGGAAAAGCTTCCCGAGGTCTGGACCCAGAAGAGCAGCACTGAGCACCCCCAGGCTCTGGCCAAACTGCTGAGTCTCTTTTGGGAGGGGGGCTTTCATAGGCTCTACAGCCCCTGCCCTGGCTCCCAAGTGTGCCTCTGCTTAGCTTGATTGCTGGCCTTTAACCCTTGCCTGCCCTGCAAGGGAAGGAAACCTGTAGCTGATGATACTTTTTCCAAAGGGAGAACCAAGCCGAAATGCATGGCTTACTTTTGTTAGATGGGCAGTCCTGTTTAATTTTCCACAAAAGAAGTAACTTTCCTGAAAACTTAAAGAAGCCGAGTGGCACTGGTCAGAAAAACGGCAGGGCAAAGGTGATGGGGTGAGCGTGAGCTCAGTTACCTGAGAAGCCAGGGCTCTGTGTCAAAGTTAAGAAGTCAAAGCTTCCTTCTCCTGTACATTTTCAAGTCAGTTAGCTGGCCCGTGCCCGTTCTAGCCAAAACAAACAAGCAAACAAGTTGCAAAAATTTTAGAGGTGTCAATAGAGAGAGGTCAGTGGTGCAAAGCATGCCAAATCAGATGCAGCAACCCTGTCCAGATATTTCTGGTTTCCCTTTCTTATTACACAGGTTCTGTCCTACTGTTCACCTCTTAGAGATCTTACCTCTTTTCCCACTTTGACACTGTCATCTCCGTGACTGCTTCCCTAGCCATAGCGGACGCTGTGGAAGCTCTGGATGGTCAGCGCCCCGTTATCCGCCCAATCCCTCACGTTGCAGTCCTGCGAGACGAATTTACCCAGCTCTTTAATGATGACTATGAAGAAGAGGAGGAAGAGATGGAAGCAAGAGGAGAGCACACACTTTCAGAAAAATTCGGTGGGCACTTTGCAGCACTGGTAAATGGCACGCTTTGCTTGGAAGTCTTCAGGATTAATCACACGTGCTGGGTTTATTTGCGTTTGGTGCGCGTACCCACAAGACTCGTTGAGTACCTTTCCTACGTCCACAGAACCCGCGTTACGGCACAGAGGCGTTTAGCTTTGCCGCGGCCTGCGCACGGGGGCGGGGAGGGGGGGGGATTGCTCTGCCCAAACTCTCCGAGATGCTAAGGCAGCCTCGGGGAAGGCTTTTCACCCGCCGCGCTTCTCCTTGCAGTCTGCCTGGAGCGCACCTTCGGCCCCGACTGCAGCCTGACCTGCGAGGACTGCCAAAACGGAGCCACGTGCGACGCGGAGGAGACGGGCTGCGAGTGTCCGGCGGGCTGGACCGGCATCCTCTGTAACCGGAGTGAGTGACGCTGGAGGGCGGCGGGCGAGAAAGCTCTTCTCGCCCTCGCGGCGGGTCGTATGGCGGCTGCGGCAGCCGGCGGAGCTTTGCCTCTCTTTCTCCCCCCCCCAGCCTGCCCGCTCGGCACCTTCGGGAAGAATTGCAGCCTGGCCTGCCGCTGCCAGAACGGCGGCACCTGCGACCCCGCCACGGGCGCCTGCCGCTGCCCCCCCGGGGTGGCCGGCGAGCTCTGCCAAGACGGTAAGCCCACGGCAGCGCGGGCCGTCCCCTTTCCTTCTCGCCCGGGGACGCGCCGGCGGGCGGGCTGTCTCGCCGCGGAAAGGCAGGACGGCACCTCCGCGGGGCTTCGGAGTCGAGCGCCAAACCCCGGGGCCTCCCTTGCGGGTTTCTTCTCTCCCTAAAACATTTTCCTCTAAGGAAGCAGCAATATTCCCGAGCTGCCAGCTGCGAGCGGTGGTCCCCGGCCTGAGGAGGTAGCTGGCTTCTGTTTCTCTCAACGCATTAGTAGAGCACTTGCCGCAATTCGATAAAGGGCTGTTCCAGCCATCTCTGGTGCCACTCTTGGATGTTCCAGTTGTGCTTCTCTGAAGCCTTAAAATGTTTTCCACAGAGCGCCTTACACTGGCCCCTTTGTAGCTGTTCACTGAAAGCGTCTTTCAGCTCTTTTGTCGACCCATCCCAGTGTGAGCTGCTCTGAAACATCCCTGCTCCATCTGACTCGGTGGGTCACCTACTCTTGCGTGCAAAAATGCCGCTTTGATAAGGAAAAGGTGGTAGAGGGGATCCTTCACCCGCAAAAGAGTGCTCCAGGTAGCATGCCTTCTCTTTGCACTGGAAGACCTTTGCAGTCCCTGTTCGCTACTCAGCGATGACCGTGGGCTGCCATCTCTATTTCACTGGACGTTCAGTGGTGGACACAGAAAAGAATGTCGAAAACGGATGTTCAGCGGTAACTTTATAGAGCCATGGAGGTATTTTCTGCTGAAGAAAAACCAAAGCGTTGAAAAGTTGTGACAACAGTAGTTAGCCAAAGTACCCAAAGGAGGTGTCAGTTGCTGTTGGCATTTGTTTCTCGCTCCCAAAGAGTTAAAATCTGGGGGACATGATCTAAAAACGCAGAAAGAGTGAGACAATAGGAGATGCAGACAAATTACTTCAGACAAATGGTTAGGAGCATCTGGGAAGTATTACTGAAGGAGGAGACTGAAGCAGAATGTAAATGAATGCAAGAGATCCCCCGACCTTTTCTTTCTGTAGGAAGGAGGTGATTGAAGGGTACAGAGAAAAAACAGGAAGGTGAGATTAAAATAAACACTGAAGAACTGATCTGTTGTCCCAGGGTGGCATTTCCTCTGCTTAGACTGTCTGCTCTTCTCACCGTACGGGAGAAGGCACGTGCTGCCTGGACAGACGCTGGCCGGAGCTTTCTGCCGACACAGTCTGTCTGCCATGTGCTTCTAATATTAAGGTCTTTAGCATAACAGAGAAAGAACAGTAATTTATTCCCTTAATAGTGCAAATAGCGCTGTTATTTATCAGTGGGAACGGCCTCATGGATTACTTTCTCCCGTATAAAAAACTTGACTTCTCGGAGCCCTGCAGGGCAGATTTCTAGCAGGACCAGAGGTGCGGAGCCGAGGGTGCCCTCGGGGCACCTCGTAGGGCTGCGGAGTGGCAGCAAGTGGAACGCGCTGGGACACTCCGTGCAAGGAGGGGAGTGCCGACCGCTGAAGCAAGCTGGTTTCGAGCTGGTGTGGGCAATCCGACCGCTCTTACCATTACCTTACTGCGTAGAGACACAAGCACGTTCCGGTTGGAAAACAAGCCGGCCTTCTTTTCAGCACTAGCCGCGTCCTTTGCCTAGGCTCGTTTCTGCTGCCGTGCAGCTTTGGGTTTGGTACGGTTTTCCCGTGGTCTGCCAGAAAAAAAAACAACCGGTCAAAATTGGCTCATCTTCCCCCAAAATCTCTCTCTATTACTAGGGTGCCCGAAAGGATTTTTTGGGAAACAATGCAGGAAGAAGTGCAACTGTGCCAACCGGGGTCGTTGCCATCGGATTTACGGAGCCTGTCTCTGCGATCCTGGCTTGTACGGACGGTACTGCCACTTAGGTACGCTTGTCCTCACCCTTTTTTTACGAGAGGTACGTTATTCTCAGATTACGGCCTTTCTAGATGCCATCCCTGGGAAGGGCCAGCGCCGGGTGGCAAGGTTTCTGTCCCTTGCGCTGTGTGGTTTGGCCTCGCGGGTCACCGACCAGCTCCTTCCCTCTGCATCCAGTTTGCCCCAAGTGGGCGTTTGGCCCCGGCTGCTCCGAAGAATGCCGCTGCGCGCAGCAGAACACGCAGGACTGCGACAAGAGGGACGGCTCCTGCCGATGCAAACCGGGCTACCGCGGCAAGCGCTGCGAGACGAGTGAGTGGCCAAGCGGCGTTCACGGAGCGTCCCCCTCTCTCCTCCCGCAGCCTCTTTTCCCCTGGTTAACGTTCTGGGGGGAAAAGCTCGGCTCGCTTTCCACCCACCTGAGACCGCCTCGCCCCTCGCGGTTTAGATTAGGAGCCACGCTTGCTGTCGGACTCGGTCGCGTTCGGTTAGCACGCAGAACCTGCACAGCCGGGTGGGAGCGCCTGTAGATGGGGGCGGTGGACGTCGCCCAGCTCTCGGCTGGGAGGGTGCTGGTCAGAGCCCGTCGCTGCGAGCCGGGGCTGCCCGCTCTTCCAGGGTCCGTCGAGTAACGCCGGCGGCTCTTTCTTTTGAATTATGATTGTTAACAGGCTGCGACCCTGGCTATTACGGGGATGGCTGCAAGGAGAAGTGTAGCTGCTCTCCAGAAGCGTCCTGTGACCACGTCACCGGAGCGTGCCGGAAAGAGTGTCCGCCGGGCTACCACGGGGAGAACTGCGACCGAGGTAAGGCAGCCCCAAGCCCGCTGTAAACTCACGGCTCCGCCTCTCTCCTACAACCTTCATCTTCCCCAAACAACGTGAAGGGACGTGCAGAATCCCTCCTGTGCTCTCTCAGACCCCCTAGCCCACTGCAGCTGATCTGAGCGAGAAGCTGAAACGGCTTCAGAGGGCACAAGAGCTGCCGTTTGCAGGTCTTTGTAAAACGCTGCCAGCTCTTTAAAGCGGGGAGCAGGAGCCCTCATCCGTTATGAGTCATATGCGGAAAAGGAGAACAAGGTCTCGCTCTTTCCTGCCGCTCGGGCATCTCTGCTTTTGTAGATGAAGGTGATAGATACCTACTTATCTTTCTCCCCCTTTAATGTCTTTTTAATTCCAGGCAGTCGGTGCCCAGCAGAACGGTATTGTATTTTCCACTCCATTCTCTATTCCGCATTGAAACTGTATTTGATCTGCAAGTGGAAAAGAAAATTTTCTATTCTGTTTACATTAGGATTTAAACATCTGCCTCTGTATGAATCTCCTAGAGCAGTTTTTTGCCCTTCACATAAAGGGCCAGTTGACAGCATGGTACGTACAGTGCACAAGATCCTGGGAGATAGTCAGGGTTTCAGAGAGCTTGACTTTCTTCAAACAGAGGTGTTCTGAGTGAACCAAAGGTGGTGAGTCATTGGCACAAGGTGATGGTTACAAAACATGAACACGGTTCTTGGAAAATAATAACTCGTGCCAGCCTCAGAGCTGATCAACGCCTGAAAAGCCAACCTCCCCCTCTTGGGAGCTTGTCTCCTTCTGAATCACACTTCAGCCGGTTGGTTCCAACAGAAGATGCAAAAAGTAGTTGGACTCTCGAAGTCCTCACCCGAAGACACGCTGCGTGAAGAGAAGACACGCTGCATTCAGAGGCTCGCGGTGTTCAGCGTCTGAATTTTGATTCAAGCATCCCGGGACTTTCTGCACTAAGTTATGTATATCCAAGCATTCCATCCACACCCAGCCCAGAAGTTATAGCTATTAACCTAATTAAGCTGCTAGCACATGATTATCTTGCATAACACCACAACGGATAGAACATAGCCGGCGTGTGGGTCAGAACGAAAGATGCAGATGCTCACAGAATGCAAGCAAGCGCTAGCGGAGCTAAACAGCGTTAGGAGGAGCGATGCGAGCGGCTTTTGCGGGGCTCGTGCCCCCTCGCAGGGGTCCCGGCAGCCCCGGACCCCCCCGCGGCCACGGGACGCTGCCGCCTCCGGAGCCACGCGGCGCCTCGGCGGGCTGGGTGCTTTCGGTGGGGATATTTTTAAAAAGAATAAGAAAGGAGCTTAAGCCTGTAGGGGGGAGTCACAGGAAATAACACAAATATTTGTATAGAAATAGTAGGCTCTTGGCTGTTGTTCGGCTCTGGAAATTATTAAAGGGTGAAGACAAACATCTGCCATCAATTAGCAAAGAGGAGGAATAACAAAAACTCCACTGTGTCACTTGAAATCCACGCGCTGGTGTGCTTTTCCTCCCCGATTAGTGAACACGGGTGTGTTTGCATCTGCCGACGCCTTACCAAACGCTGGCCTCGGTGAGCAAAAAGGACGGCGGGCATCGGAGCGCTTCTGGGAGGCTCGAACAGGACTCAGTCTGCACGTAATTAGCTGGCTGCTAAATTGTGTCCCGGGCTACAAAGAGCAACCCGAGCTCTCTGGTATCAGCGGCACCACCCTGGTGTTCAAAGCCGAGGGAAGGAAAAGCTCTTCCTCCTCCTGCGGGCGAGGACGTTCCTTCTTGATCGCTTTACAGCGACGTACCTGCCGCAAACCTTGCTGCTGCTTAAAAGCCTGCCTTCCAGATTCCGGAGGCATTCAGCCGGGGCGGTAAAAAGCCCCCACAGCATCTCACAGAAGTCAAGGGATGGTGGGGGTTTGGGGGCTGTGGACCCGGTGTCCTGCACCCCGGCACAGAGCTGCCCGTGGGATGAGCCCCTGTGTCTCGGAGGCAGAGCGAAAGCCCAGCTTTCCGGACCCGGCTGCCGGCTCCGCAGCGGTGCGGTGGCCGTGGGGCGGCGAGGGAGCGCGTTATTTTGCGGAATGGTATTCAGGGAACGGAGACCAGTTTGCCCTCAGCTGTTGGGCGTGCGGTCGAAGTATTGTTTCTACGAAGAAATAGTTTTCGGAAGGACCAGCGACAGCGGAGATGCGATGCTCAGGCAGGCGAACGGCGGCCGTGGCGCGAAGTGACCGCCGTGGATAGCAGAGCGGTCGCATCCAGGCCCCGTGATCCCGGTCTTCCTCTGCAGCGCGGGAACCGGTCGCAGCCGGGCTTTTCCTCGCAGAGCCGGCAGCTCCTTTGGGGTGCGGGGTCCGATGGGTAGTAGGCTCTTGGGAAAGGCACCTCGGGAGGGGACAGTTCTCACACGGCTGTTTTTGACGCAGAGTGTCCGGAGGGGAAGTTCGGGGCGGGCTGCCGGCGGTCCTGCTCCTGCGGCGGATCGCCCTGCGACCGGAGCACGGGGCAGTGCCTCTGCCTGCCAGGCTGGACGGGACACGACTGCGGCCAAGGTGAGGAGGCAGGAGCAGCAAACGGGCCGAGGTAGGGATTTAGGCGTATAGCTGTTGGTTTTCTTGTGCTAAAATCCGTTTTGGAAGCATCTAGTGCAGTTAGAATCGCCTTCGTGGAAAATTAGGAAGAATGCAGCTTTTGATGGCAAGTCTTAAACAAGCGCCTCAGCTAGCTTAGCTCTGTTGCTGAGGCTGGGTGAAGTACAAGTAAACATACGCAATAAAAAAAGATGAAGATGTTTTTGGTTGTTGCAGTCCTTAACGTAGGAAAGGAGTCTTGCATTACTGATGTGCATTTTTAATTGCCTTCACCATATTACTCCTTAACTGCCGGACAACTAGAGAATCCTAAATTAAAAAGTTTTACATGATTATACAGTATTACAGCAGCTGGAAGATATTAGTCATATCTAGATGTCCTGCTCCTAATAGTTTGACTGAGCAATAAAACCATGCATGCACCGTGCTTACCATACATTTCGAACTGACTTTTTTCCAGGCCCCGGAGCAGCTTAGGAGCAGTTAAGCAAGGATTCTCGCCCCAGTTTTATCAGCTCTTAGCCTTTTGCTTCTCCTTTGCAACTAAAAGCAGATCTGGGAATGCTGACTAGCGTGCTGTCCAGTAGTGGGACAGCAGCTGCAAAGACCCTTTGCCAGCAGCACCATTTCCTAGCAGGGAGCCCTTGTAGCTCCCCACAAGCAGATGCGAATCCAAAACTGACATGAAAGTGCTGGACTAAGATCAGAATAGCACTTACCAGGGCTCGCACGCTGTTGATAAAACAAACAAAGCAACGTCGTCCCTGCTAGTAGCCGCACGTCGCCAAACAAAAGTCCGTGTTTTGCGTGAAGCACGAAGGCCGGCGAGAAAGGGGACGCGTTGCCGTGCAGCAGAAAACGGACGGCCCCCCCCCGTTACGCCTCGGCCGTGATCCCGATGCCTGTGTGTCCTCTCTCCCTGCAGCTTGCCCTGACGGTCGCTGGGGACGGGGCTGCCAGGAGCTGTGTCCCGA
Organism: Aviceda cuculoides; assembly: GCA_035590195.1. NCBI lineage: Eukaryota > Metazoa > Chordata > Aves > Accipitriformes > Accipitridae > Aviceda > Aviceda cuculoides. Next base: position 1,175,548 of record JAVJGG010000001.1, read on the forward strand.
GTGTGCGAACAACGCCAGCTGCGACCCCGCCACGGGAGCCTGCCTGTGTCCGCCCGGCTACACCGGCACTCGCTGCCAGGACGGTGAGTGCCGCCTGCCGCCGCGTCCCTCGCGCCCGAACGGCTGTCTCCGGCTGGAACGAGGGCTGTTTAGGGCGGCCTGGGGTACCTGCTCTAGCGAGCAGAGCACCCAGCTACGGAGCAGGCGCTGCCGCGCTCCCCGGAGCAGGGCTCAGCACCGCGCACTCCTCCGCTGCCTCGCGCTTTGGGGCAGGGGCCGGGTTCTTCCCCTGACGTCCCTCTAGTCCTGCCTTCCCAGTGGTAACTTGTGCATCAGCAGAACGGGAGGCGAAACCCTAAGCCCCTCGTCCCGTTCAGCCCAGAGCCGAGCAGCCACGCTCGGCTGAGGAGCGTCGGCGCTCGCGACGGCTCCGCGGAAGCCGGCCGGGGTGCCCGTGGGGTCTCTCAGGAGGGGAGCCCGCGCTGCGGTGTTAGAGCAGCCGTTTGCAGCTAGTCCGTGTCTCCGTTGGCAGCGTGTCCGCCTGGCCGGTTTGGCCCAGGCTGCCAGCTGAGCTGCAGCTGTGGGAACGACGGACATTGCCATCCCGTGACGGGGACGTGCAGCTGCGCGCCTGGCTGGACGGGGTCTAACTGCCGGAGAGGTATTGTACCGCTCTTCGTTACCCGTCGCTCCTGGAAAGCGCTGACCCGTGCAAAACTACGCTGTCGTTTCCTTCATTGCCATCCTCGTGCTGTGCCTCTGCCGGAGAAGTCTCTCCGAAATCCTTTAGGTTTCTCCTCTCTGTCCTGCCGGTGCCCTCGGGTTCCGCTCGCCTTCCTCGTAGCGGGCTTGCTCGCAGAACGAGTTCATGTCAAATACGTGCTAACGTACGACCCGGTCTCACTGTCCCGCGGAGTTTTCTGAGGACCTACGGCTGCGTTTGTCCTTCTGCCCGAGGCAGCGGCTGCGGTCAACGGAAACGACACCCCGAGGAGAGGGCAGCGGCTGTCCCCGCGCCTTTGCTGGCCGGAGAAGCCGCGCAAGCGGCGTGCAGGCCGTTAAGGGTCCGCTCCCTCCTGCGTTTCAGCCTGCGACGCGGGTCGCTGGGGGCCCGACTGTGCTCACGCCTGCAACTGCAGCAACGGCGACGGGAGCTGCAGCGCGGAGACGGGGCAGTGCTTCTGCGACGCCGGCTACACGGGCGGCCGCTGCGAAAAGAGTGAGTGCTGCCCCGCTCGCCTTCAAAGCCAAATGATACGGATTTGTTTTCGGGGACGGGGACGGGGGGGGGGAAGGCATCGCACAGGCAGCCCAGGAGGCTTCTGCCTCCTCCCCGTGCGGGGAGCGGGGGAAGCCGCGCTGCAGACTTCTCCAGCAGCGCTTCGTGGGTCAGCCACGGAAACGCAGTCCCCGTGCCCCCGTCTGTGATGCCCTGTGCTGAGGGTGGTTGGGTGACGTGGGTGCACGTCTGTAAGGGGCAGGGTAGACCCCGCTGGCCGATAACAGAGCAGCAGCCGCCAGATACCATTATCGCCATTCGGGGCCTGAGCTGCTGCCTTAGCGGAGCTTCCCGGGGACGCCGGGCAAGGACGGGCTCCTCAGTCTCGTTTGCTTCTGCTTGCCAGAGTGCCCAGAAGGATGGTTTGGGCTGAGCTGTCGGCACCGGTGTCAGTGCGACAACGGGGCTGCCTGTGACCACGTCAGCGGGGCCTGTACGTGCAGCCCGGGCTGGCGAGGAACCTTCTGCGAGCACGGTACGTACCTTCGCCCGAGGACCCGGCGCTGCCGGCGGCTCCCAGGGACCACCGGCTCCTTGCCAGCGGGGTCAGCGCTCCTTTGTCTGGCTTTGCTGTTCCGTTGCAGCAGAGAGAATCCCTCGGGACGGCGATGGGGAAAAGCGCGGGTCCACAAGCTGCTAAGTCTCTGGTTTTAATTCTGAAGGGAAAAGGTCTAGGGAAAAAAAAAAAAAAAAAAAAAAGACTACCGAAATGTAAACAAGGAGTAAATGCGCAGCTGCCTTGGTCACCCGCGTGTGTACGCAGGTTGCACAGGGGGTCGTGGAGCCTCTCCAAGGGGTCCCTGGTGCAGGGTTCTGGCTCCCCCACCAGCCTGCTCGGTCTCGTGGTGGTCAGAAGCCTAATGCCATTGCTCTTCCGATCCCCCACAGCCTTGTCCTGCACCTTGAACGTCCGTCATGGACATGCATCCAATATCCTGCTGCCCTGCCAGGGGGAGAGCCATTAACAGGGGGCTGTCACACTGGCGCAGCATTTTATTGGCGAAAAAGGCCACCAAGAGGCATCTCTTCTCTGCTGGGAGATTTCCAGCTCTCTGTATAGGCTTTTTGTGGGGATTTCTCCTTTGTTTTCCGCAGCCTGTCCTGATGGATTTTACGGACTGGAGTGCCGGCAAGCCTGCGACTGCCTGAACGGCGCCCGCTGTGACCCTGCAACGGGCCACTGCCACTGCCCCCCCGGCTGGGACGGTCCCCGCTGTGCCCAGCGTAAGTGTCGCTGCAGCCTCTGCGGCTGGGGATGGGATAGGATGGGATGGGATGGGATAGGATGGGGTGGGGCGAGGCAGGAGCAGCCCTCCGCCAGGCACTCGGGAGCCCTCACCGTCTCGTGCGCTGCTAGGTCATAGAGCCCGGAGGTTTAGGTGTCTGTTCTCCACATGTGATTTTCTCTGCATGGAAGTTAATTCTGCGCGTCAGAGAAGCGTTCGGTTTCGGAGAGGGACTGGGGGTCTCTGGCTGAGCAGGTTGTTATTGACTGTAACGAAGGCTTGGGCGTCTGGCGAAACAGTTCTCTAAGAGGTAAAACGATGGTGAAGATAGTAACACTGGCCGTGTTTGGATGTCAGCCACCTGTGGAACGCAGCTGTTATTTTCCCCATAGCACCATAAAACCCAACTTACGCAGCCGTCCAAAGCAGCCGCGCACCAGCGCGGGTTCCTCTCCCAGACGAGTGCATTTGGGACGGTTAGGAGGAGTCTGGCTGATGCAATTCATACCTGCTGCCTAACAGTTTTGCCTGCTTCTGCTCTCACGAAGCGTGCCAGGAGAACAGGTACGGCGAGAACTGCAGCCAGACATGCAACTGTTTCAACAACGCTACCTGCAACCACGTCAGCGGCCGATGTCTCTGCGCAGCCGGGTGGACGGGACCCACGTGCCAGCAAGGTAACGCACCTTACGGTCGCTTCCCAACCCAGGCTGTCTGCTTCCTCTGCCAGCGTGCGTTAAAAATGCCATTTCTCGGGGTGGGTCGGAGTTTTCGACGGAGTAGCAGCTACAGAAAGCCGCAAGGCCAGCTCGCAGCTAAGATCGTCCTTAGCTGTGCAGCTCTTCCCGAGTCGGTCACAAAGAGAGAAGCCAAGAGGTCACCTTCTCCCAGAGCACCAGAAATTGCAGTTTCGCAGCAGCACACAGAGTAACAGCTCGACCGACCGCTGCGCTGAGCATTCAGGCTCCAAGTCGGCGATGCCTTTAGGCACGGCTTGGTGAAACTCTGCACAAGAACAATTATTCATGCGGTTAAACGGCTTTTTTTTCTCCGCCAAGCCCTGACACTCTCTGGGTCTAGGAGAGGGGGATGTTCTGCAGCTCAGAACCGAAGGCGCTGGCTACCGACCGCGCGTCTCTCCTGGCTGCTGAACTCACCCAGCCTTTTTTCTTTCGTGTGTTTTCCACCAGCGGCGCTAAGGCGGCTCTGAAGAGATCAGGCGCCCAGTGCCCTGCGCCATCACTGCCTCTTACCCGAGCGGGCTAAAATACCCAATGTCCCTATGCGGGCAGCTAAGCAGCCTGAGGGTGTCCTTGGCCCCTCTCCCCGCAAGCAAAAGCGGCTTGGTTTTATATCAGGCCGTCCACCCACGGCTCCGGCAGGCTACCAGCGGCGTGGTGTTTGCCTTCGGAGCTGTTTCCCGACTCTTTGCCCTGGTTTTCCCGCAGCGTGCCCGGTGGGTTTCTACGGGAGGAGCTGCCGCCAGCGCTGCCTCTGCCAAAACGGCGGCACGTGTGACCCCGCCACGGGGCTCTGCGCTTGCCCCGAGGGGTGGACGGGGCTGGCCTGCGAGCTGGGTGAGTACCGGCGCCTCGGCCTCCGGCACTAACTTCTCCCGGTCCGGCCTCGTTTTCCTCGGCGGGCTGGGGGCGACGGGCACGGCGCCGGTGGTGCGCGCCCGCGCCCGAGGCTGCGGGTTGGGGGAGGACGGGGGGGTCAGGGCGGCGTTTCACCCCGTGCCTCCTCCCAGAGTGCGCGCAGGGACGGCACGGGGCGGACTGCCGGCAGCGCTGCGAGTGCCGGCACGGGGGGCTCTGCGCCCCCCAGAAGGGCCACTGCCTCTGCCAGCCGGGCTGGACGGGCGAGAAGTGCGAGAGCCGTAAGTGGGGCGACCTGGGGGGGGGTCCTGAGCGTGTGCCGCCTCAGTGCCCGGGTGCGGCGCAAGGGGGGGGGGGGCCGGGGGCTTTTTAGC
>JAVJGG010000001.1:1192806-1204056 GCA_035590195.1 Aviceda cuculoides
GTAAGGTTCTGAAAATTGATAAAATCCCAGTTTGCTGGTATCACTGAGGGTTTCCCCCCCCCCCCCGCCCCGTCATAGCTCTGCCTACAATAAACCTTCCCCGGCTGCAGCTCCCCGCTCGCCGACCCTTACCGTCCTCTCCGCCCAACACCAGGACGACGTCGGCCTGCTGCAGGGAAATCTCGTCCGCCTCTCTCGCCAGGTAGGCGCGGGTTATCTCCACTTGGCTCAGATCTGCAGAGGACAACCGACAGCAGGGACCCGGTGAGACGGCACGGCCGGCAGCCCGGCACGCGTGGCCGGCGTCCCTGCCCGGAGGTGGCCCCCCCGGGGCTGGGAAAGCTGCTCCAGCCCGGCCTGGCTGCCCACCCCGCCGGGGCTCCACAGCAAGCCGTGCTCCGTTCCCCTCCTCCCCTGCCCCCTCCAAGCAGGGAAGGGGAAGCCAAACCTCTTCTTGCTGGCAGCTGGAGGCACTCCCGGAATTTCACTCTGCCTCCCGGGAAACATGTTTAAGGTTTATTGTGACCGATAACTTAGCGGGAGGCAACTCCTAGCGAGCAAGGCGTGGTACCCCGAGTTCTCCACTGACACACGCCCTCAGCTCCTTCTCCACAGGCGCGGATAAGCCCGGGTGGAAACCTGTGCCTGCAGACGCTCAGGGTCTGGCACAACCGCTACCCCCGCGCCGAGCCGGTACCTCCTTTAGGAATGGTGTCAGGCTTTTCCTTTTCTCTGTGCATCAGCGCAGCAATCCACCGAGCCCGGTCACTCCTGGCAGAGGGAAAGCCCGTATTACAAAGAAAGCCGTGGAGGTGGGACGCCGGCAGTAGCCGGGAAATTTCCAGCAGGATGAAGGCTTTCAAGGGAAGTCAGACGGGACAAGCGTCTGATCAGAGGATTCACCATAAAGGCACTTCAGAAGCGGTACATGCCACCCAGCCGCTTTGCTTCATTTGGACAGGGGAAGCGCCACATGGGAATTATAAGGGAAATCCAAGCGAAAGGAACAGAGCGAGGGGAGAAGCCCACGCAGGTCCCCCTTTCTGGGAGGAGGAGCGGGGAGGGAGAACCCTCACGGGGATTTCCAAGGCACCAGTTTACCCCCCCCCAAGCAAGAACGCGCGCCCCGCGAAATCCCAGCGGGCCACTCACAGCGTCTCTGCCGACAGCACGATCTCCTCCCGCCTGCCCTCGCTGTCCTTCTCCATCACCACCCGGAGCAGGTGCCCGCCGGCCGCCCCGCGGGCCGCGCCGCCGCTCCCGCTCTTGCCGGGGGGGGGGGAAGGCGGGTCCGCATTCTCGATCTTCTCCACCGTGATCTGGTCCAGCGTGGCGTAGTTCACGACGGTGTAGCTCTCCTCGCTGCGGCAAAGACGGGAATCGGCACCTCAGCCGCGCGCGGCCGCAGAGCGGGTGCCGCCGGCTCGGAGCCCCGGCAGGTAAAGTTCATCGGACATCGCCGAGGTGACCCTCACGGAGAGGACGCGAGCCGATGCCCGGGGCTGGGACAAGGCTCTGTGGACTTGCCGGCCGCCCACAAACAGAAGCAGGGCGGTGGAGCTGGGTGCTGCCCTTCTGGCTGACAAGGGACACTTCAATAAAGGTCAAAACAGGGAAATCTCAAGACTTAGGCTACACGCCGCTTGGGAAATTGAGATTTTAACGCCCCTAGTTGTTTTCCAGGGACAGGAAGCCCCCCCCCCCGCGTCCCCTCCGAGCCTTACCTCTTCTTCTTGGTTATGATCAGGACGTCGTTGAACAAGAAGAGGTAGCAGAGCCTGCCGGCGCCTCGGCGGAAGATGCCCGCTTCTTCCGACAGCAGCAGGTACAGCTCCCCCCGCTTCAGCAGCCAGCGGGAAGCAGAAATCAGTGGGAAAGGCTGAAACGGATCCCGGGAAACTCTGACTTACTACCTGTCTCGCAAGCGGCAGGCAAAATCAAGTCAAGAAGCTGTATTTGAACTGGCAGCGGATCCCGGGGTCAGTCGGGATGGACACATTATAAGCTTTTAAATGCCTTTTCCGGGAGGCAGCTGTGCACCCTGCTCCAGCACGCCCGGAGACGCAGCCCCCCAAACCACAGCAGTGAGGCACAACGTCGAGGCTTTACTACAGCCCTTTAGAAATCTGCTCCCATCTGACAGTCCTGGCAGACGGACGAAGCCCCGCGTCTGTCTGGAGCAAGACAGCAAGGGCAGACATCGCTGCCAGCTCGTCCACCCAGGTAAAACCTCCCCCGGTCAGGGGCAAGCCCAGCTTTCGCCACCCGTGTGCGGGAGATGAAAGCTCCCAGCGAGGCAGAAGAGAAAGGGAAGGGCTGTGAGGGACAGTGGATTATCCAGGACTCCGCTGCTGCACCCTCCGAGCTGGCAGGGCGAGTACCCGGAAACTTGTATTTAAGTCAGAACAGCAGGAAAAAACTGTTACCCCTGGCACGGAGCGGTGATGCTGCTGCTGGCAGCCGGTCAAGGCTTCCTGGAAGGATTCCCAGGACAGGCTCGACACGCCTGGGATGGGCTCCCCTAACAGCACACCCCAGAAGATTTCCCCCCGCACTTCCACAGGACCTCACCTTCTTCTTTCCAAATTCCAGCTGTTTCTGCAGGGTGTACATCTGCTCGGTCCTCTCCATAGCACGAGCTCCCTCGTTGCAGCTCTTAACCAGCTGGAAGAAGAAGAAGAAGACCACCGCAAGGGAAGCGGAGAAGGGCAGGATGCTGAGCCCAGCCGTCCTCCGCACCAGCACCGGTACTGCCGGCGAAGGGTCGGGCGGCTGCCCCGCTTCCCTCAACGGGAGAAAGAGCCGAATCCCGACACGGGTTTCAAGGCAGGTTTGGGGAAAGGCAGCTGGAGGTTCTCCTGCCACCAGGGATCTCCAGGAGCGAGGCGGCACGTTTGCTCTGCCTGGAGAAGGACCGAAGAGAAAGCGCACCAGAGCTTCACCGAGGAGCAACACAAAGAGGAAGAATTAATCACCCCAAGAGAGGGGGTTAAGACAGGAGGACAAACAAGCAGACAGATGGAGGGGAAGGACGGAAGCCTTCCGCAGGCGGGACAGACCACGAGCGGCCGGAGCGCGTTGCCGGGAGCCGGTCTTTAGGGGGGGGACAAAAGGAAGAGCCGTACTCTCCGCGGCACATCGCCTCGTGCGAATGACCGCCGGACGGGAAAGCGGATGGAGATGGGACGCGGGAGCGCGAGCCGCGCACGGCTGCCACCGCCTCCGCTGCTCCTTCGCTCCTCTACGTTTGCTCTTTCCTTGTTTACTGCTCTTTACCTAAATCTCCGAAAACCAGGGCAAGTGAGCGTTGCAGCTCTCCATCACCTCGAGGGAGGCTCTGAGAAGGGAGAGCGCTAATGGAGAAGATGACACTAAAGGGAAGGACACAAGACGGGCCAAAGAGGAAAGAAGAAAAGATGACAAGAAAAAGGAAAAAAAAAAAAGATCCGGTGAAAAAGGTGAGCGAGGGAGAAGACACCTACATCCAGCAGCTATTTGGAGCAGAGAAATTTCAAGTGAACCGGTGCAGGGAGGAAAAACGAGAGGCCAGAACGGCAGGCTCGGGGCCGGAGTGACGGAACGGTGCGCTGGAAGGAGGAAAGGTGGAGAGCTGGCAGCCGGGCCTCACCTTGCTGATGGCTTTCAGAGCTCTGGTGGCAGCTCCGTACGCTGCAGTGCACGCTTTTGTTTTTTGACAGACCGTCTAGAATTTCAAGATAAGACGCTTTAGTGATATTGCCAGAGAGAGAAGTGCGTATCAACCGCTTCCCTGGGATTTCGGGAAGCGACACGTGCTCGAGCCGGTGCCGAGGGCCAGCCCGGCAGCGGGCAGGCACGCGGCCAAAGCAAGGTCTAACAGCGCTGGTAGCTGTAAATCGGATTTCTGATGGGGCTTTCACATCAGATACGTGCCTGACCGTCATCGTCAACCCACGCGCTGGGAAGCCCTCCGCCCCTCACCCCTGCAGCCCATTACAGACTGGGAGCAGTTACTAGAAATCCCACGTCCGGCAGCTTTGCTATTCAGAGCGGCTGGTCCAGAAGACCCAAATTTCAACAAAGCTTGTGCAAGACCTGCTTTCCCTCCCCGGGCCACCTGACCAGTAATGAAACAGGACGCTCGTGCCACCCCACCCTGGGTATCCGGACGCAGCACGGGGCACAGAAGAACCTCACATCACTCGGGTGGATGGTGCTGAGACGTGAAAGCGTTATTCACAATGCTTTAAGCTGCACGTCTGACACCCACAAGCGGATCGCTCCGGATCTAAATCCTGAATACGGGCTCAGGCATGCCAGCCTCAGCTCCCAGAGGGATGGAAGTCCAAGCAGAAGGCTGTCCCGGGCTCAGCAAACCACTGAAGGGTATGACACCGTCACCTCTTCAGAGGTGCCAAGGAATGCCACCCTGTGATTTACTTACATCTAACAGCAGAGGAAGCCGTGTTACCCTCTGCATAGGGAGAATGAGAAATGATATCATTGGCAGGCCTCCGCATTCTGGTTTCCTTTCAATTTGTTTCAAGGTCTCTTTAAATAAGGGGTTTGTGGTTCTGGAACAGGACAAGAAAGCTCCATTAACTCCGTTCTTCAGCTACCAAGATTTTCCAGCAGCTCTCCGTGCACGAGAAACGCCGAGCAGCGACGGCACTGCCTCCGGGGCTCAACGGCGTCCTGCTGAGCTCAGAGCGCGCAGCCGGGGCGGAAAACGGACTGATCCGTCAGCAGGTGGTGGAAAAGCACCCCGCGACGTTGAGTCCACCAAGAGGCGGGTAAAGCCGTAGACGTACCAACGGCGGACACAAACTCGACCTGTATCACCAGTACGATCTGGAGATGAACAGCCTCCGTACGTGCCCCCAACACAGCACATACGCGTTACCGACCTTGGCAAGACCCGTCCGGCTTCAGCACGTGGTAGCGTTACCCCCCGCTTATCCCCATCCTTCACCCTTCTTACAGCACAACCCAAACCTCGTCCTAATCACCCGACGGGGACACACCGGGGGCTAGAAGTTGAACTCTGCTCAGAAAGGAGACAGCCTTCCTTAGGGAAGAGCAAACACCCGCAGGCTGAGGGAGCCACGTGCAGGTCACGGTCCCGTCTGCAGCCACCAGCATCCCTGTAGCCCAGAGACTCCTTGCAGGCAATTCCCTTGCAAGCCCAAGCACAGCAGTACTCACAGCAGCTTCTGAAGTGTCCTCTGCTGGTAGACTTCATTGGAGCAGTAGCTGACGTAAGGATTGAAGTGGTTCGAGGCGTGTTCTTCTACTATGTCACTGATGTCGGGAATTAGGAGGTTTTCCTGGTGTCGCTTCTCTAAGTCTTCAAAGAATCTAAGGAGAGAATTTCAAGTAACTTCACTACATGACTCGTTAGGGCCGGACAAACCGAACAGATGCATGTTCAACAACGTTCCCACTGGAACTTTTCCCCAGTCTTCCCAGAGGAAACAAGACCCTGGATCCCTTCTGCACAGGTCAGCTCCACGCAGCCGAGACACCCGCGGCTCCCAGCAGCTCTGCTGCAGAGATGGGGCACGCAGCTCTCGAGCTTCAGATGCACCACGCTTCCTCCATTCCCATGCGAGATTCCCTCCTTCGCTTTAGCTCTCTGGGAATATTCATCTCTGCCCCACCGGGGCCGCTTCTGCCCAGCAGCGGGAAGCCACAAGCCCTCGACATCCCCGCAGCAGTTCCCGGGGCTGCCGCATCCCCGCCTGCGCTCTCCTCCTGCTGCTTTCCCACACGGACACGGCTCGCCGGCCGCCCCGAGCACCAGCTCCCGAGGCGTTTGCTCCCCATCTCCCAGGAAAGAACGAGCCACGCTGACGCCGGCTCTTTGAAGGCGCAGTTTCAGTTTCTGCACCCGAGCGATTCCCCACCCGTGCGTCGGAACAAGCAGCTGCTCGCCGGGGTGGATCGGCCCCGTGGATCGGCCGCCCCGTGCCCCGCTTTCGGCCGTGCCGTGGCCAGGCTGGAGCCACTTTCGGCCGTGCCGTGGCCAGGCTGGAGCCGCAGCGTTACCGGCTCCACCTGCCCGAAGGCAAAGGGAGGCACCGCCTTCGCGGCAGCGCCGGACACCCCAGGAGGAATTTCCAGGCAGACAGGAGCGTCCCAGGCGCAGGGATGGGGAGGGGCTCAGCCAGCTTTAGGTGCCTGATTGCAGCCGCGTGACTGCGTGCCACCATTATAACCCATTAAAAAACTGGGCGGCGTCAGGGTAACAGACCCTTCAACCAGACACGTGGGTCCCAAGCGTGTACCAGCAGGGGAGCGTGCCGCGACCCGAGGCACCGGGGAGAAGGGCAATAGGTGGGATGTCTCACTGCCTTCGACAGCCCAAGGTTGGTTTCACAGGGCAAATAAACGGAGCGCCAGCGTCCCTCCTCCCAGCCCGCCTGGCCCCGAGCACTTGCCTGGTGCTGACCGCCAGGATGTCGCCGACGTTGGAGAAGAGGTGGTGGTGCTCCGTCTGAGTCATGGTCTCCTTCAGCTCCTCCGACCTCATGAAGTGGCACACCAGGATGCTCAGGCTGTGCACGTAGGAGTACTCAGAAGTGATGATCTCGAACATGGCCTGAAAAAGCAAGGCGGTGAAGATGTAACAGCACAAGCTGGCTAAGCCAGGCAGCGAATGAAAACTCGGCTAGATCTTCTTTACATTTGGTTGGCACGATACCGCCGGAAACGACTTTGCTCCGACAGCACGGCGTTCCCTGTGTCAGCTCGTGCGTTGCCTGGCCTACACCAAAAACTTTGGTGGATTTTAGGACACCCAGCCACGCGCGGGTAGCCCCGCCGCCTTCGGCGTTGACCCCACGCTCCCGGGGACGCCGAAGGCTCCTCTCACCTCCTGCCGCTTGCGCTCTTCGGGGGATATCCTTTGGAGGATGCCCGCTTCCAGCACCTGCGGGCGAGAGGCCGGGATCAGCGGCCGCCTTCGCCGCCGAGCGGCGGTCCTTGCACGCCCTCTAGTGCGGCCGGGGGCTGAGCCCAGCCCCGCACAACCCGCCAGCCGCCCCGCCGCATCTCCCACCGCAGCATCTCCCACCGCAACCGCATCTCCCACCACAGCATCTCCCATTGCCGCCACATCTCCCACCACAGCATCTCCCATCACCACCGCATCTCCCACCACCACATCTCCCATCACCACTGCATCTCCCACCGCCGCATCTCCCATCGCCGCCGCATCTCCCATCACCGCCGCATCTCCCATCACTGCTGCATCTCCCACCGCCGCATCTCCCATCGCTGCTGCATCTGCCACCGCCACCGCGTCTCCCATCGCCACCGCGTCTCCCATCGCCACCGCGTCTCCCATCGCCACCGCGTCTCCCATCGCCACCGCGTCTCTCATCACCGCCACGTCTCTCATCGCCGCCGCATCTCCCATCACCGCTGCATCTCCCACTGCTCCCCAGCATCTCCCACTGCTCCCCAGCATCTCCCACCGCTCCCCAGCCCACGGCCATCAGCTGATGCTGCTCCGCAGGAGAAGATTATTCTCCCCAAGGGTCAGCAGGGAAAGCCCCAGCACCCAGCAGCAGCACCTGCCCTCTCCCACCCACGGCTGAACCTCTCGCAAGCACAACCGCAGCAGCTCTGCCGGCGTCCCGACGAGCCTGGACAGGAACCTGCATGTCCCAGCCAGGGCTGGACAGCCCCGAAACATCCCATCGCAAAGACTAAATGCTACGGAATTATCCACTCGTGGTTGGTTCAGCAGCTCAGAAAGCTTCCAAAACACACACAGCGGTGGCTGCAACACATCCCGAGCACGGGAGCGGCCCACGGCGAGGGCAAGCGGGGCTTTTCGGACCCTCCGGGCTGGGCTGGTGCCCCTACCTCCGGGAGCTGGCTCCAGGTCACCTGCGCCGGGCGATAGCTCTGCACCACGATAGCGGCACCCGGAGGGGACGGCTCTTCGGGGATGGATTCCTCCAGCAAATCCTCATCTGACTCATGGCTGACAGAGTTCAGACCTCTCTCACGGATCTCCTGATACAGCTGGGGCTCTGCAGAGGAAAAGGCACGAGGTCAGCGGAGCCTCTCCCCGCTGCGGCCCGCAGCTTCCCTTCCCACCGCCGCCTCACCCCGTCGGCCGAGAGCCCTGCCTCCTCCCCGCCGAGGCCGGGCTTTGCACCAGCAGCTCCCGCTCCCGACAGCTTCCCGCAGCCAGCCCGCAGCTCTCCCGTGTTTGCCCAGCGCAAGCAGAGCTGGGAGCGCTCCAGCTGCGAGCGTGGCAGCAGCCTGAGCGTCGTCACGCCCCGGGGAGTGGGAAAGCAGGGCTGCCATGCTCCTCTTGGCAGGTGGGGAAAAGGAGGCAAAAGCAATTGCCCCAGGCCGGGGACAAGCAGCAGCACAGGCGGCAAAGGGAATTCTAGGGATCCGCTTCGCCGAGAAGCGCCCCGGTGCCCTGCAAGGCGGAGGGGACGCCGGAGCCGGCGCTCTCGGGAGGACGGGAGGCAGCACTCACGGTCCTTGAACGAGCCGCTGCGCTTCTGCACCCGCCTCCGCCCAAAAGTTCTCTGCAAGAGGAAGAAGAGGGGAACGCGCTGCGGTTACTCGATGTCGGTGGCCCCGGGAAGCATTCGGCAACTTCGGGGAAGGGGAGAAGCTACCCGCGCGCACGGTCAGGCAGCAAATGCCACCCTGCCCTTTCAGCCTGATCGCTGTCTGAGCTTTTGTTTGCCTTCCCGAAGTAACTCGGCTTTCACCTTGTATTATCGGGGTCACGATCTAAACCACTCAGCGGGCACGCCGCTGCCTTTCCTATCTCTCCGTCTCACACCTGGACTTTGCCCGCACCGGAGTCTCCCTTCTCCCCGATCCTGCTTCACCCATGTTTGTGTACAACCAACCGCCACCTCGGGGCCACACACCCAGCCAACCCCACCCTGCAAACGTGCCCGCAGCCGCCCGCCGACAAGCCGGAGCCCCGGAGCAGCCGGTTACGCTCCCCGCCAAAGCCACGTCAGCTATTGCCGGGCTCTCCGGGGACTTCCAGCATCTGCTGGTGACGTGCGGGCTTCCCAAGGCACAAGTCACGTCCCCAGGCTCAGCAAGCCCTGCCGGCTCCACGGCGGGCTGACACGGCTCTGGGACCGACAGGGCTCGCAGGAAAAAGGCTCTGCGGATTCCCCGGCAGCAGCTCGTCGCCAGGGAAAGCGGGGGCTCGATCCCCACCCGCGAGCAATCGGGTGACAGCGGCTGCAAAACCCACCTTGTTCCTGCCGGGGCTGCGGGCAGGCAGGGCGCTGCCCTCCTCCGAGACGGGTTTCAGCGAGGGGACGGCGTTCGCCGGCTCCGGCTCCGCGCCCGGGCCCTTCATGGCGGCGCGGTAGGACATGTTCCTCAGGTTGCGCTTGAGGGCCCCCCCGCCGTCATCTTCCACCTCCGCCTCCAGGGAGAGGCTGGGGACGGCCGTCCGCTTCGGGTCGGAGCCCAGGGGCTCCCAGCTCGCCCCGGTGCTCTGCTGCCGGGAGGGGTTGTTCTTGGTCTTGGTGGAGACGGCCAAGCTTTTGGGGATCAGCTGCTGGGTTCCCACCTTCAGCGCGGCCGGGCTGTCCGTGCTGAGGACGATGCGGCGGGGCTCGGCCGAGGTGGGAGAGCCCACCGGTGGGAGCGAGGCGGCGGGCGCCGTGGCGAAGCTGCACTTCCCGGAGGGGGAGGTCGGGCTGGGGGGCTCCGGCCGCAACGGGTGGCATCGGTACTCCAGGAAAAAGGTCTTGTCATCCGCAGAGCTGCCAGGGGGGCTCCGAGACATGACGGCGGCACGGGGAACCGGAAAGCTGCGTAAGACAGGCAGACAGACAGACAGACAGACAGATGGAACAACTTTTCCCAGTAAAGCAGGGGGCATTTATGCCTGGCCACGGCCAGCGTCCCGTTTTGCACGGGGAGCCTCGGGGCAGCGCAGGACCCAGCCTCCGCTTTCCCAGGGCGCAGAGCCCGTACAGTCGCATTCTGACGCTCTCAGCGCCCGCGTACCTCTCTCGAGGCCGCCCGGTGTGCTGGGACCGGGCTGGCGGCTCCTGAAGGCTACATCTGGCTTCAGGCGGAGCGGTGCAGGATGCGGCCAGGTGCCAGGGAGCAGCCGGGCCGTGCAGCAGGCAGGCTCGCACCGCTGAGCCCCGCTTCTCCTTTGCCGCTTTTGTGCCTCCGTGTCCCCTTTAATCCCCTTTGGGGACCGGGGGTGCCGCCAGCCGGAGCCACCAGGGCCAGGCTTTACCCTCCTGGCTTCCACCTCCCCCAGTCCGACGTGCTGCGCAAACCCCGGCGGGCGCCTCGCGGCGAGCCCCGTGCTCCCCAAAGCTTGTACCCGTCCCAAACCGCTCGGAGGAGCGGCTCCACACCCCGTGCAAAAAAACACCTCCCCGAGCCCCGAAAGCTCCTCGGCCGGGGTTAAGCTTACTCATCTCCGCCTGCGCCACACCGCGTACTGCGCGCCTACGGAACAAACACCCGACAGAGCGTTTTACACCCACCGCCTACCCCGTCGGTGACGTAATTTGAGGAAAACCTGTGCTTTAATTCCTCTCAACCCAGATCCCCCCCGTGCGCCATCGCCACCTCCGAGCCGTTCCTTTTCAAAGGCCGCAGACCAGGAACCAGAAACCAAGACTCGAACGCGTTTCCCTGCCTCGACGGCTGCCAGAAGGACAACCCAGACGCACGGACAAAAGCTGATTTGACCAAGACCCCGCTCCTTCTCCTGCCCTCGGACGAGGGACACGCGCCTCTCGGCCAGAGTCCGGCGGACGCGGGAAGCGCTGCATCCCACTCTCTAAGTCCCGGCCTCAGCACCAGCCCCAGCCGCGAGAAAGGGACGTGCCCCATTTCGGAGGCACCGGGGGCTGCGTCACCCCCCCAGGTCTCCCCATCGCTAACCGGGGCCTGGCACCCCAGCCCCGCCGGGGCACACGACGCCGAGACTCCCGCCAGCACCCCAACTCCGGCGGCCGTGTGCGGGGAAGGGGCTGCTCGCTGGCGTGATTTCATACCGCGTTACAGCTTAACGCGATATTCGAATTTCACACCCCTCGGGGGGCCACGCTCGAACCCGGCCGCCCTCCCCATCTCGGCTGCCGGGAACCACCCCTGCCCGCTCCCCCGCCGCGGGAGAAGCTGCTCCCGCGTCCCCCCGCTCCCGGTCCCGATCCCGGTCCCGCTCCCTCCCGGGCCCCCCCGCTCCCGCACCTACCCGCGCCCCTCGGAGCTCAGCGCCGCGGTGGGCGGGGCGAG
>JAVJGG010000001.1:1209717-1255450 GCA_035590195.1 Aviceda cuculoides
TGCCGTGGCTCGCCGGCGCGGTGCCGTGGCTCGCCGCGCTGGGTGGGAGGGCGCGCGGGCAGGGGCCGCTCGCTTTCTGGCGGGGGCTGCGTTGGCTTTGCAACCGGCCGAGGAAATAAGGAGAAACCTGCGTCTAACGCGAGGGTCGCTTCGAGGCAAACGTAAGAAAACATATGATTGTCTGGAGAATCGGCAGCGCGACTAGCGGGATTGATCAGGGGCATTTGGCACGCGGACAAAATCTTCCTACTCCCTGGTTATCAATCATACGACATGCGACCTTAATTACACAATTTTGGTCCTTCACTACGTACTTATATTAACATTATTTCTTCACAATAATGATACCTAATGCAAAAAATACTGTTAAGGAAGAAATAAAATAAGGAAAGAATTAGCAACAAATTACAAGTTATATACAGATTAAAATAAATTCCATCAGGAAAAGAAACAATTCTTTTATTATTTTCAGTTGGCCCCTGTGGGAATAATTTAAA
The DNA here is from genome assembly GCA_035590195.1 of Aviceda cuculoides. NCBI lineage: Eukaryota > Metazoa > Chordata > Aves > Accipitriformes > Accipitridae > Aviceda > Aviceda cuculoides. Next base: position 1,210,215 of record JAVJGG010000001.1, read on the forward strand.
GGCCAAGCGCCTGGGCAGGGCTGTGCTGCAGCGGCAGAGGCAGACGTGCTGGGACGGGAAGGTCCCATCTCCTTCGCAGAGCCTGGTTGCTTTTGACATTGTGGGCTCTCGGGCTCTATTCGCCCAGGAGCTTTGTGCAAATAGATGAAGCAGTTCGGGTTACACTGGCTGTTGGTCTCAGAGCCTTGGGCACTTTCACAGGGTGTTGCGGAAAACCGAAAAGGAAGGGTAAATTTTCTTGGAAAACACGCTGATGCCGCTAATCTACCTTTCGTTCCTTCTGCACCAAAGCTCCCCTAGATGCTTTCCTCCGTGGCCAGCGTGAGGCTCCTGGCTACCTAAAACCAGCCGCACGCGTGCTCTTGGGTGCAAAGAGCAAATTGCCAAGCTATCGTTCCTAACACGACCTCCGCTTTATTTGAGTAGCCGTTTCCTTTGTTTTAGCATGCTGGAATGAGGCTGCCCTGTTGCATTTCTCCCCACTGGACTGGCACAGAAGCCACCGTCTGTTCTTTTCCACGCCAAGCAGGCAGAGAGGCCACGTGTGTCAAGTATTTACAGGCAGATATACTGAGCACTGCGTGCTCTTTCTCTGAAATCGGCCATTAACCCAGTTCTGCCAGCAGTTACTACCCGATAAAATACTTCCTAGAAGCACACCCAGCACTAAAATATGCTGAAATTAATGGGAGAAGTTCCTCTCGACTTCACTGGCTTTGGCTGCAGTCTTCACAGAGCCAGCCTGCCAGAGCACCCCCGGACTCCTAGCAGGTTGCTGACGCAGAACTGCAATGGGCGAGATGCAGAGGCACGCGGTTTCACTCAGCGGTAGCAGTAGTCCCGTGGCACTTCTAGCTTTTAGATGCTGTAACCTGAAAATTCTCAGGCCACACATTCTGAACTTTTATCTTTGTAGCCAATGTTATCCTTTGCAAGGTCTAAGTGCTTTCCTGACTATTCTGTAACGCAGCTTTACCTGCAAAACTGCTGCTCCAACAGCAGATTGTAATTGCAATGTAGGATAGCATAAGCATCACAGCGTTTCTGGAGGCTGCTTTGGATCGGTAAAGAAGATGAGATGGAAGCAATTTAAAATCACCCCTAAAATACCTGCGAGATCTGAGAGTCAGAGAGACAATTTGATTCTTAGCTATGTGCCTGAATAGAGGGCTGTACCCCTGAGGTTGCTGAGGCAAGGAAATTTTAATCTTTCTACTTCAACGATAGGCCAAATGGCAGTGTGCGATGCCTACGCAACCATCCAGCATACCAAAACACCTGCGCGAGTCAGAAATTTCTGCTGCAATTCCCAGATACCATCAACACTGAAAGGATGTCGGTCTAAAAAAAAAAAAAAAAACCCCGGGATATAAATCGCAAGATGCGTCTGGATCGCCCTTCCTGAGGCGAGACTCGCCTACCACACACGCTTTCTCACACACAGCCACCCCTCTCCAGGTGAGGGTTTACCTCTCCGCCTGGGCGAATCCAGGCTTTTTCAGCAGCTCGGTGGCGGGGACTCGGGCCAGCGCAGGGCAGAGTGCCACCGCTCCCCTCGCCAGCAGACTTGCTGAGCGTGGCTTTTCCTGAAACACTCCGGATGCTTCAATTCCAAGCAGCAGCTCGGGCTCGCGGGCACTAGCGGAGACGGAAAGCGGTCAACCTCGCAGCGTCGGCACAGACGGAAGGGGGCTGGGGGCACAGCCGACGACCGTGAACCACGTACTTGCCCGATACCTCGGTGACCCCGACCTCAGCAATGCTCCAGGCTGAAGCCTTCTCTAGCGGGACACCGCATATGGTGTATCGTGACTGCAGGGAATGCGGCCTCACTTTCGAGAAGCTCTGCACCGCGCCAGTGTGTTTTGCTGGGAACAGAGGAGGGGACGGCGTTTCTGTGGGAGCACAGAATTTCAAATTCTTTTGGGGGTCAATTAAATGGGTCGAATTTACCCTTCCCTGGTATAACTCCAGTGACTATGTCAGAATTGCACCAGGGATAGGTCACACCTGGCTCTCTTTCCTTATTACCTCACTATTCAGCTGAATTGAAAGGAAATGCTACCGACTGGTTTCAAGCTTTCATTTATACGCTTTATAGGCTTTACTGGCTCAGTGATACTGTTTTGTAATGTTAGAGGGGCCAATGTTCGATTGCACTGTTGCAATTCGTGTCTTGCTCATGCCATTCCTATAGACTGTGAAATCCTAGGGCTGCGTCAGGGTTATCCAGTTTTGGAGAGGTTCATTCTGATAAATTAGAAATGAAAACTCTGGACAGATAAAAATGCAGGACTTGTAGGTCGGATGCGACAGGTTTCCTTCTCAGCCAAAAGTCCAGACGACTCCCTGAGGCCCTCTCATCCATCTTCTGCTTGCTGGGATTTTTGCTAGGATAATTGCAGCACCACCGCCTCCTCGCTTGGACTCTGGCCAGTGCCTTGTTGACCTCTCAGAGGTGGTTGATGGGGTTAAAGGTCCCCGACTCTGAAGCTGCTCCTGCCATGTCCAACCAAGCACCCAGAGAGTTCTGGGAGGACGCGTGGAGGGGAGCGTTCTCGGACAGGGACAGCATCATTGCATAAGCCTGGAGGAGAGAAGAGTAACGCAGAGGACAGGCGTGAACACACCCGCAGGACCGGCTGTCACAAACCACGTGAAGCACAGCACCATCTAACCCTACGGGAAATGTAGGCCAGCCGGCATCCTCGGCCCGGGCCAAGAGCCTTGCCAGCCGGTCTAAGCTTACATCCACATGCTGGGACCATCCATCAACCCATCACTCCAACTACTCAAACTTGTCACAGAGTTTATAGGCAGTTCTAGGGTTAGTCAGGAGCAGCCATCACTCCCGTCGGCTTTTATAGGACCGAACCCATTCTGCGCCAGCTCTGCACTTGGGCACAAACCAGCACGTTTCATCTTAGGCTCTGCTCTCAGGGGAAAGCGGCTGCATGTGGAATGCCAATTACTTTGTTTTGTTCTTCCAAAAAGACCACCTGCAGGCAAGCAAGTGACTCCATGAGGCTAGGGCCCGGTCACAAGCCCCAGAAGTGGCATAGCACTATCCACGCTAGCTGCAGGCCGACGGGCAGCTGCGGGCAGCAGGCTACTCATCTGCTTGGCGTGAGCCCACCGGTGCCTGTAGAAACCTGCGTGGAGGTATTTAGGAAAATAGGCATGATACGCTCATTGGCATTATCAGTGTGCTCCTATGTTCTTGTCGGGGTAGATTTACTGCTGCAGTGAAACGGTTAAAAGCATCTGCTGAGAAAAATGCATGGAGACTTCTCTTTTCTCTATAACAACCTGCTTCCTTCTTTGTAACCTAGATGCTCTCCCTCTTCCCAGACTGCTTGTCTCGTACACCTTTGTGTCCTCTCACAGCCCACACAAGTGATGTGAAGACTTAGGTAGATGACAAGCTCACACACTGGAGGTGAAAGCCAACCTAATTGCCACCCATGACCTGAAACAGAGGAGGACACTCCCTCCCTGGTCTACGCTAGCTGCTGTAGATGCAGTAGATGCAAATCCTACTTTGCAATGAAATTGTGGCCAATTGTAGCCCTCTCCTTCACACCCACACGCAATCCTTTGCAGGGCAACAGACAAAGACCATTACCTTATCTGGGATATCAGTACCATGCTCAGTACAGTAGGACCCCTCCTAATGCAACTCTAACAGTGACAATACGAACCAGTTATCCAACTTTAGCCTCTCCTCTTAAAAGCTGCGGGTCAGATCTACTTGTCAAGTCAACCCATTCATGTATTGTAGGTGCGTGCTGGAAGAGGTACAGCTTTGTAGCGTTATGGACATGCACGCTTCTAGAATTGCTTAAAAAGAAAGACAGCTGCAAAGGAGTGCTGTGCTGCTCACACAAATGTCTTACTATTACATTTCCTGCACAAGAGATGGTTTGAATTATTTAACTTACTTATTGTGATTTAAGTATAGCCAGTCCTGCATCTCATACACTATAAAATTGATCCAAAACCCAAAAATACCACCCCCCGCACCCCCCCATCCAAGCATAGGCTGGACCTAACAATGCAATACGAATTCTGAAAGAGCAAGCTGTTCTTAAATAGTTAGTACATTTGGCGTATTAGTAACAGGACACATGTAAGAGTCAGGCAAGTGGCTTGTGCTTAAATCAGTTTCACCCAGAAAAAAGCTGTCCCGTCTTAAAGCAGACCTTCCCCAGCTTCAGTACTAGCCCCTACTATGAAGGAGGACAAGAATTTCACAAGTTTTGGGTGATGACAAATCAAAACCCATGTTCTGTTTGGCAACCACACTAAGCCACTGCTTTGCTGGACCTTTAAAACAGATTTTGTGACACACTCTGTTGCTTGAAGCTTAGAAAGGGACTCCAAGGCAACAGCTGTACTCATCCCCCATGAAGGGTTGAGTATGCTCTCTCTAGCCTGGTGATGTAACTTCATTAAACAGTTTTTGGGGCGAGAATCCTTTCGTGGGGATCATGATATGAACTTCACAAAACTAGACTATTTTGATTTAATGAAAAAGCAGAAAGCACAGCTGGATCCGCCCCATACCTCCAGATTTTTCTCAAAACTCCAATAGGTGCCGAGACGTCATTTTGAGGTTTCATGGTGGGTCTGAACTGGTCTAGCTCACAGGGCACATTTCCATTTTACGGTTTGCTTTTAGAAATCAGGGAGATAGCCGAGGAAGTCCTCTAGATTTGCTGGATTGCAAGTCCTGCAAATACTAGTGTCTATTACACCTTTTATAATCAAACCCAAGGACACTTTATTACTGTTCCTGCAGACCAAACCTCGAGTCTCTTAGTATATACCAACTGAAGACCCATCCCAAAGTATAAGTAAATAATAGTCATAAAAACATTTACGCAGACAGATAAAAACAGACAGATGCCTCTATCTTTCTATGTAAGCATGTTCTCACAGCACAGGCTAAACGATAAATTGATCTGGTGACCTAAAACTGACGCCCGCTCCCTTTCTCCTCTAGTTCGGTAGAGCTGCAACGAGACACGCTTCACATATGATTCACGCATTACAGTCAGAATTCCTGCTCACTGGAAGGGGAAAATAAACCTTAGCTAAAGGAGGCCAGCTGCTTGCTAATCCTACCGTACGTGCTGGCGGCAAGCTAGATAAAATGTTCTGTCATATACCTACCTGGTTTTTAGCCTGCCTGTACAGAGTCTGTTTTATTGTCTCAGAGTCTAAGGTGGAATTAAACACATCTTTAACTTCAAATGCTTCCTCGGCTGCTTTGCGAAGATCCAGCCCCTTCCCAAAATTCGGCATCTGCTCCAAATCTAACAAGCCGGCTTCGTCCTCCTCAATACACCTGTACCAATGACCAGGGGAAGGGGTTGACCTGTTGTTAGCTCATCTCACCGTTCACATCTAGCCAATGTGAGTGTTGCTAACCCAGTGCCTGCATGCACATACCATGGGGGTCTCACAAGCCACATGCGTGAACTGACAGACAGACAAACACAAAAATGACACAAAATGCAAGGAGCAAAGAAAAAGTGGAGAGCGTGGCTATGCACAAACAAGCATTAGCGCTACAGATATTTGTGATTCGGCGTGGCTACAATTCACTTGGGTCTTCTGTGTGGACATGTCCAATTGCTGTCCGCTCCTTGAAATGTTTTGACGGTGGATCAGTGTCTGAAGAACACTGCTGCATTTTCTTGGAGTTGCAATGAAAATAGTGATGCACTGAGATCAAGTAAGATACTACTTTGCATCATGGGACATTTGTTACGAATAACAGCTGGGAAACCAAGGCAAAAAGAAAGCTAAGCCTATACTATGGGCAACAAACTTTAATTTTAGAACTGTCTAGACATGGCTTGGCCTTGGGAAAAAAAAGCTCCAAGAACTCCCCTTGAAGTCAACAACGTTTTGCTACAACTAAAACGGGCAGAGCAGCACAAAACGGATTGCGTACGTAAGCCTCTTCCCTTGCCCTGACCAGTGTTTTAGAGAGAGAGGCATTATCCGCTGAACCGTGGTACCCTGAAAATGCTGGTTTCTGTGCTGGACTAACTGTTCTCCTGACCTGAACTTCTCAAGTCTTGGATATACACCTTATCGCAGATTCTCCTTGCAGTCCACTTGTTTCATGTCCCCCACCATGGTGCAAATGGAATCTCTCAAGTGAATGCTTAAATCAAACTGGAGGTATGACACATGGCTTGAAAAATGAAACAACAGCACTCACAATCTACCACTGACACAGGGTCAGAAGTCTGAGCCCCCTCTGACTTCTCGAAGGCAACGGCCCGCCTCACCTTCGGGTGTGGTCAAAGCTCATGGTGAGAGATGTGGGCTCTTCATCTTCTTCATCCTCAAATGCTCCTCGGGGCTCTGCGGTGGGCGATACCGTTTCATCCTGCGACTTCCCTGTCAGGCTGTCATCATCCTCCTCTTCCAGTTCTTCATCTTCATCATCCACATCTTCTGTTTTCTCATTTGCTAATCCATGACACTGGGAATTGCCATCAATATCTGGGATTTCTGGCCTGAAATATTTGGGCAAGGCGGGGAAGAAGAAAGAAAAGAAAAAAAGAATAGATGCCAAATGCGTAAGTCATGCATTTTCACCATAACACAAGACTTTCATAATTTTATACACATGTATGAACACAGAAACATATTTATGTATATATAAGTATTATTTAAACTGCAAATAAAAGGAAAACTCACATGTTTCAGGCATTTCAAAATCAGCCTTTGCAGTGTCTTAAGGGCTAATCAGGCTGTCAAGTATATACCAACCCCAATGCTTTCAGACTAGAATTTTGTCTAGTCTGGATTTAAATTATGGTTTTCCATCTCCTAAAATAAAACATCTGTGGGACAAGCGGCTCTCCTCCTTCTCTGTGCTACAGTATTCTACCAATCTCCCTTTGAGCAACAAGAAAGGGGAAGCTTCCTCACTGTGTAATCTAACAGCCAGCCTAAATTCTCTCTTGTATTACTTTTGCTATTCATGCCCATATGGACCCAGCAGACTCCACAAAACTAGCAGTTCTACACTATGTTAACAGAATGAGAGTGGGATCACCAGTGCTATGGACTTGGAACCCAACAGGATGCCACCAAGTGACGTAAAATAAGATTAACATCTTCACCAGAAATTTTACGTCAGCATGTTCCACACTTCTTACTGTTCTTTACGTGGATCACATCATCACGTGGATTTCTCATACTTACATTTTGGACTTAAACTTTAGTATTAGCATTAAGGAGCTGTTTGTGAAAACAGGATAGTAGCGGGTGAAATACCACTCAGTCAAAATAAGGCTTGTGATATGGATAGATTTGAAACAAACTAACAGACTAGAAAAGCGGTTCCCTCCGGTCTCCTTAATCAGTACTCTCTGATCAGTGATGCCATGTAGTTGCACGGCAGAAGGTAACAGTTCAATAATCACATTTTTATCTAGAGAAGAAATTGGGTCTTCTCATGACTACTGCGCCAGACAGAGGCTGACTGGTCTTTCAACCACGTTAACAATACTTGTCACCAGATAACTTTATTTGCTTGTCTACCTTTTATCTGCTAAAGTTGATGCTTGATTCATCTCACTATTTGCAATAAAATTTCTGATTTCGGAGAAATACGAATCCTCTTTTTCGTCTAAAAGTGCATGGTTGTCTGATTCCGAGTTTGGGGAAGAGGCACTGGTCCCAAGGTGGTTTGTAATGACTCCAGAGTGCTGGCTCACTGAGAAACAAGAAAAGAGAAGAGGAGAAACAATCAGATGTTGCCAAAGCTATTATTACGAGGAAAAATAAAGGAGGAACGTTACGCAACAATCCTCTTGCTATATATTCATGATTTAACATTTAAGAGAAATCTCACGGACCAAGGCTGCCAATGGAAGCTCATGTTTTCCAGACATGAACTACAGAGAGAAATAAATGTGATATTTAGCATTTCCGGATGGTATATGCAATTTAAGAACTACCATCCCTTGCATAGCTGTTTGCCTGTAACTTTTCCATAATTTTTTTTTTTTCCCCTAGGCTGGGAAATCACTTAGTTGGCTTCAGCACAGGAATTTCTTCCTTTACTTTTTATCTTGAGGCAAAGTCTATTTATCTTCTTGAACTTCACATGTACCTACAAATGCATTTCAGGTTGAAAACCCTTGGTAGAGCTTGACATGTCCACATGAGCCTTGGACCAGGAGATCTCCCAATGCGAGGTGATGCTCCCTGGACAGAGTCCTCAGGAAGTCGCTATTATGATCGCTATTTTATGGACTGGAAAAGGGCACATTTGGGTAATAGTGACTAGATCTTGGCCGAGCTGAGTACCGTGCCTGAGTGCGTGTGTGTTACAATTACACGCTGTGGATAAACGCATCTTTGGCCGCACGAGGAGCTGGCATTTGGTTTTTGCTACCTGATGATAGTCAGCCTGAAGAAACAGCGCTTTCCAGAAAGGCTTCCCAAGGTGACCAGAGCGACCAGACCATGGTGTCTTCTCCCTCCAGAGCCCCAACAGAACCACACAGCCGTGCCCTTTCCTACCTGGAACGTTCTCGTGTTCGTGTTTCTTAAGATGTCGGTCCAAGTTGGTCTGCTGCCCAAAGCATCGGTTACACAGGTGACATTTGAATGGCTTCTCCTTGTTATGGATGTTTCGAACGTGCCGCTGGAGGTTGGAGGAAATGCTGAATGACCTGTCACAGTATTTACACCTGAAAAATAGAAGCAAATGCCAAAGAGTGCAACGTGAGGAAAAAAAAAAAGAGCAAGAAAAATCTGACTATCAGAAAACCAGAAAATGTTGGTCTATAAATCTTTACTCAGCTGAGGACCTGGGAAGCACAAGACATTAATCATTCCAGACAAATCTGATATTATTGTTACTCAAGGAGCACAAAGAAAGGATTAGGATTAATTAAGAAGCGAGTCGTCCAAACAAATAAGAATTTTAAACAAAATAATTACTTTTCCACACATGAATGTAAAAATAAGAAAGGTGAATTTATTTCTTTCACCCTTCTCATGTTGTAGGGGAAGCAGGTGAAATATGGCTGAGGAGGGAGGAAAAAGAAGACAGAAGGAGAAGAAAGAAAGGAGGTTAAATGTATAAAATAGTTATTAGCTAGCATATCCCTATATGACACAGTTATCTGGACATACAGAAAACTCCAGATTTATTTGTGAAATTCCTTGTGGTACTCAAGATGTAGGCAGTCCAGCATGCCTTTAAAGGTAATTACGGTTATTATTATAGTACAATAGCTCCCAAGAAATACACCGTAGTTTCCAAACAGGATAAGATTTACTCCTATGCAGTGAGTATCTGGTTTATGATGAAAAAATGTGGAATGTAAGGAGCCAAGCCAGAATGTTTAGGGAAACTGCTGAGTGAAGAAATGTTCTTTCTTTGAAACAAACCTCCGCAGGACCCATGGTAGATGTGTTGGAAGCTTGTTCAAAGTTGCCACCCCCCCCTCCGGATCCAGATTCCCTCCAAATAAAAACAAGGCTTTGCTAAACCGTGGTGCTTTGTGAACTCAGCCCTGGACTTCTCCTCCGGCGCCGAACAAGAAGGCAGCAGATGTACTGAAGAGGGCAGCTTTGAGCCACACTGAAGAGTTTCAGTACTAAAGCTACAGAAAATCTAATTCCTCTTTGAATCCGGCTGAATCCCTCATTAGATCTCCCTTTAAATATGTCATTTGTACCTCAACAAAGCTGCTTTCCTCACGGCTCTACTTCCAAAACCCATGAGAAGTAGAATCCTTTCTCCGCTACAGACCTCTGCAAATCCTGGACACTTACGGGACAAAATAAAAACTGTTCTTAAGCCCTCATAATTCCAGAACAAAACCGCTTGCTTTAGCAGAACTGCTCTGTGCTCCTCTAACCGAGGGCAAAATTTGTCCCACTGAGCTGAGCTACTATTCAACAAGGCATGATGATGGCGATGCATTTGTGCATGTTTTCGGAATGCCAGTAGTTCGTTACGTGAAGAGGGCACGCAGAGCTCATCTTGTGCCTGTGCCATTCAAGTATGAAGCTGGATTTGCCGTGACGCTAAGGACACAGTATTGTTTCCTACAAACACAACAGGTTCAAATGCGGGAAGGAGGTGCGAGTGTAAAAAATCTAGGCTGTGAAACACCACACCATTTCCAGATGTGCTACAGCTGTGATTTTTATTTGGTCTCTAAAAATAAATTGGTATTATTTTTGGAAATGGCAGAGATACACTTATGAAACACTCTCTCTCACTGCGTGTTTATGGATTCCATGTCCACCTCCGAATTTCCTACTGTTAAATCACTAAAAAGAATAGAGATATTTCAAATAATGAACCTTTACTATGATTAACCTAGGGAGAAGGCAAAACCTCTTTTTAAACCACGGTTTTCCCAGACTTGCAAAGTTGTTCATTTTTTCAAAAAAACACTGATTGAACAACTAAAGAAAACCAGACGTTACCTGAACACCAGCAAGAACAAGCACAGTTTATACGCGGAGCGTTAAGCACGCACAGGTCTCCAGCTCTTCTCCTCCTCCTACCCGCCAGCAACCAAGGAACCCGCTCGCGGGAGCTGCCAGGCTTCGGCAGCTTCCACCGCTCGGCGCTTCAGACCAGAACGGCCGGCACCCCAGTATCCCTGGCATTCTCCGGGACTCCCCTAAGCCGTTCTGGATCAGCAGCCCCCCTCCTGGTCTCCGCTGATGCCGCCGGTCCTCCCTCCCCGCCCGTGGGGGCGCGGGGGCTCCCGCGCACTGCCGCGCTGACGGCTGCCCCGGGCGCCCAGCCCGGGTCTCGCCTACATCACTCACACGAGCAGCTCCAGCCACTTCAAAGGGAGCGCCTGCGTGCGTAAGGCAAGAACGACCTGGCCTCCTGTACGTCGATTTATTTGGATGTCCGGGAAGTCTTTGAAAAGTTCCCTTTGACAGGTCCTTGCTCTAACCGTGAGCTATGTGGATCCAGGCTAGGGTACGGAGAAAGGAGAAAGAGCTTGTTAAAAAAATAGAAAACAGAGGGGCATTCGAAAGGAGCAAGGGCTAACGTCTGAAAGCAAAGGGATGAGGGAGACGTACTGTGTTATTTGTGGTCCCGGAGGGGTCGGGACTTGGATCTCTGCTGGTTTTAATCTAAATAAATGGCCCAGACAGAGGAGACAGCTTAAATTCAGGGAAGAGGTGAACGCCGAGGCAGGAGAAGAATAAAACTCCAAAGAAGCGGTATTTGCTTTGTAAACACGCTGACAAAATGCTAGTAAAGTTTCTTCCTTATCAGTTTAAAGTAACACACCGATGGGCTAAAAAAACAGAAAGGGGGAGTGGATGATGGCTAAGAGCGAGCCAACGCTGGAACTCAGGAGCTCCGAGGAACGGCAGGCAATCCTCAGAGCTTGAGGGAACTCAGATACCTGGTATAATGCAACTGGAAGGGGAAAAAGAGATGGCAAAAGCCAGTAACATAAGAACGAGTAACTGAGATAATCACTATACGACTACGACAGTTTGGTGACACTTCAAACGTGGCAGTAAGGCGTTTGATAGCATGCTTTGTAAAGTTTCAACAGCATGACGGTGCTTGCAAAATTTTACACTTATTTGATGATCCATGTGAGCTGTAAAGACAGAATTGCAGTAACAGCATAAAACACATGGACAGCTACTCTTCCTCTGAGTAACTCCTTAATCTCAAGTGCATTTATACCAGGGAAGAATGTAGGCTACATTTAAAAAAAAAAGAAAATAAGGAAGAAGAGATTTTTATTGAACTATATGCAATCTGAAATGACATGGTAGACGTCAGCTTTATAGCTGTTAGTTTCAGCTTAATGCAGATAACAGGACACAGGGGCCTAGAAGGAAATTAAAGAAAAACAAATTCAAAACAGACGTCAGGAAGCACATCTTTATAGGAGGAATCACAGCCTCACAGGCAATGCTTCAGGATTGGGTGTAATTCAAGAATCAATTAGATGGCATCCTGGAGGGAATGGACATTTGAAAGAAGAAAATAAAGTCTTGCTGAATCAAATAGCTTCTGGTTGTTCCCAGTCCAGGTTTTATGTAGTTTCTGTGATTCTGTGATTCCAGAGAATGAAAACAAAACTAAGAAGCAAACCCACAAGGACCATACACCCTTACGTTCACACGCTGCAAGCACAAGGAGCTTCACTAAAAACCGCCTCTTCTGGATTTCGCTTGGTAAGCTCAGAACGACAACAAAGTCCTACTTCTTACGACCCGATTTTCCAGGGAAGTCCGACTGGATTTTACAAGCCCAATTTATTCTGCAGTTCTCTGAAAGGAACCACTACGTTTGATAGTCCTTACCCCTGGGTTTTGAAATGCATACTACCGAATTTTAGATTTGGTCCAGAAAAGAAGAGTGAAGAGGAGCATGTCGAATCTCACTGTAGAGCATATTGTCTTTGAGTCTTTTCAAACCAGCTGATTTTTAGGAAGTAAAGTGCGTTACCAGGTGTTTCTTACCCTTCAAAAAAACGTGTAGCACTTTCCCTTTACAAAAAGACTTAATTTGCCTCCTTATTGCTCATGTGCTATTAATTCCTACTTTATACACACTTACATAGACACCTAGGAAGTTTAAGTGACTTGGTAAAAAACACATCACTTATCAATGACGATCGGAAATCAAAACCAAAGCACCTTATTTTCTGGCCTGCCTGTTTCTTGATCTACACCTGGACATTTGGTCAGTTTAGGTTAGCTTTAAGAAAATTTTAATTCATATTTGGATGATGGTATCACACTGACAGGTTCAAAAGAAAAAACATTTAAACAATCAAAAGGGAAGTTATACAAGAGACATCAGTAAAACACTGAAAAGCCAGCAACCTCCTTTTACCTGCATAAAGTCGGCATTTAAAAAACAAGCTTTCAAAACAATTATTGCTGCAGAAGTTGGAAATCTCAGTTCTCTGAGAGCAAAAGAAAATCGATGATAATTAAGCTCTTCTGTAAACATAGCACTAACTCTCAGGAGTGCTATTATAATGCAACATTGTCCAGAAGTCAAACCTCTGTTACAAAAAAAACACATAGGCCATTTTCTGGGAGAGGACCAGATCAAATAAATCTTTATTTTCCTAACCTTTGTTAAGTTGCAAGTCTCCTTTTTTGGAAGAAAACTGAACTAACAATCTCTGAATAATCGGGAGCAAGCACTTCAGTCAGACAGGGGTGTATAGTGAATACACAGTATTCATTCAAGGCGTATCAAATAACGCAACTGAAAAAATCAGAACAGGGAATGGTTCCAAAATATATGTCTGCTTTGGAGAGTTTTTTTATTTATTTTTGATTTACCTAATGTCTGCACTCAAAATTCTGCATGACTCTGTATGGGAAAAAAAAAATTGACTCCGTATGTACCAGGGATTACAATGTGGGAGAGGGTAGCTTCTTAAGTTAAACTGAGCATAAAAATTTGATGTATTTGACCACATGGCCTTTTGCTGCTCATAAATTTGTTTGCATTTCTCCTTCTATAATAACTATTACATTAGCTTTGTCGTGAACTTATGGCTGGGTATGGAAACACCATAATATCAGCTACCAAAAATGAAACTGTTTGAATTGTTACTATCATTTGACAACGCGCAAAACACTCACATCATGGAAAACACAACACCTGATTTTCAGTGAGTTCTCAATTCATCGTTCATTCAGTTTTGCTCATATATGTATCTATTCTAACAAGAAATCAACCAAAGCATGTTTTTGGGTTTTTTTGCCAAAATTTTTTGAAACTGACTGCAGAACACCAGGAGAAAATACTGGGGGAAAAAACTTTCCACTTGGTCTTCCATGAAAAATATTTCTTCATATACCCATATACACACACACATACTTACACGTATTTTCTTGGGGGTTTTACTCAAGTTTAGAACACTCACTTAAAGAGGAGTCCCTTTAGGAGAACCAGCACCCGTGTGTGCCCAGGCTGGAACGCCATGCCTGCCTGCAGGGTCTCGTCTGGGCCAAGAGATGGGCAGTTTTGCAACGTGCCCTTTCGCACAGACACAAGGCAAAGTGAAGTACAAAAATCAGATCACCTTCTCCGCAGCTGGCAGAAATAGTAGTCCAGCCTTCTCCCTTAAACAGCCAGCTGAACCCGTGAAGCAGCGTGTGAATTTGCCCTCTCTGGTCGCTCTTTTTAAACTTTGCGATTTAAGGTAGGCTACTCCCTAACTTAGACTTTAAAGCAGATATACCACAGGGATTTTCTTTTGGTTTTTGATCCACTACTCCAGGCACCTCTGATACACATTAGGAAAAGAAGAAAAAAAAAAAATCTAGCTAAACCCAGCAGTTAGCTTACTGGCAAGCCCTTCAAAACAGCCCGATTTTCAGAGACATTCAGCACCTTCAGCTGTCCTTGAGACGAATGGTTAATGTGAGTGTGAAACAACACTGCAAATCAGACCACTCTTTTGCCAGCATACATCTAAATATAAGTTAAGTGTCCATCTTCAAGCTGCCAAGCCTGATTATTTTTGGCTGGTACACATAATATACAATCCTATGAATCATTGTATGTAATGCTACAGGACTGCGGTATTATGTTGGCACAGCTTTATAGAAAGGAGAAAAAATAACACGGCGGTGAATGAGGAGTGTGTTGGGAAAGGGGTTTTATCTGGGGGGACAACGTCACCTGTAGGGCTGCTCTCCAGTGTGTGTCCGCAGATGCCTCGTCAGATTTGCTGAGCGTGGGAAGATCTTACCGCAGTACCTAGACAGTGAAAGCCAAAGTAACCATCAGCGCACGAACGTCCTGCCGCACCGGATCATTTACACACACTGCATCACCAGCTACCATCGACCTCACTCGTTTTGATACCGCTCCCCAAATCAGAAAATCCCTTTAGGCACTAGCAACTTGAAGCACCCGGGTACTGAGGGAGGAAGACGTGGAGGTAGAAACTCTCCGAGCGACACCCACCCCGGAATACCAGGGTTCAGTGGCGAGATACCAGTGTAACCCATTTCCACCAGAGACACAGAGCGACAGTTGATGATGCTGCATCATTGGGAAGGGCAGAAAAAAGAAAAAACCCTATCAGAACACCCAGTTCGGACCCAAATGCTGGCTGACGACTTTGTAGCTTATTTTGGAGGCCTGGGCAAGCATGTAGGAACACAGCGAGGATGTAGTGACCCCCCCCCCCAATATATTCTCCCAGCTTCCATCTGCAGATGAAGAGCCTCCTGAGCCTAAGGTTGAAAAGTTGTGTTTGATGCCTTCTGCCAAGTTTCTTCCATCTATTTTTTCTAAAAGCTTTTTGAACGCACACAAGCTTTGGACATCCACAACCTCCTACGACAATCGGTTCCTCCGCTGAACTGCGTGTTGTGTAAAAGAACCTCCTGCTTGTTCCAACCTGTCGCTCGGTAACTGCATTCGCTACTACCTCGTTCCTGCATCAGGACAAAGAGTGTTTAATCGCTGCCTACTGCTACTGTCCGTCGCTTGAGTTTCTTATAGATCTCCTTTATAGCCCTGTTTAGTTGCTTATCATACGGAATCTACTTGATCATACTTCTCAGAATTCACAAAATCTTCCTCTGGATAAATGCTGGAGCGTTATGTTACTGTTATCTGGATATACTGCTGTGAGTCTGACAGTCTGCATAGAATAAGGAAATGTGGCAATAGGAAATGAAATAAGAGAAGGAACTGTGTTCACAATAAATCTGATTCACAGTAAACCTTCTCTCAAAAGGAAGTGAGGTATAAAAGCATTAATTGGGAAATAAATTATTAAGGATGAAGTGTTACATTCTGCGACTATGAAACCTGACGCTTACTATTGTAGAAGGAAGATATGAGAAGGCTTTCTTAATTTCAGAGACATTCAGCACCTTCAGATGTCCTGAAGATGAACGGGTCATGTGAGAGTTCATCAACCAAAAACCCAAATGTTAACTTGTGAGTGTATATCTAAATATAAGTTTAGTCCCTATTGTAGGTAGAAACCTCAAATTTCTAAATACTCAATCGAAATTTGAGCCCATAGTTTTTGTGGCAAAGTTCAACAAAAGAGATATGTCAAACAAAATATGTACCCACTTACTGCACCCAAGAAAAATGCAGTGGGAGCCACCATGAGAACCTCTAGCAGTTGCAGGTAAAGCTGTGTAAGCAGATACAGGTTTTTCTTCCCCAGGGATCTGCTCCGATACCAGCTTTTAGAGCTGGAATGGATACATAAGTATTTCTGTGGATACAATTGTGTTTGCAAAAGTTGTTTACTGTATGCCATTTTTTAAATTCCATTATTTTGCACAGCTGACATTGGACATAGCTGAGACTGCACTCGCGTTGGGAACTGTGGCGTTTGCTACCACACGCGAGAGGCTTGGCTTGGAGAATTCCGTTCGCTTGAGAATCTCCAGATCTGCTCTCAAGGTTATTAAAAATTACAAAGAAAATAGAAGATGCTGATTTTCTACCAGACAAAACAAGCTATTTCGGAGCGAATTAGTCATCAGAACGCCCTGTTCTAATTCCGCAGCTTCTCGTCCTCCCTCCCACCCCTGCCGAGCCAGTACGGATGTCCATGGGAAGCCGCTCTCTGCATGCTGGTGTCTGCCCCAGCTCCCCAGCCGGGGCGGCATTCCCCCAGGGCTGCCTCGGCAAGCCGGGGGTACGGTCTCGCTCCTGCGGGGTGCCCAGGCCCTTACCTGCAGGTGTAACGCTCCTTGCCCTTGCGCAGGATGGGATCCGATAGCGTGGGCGGCGGCGATCGGAAGTTGAACGGGTGATGCGGAAGGGGCTGCAGGGAAGTGCCAGTGTCTGCCTTCATGGCTGCAAAACTCTCCAGTTTCTCCGTCATTGTTTCTATGGCTGACATCTACAAGTGCGAGGCGAGACCTCATGTCAAAAATCCACAGGAGGAACAGCATCTGATGCATAACTCGCGTGCTGGTCAAAGCCCGCTGCTGCTGTCTGCTCTCCCCCTCGGAAGCTAGCTGCACGGCGTGAAATGGAGCCACCGAACCCAGCCAGGAAAGAGAAGTAGTGTATCGGGCTCAGAGAAATCTGAAGAGGTACGATCGGCAAAGCCAAGCAGCAAGCATGAGATCTCAGAAATCAGGCACTTGTTTACCTCCTGCAATGCGGGCGTGCTTACTTTCGGCATTTCAGATTAAAAAATCATCTCAGAATGTGCTTGGCTTCCCTTTTCCAGGGATGACACTGACATTAGACACCGTGGTCGACTGCTGGATGTAGAACTCGCTGCCCAAACCCTCCTCTCAAGCTCAAAACAAAACTCTTGGAACCCAAGGAAGTCTGATTTCTCACACAGCACCCGTCACCCTCGCAGGGGCTCTGAGGGACGGCGGCAGCGAGCTGCAGGCAGGGGACCCCAGGTTAGAGAGGACAGAGAAGTTTTGGGCAGGAGGCGGAAGAATCCCGCGCAGGAATGCCCGACTGCTGGTCGGGGAGCTGAGCCAGAGGAGAGGCTGAGGCTGGCGGGGTGAAGAGGGAGCAGCTGGGGAAGAGGAGGAGTTAAGATCAGACGCAGGACGGAGCGGGTCCGCAGAGAGTTTGCCTAGCGAAGAGGCCAACGTTTTAATTATATGTAAGGAAGGTTCAGAAGCCAGTGAAAGGTGATGGAAGGATGGGTGGGAGATGGCTGAGTTTCCTGGAGTGAAAGGGAATTCCAGCCAAAATACCCCACGTGAGCTGTGGCTGGATGAGTTACGGTTAGGAGGAACACAAGCTACACTTTGAAAGCCTGTTCAGATGGGAGCGGCAGGCATACAGGCCTAGAGATGTGACACCGAAAAAAATGCTTCTGGGTGCCTTTACCAGCTTTAGTTTGCGTGACTCGGCAACGGCCGTGTTCTCACAGCAACGCTGGATTAAACACCACACCAGAAAGAGGGAGAAAGGGTAACACCTGGAGATACAGGAGAAGTGGAAGGAAAGCAAAGAAGGAAAGAAAGATGTCAGCCTGCCTGCAAAAAAAAAAAGGATACGCGTAAAAATCCTACCTAAAGCAAACCACTTTTACTTTCATTGGAGCAAAACAGGCAATCCAAATCCAAGAAAGAAACACAACTCGGAAGACTACGCTGACATCTCCAACGTTCAACTTCCTGCACTCTCGAGAGCACTTTCCAGATATCAAGCAGAAAACACGGATAAAACAAACAAGGCAGCAATAAAGCTGCCTCCTCGCTGCAGATGACATCACCGGGAAAGAAGGGAGCGCTGGGGGGAGCGGGAGCCTGGGCGGCGAGTCGGCCCCAGAGCCGGGGGACAGCGAGCGAGCGGAAGGCAGTAGGAAGCCATATATCAAAACTAGATGCTCTATTGTACAGGAAGGGCTGACCTTTTGCACGTTTACACTTTATTAAACTGGGCTCGGGGGCGGGGAAAGAGAGCCAAGATATTGTTTAAAATGTATGACTATAAAAAAAAGTTGTCTTAATCACCAAAGAATACATTGTGGAAGGCTGACAACCATTCATAAGCTGTAAAAAAGAGGAGTAGTAAAACCCATTTCCCGATAATAGATCCACGGCCCCTTAGTTGGAGGCTCCCAGCCCATGATAAATAGTAAGTAATACTTAGCGCCAGCCACTTGAAAAGGTTACTTGATCATTTACAGCAAAAGCTCTGCCCCAGCTGCCAGTCATGTAACAAAACCGTCATGTTAAAATGCTATCCGGATCTTTCAGAGCTATGCCACTCAGCCCTTTGCTGGAGTACCTGGAGATATCTTTTGTTGTGCCCTGTTCTTTAGGCACTTAGTCAGAGATGTTTGCTGGCTTGATAGCCGTAGGCTTATTTTAAAATTCTAAACACCGGCCATAGCCTCTCCAGTGGTAAAGGCACTTTGCTATTTAGGGAACAACTGCCTGGTTATAATAAAAAAAGAAGGGGAGAAGAAAAGAAACCTAACAGGTGAGAAAAGGTTTTCCATTAAGTTATCAAAAAGTTACACCATTTATTTATGTTGTCCAGAGTTTCATTTAAAATAGACAATGTAAGAATAACTCCCATCAGAGCAGAGAAACTACCGTCAGCGACTGGCTAAGAAATACAAGTTGCCTGAAATTCATTTTGAGAGAGAATGCATCTTCTGAACGCTCAGTCTTTATCACATCTTTTGGCTTAACCACATCCCACCCAGGGCCCTCTGAGAGCTGGGGAATTATTCACAGAAGAAAAGGCCGAGACCAGACTCGCGTTTAGAGCGAGAGAAACACGTGTAGGGCATGGCTCTATGTGACCTGGTATATGAACATCGGTCCTAACGAAGAAGAAGACAGAAGCAGGAGCCCCTGAAAATATGATTTCTTAGGAAAAGAGGCAGGGTAGTGTCGGATGGGGATCTGGTAGTAAAAATCTCACGTATTCTTGAACAAACGGCCTGTCTTCGTTCATCGTATTTGAAAAACCTGACTGATTACGTAGCATGGGAACAGTAACGCTCTAGATCAAGTGATCTTTACACAGCAACCCGCTTTATTAAAAATTAGTTACCAGGAAGTTTCGGGCTCGAGTGATTGTAACTTTTAGGCTATTCTGTGTGACAAGCTATTAGAGATAACCAGACCTTCCACATCTTTTCATTGCCATGGGAAGAGGACGTGGTCAGGATTTCAGGAACAATGTTAATAACCTTCCACCCAATGCTTGCTCCTGCTCAGGGTCTGAACGTTTCTCATCGTCTTGTTGGGTTGCTTTGCCACACTAGCTCCTCCCTGCTATCAGATTCTTTACAGGCAGATATCCCCACTATTCTAACTCACACAAACACAGGATGTTCCTGGCCAGCCTGTCACCATTATCCAGCCTGTATGAAGGAAAAATCGGGGGAAGTTATTAACCAAACTCTGAGGCTGATGCGAAACAATGAGGGAACTAAGTTTAGCTGTGAAAGCAACCAGGATCCAGCTTTCACAAACCTGCAAGTTATTTATCTAAGGTGGGAAACATGATCAGAGGAGAACAATGCACGCGAATATAAAGGAGAGCACAATAATGACCACAGAGCTCAGCTCCCAGCATGTGGTCGCAGCAGGAGAGATGGAGGATAGCTGGTGACCGTCACACGGGAGAGGACGTCGGGCAGCGTGTGGCAGAACCCGCCGCGTTATCATTACGGAGCGAGGAATCCTAAGGGCAAAGAGCGACATCGCTTCTGGGGGAGTTCAGCTATGGCTTCTAAGATAAGGGGGTTTGCAAACTGGGGTTGATTCTCCCGCTGGCCTTAGCTGTGCCTTTCAAATGCTCTGGGGCAAGGGCCTGGCCTGGCTGCGCTGGGGGCTGATGGGCTGGCATTCCCGGCCTCCTCTCAAACGGGAAAGCTGTCCGGCAGCGTTTCCCATCGCTCCGCAGTGACTCAGACCCGAAGGAGATGCAGAGGGAGCAAATATCCGTGAGTTGTCAGGAGAACAGAGACTAGAGCAGCTGTGCAGGAGGGAGAGAATCCAAGTTCTCCGTCAAGTGACCCATCACGTTTTGGAGCAGGCAGAACCGCACCCCGGTTCTCCATTGCCCTGCATTTTCACACTTTCTAGATGATGTACGGGAAGGTCGGGCAGGTACCAAACGCTACTGCCTGGATGCTGGACAGCCCTTCTCCACTTTGCGCTACTGCAAGTGACTGCACCGGGTGCTCCTAAAGGAAAAAATTAGGTAGGCATTCTGGCATGTGAAAGGGGAGTCTGGCAAACCAGCTGAGTTGTCCAGAGCTCATCCCTGTTCTTCTGTTAATGCAAAAGAAACAGCGAGGCGTAACCACTATCAGCCTCCAACCAGGTCTGAAACTAAAAGCATCCGAAAGTAACTGGTGGAAAACACTGGAGTTTCCAGTCGGGCCCTTGGATGACACAGTCTGACCCAAGTGACCTGTCTGTACCAGCTCCATCTCGCACGTCTTGGCATTCAATCAACACCGCACCGTAACGTCCCTGCTTTTACCTGGGGGTGAAAAAGCAGCGGGGAAGGTCGCAGGTACTTCTCCTTTAGGGCACCCACAGGGTCTGTCACCTTCCGCTTCTCCACCCTGCTGGACAACAACACAGAGGGTTACATACCTTACGGGGGTACAGGCAGCAAAGAAACAGCCAAACCATTTGCAGAGGTGTTTAAATTACATATATGCGGCTATTCTCCTATTGACCCACGTGTCTTTCTTCCCCTTCTACTGCATGCTACGGACTATGGCCCACAAATTACCCTGCAAAAGGCACTGGAAACAGTATGAAAATGGGTCCCCTCCTTTGGGCAGTATTTTTTTACTCATCAGGCTGACAACCAAGAAAACGTTTTGATCCGTCTATGTGAGAACTCATGCCTCTGCTGTAGTGGTTTAAACCTCTGCTGTTGTGAAATGTCAAGAAAAAAACCTACATTTCAAGCAAAAGCAACGTTTAAGTGGGAAAAGCTCTACAGACTCCGCAGCAGGCAGCCACCGTGTGGAAAAAAATTTGTCTTTGAGATTTTGTCTTTATCTTAAGAGTTAACACTGGGCCAGACTTTGCAGCCCCAAGTGTGCTGAAATCATTAGGTGTTTCATATTTATTTCCTCCCTTGCAGCTGAGAGTTAATTTGCATTGAGTTTCTTTGGCAAGCGTATGTGGACAACAATTTCAAAAGTTAGGAACCGGTGGGAGATCTCTGAAGTGACTGAGGAACCCGAGGTCTCCTGATGTCGCTTCGGCCCATTCAAATATTCCATGCTTAAGCACCTTACTATGCAGAAATGATCCCAAAGTTCGGCTCCTGTTTTTGAAAATAGTGGCTTTGCTTTCACAAAATACTCTACTTGCAGGGAAACTGTGGTGTGGAATCACCAAAAAGAGAAACTGAAATGTCCTCTGTGGGAAAAAAGCATTATGCAAGTGACTCCAATAAACGCAGCTGCATCTTTAAATTACTGGAATACAGTCCATCTCAGCTAAACCAGCAGAAACCCAATAGTAAGAGTAATTTTAACAACATTAGTCCAGCATAAATGAGAGCAAATTATTTTGCTGCATTTCAGCTGATTGGTGTGTGGATCAAATTACCAAAGAGTTTAAAAGAAGAGTCATGCAGAGTGCTATTTAGCGAACTGTATTTAATCTGCATTTAATTTTTCTTGGGTAGAAGAAAAGAGAAGAGCTGGATTTGAAATGCAGTCAGACTTGCTGTGCTTTGGAAGGTACGTGTTTTTCCGGGCCTGAGTTTTCAGAAAAACAACAATCTGCAAAATAAGACGTAAAACGCTTCCCCCTGACACAAGGTAAACCACTAAACCGCAGCGATCCCCCCCCCGACCAGCGAAGCTTTGCTCTCCGTGACGCGCTGCCGTCGCCTGCCGTGCCCAGGGGAGCGTCCCCCGGACCCTGGCAGCCGTCGTCTCGAGAGACAGCCCCACCTGCATCAGAAACGTAAAAACCTTCGTGAAGCGGCAGCGTTTCACGCAGCTTGACCGTCCCCCCGTGTCGGGTACTGCGAACGCAACACACGTACAAACTTCCTCGTCAGAGCTGAACTCGGCAGCGACCAGGGAGGATTAGGCTGATCTCTTCAGCCCAGTGCCTGAGAACGTTACCTTAACGAGGCCGAGCTAAAAACTCCACTGATTTCAGGCTGTCTGGCTGCATTAAATTATATCAGCAGGAGAAAATGTCAACGATTTAAGTGGCCTTTGGGAGAAAAATGAAGGAGCCAAACAATGTGAGAGAGTCTGATAAAAACAAGTTTAGAAACAAAATATTCCCCTATTTTTTAAGCTGGGACTTGGAAGCTCTGCTGTTTAGCTCATTACATCAGAAGTCTGATTCGCAAGCAACTCCACCACTGACTTTCTATTTTAATATATTACTAAAACTACATGCATCCCGTGGAATGCAACAAACGATGCCCCCATCCTTCACTTCCATCTGTCTTCTGGACCTTTACGGTTTTCCCGAGGCTGCTATTTGAATTGGCAGTGGCTTTTCCAACCCGTGTTGTTTTAACATTCCTACTGAGAAAGCCCAGAGGTGGCAGGACCCGAAGCTAACTCGAAGCTTTTGCCTTTCCATCCCATTTCTTCCTTTTTTTTTTTTTTTTTTTTTTTTCCCCCCAGAATTATTTTTTACAAAAAAAAATTCCGGACTATTTACATCATGACTTATTTTTCCAGGAGGAGATGACCACGGTGGGTCCCAGACAGAACACACCACACGTCCCGGGTTGTGATGAAGCCGTTGCCATCACAGATGGTAAGCCTGTAAGCAAGCAACACAGCACCAACCCCGAGAGCGCTGGCAAAGCGAGAGACGCTTTCTTAATAGCAAGGCAAGGAGGGCTCACTAATCCTCATCTCAGCTGACAGTTCTTTGGCCTGGCTAGACATTGACATCATTTTTTCCCACAGTTATCAACCGTACAACAGCAGCAAGGGAGTGACATAGGTGCTGTTCTCCTGGCCTGCTTCTCCAGCCAGCAGCGAAGGCCACGGCACCGGGGTTGTTCGCAGCCCTTTGAACGCTCAAGCGAACCATCCCAGTGCTGACATAATCGCTCTGCGGTGACTAGGAGCCTTTCCAGCGCTAAGAAAACACCAGCTTCTGCAGCACATCCATTCACTTTCCAGCAGGCTGGATTACAGCTAGGCTCACTACGCGACCCCGCGGCACGCTGCTCGCGTTTAGCTCCGGTAACGCAAGAACAAGCCGTTCTCTTCCAGGAACTGGCCGTTCGGTTGGACACCGAATCCAGGAGCCCCCTGGGCCAAACCCGCGAACCGAAATGGTTGTTCGGAAGCATCCTGTCCTAAGGGAGAACTAACTGCCACGTTAACGCCTACATCAAACTAGTTCGGCATACCTCTTTTCACCGGACTTTGCTAAAAACAAGCAAACGGTATTTTCTGTGTGACAAACACGTCTCGTCCGTAGCTGGAAGGTAACAGAGGTAGCGCCAGTGCCCGGATGGGTAATACGCAAACGTACCGGTACCCGCGCTGTAAAGCGTGAACTGATTTTCCTTTAGAAACAGGTTTTATAAAAAACTCTAAACCAACGGAAGACTCAAGTCTTCCCTTCACATTTTCTTCTGACTTCATTCCCTCTGGAAGTTTAACTGGCATTTGGATAACTTCATCCGGTCTGCTTTACACCTGCCTTCTGTGTTGAGCTTATTCTAGGCATGACATAACGAACCAGGCCTTCCTCAAAACCCATCCCTTTCAAGTGAAACTAGAAAACCCTTGTTAACTTCTAAGAAAGGTAAGTCTGCAAGAAATGTGTCTGGGAGAGGTCCGTATGATAACATGCTACCGTGTATTCACACAGTACTTGTTATTCCACACTTAAAAACATTTCAAGCGGCTGGGGCTGCAACAGCAGATCCTATGAACTGAACAACTCTAAGAAAGGGAATTAGAAAGAAAAAAGGGGGCTGGGGAGGAAGAAAGGTGAAGTGGCTCACAAAGGGCCATCAAGTAAGTCAGTGGGAGAGCTGCATTTCCAGGCTCCCAGGGCTCCTGACTCATTCCCAAGCCATGAGAGCCCAGGCGCCGAGGCAGCTGAACTCTGCATTCTTATCGAATCAAACCTCTGGAATTTCCCCAGCAGAAGTGCCATCTTAGTGTTGGCTCGTGGGAGAGTCCTTAAATAGGTCAAGTTTCTTCTTTATCAAAATAAGGATGTGTTCTTTATACATATTGATTACGAGTACTCCTTTCAATTATTCAGCCCTTTCGATTCAGAAAATTCAGCGTGCTGCGACAAAGGAGAGAGGAGTACCATCAACTGCAGCAGACTTTCACCGCTCTTTCTAAACAACCTACATCCCGATGTCAGCTAAAAAATTATCTCGTTAGAGGAAATGCTTAAGGCAGGGTATGTTAATACCTGTATATAGGGTCCATGAAAAAGGGCGATGGCTTAGCGTAATGCAGGGATGGCTGCTGAGGCAGTTGAGACTGGGAAATCTTGGGTAAGACTTCACTTGCCATTAGCTTCCTTTCCCCATAAATGTGGTTTTTCCGTGGCTCTCTTCCTCCGTTCTGACTGGCTCGGATGCGGTTGCCGATGCTCAGATCCAGCGGCTGTTCTTCCCCCGCGGACGGGGCTGGCAGGACCTTAGGCGGCGGCAAGATTGGCTTAATCTCTTTTGGCTTTGTGGTGAGATCAAAGGGTGACTCTGAGCTGGTGCTACCTACTTTGTGGAGGTCCCTGGGTGACTTTGGTTCTGCCTTGACCAGCAAGTTGTGATTGAGGGTCCGCTCCGTAAAAGGATAGAGTGAATGGGGGAAATTGGGGAGGAACTGAAAAGGGAACATGGAATGATACGGGAGCGAACCCATCTTTTTCTCCTGCATCCCCATAAAGCCAGGCCCAAAATACTTCTCTGCAATGGAGGCGATAGCTTTAATAGAGTCATTAGCTGCTCCCGTGGTAGGTAGCAGGTGCTCTTCGGGGGGAGGAAAGAAGGAATGCTGAGAATAGAAGAGAGGGATCTCACTCGTGTTGTTGGTGGAACTTGCAGACACGGAGCTGCTGACAAAGTCTGGCTTGCTCTCCATTTGTTTGCTCTTATCTTTCGTTTTGTCCCTGTCACTCTCTGCATCACTGTCCAGGTCAGAACCAGTGCCAGTAGTGGTGTCCAGATCTGTGCCGGTGGTTGTATTGACATCCTCAAAGTCACTGCCGTCGGACATGTCACTGTTCCTGGCTTTTAGCTTCTCCAGGTAGGAGCTTTCCAGGCTGCTTTCACACTTCTCCTCTCCCGAAGCGGCCTGGTTGCTGTTGCTCACTGCAGAGATCAGAGGAAGCGCCGGGTTCCCAAGGGGGCTTGGAAGCTTTGCGTCTTGAGTGTGGTTGAGAGGACTTTTGAGCAGTTGCGTGGGTGGTAACAAGGGGGGCCTGGGGTACAGAGACGGTGGGAAAATCCCTGGGAATCCCGGAGTGAGGGCAGGAAAGGCTGGGGGGGCAGGTGAGAACGGAAGACCCGCCGGGTGCGGGCGGGACGGAAAATAATCGTTAAATCCCAGGCTGGCGTGATTGAGGTTGGGAGAGGGCTTGGATTTGTCCATCATGGAAGTGGGCGTCAGGGGCAGGCCGGGGGCAAAAATCCCCCCGGGGTTGTAATGGTTCTTGCCCTCGCAGAAGCGCCGGTGTTTGTTGAGGGAGGAGGTAGTGCTGAACATCTGGCCGCAGTCCTTGCACTTGATCTGGGTGCGACAGTCCGCGTGCATCCGCTTGTGGCGGCAGAGGTTGGAGAACTGCGTGTAGGATTTGTGACAGACCTCACCTAAAGCATCAACAGAAACCAACAACAAAAGCAATATGAAATTAACAGGAAATGGCAGGCCGTTCTCCGGGAGCTTCACCAGCGTCCCCCACCCCTTCCACCCTGCCCCTGAAATCGCCTCCCCAGAGACAGAAGGGGTAAAAAGCCGGCTACAGCTACGCGCTGGACCGCACCTCTAGAAACCCACCACCACATCTCTCCCAGTAAGGCTTCCCCCGTCACTTGGGGCACACCGCTTAGTTTCTTTATGCTTCAGCTCTCCCCGTGTACCGTCGGGCTGAGGAGTCCATCTGGTCGCTTCAGTTTGCAAGAACATGGGAAAAGCTGTCTCCCTCTTTAAAGGTTTACACAGGACTCAGCCTCGCCGGGCTGTGAGCTTGGCTACACTTGGAAAAGGAAGAGGCAGCCCTGGGAATCCCGGCTGAGGACGCTGGAAGAGCCGCGAGGGGAGCGGGCTGCAAGACCCCCAGGGGCAGCCGACGGAAAGCAACGCTTCGTTTGATTCCCAGCCGTCGCCCAGCTGGCACGGGCCAGGCTCCCAGAAGCTTCCACCCCAGGAGGACCACCAGCCTTCCCTTGCGACGATCCTCCTCCCTAGAGACTCTTCCAGCAAGCGACTCTACAGAAATCGGAGGGGACGTGCCATTCCTGCTCAACCTTTGTTTGGGGGACTGACAATGATGATAGTCATGCGTTTTATGGACAATATCTATTTGTATTAGCTAGTCGGCTTTCCTCGTGGTCCTGGCAGGGCAGGAAGCACTGAAAGCTGAAGGGAGAAGAACTTTGCCTCATTTAATCAACCCTACCCTTTCTTTAATGCCCTTAATAGTAAGTAACCACTCCGTGGGGAAGTTCTATAAACACTTTGCCAGCCAGGCCTCAGTTCAGCTACAAGGGGGGTGAGATCTTGTATTCGTTAAATTAGTAAGACACCCTAGCGATGCTAAGCTAACGCCACATCAGCGTTTTCTTTAACGGCCTGTAAATACCAAGCTTTCGAAATGTGAATTTTTATGACCTCTTTCACCTACAGACTTTGCTGGGGTGGAAGCAACAGGGCAAAGTAAGAAGAAAATCCCACCCAAACTTTTCTGTGTATCAAAACACTGTAACTTTTTATTATCTGATGGCTCTTTCAACATAGGAATAAATTCTACTTCTTAGTGAATTAACACACTTCTTTCACCGGACAACTGCTGTTATCACCATTCTGTAAACATGGAAGCTGAGACAAAGACAGGGAAAGTATATTGTTTGGAGTTGGGCAGGCAAGGACCTGAATCCAAACTCTCCTGACAACCAGTCCTCCCACTCAGTGAGGAAGCGGTCCTTCCTTCCCCCCTCCCTCCCAACTTTTACCAACAGGTACACTCAAGCCTGACTTTCCCTCTATTTTTTCCTAAATCTTTAGGATTTACATCAGTGCTTGAATATCAAACGACTGTCAGAATATTCCACCGGCAGCTCTGAAAATATAAGGGGAAGCCCTTTCTTTTGAAATTCAAAGCAAAGATTATTAAAATTTAACAAATTTGACATTTCAGTTCAAACGAACATCCCAAAATTCAGTGGACTGTCACTGAAGAGACTGCTGTGCCTGCTTTCTGACTGCACTAGAAATTTAAGATGAACCCTCTTTCCTCAGAGTATTTCGGCCTTTCTGCTTTGGACCCAGATACAGCAAGGAGCTGCAAAGGAAGCACAAACAGGAGGAGAACTAGAAAGCCATCGGAAGAATTTCAATGTTTGAGCAACAGCTTTTTCAAATGTGCATGCTAAAGCCATCCCTAGTTTTTGGCAATCACCCCTTAAAAACCTGTGTCAGTTCTTCTGAACTACTATTATTCTATGTGTATAGTTTTATGGCTCTTGGGCGTATTATTTTAGCCAGTTTAGACTTTCAAAGAAAGGGTTTATTTAGTTTTTTTACTTCATTTTAAAATGTTTTCTTAAAAAAAAATCTAAACAGAGTTCTTAAAGGAAGCACTACTCAATTTATTTTCCATAAGCTAACGGTCCGTTAGACCAATCTCTGTTTCTATAGAAATTTAAGCAGAAGGATATATCGGCATCCGCACAACATTCAAGTCCCACAAACTAATTCTGTCTCTCCGGGCTGTTCCCACCTTCGCTATTGCAAGAGATGTGCTCGTCACTAGACACTCTCAGAGGAAGGCAAAGTGCCCCCCCCTCCCCAAAGTGCTGGCAAACTGAAGTCAGGACAGCCTGTCCACTCCTGCCTGTCTCGGGTTTGGTGCTGCTGCAGCTGCTGGACCCTTGGTTCTAGAACGGGCGAGTATTTTTCTTGCCCTGCCTGCCTACGCAAAGCCAGCACCTTCGGGGTTACGGGAGCGACCGTGTGGGTCCCAACAGACAGGCAGGTGCCAATACTGCCACGTGTAAGGATACTATGAGCAAGCTCCCTCTCCAATTACTGATAATATCTGAACAAATGTCACATTTGGGTAGATTTCTTTAAAAGCTGTTTGTATATTTTTCTTTCCAGCACAAAATTTACCCCTTTCTAATTTTAAGCAGCTCCTTTGCCACGTACCAAGGGATGCTACATTGTGGTTTAGAAGATACACCCAAGTTTATAATAAATGGCTCATCTGCTTAAGCAGATTTTACCACAACTGAGTGTACTTTCCGTCAGTTTTCACTGGCTCAACACTGTGTTTGTGGTGGTTGCATTATTTTTACTGTATGCATTCGCAATATTACAAAAACACTGTTCTCACGTGGCAAAACTTGATGAGAAGACTGAGGATAACAAAAGCAAAGTCTTCCAAGGGAACTGTGTTCCTTTTTTGCATTTTCCACCCCAGGAAGAGTTGCTAGATATATAGGATGTTGCACAAAATTCCCTAAAGAAAAGCGTTATAGGTATGAGAGCTCACATCATCGTTCCAAAATAGGGAAAGCTAGAAATTTTTTTTTTAAGTCTCCAGATCTACAGTGATTTAGTAACTATGCATGTAGCTTCCTCTCTTGCTCTTCTGTGTTCTGCAGTTATAAATTTACAGTTTGGGTTTTTTTTTTTAAAGCCAAGTATAACACTGTAAAAAACAAACAAACACTCCCCCCCCAGCACACACCAACCCTTTTCTTCCATGGAACAGGAAAGAAAAACTTCCCCGCGAATCCTGGCTCATGGCTCCCCTAAAGTTGCTAATAGATTCCATACTCATGCATGTGACTCCACCTGGCACATCTGAAGTAGGCAGAATCAGGCTCCAGTTGTTTTACACACTGATTTAGACTGACAACTCCCTAATTCTTATGAGGTGAGAGTGAGGAGATTATGAGAAGAAACCATTCATCTCACTGCAGCAATACTACGCGATTCAAATTATCTCTTTCATGTGCCCGTCATCAAATGAAAGATTGCATCAAAATGAGCAATAAGAGTATTTTTTCTTCCTCCACTGACACCCATCTGATTATCTCAGAACACACTAATGAAACGAGTCTCCCAGGATACTCTTGCATACTGTTCCCATTATACCAATAGCGAAAAAAGGCAGAAGTGGGTTCAGTGGCTTCCCTACCGTAACATCAAAGCCTGGAATCAAACACAGATCCCGTTCTGTGCCTGAACTACGCTTTCTGAAGAGTGTCAGGAAGTAGTCCCTAAAGTTTCTATAGCTTTGTTGTGACACAATCCACTTTTCTGCACAGTTATCAAAATCCAATAGATGCTGTGTCAATTAAAAAAATATACAACCCTGAGAATGACAAGAAATGAGATGAATGGTTCTCAAGGGAAAATGCCCTTTTGGAGATATCCCACTAAAGACAGCGCTAAGGACATGGTTAACCTGCTATTTATTTGGCTTCTGAGCATTATCTAGATGAAATGTGCAGTAAATAAAGAAGGAAAAAACTCTTTTTAAAAAACACCTTCTTCTCATCTCTGTGACTATTCCAAATTCTTTACAATGGCTATGGGATTTGAGGCGCCCGAAAAACATTTCCATCAGGCTGTGTCAGCTATTTATTTATGTCACCAACGCGAACATTCAAAAATTATTAAGGAAAAAAAGACGAGAGAAAGCAAAGATATGAGAAAATGGCATCGCTAGGACTGCTGAGAGACTCAGCTTTTAACTTGTCAAGAAAGTCAAAAACTGCCATGAATGTTTACTGAAAAAACAGGGAGCACGCAAAAAAGAAAAAAAAAAAAAAAAAAGGAAAAAAATCGCTGCGGAATTTCATCTTGTGCTCTGACCTATAAAATTACAGCGGCTGCTCACAGAGGGACAGCTAGTACTGGGGGGCCCCCGCAGGATACGTGCAATTATAGCAAAAACCAGAGCTCTGTGATGGCCGTGACAACTTACATATGAAAGGTTTGACAGTACTGTGAATGTGCTTGTGCTGTTTGAGGCCAGACGAGGTGGCAAAGGTTTTGCCGCAGTCCGGGCAGGCATGGGCCCGCGCGCCAACGTGCTGGGATCGGATGTGCCGCTGGAGGTTGCTGGGGTCGGTAAACACCTGAAAGAGAGAACGCCTTGAGGGAGGGGAAACAAAGCGGTAGGGAGAAGAGCGTATACGTGAAAAGCTTGACTATTTTTCGGGGTTTTTTTGCCACCACCGCTCCTGGCATCAGGAGTGCGGGATATTCACCTCCCGCTGCAAACAGACAATGAACCGAGCGGGGCTGGGCCGCGTCCCGCCGGGCTGCTGTCACGCTCTCCGAAGCGCGCGGTGCTCGCGCTTTAACAGTGTTCGCTTACCCACATCTGCCCTGCATGACGCTCACCGGCAGACTCTCCGACACCCGGGAAAAGGCCAAAGGCGAGTCGCTCGGGGCAAGGCTGAGCTCCACAGCCGAAGGGAGGTGCCGGTGCCCGCTGGGTACGCCTCTCTCCCTCCGTTACCACGCTCCGCGCCACGGCCGGGCCGCCGAACCGCGCCAGCACGGGTCGCCCGTCCCCCGGACCCCCATTCCCCCAGGTCCCAGCGCCCTCTCCCAGGCAAAGCCGCCCACGGTTACCACGTCCCACGCCGTACCTTAACACAGTTTTCACATTCGAACCGCTTCCCGCTGTCGTGAGACATTTGGTGACGAATCAGGTTGGATTTCCAGTTGAAAGCCTTGGGACACTGGTCGCACTTGTACTCCCTCTCCTCGGTGTGGATCACCATGTGCTGCTCCAGGCTGGGAAAAAGAGACAAGGCTGACCTCGCACGGCAGGCAGCGAACGGAGCCCAGCTCCGAGCGCCCACCCGAGCCGGGCTCTTACAGCCCAGGCACATACTGTTACAGAACTCCTGCCCCCATTCAGGGAGGTTCGGAGGCGAGAGAGGTGATCGGAGACGGCGACGGAGAAACAGGCTGCGAGCCCGGGGGGGTCCGGGGGGTTTGCAGAACTAACCGCGGAGTACGACTGCAAAAGCCTTTGTGAAAAGGAGGTGAGCAGCACACCGACCGCGGGAGGTGCAGCGACACGCGAATACCATTTCTTTTTTTGGCATTTATTTCACCGATGGAAGCTGCCCTATTCTGCCTCAAAATGTGGCTGCGTTTTACGGTATTTCTTACTAAATACCCGAGTCCCATTTACAAGGGGGAAAAGGAAGGTAGAACCAGACCTGACCCTGCAGGTTCCTGAAGGGAAAAATGAGCACTTTGTGACCGAGACTTCTATGGCATCCCCACAGGGAAAGACAAGATATTAGCTGTTGCTGCCGAGACTATCACGTTGCCGTTTTCATGGGCACGAAGCCCACAGCTTCCCAGAACACAGCGACTCAACATTGGAAAGAAACATGATAAGGTGCAAACACATTTCACTTCTAAATGTCAGGCATCTTTTATTACTTAACTCGGCAATTTCAACTTCTGCCAACTGGCAGCCTCTCCCAAACCAGGAGGATGATGGCAAACCAAAGTGGCTGCTGGAACAGGGCCACGGCGGGGACGGCTTTTCAGAGAAACGCGCAGGGTGCTCTGTTTCCCCTACGCCAAAGTACCGTCCCCGTGCACCGGCATGCAGCGCTCCGCTGGGCCACCGAACCAGGTGTGACAGTCGAGGGAAGCCACTGTCGGTGGCGGCGGGGCAGGGACGGAGCCTGGGAAACCATTCCACTGAGGACCCGGTGCTGTAAGACCAACTAAGCGGGCTGGAAATCCTGCACCTCTCAGGCCAGCCCTGAGAAACGAAAGAATAAATTTTGGGTCCTTTGCTGCCTTCGGCGCAGTTTAACGGGAGTTATACTCCTCCTTACTGTGAATTCTGATGCGGGACAAACCTACGTGAAATCCACTACTGCCTGAAATCCCCTACGGATCAACATTAAACCGTTCCTATGGAACTTTAAAGCATAGCTATATTTTTTATAGGAACATTAAAACTAAACACTACTGGAAAATCCTGCCAGTCTTCATTAAACGCTACGGGACGACTTCACAGCAGATAACCCCACGGCTTTTCCACAGAGCCTGGGGGGTTCAGAAACCGAGGAATCCGCTCGGTCTTGGCACGTCCTCGGGACTATCCTGCTCTCCCTCCCGTCAGACGCCTGCGGGGACCTGCATCCCCGGTGGGGCCGTATGCCGACAGGCACCCCGGCACCAGCAGGCACCTGCCGGCACCCAGGCGGAGCAGAATGGACCCGACGCTGGGGTCCTCCGAAATGCCCAGCGTAAAAGCTAACGGCACGGAGAATTGGCCCCGTGTTGAAACCTTTGTGCCCTGAGGGCATTTGCCGGCACACGAACAAGGGCAACCGTGTAGAAGGTGGCTTCATCGGTGGGGCTGCAACCGGCCCGGCAACTCCGCATGCGAATCTAAGCAGCCGCCAGCCTGCTACTCCCTTGAAGAACCTCCTCCTCCTCCAGGTCAGATAGTTAATATTCATGAACATGCCCCTTATAAACTGCCAATCCGCTGATTTTAAAAAAGCGATATTCATTTTGCTAAAGAGATGGTGTTCTTAACGCTACAAAATTTTTTACACATACAAAGAAATATGTACCTTTCATATACATATACAAAAATACGTTCCTGTTAACCGTGATTTATGAGTTTATTTAGAGCAAATATGGACAAACTAATATGCTGTTTAGAGGCAAGTACCTACTGGGATTAGCAAAACATTTATTTATTTAGTCAGCTGCTAAATGCTCAATTTCGGTTCCCCAGTGGCACTCTTGATTTGATCTGTATTAACTTCTGAAAAATTGTAAGACCATCTAGGCACGCTGACTGGATATATTCTGTGTTTTAGTGGCTTTCTCAGTACATAAAATGCAGCAGACTGATGAGGGAGGGATAGATGTGGACATTCTCTCCCAGCTCCAGTAAAGCCATCAGCGTGCAGCACGCTGAATGGTGATGTCGCTGACTCTATCTTTCCCCTGCTGAAAAAATGATCTTTGTATTGCTTGCTTAAGAAAACCTCAAACATTTGGAATCGATGGTCTAAAAGGCAAAGTGCCCAACGAGCCCGGGAGCCCCTATCACAACTCCAAACATTTTCCAAGTGTACGGGTCTGTGGCTAATGCCTTGGAGCATCTGTGCCTGAGTTCAGTTGGAAATACCTTGAAAAGGCCTCTCCGTCCCCCTAGGAGTGCTCCAGAACTGGAAATCCATGCTAGCAGACACATGGACTTTTGCCTCAAGCTCCAGGTATTTGTGTTGAGCACACTGATGACCGGTAAATGTTCTGCTACGTTTTCTTCTTAATTACAAGGTCTGTAAAGTAACAGTTAGGAGCAATGATTCTGAAGAATCAGAAAGGGAGAAGGTCCTGAAAATAACTCAGGACAGGGCTTGTAAAATTGGTGTTCTGTCCTTCGCCCTTCCAAAGGTTTTCGACCTGACTTTGAGCAAGTCATTTGCTCGTCCCTTCTACCAACGGCCACCTAAAAGCAGTGTTTGCTGCGGGAGCTCTCTGCTCCGCTGCCCGCAAAGCTCGCGATGGAGACGGGCCCCAGGGTGAGCCGAGTCTTAGACGGAGCGAAGGTCTGGCTTACCCGCTTCTCCCAGGAGATCAAGGGAAACGCGGACCTTAGCTCAGCCACGTCATTTGAATACCTAGAATTAGCTTCACCAGGCGACTCTGAACATCTTACGCACAGGGGTAAGTACTCACTAAAGGGTAAAAGGGACTTATATTTTTTCTGCGTCTCTTAACCCCTGCAGAATGGACACACGGTGCCACCGGAGGCCCCCAAGGAGAGCCAGGAAATACACAGACGTTACAAAGAGGAGACGACATATACATTTCAAAAGGGTATTTCCTAAAATAACATAAAACCAGAGTGCTGGAAGCTAAAGAGGAGAAAGTTTCTAACACAGCTAGAGAGATAAAAGAATTGGAATTTCTACTAAAGTAGTTTCAAAGGAAGTTCATGTTTTCTTGCCAGGTAAAAAAAATCAAGAGAATTGTAGCCTCCTAGTATCTAATCAAAAGTAGCCAACGTAGAAACACAAGTTGAGGAATAAAGACATCAAACTGTGCTAACAGAACCACTATACAGATATCACTGGCAGACAGTATCTATGACCAACTTTTACAATGCCCACAACACAGCCAAAAGCCAAGCTCTTTTTAATACAGATAAACCATGGAATGTTCTTTACATTTCACCTTTCTCTACATTTTTTTAAAATATATTTTTTCCTTCACTCACCTAGATAAAAGATCTGAAAGCAACAACATAACTAAGTTCAAAATTACTAATGCTGGCAAACATCATATTTTTAAATTTTTAACTGAAGTGAAAAACTCCTTATACTGGCTTTAAGCTCAATGTTTTTGCTCTACTTATATAGCAGATGACAGAGGATTGCCAATTCTCACAATTTTGTAACAAATCTTGCTGTGCGTGGTGCCTGTTCATCTAAGAAGTCAACTGAAATGAGTATGTGAGAACTGCAGCCTCCAGTAAGCAGATAGAACTCTAGCCCTTATGCTGTGGAGAAAGCCTTGAAAATAGAGTCCAAGAGTTAAAGGCTTAGGATGCAAATAAACACAATCCTAAAGTGATTAAAAAACCACCTCAACTTTTTAAACCGAGCTCCTAACATGTAACCATCTGAGTCTTGCATTGCAAATGAATCAGAAATCTCAGATCTCTGCTTTAAAGGTGTATTTGAATACTATCACATTAAGCTTGAAAGATGCAAATTTTCAGTTAAAACTTAATGGGCCAAAGAATTTTTCCTTTTAAAATAAAGTTTAATTCTTGTTTAGAGTTGCCTTATCATAATAATTGAATAATTACTGTAAATAAAAAGATGAGCTGGAGAATGTCCTATCTTCTTCTTTTCCTTTTCACATTTCTATTACAAAAATGCTTGGTGAACACAAAATTTTTTAATGAACATTTTCTTTTTTAAAACCAATTAAACCCAAAAATTTGATTGGAAGAGAATTTTTTTAATTGCTACTGCAAGATCAAATAGGAGCTCACAACCATGTTAAGGGTTCTTAGGGTAACAACGCTTCTTTATACCCACTGATCTCAAATGACTAAGAATTACACATAAAAAAAGTCTTTGTGCAAATATTGGCAGAACGTAAACACCACTGTCTTCCCTCAGAACCAGATCACATGGGAGCAGTCGCTGCAGAGATACTAACCAGGTCTATCGACCTGTCTGTCACAGCCCTGAAAAAGTCACAGGGAATTCAGAAAACGACCATTTAGAGTTCATGGCACCAATAATCTGTGGATGCTTCTGCCAACGAAGTCAGGGAAAGCATCACAGCCTACGAAATCAAGGTGAAATAAAATGCTGCCCAGTAGCTAATGCCATTGAAGGATCCTCAAAATGGCATTCCCCAAGCCTCCGAGGAAAAGGAGAGGTATATCCCCGTCACCGTCCTGAGCTGCCCAGCGCCCACCTCGGTCCCACTTTTCCCACCATCGGCCAGGGCTGCGCAGGAGTTACGGAGAGGGGCAGGCCAGGGGAGGGTCTGGCAATTTTCTGGTACCTGTATTTATTGGGGAACATCCTCTCGCAGTCTTTGCACTCATAGACCTGTCCATCTCCAAGACCTTCTTGCTTGATCTCGTCGTTCAGGGTCTCGTAGAGGGAGCTGACGGCGTTGCAGGCGTACTTCTTGTGTCGCCGCAGGTCGAGCTTTGACTGAAAAAGTTCATCACAGTCCTCGCAGCGAAACGTGTGCTCTTCTACAACAGACATAGAAGATGACTTTGACTTGTGGATCAGGAAGTTCAAGCAAGTCTAATTATTTTACTCAACACTGGGCTTGTAAAGAAAATGTAATATTCTGTGAGGATCTGTCAAACAAGCGAACAAACAAAGAGGAAATTTGCAAGTGACAGGGGGGAGAAACCAAGGTAGGCTGTGCCAGCAGATTGCTTTCACTTTAAGCATCAAGAAAAAAAATAATAAATCATACAACCAGGAGGGATCTTGTTTTCTTTGTGTCCTGGCCTCTGCTGAGACGTAGAGACCTACAAGAATAAGTAGATACACAAAATGCTGGGGCTATTCTGGAGTACTGTGTTTGTTTGCAACGAGGTTTTTTGAAAATACAAACGAGCTTTTCCTCAAAAAGGGCTGCCAGGGAAAAAAGGAACAAACCACACTCATATAAAGACAGTTAGTGGGAAAAGCAAATTGCCACAGCACAAATCTGGAGAAGCTCCTTTCTAAGAAAATGTCTTTCTAATGTTATCCTCTTAACTCATCCTGCACAACTGCAGAAGCGCAGTGCGCCAGCAAACCCGAGGAGTTCAAAACCGGAGTACCATGGAAGAAAGAAAAGGGAGGCAAATGCTTTGTTGTTGTGCCGGTTTGTTTTGTTTTGTTTTAAAAAAAAGATCTAATGCACATAATAAATTATTGTAGTCAAGGTCAAACAAATTAAAAAAAGGGCAGCTATTATTAAGTTTACAAGGCAGCATCCTGACTATAGTGCCAAGCCAAACAATCAGCTCAGAGCTGTAAATTTTCCAGGACAACAACCTCTGCGAGGGAGTCGGGATAGCTCCGGCTTTCTCCACCCGGCAGGCAGCTTGAAACAGCAGCTTTCCGGCCACCACGTAGTTACCGGTGCCGCATTTCCCTGTCCTCCGCTACCCTCTTCCTCCGGACTCCGGGGCTCTCTTTCATATTAAGTTCTAGTCTCTTTTTCTGATAACTTGACTTTCGGAAGGAAAGCCTGTGGTAAAATGCATAAGCTCAGAAGCAAGAGTGGAAAGACCCTAAGAGATGCAGCCAAAAGCCAACGTCGCGATGGAGCTGATCCACCCCTGGGCGCCGGGGGAAGATGCGGGCGGCACTCGCGTCTTCGTGGCTGCTTCTCTGCCTGGAGCCGTTTTCAGAAGCTGCAACCTTACGGCAAACCCCCACGCGCTTGTTTGCCCAAAGTTTTGCACAATGACTGCCACTTGGGCTGCGCTTCAAGGCCTGAGATTGTGTTTTATATAAATCAGGGTTGCTTTTGTTCAAAGCGTGACACGAGTACAAGCGCGAGCGCAGGCAGCATCACACCCAGCGACCGCCGCTTCCCTGCCTGCACTCGGGCAGTAATCTCCTTTTTCTCAATACAGCCTATTTAAACGCCGGCTGTGGTTTTCGACCCGTGCCCCTGCATGCTGGGGAGTCTGCGACTCGCTGCTGCGGTGACTAAGAAAGACAAGATCCCATAAGCTGCTACAGCAAGCTATGTAGGCAGATGAAACCCAAAGTGGTCCACACCTACACAGAAAGTATCAACATGCCCACAAACTGGAAAAAGTCAAACACAGCTAAAAAAGAAAATATCACCGAGGCACAGTCAGCGAAGCCTTGCTATTTATCCAAGCAGCACGTCTAGTGGTACTATACCCCGTTGACACACGGAGTGAATAAAACACAGAGATGCTATAGGATTCCCTGAAGTGCAGAAGAGAGGGATGTAAAAAGAAATAAAATCCAGTGGGTCAACATCTTCCTTCGCGGGGGGGGGGGCTGGGTGGGGATTTTGACTAAAAAGGAGACCTAAGGGAAGAAAATACCCATATCTTTCCCATTTCAACTACTTTTGACAGATCGTATACTCTGAAATTGCTATCAGCAGCCTCACAATGAAGTGGATCAGGCCCTGCTCTGCTCCTTAGAGAAATTCTGTTGACTAGCATTTTATAGAACAGTACCAATATGTATCTCATGTGTTTTATGTCTCTGGGGAGGGGAACCTGGAAAGAAGGATATTAAAAAGTACCTAGCAGTATCGAGAGACTGTGTACAACTTACCATTAAAAGAATCCAAACTACTTTTTAGGGCAAGGAGGGAAGAACTGCAGTATCATGACATGTCTCGTTACTGCATTTTACTTGTAACAACAGCATGAAGCATACAATTTTACCTAGCAAAATTTAAGATTTCATCTGCACGTGTTTATGGACCGAAAACATTCTTAGCATGAAAGCAGCAAGTGAGAGGGGGACAAGGGCTGTGATTAGGTGTGTTTAGGTACCTTTTCACTCACCCCACGTCCGTAACTCGGGTGAGAAGAGACAAACCTGACAGCATTAAGTGTCCCGAACGCACGCACCGCGGGAGCCGAGGCAATAATCTCATCATGCCACCTCTCCTCATTATTAACGAACTCCCGTTAGCTCTGGAACAAGCGTTTATCTGCTACAACGTTCAGTTTTCATAGTCTCAGACGTCAAGCTGTACTCAGAAGTGTCACTAGCACTAACAAACATGACCTTACTTTTGTTCTGTTTCGACTCCCAGAGACGTACGTGGGATAGAAGTTCATTTGACTCATGCAGCCCACTGAACTGTGGAGTAACAGGATAAATCCCTCGCTGACTCCAGACAAGGTGGAACTGCTCTGGCAAGGTGTTTGTCTACCTCAGATGTCACCCTGCAACTCAAACGTTTCTCCTCTTTGCTCTTTTGTAAATACAGTGATGGCTCAAGGCAACAAGGCTTTTTTGTAGAATCTACTGAAAGCCCCCCGGACTGGGAACCCCCAGGTACCTTCACCTCTTAAGAAGCTCCTACAAAACTCCAGCATTCCTCAAGCTCAAATTGGCATTTCCCCAGACCTGAAAACTTGGAATGGAGGAAACAGGTTGTTGGGTTTTTTTTTTCTTTTCTTTTTTTGACTTCAGAGAAAATGCATCAAAATACCTTCTGCCAATCCAAACTAAACTCTTCAGTTTGAGATTTACACGATTAATAGTGTCTTATTTCACCCAAACTATCTGCTGGGAACCAGAAATCCACTTCGAGTTTGGAAAAGTAGCCCTGGAGAATAATTTACTACATACCTGGCTAGAGAGGGGCAACTGGCAAGCACCCCCTCCCATGGTATACAACCTGATCGAGCACTACCTGTTGTCGTCAAGGAGTAACATAGTTTTGTCCTTTCTATGAGATTACAGAGCAGACAGATAGCCTCAGTAATAACTGTTAGAGAAGAGATTTTGCCTCTAATTCTCCTCACCCTCCGTCAGCAGAATTACAGATCTCACACAAATTACACACAGCGATCCTCAGCCGGCAGAAGCTGGCGGAGCTACACTTACACAAGCGGAGGAGCTGCACCTATCAGACTTCTATTAAGAAATGTGAGAAACAAGACAGCTCCGCTGAGGCATGTGCATTTTTTGCTTTTGCATTTGCATGCTTTCAGAGCTACACAGATTTTACAGCTCTAGCCCTGCACGTCACTAAAAAAAACCTGCCTATTTTGTACAGGCTCGTGCTTCAGTAACAGCAACATTACTCTTCCGTCGTCAAACACGACAGCTTTGTCATAGGTAGAAAAGATGGACGATAAGAAAAGAAATGCACACGCTTCAGAATATTTGGGTTTGGAAAACTAAATTTTTGTTGAAAAGAAGCATTAAAGAACTGACAAAGATATGATTAAAAGCTTTGTAGTCACATGTCACGCATGTTGCCACTGGTTGCAAACACTATTTGGATGCTCAGACAGGTTAAACAGAGGAAGAACTGGCTGGCTGGTAGAGTAGCTGATTATATCATATCGATACCCAACACCCATTCCTCCAGCGTGCCCGTTTTGAACTTCAGAAGTTTAGAGATCAGACTTCTCAATAAATACAGCTGCAGGGAAAGGAACTGAGCTGTAGGCTAAGGGCCAGACCATCACCCCGCAAAAACGAAGCCTAAGTAACAAAGGAGGCTCAGGACTGAACTAAAAAAGACCCGGTATCTATTTTGCGTCTTCGTATCAGACACCCCGTTTGTAGACTTCAGGTTCATTAAAGTGGTTTTTTTTTCCTTCTTTAAGCACCAAAAATAAAAATACCGCCCTTCAGAACAAGTTGTCATTAAAGTTTTCTTCTTTCTTTAAGCACAGCAAATGAAAATACTGCCCTTCTAAAAAGGTTACTGCTTCAGTATCTTACAGGGAGAAGGGGATAAGAAGAAAAGAAAAATCCAGTTACAAAAAAATTGCTGCCTGTTTTCTATGTCTTGTTTGTCAAATCTATGGTTATATGTGCCTATCTTAAGTTCCATCAGTAACACTCAGGACAAAGCAGGAATGTAACAGAAAAATAAATCAGTGCCTAATAGCTTTCAGAGAAACCAAGGGGAACACAATTATGTGGCATCTACATGCTAATCTACCAGACTTGAATCTCAAAGGAGTTCAAGTGCCCTACTCAAAATTCCTGCAGTGATAAGGGGTTTGCTGTGTTTGGCTGGGGTTTGGATAAAAGATTTTTATGATAATTATCTTTGTGTGGAACAATTTTGCATTTTCTTTCTTGTTAAATCAGAATCAAAATGGGGGTGCGAGGCAGCGGGAAGATAGCATTACTGAAAGTAAAAAGTATTAAGAAGTCAAATATTTAATGTCGGCCTATTATAATTTGAAAGCAATTATGTGGCAAAAGCACTAGACATTACCAGGAAGATACAGATAAATGTTACATAATGACAAAGATGGAAAAAAAGGAGCACTTTTTGCTTGTTCAAATAAAAGCCTATTAGAAACAGAAATGCAAAACAGTGGTGAGTTTTCTTTCTGATTTCTCCCTGGCATAAAAACCAAAAAGCTGTGTGTTACTCCACCATCGTGAATACAGAAACTCTTCATCTCTCTCTGTTGGTCTCAAGAAAGTTATCACCTTTTTGGGGGAGAACACTGAAAAAACAACCCCAGACCTGACACCTCAGTGAGACAGCAGCTACCGCGCTGCCTGTTCACCCACTTCGCCCACGGACCTTCTGCAAAAGAGCTTTCAGCAGCACTAATCCTGAAACTATCAATTTCTTTCAGAAGTAATTCAAACTAATTGTGCATATCGTATGTACACTCTTAAAGAATTTCACTGTGAATTTGAATCTGAAAACTATATTCATACACAGGTAAAAGAAAACAAATGTATTGTAGGACGTCCAGGTGAGACAACTTAAATTTCTGTGATTGATTATGTAGAACAGTATTTCCAACTAACAGTTTAAAAATGACTGGTAGATGAGAATATATTTATATAAAATAGTCATCAAATACTAATGTGGAATTTGCAACAGGCTGTACATTCAATGAATGAACAGAAAAAGACATAAGTAATATGCCCTAATAATGTCTTCACTTGAGAAAATTCACGTACCTTTTACATCGTTCCCTAACTTTCACTGTCACCAAATGTCAAGGAAACTAAGAACCCTAGAAAATAGAGCAGAACTTTGCCAGTCCAGACTGATCTTTGTTTCATTTCAGGATCACAATGTACTTCAGTGAGGTTAGGTTTCTGCAGTGCTCTGTTACGATAGGGTTTTGTACTCATCTCGGGACTTGCAAACAACCGTTTTAAAATAAGAATCTGTACAATTTTTGATTACTCTAGGTACGTCTGTGCTGCTGCCTTGTTTTCATAATACTTTCGGCAATGGTGTAGCACATCTTCCCTAGTTTTCCTAAGAGATCACTTCCACTGCCCCAGGTGTTTGTATTGACAGGCTCTGTCACTCGCAGCGAAAGAGCTGGGATACCAAACGTTAGTCAGAGTCTCAGATGAACGTTGAGAAAAGCACTCTAACAAAGGGGAAAAAAAAATCCTGGTGACACTCCCAGGCTGCTGGAATATTTCAGGCCACGTGTCCCGCCAACCTGCTCTCCTGTCGCTGACAAGAGCCAGCAACAGCTACTACAGAGAAGCATGCAAGGACCCCGCCAAGGGCAGGTGAGCAGCAACCTGTCCCCAGGGAATGACACCTCCTAACCGCCTTGCAACGGCCTCTTCCCAAACCCCTGAACCAGATCCGTAATCTCACCGTAGGAATTCTGGCTACTCTCACTCTGCAGTACCACACGTTTCTGTTCTTTGGGAAACTACAACTGACCCCAAAGCTTTCAACAGTCTAACAGAATGAGACGCGGAAAGCTCCGTGCTGCTTCTTACTAAAACGGTAAGTATTTTATAGCCACCTTTGTGCACCATGAAGAAGGAAGGAGGACTCAAAGTCTTCTCTTGTCTTTCTCTTTTCCCATTCCTCTCTAGATGCTCTCTTGAATTTCACATAGCACCATTCTGGTGTAGGAAGAGAATCCAAAAATCTTAGCGCGTTGCTCCTAGCTCTAGCTTACTAGAAAACGCTCACTTAACCTGGAAAGCATCACGGTCTTTTAGACAGTCTATGTGATTACTGAACTTCAGCAATTAACAGCAAGACATTTAGAGGAAAATTGTGATGTTACTACACAAAGAAGTCAACAAGGCTTAGTCTTTCAGGTTGCTGTGCACGCAATATGGGACCAAGGAAACTTCTCCCTCTGCGAGCCTATTTGAGCTATGCACCTTGTCCAGTAATGCCCACTCACTGCAAGGCAGGAGAGACATTGCGGTAATAAAAATGTGACCTTTCTTTTAAAAATAAGCATGCTTTTGGCCTTCACTGCATCACTGCAGGGTTTCAGAGGTGTCTATATTCTAGCAATAATAATTCAAGTGATGACTCTTCCGTCCTCTGCCCGGATCCCCCTTTTCCGTGTAACCTCAAGCTCTAAAGACCAGTGTTTTGCCAGCCTCGGAATGGTTTGGCCCATTTTCATTACACCCAAAGAAACACGGTGACCCTGGGGATTAAAAAGGCACCTCCCATCACATTAAAAAACCACAATGTTCCTCAAAGAGAAGAAGCAAATAGAATTTGCATGCCTTGAGGTTAATAAAAACTCGCCTGCTATCATTGACTAAGACAGCTACTCTCACCAGAGAAAGAGTGAAATTAAGCATAAAACATTAACAGTTACAGAAGGGGCAGGTACCGCATCAGGTTTTCGTCCCAGTTCAGCACTAACTGAGGTTCTCAACATTCCCAGGTTTGCTGGCGAGAGGTGCAAAAAGGTCCTGTCTAGCAAAACGAGGCCTTACCTTCCATGCTGGGCGCCATGTTCCCAAGTGAATA
Source organism: Aviceda cuculoides (assembly GCA_035590195.1). NCBI lineage: Eukaryota > Metazoa > Chordata > Aves > Accipitriformes > Accipitridae > Aviceda > Aviceda cuculoides. The sequence continues at coordinate 1,253,885 of JAVJGG010000001.1, forward strand.
ACCACCTTCCTTCAAATACACCAAGAGCTCTTCTCCTGGCTCAATTTCTTTAATAACTTTATAATAGATCTGGGAATCAGAAACAAAAATTGAGAGACATGTTAAATATGCAAAGACTTGCATTTTACATTTTAACCAATAACTCAAATTATTCCAGCTAATAGGGGAGGCTGTCACTTGATTTGTGTGATAATTGCTGCTGAGAGCTCTTTTTTTCTGCCTTTATTTTACACTATGTGTGTCAGCGTTTCATGCGGCTTGGGCAATAAAGTAGTATTTATGGTAACGGCCTTTCTCGTTCAAATGACACAAAATCTCCCCATTGTTTTCCCTACCTCCTGTAAGCTTCGTGTATTTGTTATAGCGAAGGGAAGATTAAACTGATGGAATTGACGCATTTAAGTCTCTGCTTCTCTAAGCTGAAATCGGCCTGATGATTAGAGAGCTGAATTAGCATGCCTTCATGGAATTATTCGGTAGATTACTCTCACCTAGAGCCGGAGGACCTGACCCCTAAAGACAAGATCTGAACCATTCCAGGTGAGCAGCTTATCCCCATTCAGAGCTCCTGTCTAAGCCCAGAACCTGGACCTTCTGGAACGTACTGCGTGCAGTACCGTTCACCTACCGTACCTTCGTCATTACACCGGAGGACGGACCCAGAAATAAATGGACTTCGGACACGGGCAGCGACCACGCGCCAGCCGTGTGCCCCATTCGCATTGCCGTTTCAAGCGTGTAGACAACGGTTCACGGGATACCTAGGCCTTACGCAGGTTTCCTGACCCCAAACGAGTTCTCACACTCTAAGGATGCATTTCTTGGAAAACATTGCAATGAGAAAGAACCCCCCTTTATCCAAGGTGCAACGAAGCGTGACGTTGCAAGGCATCGACCTATTAGCGCGTGCTTTCATACACACGACGCACTCGTCTTTGCTGTTCTGCCCCCAAACCGGACACCGTGGCAGTACATCCAGTGACAACTGGGTTATGTGCCAGCGGACCCCAACGGCCTCGCTCCTTCTGACGAGACGGCAGAGTTCGCGGGGAGGAGGGGAGCGCTGACGGCGGCTTATTCGTATCAGCAGGCAGAGAGCTCGCCGGTTCCCTGTAACGACTGACAACTCAATCGCGTTCGCAGCCCAACCCGGCGCGCGGGTACCACACAACGCGGCGGCTGGGGCAGCTCCGGGCCTGGAGAGCCAGCCCAGTAACCGCAACTGGGAGGGCGTTTCGTGAAGACCCCCGCAAAGGAAAACTGCGGAAAACGGCGGCAGAAGGAAATCAACAGCAGGACAGCAGTTTGCGTGACCGGCGAAGAGGCGGATCAGAACTACACCAAATCCAAGAGGCTCGGTGTCTCCCATACGTTTTCCAAATTCGTGGAGTACGCCGGACCCTGTCCTCTTCTAGCGGGAACTCAACAGATAACAGCACCGGCAAAGCTTCACTAGCTCTGCCTCTAACAGCACCGCCTGAAACTCTTTTTCGGGACAGCGACTGCAATTCACCCCGAAGGATCCCCTCAGCGAGCTGCCGCTCGGTCCCTGCCGACCCAGCGTGC
>JAVJGG010000001.1:1256404-1295410 GCA_035590195.1 Aviceda cuculoides
CTGCGGCAGCGCCCGGGGCCCGGGCTGGGGAGAGCGGGGATCGCCACGGGCGAGGGAAGGGGAAAGGGGAGGAAGACGGGCCCCGCTTGCTGCGGGGCGGCCCCTTCAGAGACACGTTTGGTAAAAATACGGTGGGCCCCACGCGCTCCATCCCGGCGGCCGCTCCATCCCGGTTGTCCTCGCCGAAGCCTGCTCCGAAGCTCCCGCCACGCCGCCGGCGAACTCGGCCTCTCGCGCGGTCCGGCTCTCGGGTGCCAACAGGCTGAGGCTGCCCCACGGAAAAGGCTCCGAAATCCCTCCTTCCTTGGAGTTCCAAAGGGGCAAACCCAAAGGCTTAAGACGAGGAGTGAAATCCAACCGCTCGGCGACAGGCAGGATGGTCCCCGCCCGCCCAGACACCCATCCTGGGCGTAATTCCCGCCGCCGCTTTGTAAGCGGGGCGTCCGCCGAAGACGCGTCCCGGCCTCATCCCGCGTGCCGCCCAGCCGATACGCGGCCAGAAAAAGCGAACCCGGGCATCTCGCCGTGCAGCGCGTTGAGATCCTCGGCCGAAAAACGCCGAGCGGCACGATGCCTGCTTAGGTACAGGCGTAAGGAGGTGAACGTATTTCCCAGAGACTGCGCTTAACTCTCTGACGCGGCTCGGATAGTTCATTTCTGTGGATCCCCCTGCGAACTACGAGTGGTATAAAACTCCCCTTTCTCTCATGATTTTTTTTTCATTTGCACCTCAACCCTCTTTCCTGCCTGCTTGTTCAACAAGAGCCTTTCCCAGGACCGAACCACCCTGAGTTTAATGGCAAACCTGCCCCAAAAAATCAAAACAAAGACTAGGAATAAGCGCAGAGCTTAGGGCTTGACTCGGAAAAAACAGAACTCGGAATGTGCCGTCACTGGCAGCTAGCTAAGAGAAGAAAGAAAAGAACTCGAAATAGCTATTAACAGACATTTCTCTTTCAGCGAGTAACCCCAAACCAAATCAGCACTAAAATACAAACCACAATCTAAAAGGTTACTATGCCTTGTTCACAGATACATTCAGAAATTTGACATTGGGAAAATCCTTCAGAATTATAGTACTAAATTGATTACAATACCGAATGGCTAACGTTGCCCCTGTATCACAGTCAGTAACTCCTTTCCTCTCCTGTTTGCTCTCAGAACAAAGTAGCCTCTTGTATATAAAAACACGTCTGTTAGTCTTTCAAGAAATATGGTACAAGCTCCATTAATGATTAGGGAAAAGTTGGATTCTGCTGGAGTCACATTAATTTCATCAAACATTTCATTATAATAATTAACTTCATCTTGCAATCACGCTACTGATGGTCAGAATTAATTAAAACTACTGCTGTGTGTCCTTTCCTTTTTTATTTGTTGTGCGCTGAAAAAGATCAGGTTTACTAATCCATCAGAACGTTTACATTCATAAATCATTTACGTTCATCATTTATATTAAAATTCCACACATCATCATTTCTTCTTTCTCACAACAACCTCTCCTAATTACCAGCTAGTTTTACATGCCACAAAATAGTTAACAATATAACTAGGGTTTGAGTAGTGCTCTCGCAGACGACAAAGTACTACATTTCTTGATTTTTATCAAAATTATTCTAGGCACGGGGCGCTAAAGAAAGAAGAAAAAAAGGAAAGCAAAAAAACCCCAGAGGAATCCTTTTCCCGTCTGGGCTTGATATACAGATCTGCTCTGTAACTGCTTCTGTGGATGTAAACTGGGTGTAATAGAAAGCTGGCTCCGGCTATAACATTTTGCAGCATATAACCAAGCAATTTGGTACAATTACTGAAAGTATCGATAATGCAGAACCGCAACACGCAATCCCATTCTGGGGCTGATCTCACTCAGAGCGGAGCACAAAGTAATCAAAGCTGTACATCTTTTCTCTGAGAAAAAGTGTTCTTGAGACAGACACGGCTCCGAAACAATGCGGTAATTGTTTAACCATTTCCACCATCAAGGCAATAGGTGGAGATGAAACACGTCAAGTGAGAAAAGTACGTCCCAGTATTACCTCATTATTTAGGGATCTTTCATAAGAAACAGCACTGTTTACCTGCTGGATGAGTTATGCCTACTATTTATCTTCGCTTCACTGCGGCAACACGTTTGTACTTTGGGGAAAAAAGAGCATTAGAGAACTGAGAAAACAGCTGCAGTGTTTACCCAAAGATCAAAAAACACACCCGCTAATTGCATCAGCATGCCGCAGAAGTGACGGACAAAGACAGTTCGAAATGAGCTAAAAAGCGGTTGCTTTACGGTCTTGTCTTGCCAACAGTTAACTACGCTAGCAATCCGATGAAACAAGGAGGCAAATATTTCTCCCTACCGTTCCTCTAAGACAACTATCAGACCTACGTACGTGTCTGGCTGGCTCAAGGAGGAGCGAACACGTAAAAGTTCGGCCTCGTGCATTTCTGGCCAGAATGGGGCTGCACATTTTGCTTTTTGTTCAGATGTTTTCCTCCTCTGGAATCGCCTTCCCTTTGTTTCAACCGAGCCACATTGCTTTTTATTTCCTCTTTTTAAGGCGTTGTATTACATACCTAGGAATCCTGACCAGAGTCACTGAATACGTATGTAAAATACATACAAAAATCTCTATTGTACACACACATGTAAGACTGGCTTCTTAAACAGAGGCCCGATTTTTTCCATCACTGGAGCTCCTGTTAGTCCTCCTTTTTTTCCGATATATGTAACACAAACAAAAGCGGCAGCTATCCTGAGAGCAAGCTCATGGCTATTACATTTATTACATGTACTCTGTTTAATATTACAGTCTCCTGAATAAGAACAGCTAAACTGCTGAACTATTTGCCCCATGAAGGCAGCAGTAGCAACATGAAAAAATCAAGCAGAAGTCATGTATCATTTTCCAGAGGCACTTAGCAAATTGTATCATTTTTCTACCATTCTTTTCCAGTCCTCCTTTAGAAACACAATTACCTCAGTCAATCAAGGCTCTTCTATTCTTTTCAAATACCTATCAAGAACAAATATAAAGAAAACTGGCTAATGTAATTTTACATTTGGAAATTGGTTTCACAATTGAAAAATAGTTAATGAAATGTCTCAACTAATCTCTTTCTAAATAGCAGCATTTTAATCTGTAAATTGGGGGAAAAAACCCTTTCAGAAGTCCAGATTCTGCTGTCAAGTACTTCACTAAAAATCCAGGAAAATTCTCTGTACATTCCTGGGAATGTTCCCAAGTTACAGGACTGTAAAGAAGAACAGAATGGGGGGGACGGGACAAAGCACCATCTCCCCATGTAAACATGTTTATTTTTTTCCTGAAAAGCAAATGGTTTTGATTAAAAGCTTATCCCGGCTCTTATCATCACAATGCTGCTTAGTTATTTTGTGGGTAAACTTTTAATGCAAAAACTTTTCTTTTCTTCATGTACCTACAAACAACCCCCGAATCTTTGCATGCCTACTGAACGGGAATGATAAAGCCTTTCTCCCTCTTTTTTGAGTCCCTGTTATGGAAAAAAACGTACCCTGCTAGCAACGTGAAACGAAATGAAGTTAAACCCAGCAGCGTTAGGAGGTAGCACTCGGTAGAAATCGGCAATGCTTAGTCACTCTGAAAATTTATAACATGTTTCTGGCTTTAGGAGTCACTCTGGTAAGGGCCCGAGATGTCTCCCAGCTTTCCCAGACCTCTCCTCTCCCTCACGCGGGGTGCTCAGGGCACCAGCACCCAGCAGAATCGCCCCTCGAACGAACCGGGAGCGGGGCTTTGTGCACAAGAAGGGAAGTTGGAAGTCGACACAACTTTAGTTCTCTAAATATATCCCACGGGGAAAACGAGGGGATTCATTTTTAAAGCATACGATGGCCCTGGCCACCAACATAGACTTCTGCGAGGAATCCAGCTCGGTGCCCGTGACTTCGTGAAGCAATCGCACGAACAAAACTGCTGGCACGCAGCGGTAGCCGCGGGAGGACCATCTGTAGCACCCCCCCCCGCTTTTTATTAGCGTTGAACTCACATCGAGATCAGCTAAGTAAAAAGTAATGAAGTGTAAAAACATTTTGTACCCTCCAACTAGGTCTAACTACAGTGTCTTTGAGAACGTGTGCCACTTTTGCTTTGGTATTTAGTAGTCCGGTGTTTCTTAGGACCAGGATGAAGGACTTGGGTTTGCAATATAGTAGTTTTATTCTGAGTGCCTAAGAGCTCCAATACAGGGGGGTCGTATCCAAAAGGCCCCTTGGCTACTTGTGAATTATGAATTTGCTGAGATAGATGAAAGCAGAGATCAGCTCGCAGATGTACATGCTTATGGACTGTTTGACATTTTTCTCTTCTATTTATATTTGCATCTTACTCTCCTAGTTTTTGTGACCACCAAATACACTCACAGCCATCTTTATCCTTTGGATCTTCACAGTCCAAAAGAATTGTTATCAGTTTCAATAAAAGAAGTAACCACCAACTAATGCCAGAATCCTTCCAGGAGAAAAAGTAGTGAGACTGGGTTTTGTGTAGCAGTGATGTGAGAGAAAACTTGGAACGAACAGGAAATTCCAGAACAAACATGGTTAAATTGTCTCCTCTATAAATAATAATACAAATATCCACAAAGATTTTAATGTGCCACCGATTGCTGTAAATACTGCCGCCGTTCAAACGAGTCCATAGGCTGTCATAATCAATAGCTTAGGAAATAGTATATCCTTACTCTGACTTTACTCCTCCCCCCAAAGCATCCAGTGCTTCTAGTTATCAATCACCATCATCTGCTGCTTTTTACACTGGATTTTTTCATTCCCACCAGCTGGCCTGACCTAAGACTCTTCAATCTTTTGGGAAAGAAGGCTGAGGGGGAGAAAACATTTTGCTTTGCTACTGTTCTGTTATATTCTGCGCCTTTTTATTTTCTTCCTCCTGAAGAAGCATTTGCTTGCTACCCACCCCCTTTTATGTGACTTTTAGTAAATTTATTCATGAAGAAGTTGTAAAAGACTGGTCATTACAGAGAAGAAAGTAAAGAAAAGATGAGTGTGTAAGATAAACAGCTGTTCTTTGCAATCAGATTGCTGCATGCACCAAAAATACGCACAACCAAAAATCTCCAGATGAGGGACAAGGACAGAAGGACATGCAGTGGACTGGGCTTAGAATAAAATGTGATACAGCCTCCAGGTTTTTGGCCAATTTTGTATATGTATGTAGACCTTAATCTAAGCATTTCTAAGACCCTGGGGAAAGCCAGCAGTGTACAAGTTAACATCTCAAAAAGACAAAATGGGCATTCATGCAAAAAAACCCCTGTATGAACTCAGTTTCTTTCCCCAATCTAAGACTTTTTTTAAGAAACCCAAATTCAAAATATTTGGTTTTTCTATTCCTTTAATATTTGTGCTTTTGCACTGCTGCTGGTAAAAATCTGCGGTAGGCGCTTCACTACCCTTTCGCAAGGATGAATGCTAGGCAAGAGTCACCTACGCAGACCGCTGAGCAAAACTGTAGCAGTCAGAAGTGAACACACCTAGCTGCCTAAAGCTATAGTTACGTGCAAAGTGCTGGAAAGTATTAGACAGCACACGCAGCTGGGCTGGTCCTGTTCAACCTTCCGCGAGTCCGAAAAGGTATCCCTCAGCCTAACGGTGGGTGCTCAGAGAAGCTGTGGGACGCACCGAAGGGAAGCCGGGTCAGGCACGGACTCCTGCAAACCAGTATGTTCTGCGCAGAACGAAGGACGGTGAAAGACCTCGTTTACGGGTGAGGGAAAATGTAATGGCCCCCGAGGTATTTCTCCTGTCATCCTGTGAAGCTGAGACACAGGAGCTGCCCTGTGTGTGTCACAGAAAGCACCCAGCAGCCCACGGCGTAAGACAAGGAGTTGATAAATGTTGGCTCTTGGTCAGAATACTCCTTGTTGTAAGAGCACTTGTGAGTAGTGGCGAGTGGGCACTGAAGCAATCAGCAGCTCATTTTAACTAAGCAGGCAGAAATTTAGAGCTTTGTGCCTCTATCTCTTCTAGAGTGCTTAAATCATGAACATTTGTGATATTTTTGGGTTGGGGTTCTTTTCTGCATCCGAAGTTCAGTTATTTAAAGGCATTTTAAAACAGGAACTAAGTTCACAAAGTGGGCTGACGTTTTGGCGCACCCCGAGCTGTTCTCGTTTTACATGAGCCAGCTTGCTTCGGATTCACTCTAGCTTCCCTGTCAGCTACAGATTTTTAAATGTTATTATCAGAAGTGTATTTTTCCATCCTCAGCTCATTTCTTGTGTGCATCCAAATATGCCTCCTGTTTGCTAACTGGTAGTAACATTAAGACTGCATTTCTCATTTAAATTAGGTCTGAAACAGTGACTTATATTTGAATTGTACTCAATTTGAGGTTTGTGAAACTCCCAACTTGGATTGCTCATCTTGAATCCATTTTGGGGTTTAAGCTTCAAAGAACTTCGCAAACATTAGCTAACGTTATCAAAATCCTATTAATTGCATGTAACATCCCTCGCCCACACCCCCACCTAGAGACCGCTCCACCAGCACTTCTGTAATACGCCTATTAGGCTTTTACTTTTCCTCCTCCTCCTCCTCCGCAGACTCCCAGGCCGTCTCCCACTCACACTCCCCTCTTAAATACAGACGACAACTGAGTTTACAGCTTGGAATCGCGCTCCCTACCCAGCACTGTCAACTGGTACCATGAACTTCCTATAGTTTTGATGGGAGTGAAATACCCACCGCTGGTTTCCATTTGTCTCGTTGTGTTCTGTTAACGTAACCTATGTTTCACACCAGGTGTTACCGTTTCACACGATCTTCCCACCACAAAAGGAGTCAGGGACTGGAAGATCACACGAGTCCAGGGGTTTTAGATCATTTCAGGGACACCGCAGCAGCGCTGCTGAACAGACGAATCCCTCGGTCGCTTCCATTCGGTGCTGCCACTACACACCATCCTCTGGCCAACCCACCCCGGCACCTGCTGACGTGGTGAGGCGAGCACAGCGGCCTAGTGATTGCCAAAGTCATTACCTGGTCGTTAACGTGACACACGGCTAGATTCTGTTCATCGCCGGAACAGGCCACGCGGATGTACTTCAGCCAGTTCCCAGCTCCACTCTGGCTAGCATCAATACAGAATTTCTCATTTCCCAGGTCATCGGCAATCTGTAGGGGAACAGGAGAAGAAGAAATACATGGGTCGTCTGATATCGAACGATAGCTACAGAAAGAAGAAAGAAAGGAAGGAGAATTATTTGCCACGCAGGATTCCAAACAAGAAACAGAAAGTTAGATGGCATATATAATTAATAGAGACCTATGACAAGACTAAAATCCGCTCTTAGACACAATCTGAAGTTCCTGGTGAGCAGAACCTCCAAGGACATGCATCAGAGTTGTCCAGGAGTAACAGGCTCAGGATTGCAACTGCTATGGAGACACACACACAGTTCTAGTAGCCACACCAGCTTAAGCAATCAAAGCAGATAACTTCTCCGAACTATACTGATTTTAATGACAAAGCTCCATCTTCACGTTATCTATCTTATCCTTTCACGCAGGATTTTTATTTATAATAAAAAGTTACATTCCTTTTTTTAGTAAACTTTCAAAGCAGTTCACTTTCCACAGTGCTATGAAGTTATGTTTTTTAAAATGCTGTAACAAATGATGCTTTCATTTATATAACTACAACACTAGAAAGTCACTGACACTAGAGGAGCCGTGTAGTTGAAGGTGAAATAAAATTTGGCTAGTGTGCAAAAGAGGAATCCTTCCAAATAAAACCCCCCCAAATACTTTAAAGTCCAGGTGTGGAAAAAAAGGGTTAATTAAAGGGTTGTGGTCTAAGGAAAAGCAGTGTTTTACCAGGAAGAGACTTAGCACTTCTTCTTTCTTAAGACAGTCAAGGAAGTTTGATGACATGGAAACAGAAAAGATGCTCAGCATTCCATACCAACGTCTGTGATGATCCATTTTGCAACTTGCTCAAAAAAGCACATTTTAAAAATTACCCAGGACACCACCAAAACGAGGAAGAGTCCATTGAGTCCTAAGTATGGCAAGACTATATTCTGCTCAGAAGTGGGCCTCCTTATTACAGAAACTCCTTTTTTCCCTAGACTTAGATTTCCCTCCACCCCTACCAGACCCAGTGTCATTGCAAATTACTTCAGCCATCAAAAGCTCTTAACATGCTTTTACTAGCAATTAATTCTCTCAAAATCTCACGGGATACGATAATACTTTCCCATCTATTTCAAGACAGAGAAAGAAGGAAAGGTAGGAACAAAGGAAAGGAAAAATTTAAAACATGGCGATGACAGCAACAAATCAAGCATAAGGTCGGGCTGAGGGACCTTGGAGCCACATCGTCAGCCGAGACTCTCACTCCCAGCTCCCGACACCCGCGGAGCACGGGGACCATGCCAGCATGGGCTCCTCCGGCACCAGTCCGGGCTGGCCGCCCAGCCAGGCAGCCTGCAGCATCACCGAGAGAGCTCCCACCTCTCCGCACTGGTCCCAGACGTACCCTGGCCTCTCACCTCCAGCGCTAACCCTGTTTTGTCAAGCTACCTGTATTAAAATGGACAAAGGGAAAAGCACGCCATTAGTATTTGGCTTCTTCCTTCCTAACCAAAATACGGCACGGAGGCTTCGCTGAAATACTGCGTTTTCTCCCAGAACATGGGTGCATTTGGGACAGAACTGGTGAGAGAAACAACCCTCCCTGTGTTCGCTTTCATTAATCCCCTGCTTGGGAACACTCCAGCAGTTGCTTACCAATTAGACCTCAGTATTTAGCTAAATGGATAGGCTCTGTCTCTGTAACAGTAAAGCGTAGAAGGTCAAAGAGCTGCACTGGAATAATGCACAAAAGGACTTTAAACAAATACTACGCCCGGCAACACCATGCACCCAAATTGTCCGCTAGTTTCACAATACTCTTGTGAGGGATTCCTAATAAACTCACTTTATAGCTCAAGAAATAAGAGGAAGAGATGGACGCTGCGCACCTGGAGCATTCTCGCGCGTTCCTATGTTTTCGGGTTACCGCTCGCGTTCAGGACCGGCGCAGAGCCCCACCTCACCTGAGGCTGGCGGCAGCTCTGTGCATTACAGTCCCAGGTCTCAAGTCGGCCCTTCAGACGACGATAACGAGGCATATGTAATTAGTGACCACTTCAGGCAAGTTTGGCTTCAGTGACCTCCCCAGAACACAGCAGCAGCAGTAGCGATGGAGTTTAGTTTTGAATTCAGCTGTCTTGGCCACAAAACATCATCTTTCCTCTCGGAGAAAAACCCTGCCTTGCTCATGCCTCGCATTCCAGCTTCCTGAGTAAATAAAACAGGAGTTGCACAGGCAACGTCCTTTGCCACACTGCCCCAGTTAATTTCTAGAGCAGATCTATCCACTCAGGTCCGGTAAACGAAAAAGAGCTCCCCTGTCCAAACCGATAAGCAATTCACGAGTCAAAAACTGCACTGCAAGACATTTTCTGCTGGCGCTCTTGTTAAAATTACCTTCGCAAATTCTCGTTTATGTGAGCTAATTCTCAGCCATTTGTTTCATTTTCATCTCGTTTGCTTTGTTTTTGAAGCAAACCCTAACCAGCAGCAAGCCCCCCTTGTGTTTTTACACGCCGTGCACGTGGCTGACCGCGGCGGCAGCTTTCGTGACGCACCGCAGCGAAGCCGGCAGCCGTGCAAGCGCAGCGGCGGCAGCGAGTCCCCGTCCCCTCGGCAGCTCTCGGGCTCTCTGCCCTCGAGTCTCAGAGACCTTGTGGTAGAGGGGAGGGTAAATGATGAATATTCAGGCACTCAGGAGGACCGCAGGGCAGTAAACACAAATCTTTTGCCCATTTCCACGGATCTCACCCCATGTGCCGCCTAGTGAATCCCCAGTTATCCAGCCCTGCCTCTGAGCCCCAGTCCCAAGCATCTTGCCAGGCAGCCCTAACTTCCAGGACTCAGGTTGTTGGTTTTTTTTTCTCCAAATCCCAGGTTCCTTGCCCATCAACCCTAGCACCTTTTCCCTCTCTTGCTCCAGTACACATTCCCGAGCTTGCAAACCTCTCAAGTCCCCCGTGCCCGTGCCCGTCCCCGCGCCAGGACGAGCCTCGGTCCCTGCTCCTGGTGCGCCGTCTCCCTCCTCCCTCCTTCCCACCTCCGCCGCAGCCGGCACCGGGGCTCCTCGCTGCCAAAACCCTGTCCCGCTCCCCACAGCCCCACCGAGCCAGCCGCTCTCAATCCCATCACTTCTCGCCGCTCACCAGTTAAACACCCCCACCCCAGCCCTCCCCTGGCTTCTCACCTCCCAGCTGCCTTCTCTACCATAACCGGGGCTTCTCCCCGTTTCTTCTCCCGCAAAAAAAACGCAGTTCCTTTTCCTAAGGGCGAAAACAAAGGCAACGGAGGAATTTCCTTGGGCAAACGAGTCTCGGATCATTAAAAAGTGTTACTGAAGGCACCCAAGAGCTGACACCCCCCCCCCCCCAGCACGAGCTAGCCGTTTCACAGCAAGGAGCAGCGGGGTTTCCAGCTCCCCGCGTTTAAAAGACGAGCGGCTGCGCTTCGCACCGGCTGCAGGTTCTTCCCCGGCCCCCACAGTGCCCCCGGGGCTGCGAAGGCGTGAACTCCCGTGGCCAGGGCTGCGGCGGGGAGAACACCTGCAGATTTGGGTCCAGCCGTAGGGCGCGTAAAACCGTGCGGCTTGCCATCAACCCTCCGTCTGCCAGAATGCACCGGGACCGCCGAGGTTGTGTCTCATGCCAAAGCGAAGGAGGATGAGAAGAGCCAGTCAGGAACCACCAACGTATGCCAGAAGTTACGTACGCACGAATCAAATCGAAGACATGCTGCATGCAAAGGGATTTGGGGAGCGTGCGTGATGGCTCTTTTTTTACCGTAGATACTCCCCTCAAAATCGGTTGCATTTATTCAGGGAGCTGAAGTTTTTCAAAGAACCACCTGGAGGTGCTGCGTTTACTCTTCAGTGCTGGGAAGGGAAGGGAGACCCCACCAACGCCCCTGCTCTCCCTAACTAGACTCTTTCTCAAAAACCGGTACTTTCTAATGCCCTCGATTCCCTCCCCTTGAGATCGACTCGTAATAGCAAAGGCCTGATATACGGCAGCAACGTCACCAGAAGCCATCTGAGGTAGTTTGGACTTTGCAAGAAAAAACAACAAAAAACCTGTTCTTCACGTGGGTTGAAAAACTCCACTGAGTTTAGTCAAGCTAATATAACTTCTGTTTTACCTCAGGGGACCTCTAGGAACATGGAGGCTGCCTAAAGCTGTTGACTGTTGTTGAGATTAAAGCACTTGTCTTGGCCTTACTGACCCCAAATTAGCTAAGAAAGGTGACTAGCCAAGCCAGCACCCGGAGGGGCAGCAGGGGGACACACCTGGACCGCAAGTGATAACGGCTCCCACGGAAATTAATTGTCTGGAAAACAAACCCGAGACGAATCGTCAACGTTCAGCTCTTGATTTGAAGCCACTGAACAGTCTGGGTATATAGCATAGAGTTTTTAGTGGTTTGAGCAAGCAGCAGCCCACTAACCTCCCAGTACCATTAATTTATACAGCAGCAATCAGTGAAATTAAGTCACCCTGGGAATACAATCTGGCAAACTCCAGGACTATACAAATACTCTATTTTTATTTCATAGCTGTATCTTACAGATACCCCTCTTCCATATTTTAGAACTGTTTGGTTGAAGACACTCAGCTCTGGGAAAACCCAGAATTCAGCTCAAATTCACCAACTGTTTTGCAGGGCCGCTGCACAAGGCTCGACAGCTCTGCTTCAGAATGAGGTCCTGTCTTAGCTAGAAATCACCTGAAACTCTGTGGTTTTATCTGAGTGGGGCTTTAAAACCCAAAAAGGGGGTGTGAAATCTGACAGATCAAAATGAGAAAAAAGGAGGTTGTATGAAACCCTGAGAACCTAAGCCCATGTTTTTCACACACACTCACTCTACTCCATAAATAGAACAAGGTATCACAAACTAAGGCCCAGCAGCATCGCTGAACGATGTTTTGCATATTACTATCCCTTACAGAACGGCTTGCTTCTGTTCTTATCCATAAGGAACCTTTGAAATCGGAAGAGCTGGAAAAACAAAATAAATGTTCCGGAGGTAGAAGAGAGCAGACAGAGTATTACCAGCAATAGCGTTGGTAAGCAGCAGGAACTTGTCACTTGCCAGCTGAACCACAGTAAAGTAATTATGCAAGTTCTCCTCTCCCATTACATACATTAGTAAAAGAAAATATTCTTAACTAGGGAATTTCCTAGGATTTTTGCTAACACGTTTTCCCGTTGCAGTTGCGGTGGGCTAGAAGCATGCGGGCAGTCCACTGGTGAGAGGCTACAGGTCAGGCCGAAACACTACCCCTGCACTGGAGCGGACGGGCTGACCCTAAGATGGTAACGGTGGAGTATCTGGGAAGAACTGCAAGACGTACGAGCAACGGGAACGCAGCAGAAAAGGAGGAATACCGCTCCGTCCTCACACCCCTGAACCGTGCAAGCATCACCGCCCGGCAGCAGGGAAAGGCAGGGAATACTGAGCCCGTAATTAAGGTATTACAGGAGTAATACCTTACTTGACTTCAGGGAGGGAGGAGAGGGGGTCAAGGCACGCGGGATCCAGTTCCCAACCTCTGCAGGTGCCTTCCTGGAAGGATGTCCCTTCCCTGGCACCGGGGCCGCAGCTCCCGCCACCGAGGGGCAGAGGGGGGGCTTCCCCTGCCGCCCGCAGCGCAGGTACAGACGCCGAAACTCCTTCAAACCCAGAGGTTTTAGCTGTGCTCCCTTTTTAGGCACACCGGAGAGACCCGACGGACTTTCGCTTCTGCCATGTGCTGCAGCTTCCCTCGCTCGCCCGTTCCGAGGAAGAAACATTCATCAGGAACGAGGGAAAAACAACCGCAACAGGATGCAATGATGTGGAACAGATGATTAGTAAAGTTGTTCAGAACGGCTCGTCTACAGTTTTACTTGGTGTAAACCCTTGTAACTCTAGATTTCTCTAGCTTTCTGATTTTCAAGGAACATTATCTGCCTGACTAACAATAGCGTTTGTTTCTGTGTGCCCACAATCCAGGAGCAAAGGAAGGTAGGTATAGGTGAAACTACTAGTTATTTAGTCCCTGGCACTTAGGTATTCATTAGATACTTGCAACTTAGCACAGATTTAAAAAAAAAAAAAAAAAAGCAAGATACGATCTACAATAACATAGGCTAGTCTTATAAATCCTGCCTTTAAATGACAATAGTTCAATAAAATTATCAGTATTTGCAAACACGTAGTATATGCCTTTCCCCTACAGCTGAAGTAGAAATACAGGTGATATCTTCAAAGTTCACAAATACCTTAAATGTTAATTTACTAGGATGCTTTGCTGTTTGTCTCGCAAAGTATCAAACAGTCTGGAAAGGACGATTTTTCTCAGACCCGGTGAGGTACAGAATGTGTAATCAACTGATCCTACAAAGTGCTGCAGGACCAGTTACAGAGTCGGGGCATTTTTGAGTGAGTCCAGCTCTTTGTGGTTGACACCTCTAATTAAAGATCAACTTCGCACACTCACGCTCTTTTCTGATGTTCTATAGGAAGGTTACATCACCATTTAAAAAATACTCAGAAATCCAGTAGTGATCACAAATTACTACCCACAGTATATATTTTTTCCTCCGTCAAATGCGCACATACAGGATAATATTCTAAGATCCTCTTCCCCTCACCTTAAAAAAACCTCCGGAAAAACAAACTGAAACCTTTCACCACATCTTCTTCCAGTTTAGACCAGAAGGAAATCAGAAATTTCCTCTGCTGAAATTCTTCAAACCAACTGTTTACAAGTCATTGTCAGTAACAAAAAAGATTTTCTGTTTCAAGGCTTGCTTTTGGAGTGCACATAAATAATTCATTTTTATATGTTTTTTAGAAGAAGCGTGACCAGCACTAAGAGATCACTCTTGCTCTGAAAAGGACCAAATGGAGAAAGAAAAGGCAGGCAACTAGTATTATCTATGGGTAAATTAAAGACAGCAAATGGAAGCACCGTGGGATTCATCCTGCAGCGGACTGCTGGAAGGCTCAATTCACCACGGCCACCTGATTTGGGATATACTCATCAAAATAGTCATATCTAGCTCTATTAAAGCAACTGGTTATTCACAGTTAAGACCAGAACTAAGTTCATCTCTACCAAGGCCTAATCAGTAGCTTTAATCGTAAGACCATTCATCCACAGATATGCCTGTTTTCCCAGACAGGTGAAGGCTGACATCAGACATTTACCACCAACAGCAAAAAAAAAAAAAAAAAAAAAAAAAAAAAAAAAAAAAAAGATGCCAGAGGAAGAAAAAACCCAACAGAAAATCATGCATAATTAGCAGGAATCTGACTAGGTGGAGTTGAAATTTAATAGTTGTACTTCTGCGTGCTCTTTGCGCTTAGGCTAGCTCTGAAATCAGTGAGGTAGTAGAGAGGAAAAGGAGTGGGGGGGAAAGGGGGGACGATAAGGCAGGGAGGAAAAAAGAAAAGGAATTTGTAATCAGTAATTGGTAACATTTTTTGCAAGTCTAAAACCACTACGTGCTGATATTCCAGTTGGTTTCAGGGCAATGCACTTTACCTTCTCGACTGTCCAAGACCTGAACTGCAGGATCACTGCCCCGCAAAGCTGCGTTCGGCGCACGACCACGTTCTGTCTGCCTTACCTTTCCGCCAAGTTAAACTACAGGCGGTCTGGGACAGACATGTGCGCTTGCAGATCTGTTGGAAAAGTAAGCTTTCATCTGGATCGCAGCCTGCGGGCATTCTCATAAAGTTAATTACTGTGGGAGCACTTCCTTTGCCTCATCTCCCTCTGATCAGTCTTCCGTTTTATCCCACCCACCCAATCGTGGATTTCTCATTGCTTTTTTTTCACGGAACATACCAAAAAACTAAGTTCATCTTTTTTTCCCTCTGCTGCAGATGGTGACTTCAGTATATACTTTTATTTATTAACCCAAGGCACCTCCCATCACTTTTGTCTTCAAATCCAACAGTTCATCCGAGTATTCTCAACTGCGCTCCCCTTCCTCGCCAGTAACAGTGCCGTGATTTTGTCTCGCCGAGATGTTTGCCATCTCTTCCCCACTCCAAAGTCCCCATCCTTCTCCTCTTCGGTCTATCCGGTTGAAACGAACGCACCTTCACGTCCATTTGGGCTAGAGGGGTTCAAACTGGCCCGCTGCAGAGACACGAATTTTGGATCCAGACCCAGAGTGCTGGCGGTGGCTGTGGTTCAGACTCATCTCTACCCAGCCAAAAGGAAATTGTTGTCATGTTCCAGCACTCGCTCTGCAGCTTCATCTGCTGAACAGCGTTCAGGCTTGGAATCCAAAAGGCTCATTGATCTTGCAAAAGCTCTGTTTCATAATTTATTAACATCAGAAATGCTGAGTTATGAAGCAAAAGTTATGGAAAAATTCTCTTGAACGTTTACAATTTTTTTTGCACATCATTTGAGGTTTCCTGCTTCTCTAATTTGTGGGCTCTCTGTTGGGTTGTTTCTTTCACGTTTTAATGGGCAGCGTCCAACATTTGGCCTCCGCAGAGGTGTGCTGTAGGACTGGAATGCCTAGGGATCTGTCGTCAGTTAGCTTAATGGATTCCTAGTGTGCATGAAGAAACGAAGCAACCATGAGTTTGCCATCAGTGACCCAGCGTCCTGTTGCTATAACATCCCTCCCCAGAAGCCGAAAGTGTAATAAACCTTCTCATCCCATAGTTGCAGGATCTGCCTTTGACAGTTTGGCTGATGTACGCATTTTATTTGGCAGGAGTTAGAGGGAGATTTTTTTCCTTTTTTTTCCTTTTTGCTTTAATGACCCACAAGCTGATTTAGAGCAATAAACTGTTGCCATGAAGTTTTGTTGTGTTTCTTTTAAATAAAGGGGAGGGAGGGACTGCTACAATTTATGACTTTCAGAAGTAACTGAAACAGAAAGTCCATTCTTGCCACAAAATGAAGAGAAAAAGACTTCATCCAGAGAAACACCTCTGTCAATGTGTAGACATGAAGCCTAGATGAACTCATAAATTCAGCACTCTGCCTGCAATTAAGCAGGCTTCCTGGTGATTTGACAAAGAGTTAATGAGAAACGTGTCAGACAAAAACAGGTCATAGCACTGAAAACCGATGGGAAGAGCAGCTGAGCCAAACCCAACTTGCTCGCTGCCCCCAGCTCAGGGCCGCAGGAAAAGCTCTACGCGTATTCAGCGAGAACTACTTTTCTTTGTGTAAATTTCTTGTCCCAACACACGGTCCTCCGGCACAGCCGGGAGTCAGCTTCCCATCCCCCAAAATGCCAGACGAGAGGCAGAGAAAACGCTATTCCCTAAAAGCCTCTACCTGCGCTTTAACTCACGCGTGTGCAGGAGACCTCTGGCCACCACCCCGAGCGAGCTACTGGGTGGGATACTGGGATACAACTCTCGTACGCGCGGGGGACTCCACCTTCGAGCTCTTAAGTGACCGCGGGATCAGGGAGCTCGATTCGGCTGCGACTGACTGCCCGGCTCCGTGCTCCGGCTCTGCGGCCCTCCTCGGCAGCGTCCTCAGCATCCACGTTCGCTCCCCTTTCCGAGTAGACTTTCGGATTTTCGGCACAACGGCCGGGCTCTGCGACAAAAGCCCAGCGTATCCAACCGTCGGGAAAGCTCAGAGGAGAGGAAAAGAAATCTTTACGGATGTCCTCCTGTCAAACAAGCGTGTTGCTGTCTCACCAGCACCGAGGCAGAGCCGGGAGGACCACGGGCGTGAGGCCGATGCCGGGATGCGCGGTGCCGGGCAGAGGCAGGAGCGACCGCTGCCGATCCCGGTGCCGCTGCCGGCTCGTGGGAGGTTGCACGCCGCTGCGGCCAACGGGAGAGCGAGCGATTCCGGTTTTTAAAAGAACGAAATGTTTTTGAACTTTCACTCCCACTCAAGCCACGCGTCTGGAGTGGAAATTTTCCACCGGTGTATGCGTTTCTGAGTCTGCCGTGGCGCTACCGTATTATCTGGTTTCATGAAGGATCGGAAGGAAAAACATCAGCAAGCTGCAGGGAAGGCTGTTACTGAGACGTACTTTTGTCAGGGAAAAATAACCTTCTCATTCCTTTTTCCACCACATCTAAAGAACACGAGAAATCACATGGAACAAGGCTGTTTTCTACCAAAACGTCCTGTTCAATTTCCAAAGCAGAGGAGTCTGGATAGCTCACACAGGCTTTGTAAGCGAGGCTGAATTTCTTGAGCCTGTTTGAATCCAACTGAGCCTTTTGAAGGGCTGCCCATTATTAACTGCTATTCTCTTACGTACCAGCACAGAACAGCCAGCGAGTGTTTCCTATGTGTCAGTTAGCTTTGCATGAGGAGAAAAAGTCTGCAAAAACTGCAGTGTCATCGACGTGTCTTTCAAGCACAGCAGATTCTTTCCAGCTGAACGTACATCAGACCTGACCGTAAATACAAAGCCTCGCAGGAGAAGCCGACAGCAGCAATAATTATATAGCACACCGTTTACAGAGCTCGTTAAATATGATCTCCACGAAGGCATCTCCGGCTCGACAAAGCAGCTTGACGCAACAGGCACCGCAGCGTTTCAGACGCCGTATTGATTACACGGCGGAGCAAGTTCTGCGCAAAGGGGTAAAGAGGAGAAGCCGAGAACTCTTGAGAAAAATCAACGGCGGCTCTGCTTTC
The DNA here is from genome assembly GCA_035590195.1 of Aviceda cuculoides. Classification (NCBI taxonomy): domain Eukaryota; kingdom Metazoa; phylum Chordata; class Aves; order Accipitriformes; family Accipitridae; genus Aviceda; species Aviceda cuculoides. Next base: position 1,274,165 of record JAVJGG010000001.1, read on the forward strand.
CCTCTCCTGTACGTAGCACTCCTTATGTTCTCGCTGTGGAGGTGTAGTTTTGCTGCCCAGAAGACAACCCTGAACACCACAGGATGGCAAAGAAGACGCTACCAACGCCAGCTCCTGTTAACGCATGAAACCCTCGTATTCCTCTCCCACCCTCATCCTCTTTGAGGGCACCCGGCTAAGCTTGCACAGCACCATCTAATCACCACGCAGAAAAACTTAAAGTAAAAATGTCAAAACAGAAGACGACTTTCAGGATGATGGCAGGCATTTATCCCAACAAAAGCTCATTTTTCACTAGTAATGTAATTCATACCACACTGATTTAAATTAAACAGTAAACCGTAAAAAAATTATGCTTAAATCAAATCACAGGGTTGCTTCAGATATCGTACACACAAGTCAAGACAGGGATTTTCCAGTTCTTTGTAATGTACACACACACAAACTTCGAAGTATTCCTCCCCCCGAAAGAGTTCAAGACATCACACTTGTATTCTACTTCATTTTGCCTCATTTTCAAAAATAGTAAAGTTCTAAAAGCTTAATAGATAAAAAAATAAATGGGAACTTGAGAGAAATCTTCATCGGATAAACAAAAGACAGAGACTACTTGCAGGCAGATGAGGATTTAGAGCTTCAGGGGGTTTCATGTCACTTAACTAGGAAGAGGGAGCAGCAGCAGCAGTACAGCAGGGCTGAACTTCCAGTGCCGTTCCAAGGGATTAAACCAGACACGATTCGCTAGCGTCTTCCAGCTTCTGTGGAGATACAAAATGCTTTGGGGTCTGACTAGCCCGGTACTATTGCAAAAGGAAGATGTGGTGCTAAAATGGCTCGCTCTGATGGAAGAGTGCCGGTTAGCCAAGGGGAAGGAAGACCAAGGCAGCACTCCTGGGAAAAGGGAGCAAACGCAGGCACAGAAGCCAAACAGAACCTTACTGTATTAAGACGGGACCGTTTTCCGATGGTAATTTCTCTACGAGTCCTCTTACCACTTGAGACACAGCTCCCCAAAGAGCTCTCCTCAGACTTTTTTCCCCGGCGCTCCAGCTAAATCAGCTTTGCTGTTTTTCAAAAGTGAACAATACCCATAATCCAGCTGAAGGCACCGCAAAGCCCGACGCCCAAGACTTCTTCTTAAATTCCCAACAGTACACCGGTCCGTCGTACAGGACAAAAATCCCAGTAGCCCCCACGCCGGCACAGTGTGGAGGCTGATGACTCCAGAGCGCTCACTAAGCAAAACACCTGGCTCACCATTATTTTGAACGGATTTGTAAGACTTCGAATCTTAGCCTCATTGCTCTACAAGCTCGTTACATGCATCTCAAAGATGCTCAGTCTTGAGGAATTTTGCCACTTTCAGCAGCCACGCATGCCTTTTGGAAATGGTAGACGTTGTGCTACGAACACCTGATTCTTCGTGCGAAAGTGCCGAAGAACTAGGAAGATGCCCAAGGAAGTCTGACCGCTCTCTTACCGCTTTTCCTTATTGCCTGCCCAGTATTTGTGGTCCCTCGGCAGGCTGAGCCATGCAGCACGGTGGAGACGCCTGTTCCCCACAGGTCTTTTTGTTAGAAATATTCACATACGTGCTGCTGAGGACTGAAAATGAACAATTCTCTGCAGAAGTTACAATGGGCCATTTCTGACTGAGTTAAAGCGAACATCACAACATCCTCATGTACAGGGCAATATATGCAGTTACTTTGCAAAACAGTTACTTTTTGCAAATTCTGCGAATTAGGCTCCAAAATCACTTGGCCATTTTAAAAATCATGAGATGACAAAAAATGCTGACGGATTCTTTCAGCTTTCTGGATCTGTTGTCTGTAATTGATTGACCTTGGGGTTCCCTGCACCCGGCAATTAAGAAACCTGAGGTCCCGTACTAATCACTTGTTTCCAGGAACCGGGGCTTTACCCTGAATGTTGGAAGTGGCAAGACAGGCAGCTTCCATTACGGCAAGACCAAAAAATTGGCTCCTTCCCCTTATTCATAGTCAAAAGGTGCTACTGCTGTAACGAAAACACAGCCAACCTTAAAAATAAATTCTGATCAGCTTCCTTAGGTGCGTTTTGGGTGTTTCGCTACAGCAGTACGTGTGGAGGTTACTGCTGCTTGTTTTAAATCATTTCTTATTACTGCAACTTTATTTTAATAACGTTTTGGGAATGGAGTTGTGGAACACCACTAACATGTAGACCTCTTCAGAGTGATTTATTGACAGCACTGAGTGCCAAACCCATTTGCCGCATTTTACACTCTGGCCAAAAAAGTAGCAGAGACTTCAAATGCCCATTCATACTGCTAGTATCAATTACAAAATACCAGCCTTTTTACAGCATTAGCAAAGTCCGCTGAAGGATCTAGCACGAGAAGATCCACGTGAAGTAATGTCGTCTTATGGCCTCTTCCTCAGGAAGAATTCAGACCATCATCTGACAGTCCTGGCAGCTCCACTCCCTTCCCCTGCAAACCCCTTGCTCTCAAATTATACTTGATCATTAATAATATATGAAAGAAATTGTAACATCCATTATCCAGGTACCCCAGGGAAAGGTGAATGAATTCAGGGAGCTGAGGTTCCTGAAACAGCACATATTTTCCATTTAATTAATAGATTTGGGGATATATGGCCCAAGTTCAAGTAACAGGAAGATGCTGATAGCCGATGCCCAGATAATTAAGCCCATGTCCTGTGGTATACTTGATGGCTACAACTTCTGCATCTCACTCCCTGAAACTGAGAAGAGAATTATTTATTCTTAAAGCTCAATAACTGGAATTATCCTGCCACCTGGTTTTGGTGGTTGGGCCCCGTTTTGAACACCTCAGCATACCACAAATCAAACTGTCTGACGGGTAACTAAAATTACTGGGAATCAAAAGCATAGGGAATCAAAATTACTGGCAGGGTAGGCTATAAGCAGTGCAACAAGACCGAGCTGTTAAATGCCTTGAGAGGTAGGAAAGGACCGGAGGGTTTATCCTCTACGTGACTGGTGCCAGTTACACCCATGCAACGACAAACGCCGTGCTGGTCTCGCTTCTGCCTTCACCCACGGCTTCTGTCCGACGCGCAGAAGCACCCGTGGGCGAGCGCCCTGCCTTCGGGACTGCCGAAACGGGGCCCAGGCTGGTCACGACTGACGCGTCCTACCCCTCGTGTCAGCTTGGTACAACCGCGGGAAGAAGGGCACCGCCACCAAAAAAGCTGCCAAAGGGGCAGTGCAGAGTAGCAAAGCAAGCAAGGGAAGGCAAGCCCCGAGTAGGACAGCTATCACGCTCTTCCAGCACTAAATTTACCAGCAACGATATGCCCAACACAGAGGATTACTATCCCTTCCTTCCTTTTCATGTCAGCATACATAACGGCAAGCAAGCGGTCTAGGAATATTCATCTGGAAGTGTGTACTTTTTCACTTACCAGCTCTAAATGCCTTGAATTTACAGGCCAGAAGGGTGCATATTACCCTAGCTTTAGCCGTGCCCTTACGCTTTCAGAACAGAGATTTAAAAACCCCCAACCAACCACCAAAAAAAGAAACCCTAAAGCAAAGCCAGGCAGTCCCCTCCCCCCGAGCTGAGGGGGCCGCGCGCCCAGCTGCACCAAAGTTCCATTTGCACAGGAAACCCCCCCAGAGGTGCCGCCATCGCGCAAGGAAGCCCAGTCCTTGTAACCTTTCTTATCAGAAATGAGTAAGGCAGCTGCTTTGCGGACTGTTCTCATGCTCTTTAGAAGGTGTGAAATAGATGAGTTTGTGAACCGGGCTGGCACTGAGAAAAAGAATGAAAGGATATTCTAGGTTTCCCTCCCGAACCACGCAGCTGATCAAAAACAGGAACAGCAGACCCCTGTTTAAAGAGCTTTGAAAACAAAGCAGCCATCTCGCACCAAGCCAAAGAGAAATTTTCTCTTGATGTAGTAACGATGTACTGCTCACCTCTCATAAAGCTGAAACGTGTGATTTCTTTATAGTTGATATTTACCGAAAACATTACCAAAGGAAGGTGCAAAAATGAGGCGACGAAGCCTGTGTACCCGTTCCACAGCAGCACCGGAGGCTCCTACCCTGCTGAGCTACATCCTGCACTGAAGCTGCCTATTGATTTATTTTGAGAATATATACAGACGAGATCGCAAGACACCTTCCCAGCACAAAGGCAGAAGCGATCCTTTCCGCGAGGTCCGGTCCTTGACTTGCTCCCTCGGGGATGCTGGGGTTACACCATGACACCCAGTTAAAGCTTCTTCTCCGCTTTGGGCTTGCAGAAGCGAGCAGTGAAGCATCCAGGCTTATTCCGTCCCTTTGCCTTGCAGCACAGGGATATCTGCTGAATAGAGAGGGCCAGGTAAGGGAAGCAGATCCTCCGAGCACTTCCAGCGTCTAGAGAATCTGGTCCCGGGCCAGTTTGCCTCCCGAGGGAGACGAAGACTGTTCGCATGCTCTACACCGTGAAGGCGAACTTCAACTTGTAGGTCTCGTACACAGTTTTGTCTTCAAGCCAAGCATCACTAAAATGAGAACTGGGGACACCAGGGTGGACATCTTTGCCTCAAGCTGTTTGTTTCTCCACCAGAAAAAGCATTTTTGGAGTTGCTTCTTATTTGAAGATAGAAAAGTGTTTTTACTGAAGAGAATCATAGAATCATAGAATCATTTAGGTTGGAAAGGACCTACAAGATCATCGAGTCCAACCCTCATCCCTGCCCACTAGACCATGTTACAGAGTACCTCGTCTATGCACTTTTTGAACACCTCCAGGGATGGTGGAGAAGCCCCCCCACCTCGCAACAGCTACCCATAAGTGAGCATCATTCTCACTCAACAGATACACATAAACAGAACGAGGAAAGTAAATTTCCTTCAGATTTACACAGTGAATATGGTAATTTTGCCCTCTAACACAATTACTCAAACTGTAAAGAAATTCTGGAGCTCTTGTTTTTCACCAAAGTCTCAGAACCAGCAATACTGCTGCTGGCTGAGCACCCTGACATCCAGAAGAGGTTCGTGGACCTGTCCAGATATACTTCAGGCACACCGCACCTGAAGGCGCCCGGTGTCGACCCACACGCTCCTCGCCAGCCCAGCGGCGGCAGCACGCTGCCGGCGACACCTCCCGAAAAGAGCGCCCTGATGCCACCCCCGCGCTCGGGCACCTCTCCTACGTTTGAGACGCCGTGACGTCCCCGAGCTGGTGGCGTTTCTACTTCTGAAGCGCTGCCGGCGTTGCTACAGAACCGCGATACTGAGATCTGCCGGATCGCCTCCTCCGCGCCCCCGCCACAAGAGGATTATTCTCTGCAGCACACTCACCAGCCCTTTTTCCAACGGCTTTTTAAATGGCTCCAGCCCAGCGGGCTCCACCACTCCCAAGGGAGGCAAAGGAACCACAGCCCGGTTCCACTGCCCGGTTTTATCCCGTTACTACTGCTTGTTACTTCTTGTACCAGTCACGGGGAACCCCGGTCCAAGGCAATGGTTTGCTAGAAGGAGAAGTGACACGCACGGTTCTCTTATCTACAGACCTTTTACTTCCACACGCCATCCTAGAACAACTACCTTCCTTTTCTGGCATTTGCATCCTCCAAAGAAATTTGACTATTACCCTTTCTCAGTCAAAAATGCAGAAATCTCTCTCTCTTTTTTTTTTTTTTTTTTTTAAAGCAAGCTCTAGAATTCTTCAAGCCAAAACTTGTTCCTCTTTTCAAAATTATGACCTCTGAAGGACTGATTCAATTATTTCCTTCTAAGGCTTGGTGATTTGACCCCTCTGCAGCTGAAACTAAACAAGTATCTTGTCTGGCATCACAGACTGAAATCTTAGTTACAAGGAAGTACAAGGGTAAACTGCACGGTCCCAAGTGCCGCCTGGATGAACTTTACCCCAAGCCAGTTCACCTACTTATGAAATGATATATTCCAGGGAATTGATTCTAACGATAAGTCTGCCCTTTGAATATGCTGAGAAACGACATTTCAAAATCTCCAACTCGGATCTTATACCATCTCTGGGTCAAAAGACAGTTCAGCAGAATGATGTTGTTAAGGTAACTGCTCAGATGGAAAGCCACAGCCGAGTGTCAAATGAAAGGGACACAGATGCCTCTGCTCAGGCTATTTTACTTCGGCAATTCCAACACATCTGGTTCTCTGACAGCGGGTCTCAAAACAATACATAATCTGACATACCATATACCTTGCAGTGCCTGAGCGAGTCAGGTTTGAGTTAAGGAGATTCTGATAACCTCCACACAGAATTTCTTATCTTCTCTGGACACCTGTCTCAAGCCTTGGAGACACTGCCCAACAACCACAGCCAACATTTTGCATTTTGACCCACCTTCTAATCCAACAGGAGAAGACTTCTGCTCTTTTTAAGATGAGCTGTTTTGAAGCCAAATGGAAGGGGGAAAAACAGAACAGCATCTGCCTTTTATAGCAATTTTCTCAACTATCAGAAAGCCAGACTTCGATCCAGAAGATGGAGCTGAGGACGACAAGTATTTGCATTTCCAAAATGGCCCCACTACAGTATGGGAACATGCCTCAGCTGTCAGAAAAAAGACAGTACATCAGGATTCTCAGGTCAGGAAAGGGGAACCTACATCCTATCTGGCCCGCTCTTTTCCCGGGTGGTAAACAGGGAAGACGTTGGCAGTCCTTGGAGAGAGTTGGCTTGTTATTGGGATTTCAGTATCACAACCATTACTGCAGCAAGCGAGCATCTACTGGAACATGCTCACCTTCCCCCAAGACAACTGCAAAAAATGCCAACTTGTGCCAGTGAAACACAAGACAGGACACAAAGCCAAATGCCCGGAAAAAGAGGCTTGAGGATTTTTTTTTTTTAATATACAATCAGCACAGAAAACGATATTTTCTCAAGTCAAGAGAAAGGTGGTGTCTCTTCAAACTGAACGCTTTTCCACCACCGAAACACTCTTGGAAAAAAATTCAAAGACTTCGGGTACTTAGGAGGTCCACCTGCTAATAATCTGAAAGTCTTCCTCATGAACAGATAGACACACTTTTTTTGCAACAGCTTTCTTAACTTATTTTTGAAGTTAAAAATCATAGCTTATAGAACACAGGACTTCACAAATTCCTTTCGACCATAATAAAAAGTATTAATTTAATGCTAAGTAGGAAGCAGCATATCACATTTTTAGCAGCGCTTTAGCACGCAAAGTAAGTGAAACATGCGGTGAAAACAACACTATTGTCTTCGTTCCCTTTGCAAATATCCACAGAGTAAGTTGGAGCAACTGTACAAGCCTTGAAATGCTGTTGAAACAGTTTATTGAGACCTAATCCTACGGCCTTTAAAAAAAATGTAATAGCATAGTATTTCCATGGTATAAATGATTCCTGTCTGTATCTGGCAGCCCCATGAGTTCTCTAAGGATGGACATAAATTCAATTATACCAAATTAAATCTGAACATACATAAGCCACATAACATTTTAATTGGGGCAATTCTTAACTTTTTTTGGAAGAACTATACAATAGTAGAGTCTACAAAGATGATACGACACATATGCTTTCTCCCTTGAGCTGCCTGCTTTTATTAATTACTCTGGCAGAGATATATTTATATTGATGTTGTCAGTGTGTGAACAAAACCTCATGGACAAAAATGGTTTAATTAAAGCAGAAAAACGTGGTTTATGGGTGGTTAGCAAATCTGTTCTTTAAAGTCAGTAAAACTTTCATAAGCGATTAGATAAAAATAAATCTTAGGAAAACATTTGCACCAAATATGTCTTTTACATTTTACACTGAAGCATATCATACAAAAAAGACCTAAGCAGGCGCATGGACTCAATAATCCGTTGGCTGCACCTCAGTGGGTGATTTCATACAGCTTTCGCTCGCTCTCTTTTTTCCTCTGCTTTGATTAACAAATCTACCTCTTCTGTCCAAAACGGCTACCTCCCTGCACCCCGTTCTCCGTTGCGTCATCGTTAACTTCCGAAAACGAGCCAAGAGAGGACGAAGCTACGCCCTGTCCCGCTCTGCCTCGTGACGGCCAGCGTGCACCAGTATGCAGTTACTGGTGGGCCGGGGAAAGAGTTAACCGGCAGCAGGGACTCTGCCACCTCTGTTTTCCTCTCTGTTTCCAAGAGCAAAAAGGAAGAGTCTGCCTGTAAATAACCACATAAATGTTTGTAAACTTTGGGGATGGAGAGAATCTCCGGAAAACAAGCGTACGAAATACTCTGATATATACCTGCGCCCAGCACCCGCCGCCCCCGGCCCCGCTTTGAGGTTCGACAGCGGAGACAGTAAATTGGGCTCAACCCAAGTGCCGCTGCCGCTCGGAACGGGGTAGCCAGAAAATAAAACAGGCTGGGGGAGCCACAGGCGCACGAGGGACGGGTGCGGGGACGGGAGGGCAGCGCAGCCCCGGCCCGCGGCCCCCTCCCTCGGCACGACGCGCTGGTTGGTGGCGGGCGACGCTCCCGAGAGAGGGAGGTTGCTTCAGACCGAAGCTGGGCCGTAGGGGCAGATCTCGCATTCTAATAAATAAAAATAAATACCGGACCTGGAGTTAAAGATCCTTCGTTTGACACTCCTAACCGGCTTTTATACTTCGAGTCCAGTTTTTACTGGACGGGATCCAGTCATCCTATGGTAATGTAACGGTCTTTTTCTTTACGTGAACAAAAGTCCTTTTTCTAGTCCTGAGGGCCGGCAAGTTTATCCAAATATTCTCAGTTTACCGCTAGCCCCTTCTGGAAGCGATACGTTCGAGACAAGCGCACTTTGTACCTCGGGCGCAGGCCGCGGAGCAGCGCAGGGCAGCGCGCCGGGGCCGGAGCCGGGGCCGGCCACGGGGAAGGGACGGAGCGCGTGCCCGGCGCGGACGCCTGCCCTCCCCGACAAAGACCTGCTCACATCTGACAGCACCGCAGAGAGAAAACACATAGGGAGAGCAGCTCCTCCTCCCCCCTCCTGCCATCTCCCCAGGAAGAACGTTTGGAAATGCTAAATAGTCTTTTCCATGTTTCTACATCGGTTCTTATTTTGGCTAAGCTCGTCCAGTCTGTTAGCAGCTGCCAAACGCATGAAGTAATGAGAAAGCATAGGGAGCGAAAGCTGACTCCATTCCAGCAGCGCTGGAGCGAACACGCCCAGTATGTTCTGTGGCTGTCAGCACGTCGCTGAAGTGGACCTCATTAGCAAATTTGACTTTAACGAGCGGAGGAGATGCAGTCCTTGGTGCCACCTTCCTCCTGCTGCCAGCTAGGTCTGTCCCGCTCATCCTGCGCTTGGCTCTTCCAGCTCGAAGTTCGTACCGGAGCGCTGTTCCCCCCCCGCTGCCCCCAGACCTGACCTGCGGCTGGTGATGCTGATCACATCGGCCCCGGGGTCTGCCAGGGATGGGAAAGAAGAGCAAAAAGGCAGGACACAAACCGCTCGCCTGAAGCCCATCAGGTCGGCTCGGCAGCTGGGGGATGCCCCTCGGGACACCGGTGGCCTGGGGCACGAAATGCTGCGCCGGGGTAGGTCTGTCCCAACCCAGCCCCCCGACAGAAACAGAACGCCTTCTCTGTTGGTTAGAATTAAAATTCCTCTGTGGAAAAACAACATATTGGGGTATACACGGGGACCGCAGCCCTCAGGAGAGACGAAGCAGACTTTCGTCCTACGCGGCGCTGGTACGGCTGCCGACGGGGCAGCACTCTCCGAGGAGGCGGCAGAGCAACTGGAGACAGTCCAGGGCAGAGCAGGGGAAGGAGCCGAGGTCTACAAACACCCCTGTGAGGAGAGCTGGGAAGAACTGGAGTTGTTCGGCCTCGAGGAGAGACCGAGTGACGGGATGTCAGGACAGCCTTCAGTTCGGACATTAGGGCACTGTCTAACGGCGAAGGGAGCGACGCGCAAAAGGACGACAATCACCCGAAGAGACCGCGGAGCCTCTGTCTGTGCAGAACAAGTCCGACAAATACCTGCCCAAACGCCCTGGAGATCCTGCGGTGGTCAGGGAGCGCTTAGTCAGAGGGGCTTCCGCAGCCTCTGTATGATTGAACATGTCGCATTAAACCAGAACAACTGGGCCACCTGCTTCAAATAAACATGAACTGATTCAACTAGGGCTGCCAAAGAAACCAGAATCGTTATCGAACGGGGCAAAATCTTAACCAATTCGATTCGTCGCACATCCACTGGTCCTTTTGGGACCAGAGCTGAACAGAACAGGTCCCCAGGAGAGAGGTGTCAGCCCAGAGCCCGAAAGGAGAGGGGAGGTGGGAGCCTGCCTGCCCCATCCTGGATCCCCGCTCCGGAGGCTTGGCTGCTGACCCAGCACCCCCCGCACCCCAGGGCCACCCCAGCGGCAAAGGTAAGTTTGCAGAGAAGCTCGCAGAAAAGTGCAGTACTGCCCGTCGGAATGACTCGAACTGGAAATGGAGGTTTTGTGGTTAGGGGCGAGCAGATGAATAATACGAAGTTGTTACCTGGTCATCTCTGGAGGTCGCTGTGAAGTACTCCCAAGCACTCGCTCAGCAAGTGCTACTATTTGAGGGGGAAAGAAGCATTCAGTGGAAACTCTTTCTCTCATTGAATTAGCACAGAACACACCACGTCCAGCCCCGCCAAGTAACTACACCGCCCGGTGATACGTTCTACAAATACTGCTATTGCGAAGGGCCATTTTATTTGTACAAGCCTTATCCACACAATGAAACAAAAATTTCGGCAGATAAGGGTCCATAAACCGCGTCACCTTATTACAATGACTGCTGGCGAACGAAAAGGGACCCAGCTTGTCCCTGGAACATGTGCTGCATTTTTGACAAGGGGTTTGTAATAACACGCACAAGAGCGTAGCTGAGACCAGTGCTGTAATTTCCATGGGGCCGAGTGCCACAGGTGCACTAATATAGGCATTAGTGAATGATTAGGCCTCGTAAAATATATGAATGCTGTTTCTTTAAGAAGCCATAAAATTTTATTGAGGAAAAAATCCATGTGTAAGGCTTTTGGTTCGTTTCATGCGGTCATTCAGAATTTCACTCATTTCTGACAGGACTATGATAATTAAAACTGTGGCCCGGGTCTGGTTTCTATAAAGTCCATCTGGCCTTCCGCGATGGAGAGTTTTGGAAGTATGTAATTGCCTGGGCAGCAAATAACTATTTTGCCATCCGCAGTAGTTTAATTTTGTCCCTGCAGCAGGGGAGCTAAGTCAGAGGGGCAAAAGATCATTAACGTCTGTAGCTAGAAAGAGGGGCTCCCAGAGCGGTCGGCTGGCCCATATTTGTTGAAATGCTTGACACCAATGGGCCCCATTAATGCATGGGTTAGATACAATCTGTGGAAAAGGGTCTATTATAAAGGGATTATTTGGAAGTGTTCTGTAGTTGGGGGTGGGTGTGATTGAAGGACTTAGAACTGTTACATTAACCCTTAGGGCACTCCAAGCAGTAACAAACCTGGCATTAAAGGGCTGGTGTTTGTCACAATTTCTCCACTTCCCTCTTTCTCTGCCACGAGGTCAAAGAGATTAAAACCATCCATAATGCACTCTTCTGAGGTACAAAGATGAAGCTTGTTTTCTGTCCACTTTATGGCTGCAGCCAGCTCCCCTGCCTCTCTACTCTCACCCCAAACAGAATCGTTAAAAAACAAATCGCAAAAGACAGACAACAGCAATTATTTTTACACGTGCGTGTATATATACATACACACACACCTATGTATTTACTTATATATCAAAAGAAAGCCAGCATAGATGGAGTGGTGACAGAAGAAGCTCTAGAGTTCTGCTTAAACATCCAAAATATGGCTGTTTGTACTTGACTAAAAAGCAAGCTGGAAATTTCAGGCTTGCGAGCCGATGCCTTTGCTGGCCAGCTGCATGATTCTGTTGGGTTTTAGAGAACTACAGCCCACTTTCCCCTTCCTTTCTGGTCGATACCGGGAAAAGCAGAGGTGAACAACAAAACTACTTAGAAACTTGATAGACTTTAAAATACTTCACAGAAGTCCATTTAAATACAGATTGTTTCATTTACATTTTAAACAGCATTTTGTGTAATTTCTTTCTCTCGTCAGCTGGATGCACATGTCTTCCCTCCAGGAGACAAAAAACCATACTGGGCATTATGGGGCTGAAGCTAAGGAAGTGATCAAAATCTGCACCGCCAAAGGGAGGCAGGTTAACCATCATCCAGAGTCGCTCACAGGTTCGTATTTTTTTAAATGCGTACGCATGCATTAACTAGTCTCACTTGCCACCCAGTGTTTAGTCTCCTATGTGTGCCCAGTACGCAGTAGTGCAGTCTGGGACAAAGGATACCTTCGTCTAGTATTTCTAATGAGGCAGATGGTATTTTTGTTATCAACGCACAGTGCACTGAACATCGTGTGAGCAACCTGTCTGCTCTGTGTTTCGAACCCCACTGCTCTCATGCCAAAGTTTCGGAAGGCTCTTATCTCTACAAATAGCTCTGCACGCACTGTTGAGCTCAGCCACGTGCTATCGACCCAGTGATTTCTTTAACAACATGGTCTTCTGCTTCATTCTGCTTGTATTAAACAGCAAGTCCAATAAAAACATGTTTCGATTTGGCCTGAGGATGAGGTACTGCTATGCTAATCATTTAAAAAGATGAGGAGACTCAGGATCAGCTGAATTCGGACATTCTGAGTGCTTAGAAATTTGATTTGTGGGGTAAGAGGCAGAAAGCATCACAAAAAATACCAAAAAGATCAAACGCAGCAATGCACGAGAAAATAAAACACGTCTCAAGGTGGAAAAGACACCGCTCCTGTGTACAGGTTGGATGAAGTCCTGAAACACTTGCTTATCACCCCAAGATTCACATGTTCTTTGCACTGCAGTAGTAAGAGATGAAGGAGGAAAAGACCAGAAAGAGGACACTAGCTCCAGATACTGGGCAGACCCAATTTGTGAGGAGTCGGAGCACGGTCCTCTTCCTTTGGGCTGCAACTTGTCAATGTGAGAAATTATTTACACAAGCGTGTATCATAATAATCTCAATGGCTGCCATCATCAGCCATTTCAAGAGCAATTTTCTCTAGACAAGTGACTTTTGTTTTGCTTCCTTTCCAAGGCTTCGTTCATTTAATACGATCTTATATGATCCTCAAATCCATCACTTGGTTCACAGTGTGTTTACAATACTATTGAGAACATGGTAAAAACCCCAACAGTTGTTAGAGTGTCCTGTTTCCTTCAAGATTGTGCCATACTTTGATACTGGAATGTTAGTTACTGGCTTTACTTCACTGGGCAGCTCTGGAAACTCTGAGAGAAAACATGTGCGTATTAAGTGTTCCCTAGACCCCACTTGAAACAACAACAGCAGATATCACAGTGGAAAACACACTTTATAGAGAATTATTGAAACCACAACTCTTCCAATACAGTAGAATGTCTGTTTTCTTTGGTGTGCCCACCTTTGCTCCCCACAACAGTCTGACAGCGCAAACTACAGTCAGAAATTATCAACATTTAAAAGTGGTTCTGCCTGGAAGACCAAGGCGGTTGATTTAAAAAAAAAAAAATATTAGGAAAAAAAGATTATAAAGCCTTTCCCTTACAGTGTATGAGCCCAATCCACAAAAGTTTATACACACCAGGCAGTTACGAGAACAGACCTCCTAATTAACAAAATTTTCAAGTGGTTAATGCCAGTTAGTTTATATGTTTGCGACTTCAGTGCTCCGAGCTGTTTGATGTGGCTTACCTGACAAAGCACGTGTTAGCCTGCAGGGTACAGGCAGAGCACAGAGCCGTACAGGACCCGTATCAAAGGACGCGGCGAGCAGCCTCCCTTTTCTCGAGCAAGACACTAAAATCAAAGCACCAGAGCCACTGCTTACTTGTAAACAACGTGTCTTCAATATTTTCCAGGAAGCCAACACCTCCGAGATGACCGTGCCTTATAGTAGCTATACTATAGCTAGACACGACCTTCCGTAAGACGATCTTATCGCGCATTAACCCAAACTCAAACCCCGTCAACAGCGTCAATAAAAAGGCAGGCCTTCCGAATCGATATGGATACTGACACAGTAATAAATGGAAGTTCAAAGGCATTAAAACTGGCGCGTTTCCACACAAACCGTGGGGCTGCGGTCAGTGTCTGCGGCGGAGGTCAAAGATGAATTCGAAATCCAAGTTTCTAATCCAGATTGTTAAGAGACAGCCATCGCAGCACGACCACCTGAACGGAATTTTCCCCCAATTCACACCGTCTCTGAACGGGGGGGCCAAGCGCAGCCCTCCTCTGACTAGCGGGACGCGAGCCTGCTAACGCATCCGACACAAGGAGCGACCGGAGGTGGTAACAGCGGCTGTAAGGAATACACGAGAATTTTGTAGTTTTCTAAGTCAAACGATACGGAAGGTTAAGGAGGGTTTTTTGAAGAATAGGAGTCTTTTAGGATGAACCAAGTTAGGCATCTACAACTACGTGTATCTGACGATCGCCTGCAGCAACAGCGGTACATGCGGTGTCCGCCCTTACGTAAGATGCAAACCAAAGTGGTCTTAGCAAACACAGTGCTTTCAGGGAGGTTCAAAATGCAAACACCATTTTTAATAAGGCTATTCCTGTAATGTATCCCAGATGATGCTGAATAAAGATTTTTTTAATAGCGCTCTGAAATACACGCCGCATACTTAATTGATAATGCTCGTAATTAGATTTGCCATTACCTTTTGTTAGACAATACTAAAACCAACTGGCTATAATCTTAATCAGCAATGAATGAACCCACCCTTAAAATTTGCTACAAACCTCTTCACACAGCTATTCAGAGTGTGAGAGTTATTTACCCCCACCAAAACAAAAGCATGCTTCTGCTGTAACAGTTTGCAGACAACTCCCCTGAAGATTTTATTCTCCTATGTCACAGAAATCATAACTAGCAACGGTGCTATTTTTTTTCTTGGAAATCACCTTAAAAAATATTCTGTTCTCCTAACGATATTGTAGATGCATTAAACCTGCGTCTTTTCTAAATCAAGGAGAGTGAAATTGTGCTAGGCAAAGTAAGCGCAAGATTGCCAAAAATCCTGAAAAGGTCTCTCAGAAGAAAAAAAAAAAGCTACAGAATAAAAGAAGCTGTGAAAGTTTATGAGGATAAACACTGATGACAGGTGGAGTAGAAGCTGAAATTTGAACTCCAAAGTAACTGCAAATAAAGATTTGTTACAGATGGTTTTAATATGACCTAACACTGGGATGCCAGCTACAGTATCACTTTTTCCTGTAGGCTGGACAAAACTAATAATACAGTTATGGAAACATGCTACACTAGTACAGACACCTAAGGAATAAATGGCCTTTAATACACAGAAGTTACCCTCTTAAGAGAGCACGATAGGATCAATAAAATGTTGATAAAGAGACACACAGCTGGAACCAGCAACAATGCGTATTTTAAATAGGTAAAATCAAGTCTTTCATACACGGGCACAGTTATAAATGTATCATGCCTCACATACGTGCATGTACATGTCTGTGCACGTGGGTGTGTGCATGACGGAAATGTTGAGTCTTGGCCCGTGTTTAATTTGAGCCACCGATCTTTTGATCTTGGAGAATAATAATTCTCTATTTTCTAAAGACTGCATTTGGCAAATGGGCCGTCCCCCCCCTTCGCTTTTGCTAAAAGAAAGCGTAAGCCAACAATATTAGCACTAGTAATTATAATTGTTTCACGATGACTTTTCGGAAGGGAACATTTTGCCAGCTATTAACAATTTTCTATTTTATTCAGGGCACTGAGAGTCCATTTCCTTCAAAACGGTCTGAATTGCATGACATCCTCGCCGCTCTTTTGGTATGAATCATCGTGCACGCTGCAGAGCATTTGTAGAGGAAAGAAATAAGATAAAAGTCATACGTAATTCCCTTTCGTACGGTCAAAATTACCTCCCGTAACTACTCGCACAATTAAGCACAGCGAGGTTTGTTTCACAGGACCCCGGCCCGGTTCCCTGCCTTGAGAGCACCGTTGGCTCTTCCGAAAACGCCGGAGACCATCCGAAACGGCAGTGGAGAAGGGCTTGGAGAGAAGAGACGGAGCGGCCGCCGGCCCGCCGCCCGGTTGGGAGGGCTGGGGGAGCTCGCCAGGGAGCCGGCACCTCCCCGCTCCGGCAGCCTGCTCGCCGGGGACGCGACGCCAAGCCGGTAGGAGAGACGGGGCAGAGACGGGCCCGTCCTTCGCGGATACGGGGTCACCTGAACCACGGCGGGGGAAAGCGGGGTCCTGATGGCAACCAGAGCTTTCCCTCCCGCAGCGCGGCTCCGCTGAAGGAAAGCAAGCGGGCCAAGGCTCTGCCGGAGCCCGAGACGTGCGAAGCCTGCGCCACGCGCTCCTGAGAGCAGCCCAACAGAACGCCACCGTGCTCCCGCTAGGGAGCAACGCGAACCCTCGGAAAGGTCTGGGAAGGGATAAAAGCGAAGGGATAAAAGATTCAGCCGGGTCCGCGGAAAGGCTCCGCTCGGGCGGTTCGGGCTCTCCAGAGGGGACGTTGCCCCCGCGGCAGCACCCGAGGACGTTGGGGAGGGGAGAGCGTCACCACCAAACTGACGGGCCCTGCCCCGATGGGTGAAGACAACGGACAGACTGGAAAAAGGTGACGGGGAGAGGAGCCCGCGTGGCCACGGTGGTAGTGCACACGGGGGGAGTAGTGTCTGTGAAAAACTGTGACGCCAGGATCAGCGAAACACGCTCCCTGACTGCGAGCGTGGGGTGGAAGTGCTTTACCCCAGAGACCTTCCTACACGCATTTTTAATTCCTCCTCGCTTCATCAAACTGCAGCCACTGAAACTTATTTGACAACACTGGTCCCTTCTTCACGCTCTTTCTTCTCCAGCAAATTTTAGCAAAAAAGCATCCGAGAACAAGCCAGGGAAGGATGCACTGATACACCGACATTCAACGTTTCTGGCTCCCGATGCTTTAGAGCCAGTGAACTTGGGCATGTAATCTCTCCTGACCCACTCCAAAATTTCTGTGTGCATTGTTATAGCTACCTACACTTCAGGTGCTGGCTAAGCACAGTCCCTCCCACACAGAAAGCTAGCTGTGCCCTGCTGGGTTCACTGGAGCTCCCACTTTGCTGTGTCCTGTTGTATTCAAGCACCCACACATGGGGAACTGAAAGATAACTGTCATTACTAGTAGTTATACTTTAATTTTATCAGTGGTCTCTTAAATCCCGCAGTCCTATGCCGCTATAACGGAGCTGAAACCTGGAGCAACTTCCCTGGAAACCGCACCTCTCCAAAGACCTTCTCATCAGAGAGCAGGGACCGGCCAACCTGCCCAAGCACGTCCCGAGCCCCGAGATCCCGACTGATGCTGCTGGGACAGCGTCAATAGCTCCCTCCTTCCTCCGGTGTTCAGTGGTGTCACCCGGAGATGACAGAGGAAGGGAAGGAAGACTCTTCCCTTATTTCCACCGTAAATTCATTATTCTGGCAGCTGGACCCTCTCAGATAAGTCAACAAACCGGATCTTCTTAGGGACAGTTGTGAAGTTCTTGTTTCTCAGCGCTGACCTCCACCCCGATTTCTGGAATCTCTACTTAATTTCAAAAGCAAAATCCAGCTGAAACATGCTTGGTTGCTACATCTCCGTCTAGACTTCAAGCATATAACACAGTTGGCAGGTTTAAGCACTCTCGCCGAGATCAATGACAACTAACCTACTGCACCACAATTCTAGGAGGATTTGGAGGTTTTTTCACAGCATGGTAAATACGAAATGCAAGTCAGGGTAGGAAATGCTGCATTGTTACTGTTCTTTCCAGTATCAGCTGGCTTATTTATTTGTCATTGTTGCTTCAATCGGCTTTTAGAGGAACAAATGCAAAAGCTATAAAAGGAAAAACTTAGCAAGATATTCAGAAGTGCCAAACACTTTGACATTTTAAGCTGTATTTATCAAAGACACAACCGAATGTAAAAAAAGAACATTAAATCAGTAGTATACTGAACTAAATGTATAAACCACTAATAATCATCATCATATCAGCCACCCAAACCAATGAATACAGCTAATGACAGACACAAAAGGAAGCGAACTTTCTCAGTTTGTACACAGCAATATATACAGATGTCTTCTTTTGTTTTTACCAGTTTTATATATTCTGATAGGCATAGAGTAAAACACGGGAGAGATTCGTGGAGACCCCCTAAACGTACTGTGTGAAAAGCAAGTAAACCTATACGGAGAGGTGGGAACCTTTTGCCTGTTGCCCAAGTGCTGAAGCAGGACTGGGTACTCTTACTGCCTTATCCCTCCCTCTTAGCTCGTGGAAAAGGATTCCCGATCAGCACGCTAGGGACTAGTTCTTTAGGTAGGTTGGCTTGCAAAAAGTCTGTGTGGAGGGGAGAGAAACCACTGACAAGGGGAGCTGTCTGCTCGCACTAGCCCGTACGGGCAATACCTGGCAGGTACAGCCTTAGCAGTCTTCTCTCACCAACGCTGCCAGTCAAAACACACACGGAGCAGTGGCCTTACTGGAATAAAGAGTAGTCCCTCTCAATTGCCAGTAAAATCTCCTGCGTTTACCCAAGAATATTGTAATTGGTAGTTGGAGAGCTTTCCCTATAAATTCCTACGGCCACGCCAGGCCCATCTGAGAGTTTCAGCGTGGAATAACGAACCCATCCTCCACGCGGAGCACCGCTGAAGGGCGTCCGCGGAGTGCAACCTCTCCAACGGAATGGCAGGAAAGTACGTTGGGGTTGGTGGTGTACCATAGCTCATAACACCGAATGGAGTCATCAATAAATCCAACATCAGTAATAATAAAACTTTACCACTCACCTTATGTAACTTTTATTTTACACTCGATTAACTTTTATTACCAACTCCAAAGAATAAAGGCATTCTTACTGCAGAGAATTAGAAACAGCCTTTGGGGAAAAAAAAAAAGGAAAAAGACGCATTCTAATATTAGGAGCTGCACTCCCTGGCAGCTCTGAAATACCGAGAACAAATATAGTTTAAAACATACATGTCTAATTCACGACTAGCAGAGAAACAGCCTTACCTTTCTTGAGACTCGCCGAGTAACCCCATGCTTTACTAACACGCTGTGCTCTGCACTTCCCAGGATCAAATTCAAGTGATATACTGAAGCAAGAAATCCCCGAGCTCTGTATATACAATAACTCAGTATGACAGCAACTGATTTAGCAATTACTGTTTTCTAATTGCGGCAAAAGAAGACCCAACTGCACAAAATATTTATTAAGATCACCAAGGTAGATGCATCTCAACTACACACACGAGCAAACTATTTCCCAGGAATTTGTGTTAGTAAACGCAAGAGGAAGCCACGCCTTTCTATATTTCCTTTAACTCATTATGCTTATTTTCTGAAACTTTTATGAACGTCAATCACAAACAGCCCATGTGAATAAGCTATTGTTTGTTAAACTGGACAGTGCCCTCGGCCATCATGCCTGAGATGTCAGGGGACTGTCTAATGCCTGTTTTTAATATGGGCCAAGTCCTTTTTCCCCTCCTGTTTAGTATAATTTTATACTGGGTGGACACATTTAGGGCCTGAATGGTTTGACAGTAATGATTAATACCCTGCATTAGGAGATTCCAGTGAAAGTATTCAGGAGCACGCTGTGCAGTTTGGTTCTCATCAGATGGTCAGGTCTACAGGCCTATTAAAAACAGCAGGAGAGCTGCAGACTTAATCACAGAGGCTGGGCCCATGGAGGGAGGAAGAGCGAGATACAAAAAAAGGAGAGAATGAATAGAATGATAGACCAGAGGTACACGAGAGCACAGTTTAACTCACGCTCAAACCAGTGACAAAATCAGGTGAGGTTTTCTTTTTTAAAATCTGTGTCCAAAATTGATTCAAACATAAAATCTCTTTTCAAAGCCAAAGCAGGTGAGGGTAGAAGACTGTATGAGGCAGTAACAAAGAAGTGAAGGTGAGAATTACTCACGGTCTGACGGCAAAAATTTTAGAAAGGCAAAATAAGACCAAAAGCAGAACAGGTAACGCTAACGCTCGTATGGCAGTAGGCCCTGGAAAAATGCATCAAAACAGTTTTAGGAGAGAAATCAGAGAAAACAAGCCACCCAGAGAAAGGCATTGCAAGTCATTACTGCTGTTTGGTGCCTTGCTATTAGTTCATGGAGTCAGAGCCATCTCTGGATGGCTGGAAACCTCATTACACAACACAGGCCCAACCGAGGTCCCCAGTAACCCAGCAGGAACGTTGCGAGCTTCAAGCGTAGCAAGGCTGAATCCTCTGTAGCCTCCTGACCCCCGGCACAGCAGGACGGCATCTTTCTTATATGTACAATCAGTGACTCACGGTAAAGAGCTAGAGGATCTCCCAGGCGAGGCTTGTATTGTCATCGTGTAATTAAATATTCAGCATCCTCCCTTTGAAGTAATCTGGGGGGCGGGGGGGGGTGGTACACAAGGACGTTGAGCTTGGGAGTCCCTAGTGCAGGGGCACGTTTGTGGCTGAAGAACTCGGGACAACGAGCGTAGCAACAAGA
The DNA here is from genome assembly GCA_035590195.1 of Aviceda cuculoides. Classification (NCBI taxonomy): domain Eukaryota; kingdom Metazoa; phylum Chordata; class Aves; order Accipitriformes; family Accipitridae; genus Aviceda; species Aviceda cuculoides. The sequence goes on from JAVJGG010000001.1 coordinate 1,294,710, forward strand.
TCGGGCGAGCAGAGAGGGAACCCCGGAGACACCGAGGCGAGCACGACAGCTCCCCTGGAGGGAGGCGTGTGCTCCACGGGGTGGGCGAGGAGCAGGAGAAGCTGCCACAGCAGCTGCCTAGCTTAACTCAAGGGAACAGAGCTAGGACCTAGCTTCGTCCAAACGGCGTCCTCCAGAAGGTGAGGGAGCGCTGGAGGCTGGTCAATGATATTTCGCGCGGTGCTGGAGCCTACCTGGCTCCGGCTGTTCCACTTGCTCGTTGTTTTCCTCTCAGACCTTTGCTCCGGCGTTCAGAAATTTCAACTACCAACGATCCTTGAAACATGACCCTAGCCACCATCTCCCCAGTTCTCCCTATGGTTCTGTGCAGGGCTGGGGACTACAGGAGAACTTACTCTCCACCACAGGAGAAAAACCAAACCAACCGCATGGAGATGGTAAATTCATCTTACTGAAGAGTCTGCAACCTCAGCAAGGGCTGGGTATTCATTCCGTTATCCAGAAAACAGTCTTACAGACCACTAAGTAGCAGATTACACGCCCGTCTCACGAGAAACGTAACGTTCCCGACAAAATACAGCCATCAGCACCACTCGAAACCCCAGGACATTCCGTACAGCCTAATCCCGACGGCAACCCCAGCACTCGCTCCGCACCCCTCGGAACGGGGAGAAGCACCGCGGCAAGAGGCGCTGCCGACC
>JAVJGG010000001.1:1295482-1320159 GCA_035590195.1 Aviceda cuculoides
CTGCGCCCCCCCCGACGGAGACAGGTCAGTCGAGGAGGGGGGCAGCGGCTGGAGGATCGGCTCCGAGCCCCGGCTCACCTTTCGGGCCTGGCTTCCCAACGGCGAGAGCGCTGCGAGAGACCGAGCGTGGGTACTGGGAAGAAAAGCTGTCAAATATCTACACGGTAAATATAAAGGTTCGATGCCGTGGCTGCCCGAGACCAACTATGCAAGGGAAATAGATTAATGGATTGTGACACCTTTTACGGGACCAGGTGGGCCGTTGAAATGTTACACGTTACTCACCTGGTCTGCTATAAAGCGCAAAGCATGCTAGCAAGAAGGATGCAATGCCAGCGGAATGCTGCTCGATACCGAACGGAGTAGGGATTCCCACTTCGAAGAAAACGGCTAAAATCAACCGACGCGGGCAGGTGAAGTTCTGCTCCTAAAACTCGGCAGACTCCGCAATAAATCGGCTTCTCTTCGGCGGTGGCGAGCACTTAGCGGCTCCCACCAAAGGCAAAGGCAGATGTTCTGTACTTCGCGCTTTTGAAAATGAAGCCTTTTAAAAACACGGCTTTGCACAGGTTGCGTAGACTCAGGGCCACACAGTAAAAGTCCAGGATGCGAGTTTTTGAGCTACCCTTACAGGCAGGAAAGGTTTATGCTCTCCTAAATCTGCAGAGCCAAAACGTCCCTGTTGGGAGCCCCTGCCAGGCACAAACGGCACCCTCTGCCCCCCGACACTCCAGCAGGTTTCCTCTACTTTGGAACAAAGTACCAGCAAGAGAGTATGACTGCTCTTCTATCTCCCATTTTATAATTTTGGCAGAGAAGCTTCAAATTGCACCTGTTTATTTTCGCCCACGCGTACAAAATTTAAGCAACAGTAATAAACAAGGTCAGGACTTCATCCTCTCTAAGTATTCCTGCCAGGAGCATGAGCCACGGATTGCAAGAAATGACCAATAAAACAAAAAGGCTTAACAACGTGCTCACTACAGAACGGATCTCTTAAGAATTTAAAAGAACCAACTGGAACAAGGAGGCAAGTTCTGTATTTTCTGGAATAAACAGTACATCGATTGAGGTGAGCACGGACTTAGGACTTCATTATCGTTTTTACAGTTTCTATCTCGACCTTAAAGGCAACCATCACCTCCTCTGCTGAAAAGCAAAAAACTGCAACTCCTGTGCTGGCACCTTCCACAGCACACCGAGCAGAGGCCGAGCACTGCACAGATTCTTGGGAACTTCTTGGGAACATCCAGAGCCTGGCTGCGAATAAGCATCCAAAAGTTCAACTATTCTCCTGAAACCTCTCCAGATTTACCTAACATCTGGATTCTTCCTCCTGTATTTGAAAGCGTACAAAGATGCACTGACTATTCAGTGTTCAGGTACACAAACGAACCGACATAAAAATTACAATTTGGTGAATACTGTCGAAATTTTCTTCTTAGAATTTTCAGTCCTTTTTAATGAATACTCCCAATGCATATTTGTACCCCATCAGTCTCTAATTTCCACAAATTTTTACAAAGTCAATATTTGTTTGCAAGAACTTTGCACAAAACTGCGTTCAAATGCTGGGAACAGCATGCTGTATTCACGTGTGGTGGCCAACCAGAGCATTTTTTCTACAATCGCCTCATTGGGGAACAAAAAAATTCAATTTGTTATCAAAGGAACACAGCTGAGATCACATACATGTCTTACCAATTGCCTTCCTGAACCCATATGGTTTAGAACATCCACCAAAAGTATTATCAGAAGATTTGATAAAAGAAATCGATAGCACGTTGATCAGCTGGCCCATATTCTATTTAGGAACGCTGAAGGCTACCAACACGTGAAAACAGCTTGACGGACTCACTAACTTTCGGTTATTAAAAAAGGGGGAACTTCAGGTACTTTTATGGCGTTTGCTGAAAGTTCAGTTCTTACACGGCGCTAACGGAGAGGGCGTTCTCCTCCCACGTTCCGAGCTGGTCTTGGTGCCCCAGCCCTCGGGCAGACGACTGGGGCCTGCTGGGGAAGACTGCGCTGCTGCCGAGGTTAAAATTGTTATGTGGGTAACCGAGGACTTTACTTGGTAGGGCTGTCACCTTTCAAGAGCGCTGAACTTATACCGAAAAGCAAATCATCGTTAAAACCCCAGTGACATACAAATGGCATATAACAAAGCCCCTGAGGTGTTCAAAGTCTGCAAATCCCCCTTTTTTTGAACGTCTGAATAACAACAAACCCAAAACAATAATTAATTCTTCTCCAATGCACAGACCCAGTTCAGTAACAAGCGCTAAAAATACATCTGAACCTTAGAAACAAAAGAGGAGGCATGGAGCACTTTGAAAGTTTGCTCCGATGATTAAATAAATTAGACCTGAGCTGCTAAGAAGGGAAGGACAGAAAGTTCACTACCAGCACGACAAGGCGTTGCCAGGTCTTGACTTGTTTACGAAGAGAAAAAGAGGGGAAAAGCAGCACATTTTAACAGATTTCCAAATTCCAGGCATTTCTTCTTATTAAGCGACAACATGATTTTCAAACCTGTGAGATCGCACGGGATTTTTGACTAAAGCAAACCCCGTGCCCTCTTACGCGGCTCTGACAGCTGCCAAGCGACAGCCGTTACCGCAGAGGGAAACGGCGCCGGCGGGAGCAGAGGCAAACAACCGAACCACGACGGAGCGCTCGTTCCGATGCGTCCCGAAGAGCTGCTTTTCTCCCTCCCTCCTTCTCCCGGGCCCTCCGACGCTCTCCCGCTGAGCGCCGCGCCGTGGGTACCCCTCGGCGGCTGCTGCTCCCCCGGGGGGCTGCAGGGAGACTCCGTCCACCCCTTCCTAAAAAATACCGTTAGTGTGATCCAACGCGGCGTGGGGAAAGACGAGGGAAAAACGTTCCCCTCACGTATTTAGAATCGTCAGTGAAAAAGAGCATTGTCCGAGGATAGGAACTCTTCCGAGACGCGTTCGGTGGCCGAAAGGATTTCGCTAAGCCTGAGTACATTTAAACCGAACTTACCACCCTCTGCGACCTACGCACAACGCTAACCGAAGCCCCGCTTTTTCAACCATATTCAGAGCTATTGATCTGACGCAACAATTCTCTTAGACACGAAAAGAACGCAGGGCTCCCTACGACAGCACTCTACCAAGCCTGTGCAGAAATTTCTGGTATCCCACTGCTTTCCCATAGCTTGGACCAGCTCTGGGAGCTGCGAAAAGAATGAGCATTACCCTTTTGGAAGCATCGTCTTTTTCTTTTCTTTTTTTTTTTTTTTTTTTTTTTCTGATTGGGTGCTTGAACGTGATGGACAGCAAGAGAATACGGGGACGGGACTTCTAAACACCCTACTGATATCTTCACATTATTTGGATTTGCAGGTTATCAGTGGGGCAGCAACTTCAGCTATGACCTCATTAACTAATGTGGCCACATCAGCACCTCTCCACAGCCTTTATCACTCATCATGTGTCATAAAGCAGCCCGTTGACACCTCATAGTGAATGCCGGTTGTATCTTATCTCCTGCAGGGATAGGACCCTCGCTGGGAGACAGAGAGCATGTCTAGGAATGCAGCTCGGAGACAAGTTCACCAGCAGCAACTGACAGGGGATGATTTCTCAAACAAACACCGAGTGGGAAATTAATGGGCTTTGGTTTGCCACTGACAACACTGAGCAGAAATACATCAACTTCTGACTGCTAAAATTTAAGAATTATTACTGTAATTTCAGACCAAAGCTACTGGGACACTTCCATCACTCTGCATCCAGAATACAGCTGCTTTACTCTCCTATCCTCACCATTACATGAACAAGGTCCAGTATCTTTCATTTCCAAAAATACAGACTTATTCCTAGTGGCTGGATGGTAGAATTCTCTTCACGTATCTGAAAATCACAACAGTATTTTCTCCTAATTTCTTCACCTAAAAGTCCTCTTTTTGCATCTCATAAATTGGATACTGGGAGAAAAAGCAGCACACCCAAAATACGGCAGCTCTCAACCAGCTGGTGTGGAGATTAAAATGATGCCAGAACGTCTTACCTTGTTTTACCTAGTAATACTCTTCTAAAGAGGGTTTTTAAAAGGTGTATTTTGCTAGGAAAATGCACATTTACGTGGCAGAAGCTGTATATTCCTCTTGAAGTACAAGGAGTACTCAGCATGGCAGGGAGCGAAGCGCAGGGACTGGGCAGTTTCAAGCCCCCAGCACACACAGTTTCAGAGAGCCACAGCGAACCCTCTGCACGCTTTCATGTTCTTAAAATACCACGGGCACGCATGTTTTAAAGTAACTCAAATGGACCTGTTAAACGGTATTTCGAATAAAAAAAACCCCCAACAAACCCAGACGGCACGGAAAAATTCCACGGACTTAAATCGAAGTAAACATAACGTAATACACGCCGTGAGCATGCTGGTCTCTGACTAAATCGGGAGGGCTCAGTAGACCAAAATAGGCAACGGCCACCGAAAAGATCGCGCATCCTGTCAAACCTAGATAGGAACAATACCCCGCGTTCTTCGCTATCTGGGCTCGCAGCTGGCAAGCCCACTCTATTTAGAGCAATGAATAGGAAAGATGATCTGCTGCTCAAGGCACTGGACTGGGATGACAAAAAGCTCGGGCGCGTGCCCCGATGTGTCACTGACGCTCTGGGCAACTTCAGGAAAGTTCTGTGATTTTTTTTCTTAGTGCCTCACCTATAAAATTGTGTTAATAACCTTTTCTCTGACTTGGTTTAAACCTCTAGCCATTAGAAGCAGTCAGTCTGGAATAATTACAGGAGGTAGGTAAAACCTGAAATTCCCATTCTACAGATGGAAAACTGAAAATACTGTCGCAGTGTGTAACAATTGCATAATCTCTCATCGTGCACCCAGGACAACTATAGTCAATGCAAGCCCCAAGCCATGCAATTGCTTCGCACCAGACAAACGCCAAATTTTGCTCAATTAATTTACTGCTTAGAATTAAAAACAAACAAGCAAGCAAGCAAAAACACCCCCCTAAGATCTGGCATCGTATCGCAGAACGTCCTGCTTTCTGTCCAGCGCTGGAGGTGAGTTAAAGGTAAGGTTATCAAAACTGGCGGCTGGAGCGGGCAGCTGAAATCCACCCGGGGAGCATATTCTGTCTGTGGCTCCCCTGGTGAAATACAATTTATCTTCAATGATTAGAGGTGCTTTTCTTACCACTTCAAGATCTGTGGAGTATTAAAACATAGTTTGCACACCAACTCGAATGTTCTCTTTTTTCTAACTGTCTTTTATTTTCTCCTTTTTAAACGAGCACCTTGTTCTCAGTTACATTTTTTCTTCTGTAAATGATCTAATGGCATAACTAGAAAAGATCAACTTGCGGGATCTAACGGCTGTAAAATTCACAAGTCTGACAATTTGGTTCCCAACAGCTAAACTACAAAAAATCACTACATCTTCTACGTTATTTTCTTGTATCCAAAAACCGTTATCGAGTCTGGAGACTAAAAGATCCCTTGCAATCAACACTGGGATAAAGACTCTTCTCTATGCCTTTTCCAGACTTAAAACCAGATCTTTTATTAAACCACATTAACCTAAACATCCTCCCTTTATTTCTCCCCTGCTGGGTAACACCATGTCAGAACATGAGCTGCCAGAAAAACTCAGTGTCCTGCTGAAAGCTGTAAAAGAGGCTGACTAAATGCACAGAACAGAAAACATAAACACATCGGGCTGACATATTTTGCGTGGATTAAACTGACCAGGAACATCGTAATGACCTTTCTCAAGTGATATGAACAAAAGCAAAACCCGATAAACATTTTCCGTACCCGGCACGCCAGGAAAAGCCATTTTTGAAAAATAAAATAAAACCACGGTGCTCTGAGAAGGTTCCACTCGGGCAGAAATAGCCGAGCGTATCACAAAGCCCGTATTGTTTCCAGTCCGCACCCAGTCAATGCACCTTCGTGTACTCTAGAGGCAGCATTGTCTAATGGATCGCACGCAGCAAGCGGGACTGGTGACCCGGCTTCCCCAGCATCCCAGGGCCGCTCGCCCAGTCCCTCCGCCTTTCAGCTCCTTCCCGTTGCTGGAAGCGGCCGCTAAGCATCGTCCACCTCCTTCGGGTGGCAGCGTCGGGAACGGCTCATATTCTGGAAGCGCGAATCGCTGATATTCTGGAAGCGCTCCGGGCCGCCGAAGGGACGATAAGCGACGCAGGCGGAGGTCCCGGAGAGCTCTCCGGCGTTCCCTTGACGTGACATGCTCCGGGGCACTTTGATGTCGCACTTTGTCACGCTGAGCCACGACAGCTTCGCGAATTTGTCCGTCGTCGGACCAAGTCACGCCAGACCTGGCTCACCTTTGGCAGCGACTTCTCCGTGGAGAAATCGGATGAAACGCAACACGCCTTTCTGGCCGCGTCTCCGTTATGAAAACCCGATCCCCAAATGACACTTCACAACAAATACAAATTTTTGTTCCAACTCCTACTTCTTTAAACTTTTCTTTTCTGCCCAGAGGGAAAAACAAGACGACCAAAGAAGAATATCTGACCATTATTTCTGTACGGCCACAGAATTTAAAGTATTGTGGAAGTATTACCTCAAAGTGGAAGTATTTTTTCTTTTTCTTGTCACCTACATTACAACTGAAGGTATGCAGGCTTTCTGGCATTAGAACAATTGGGGAATTTTTTTACGTCCTATTTTTCAAATGATGTCAAATGTCTCCAGGCCCTAATATAGCCTTTATTAGAGGTCAAAATACACACCTAATTACCCGATAGCCAAGCATAGTGTCACGAGTCAGAGCAGCAGGACAGCTCAGCAATTCCTCAACCGGCTGCACCACGAGGCTTTGCCCTCACGGCAGACTCTCGCCGCTTTCGGCGTAGTCCCACGGGAACGAGTCCGACCGCGCGCGCCTGCCCCTTCGGCCCCGGCGCGTGCGTGCGCGGGCACAGGCCTGAACGTACGTCGCTGGCCGTCAACCCCGAGCACGGGAATGTTGACGGGCGGGAAGCGCAGCGCCAGGAGGAGGCCTCCGCGCGGTCCGCCGAGGGGAACGCTGCGATGAGCGCTCGCAGACCGCGTACGGTTTTGGCCATACGGTCTCCTCCTTTTCCGTACAACTATCTTGAATTCAAATACACATTCCAATTTGTTCTCGCGGTAGGAGTCCTTTTCGTTAGCTGACGATACTCTTCTGTCTATTAAATGTAACGGATCATTTTGTTTTTCTAAAGACCATCCAGAAGAACATGTCCCCTGTGAATGATGACGTTTAGTTAATAATTTAGCACTGCGCTGCCCGCTGAATTTTCTGAATCAAAATATGATCAATGGGAAAACAGTTGGTTTATTGAGTTTTCTGTCAGTTTTATTTCCTGAAGACATGGAAGAGAGTGCAAAGGATACCTGCTGTGCAGAGCACACTGCTGAAAAGTTAGACTCGATCGATGCAAGTTTGCCAAAAATAATTATTCTCTCAGGGAATGTTCAAGACACTCTCTGATACAGCAACCTCTTAAAGCCGAAGCTTGGAAAGTTCAAAGACATTTGCTGTATTGGTGTTTTCTTATCAACCTCAGCGATTTTGCAAATAAGTATCTGTGCTTCAGTAGCCTACTTATAATTTTTGTATTATCTGTATGAAAAGAATGTGGTTGGAAGGTAGAATATGAAAAAAAAAAAAAAAAAAGTTAGCAAACATACTGCTGGTGGAGGCAGGTAGCTCCACAACCCCTCCTCTTCTCTTTCAAACAAATTCAAAGCCCTTACTCCATCTGCTCTATCTGCTGGCAAACACCAAACTTTGCCACAAGAAGATGTCCCCTTTGCACCGAGTATCTTTGAGTACCAAGCAAGGAAGGCAGATTTAGTCAACAGTCCAAAGCAGGAGAAGGTGTTCCGACAAAAACGAAGGTGAAAAAGAGCCCTCGGCACACAGACGAGTTCAGCACCGCAGCAACTCAACTGGAAAGCCCAGTGGGTGTATTGCCAATCTACCTCACAAAGATATGATAAGGAATTTCAGCTGCACAAACACTTCACCTGAAGATCAGACACCTTTCCCCTACTTTCCAAAGGACTAAAACACGACAACATTTAGATCTCACCGTGATGCTGTTTCCGAATCCTGTAATTGCCTTAATACTGAACTGAACAACCTTGCCGTATAGTGTTATTTAAGTAAGAATCACCAAAAAGCACCCGCCAGCACTGCCCACAGAAAGCAGCGCGGGAAATTGATCCGAAAACACGAACTGGATTGTTTTCTCTCACATATTCAGAGCTGCGGTCTGAATGTTCAGAAAGCGTCTAGTGTTTGCGTAAGATGGGATCTTACTTTCTCCATTCCTTTTAAGTTCCCCGTAACCTTGCAGGTGTGCGTTGGTTCATTTTTTCTCTTCTTTTTTTTCGTAAAGATTGATTACATGCTAAGCAGGGTTTCTTTAGCGAGCGCTCACATCTCTAATTATTAGCACTGCCAACTTTTCTAACACAATGCTCAGTGTCAGATAAACGAAATCTGTTCCTGTCTGTTCTGTAACTGATATCAGCTCCATAGTGACAGTCCCTGACCTAAGGACCCCGGGCTTTGTTCAGTGCTACATCTTTACTCTGTTGAGAATGGAGTCCATACACATCAAAAAATCACCAATATTAATTAAATCACAGATACTGTTATCACTTTACTGAATAATGGGCTTTTTCAAGCCACACTGAGTAGCCTCAGCAACGCTCTTCCACTGCCAACATTCAAAATATTAGATTTCCAATACTTTCTTTCATCTTACCCACAACCTATTTGAATTAGTGGTTATTACATTACGACAGTCAGAAACTTGTTAAAAATCTATCTATACACAGCACAGTACTCTACAGACATATATTTAGATTCTACATGACTCTTTTTCTAATGGAAAAAATAGTTAACCTCATTATTAAATACATAAATATCAGCAGTCTGCCTGAAAAATGGACATTCTGGCAACGTGGATATCCTGGCGATGTCTGGCGCAACAGGCTCAAGTAACAGAATTTGGGGTTTGTAAGTGCATGTGATGGGAATAACAGTATTACCCGGGATCAGTGTCCCTTTTTTTCAGGGACACCTCAGCATACCATAAACATTCAATCCGGACATTTACTAAAAACTCGGTGACAGACGACAAAAGGGGGTATCCATCGAGCTAAGTGACTTGCACGGGCGCTGCAAGGCAGTACAGAATCTGGGACCCTGTTTTAGTCCTGAGTGAGTTTTTTAAGCATTATATCAGAATTAGACAGGCACCTGCAAGAGCCATTTGTGGCACACATAAGCTACTATAGCTAAGGTAGAATAGCTTTACAAGGGAATTTTTTAAAGCATGTTGTATGAATATCTCCTTTTTTTTATTTTCAGTGCTGTTCAAATCTAGAGAGTATATTCAGAATGGAGACATTTTCTTCCAAAACTTCACAGCCAAGTCTAGCTGTCACAACAGTGAGAGCAGTCTGGCTTGCTTTCCACTGATGACTGCAATGGGAAATTATGTAATTATGCATAAGAGGCCTGGCCAATGCCAGCCAACTCCATCTACTTCTTTCAGACAATGATAGAGACTTGGAGACAGAAAACAACTGCCAATGGGTAAATAATAACAATAACACCACCACTACTACTACTACTACTGTAGCTTCCTTTCCTACCTCAACTCCAAAAGCAAAAACAGTGAAAAAGGATTTTTCAATACTGCAGAATTTCTACGGTCTAACCAACTTATGAGTGAATCCTGCCTCAGTTTGCCATTTCTTGAACATACCCCAAATATGGAAAATACCCGACTTTGAAGAAACTTAAACCATTTCCCCTCTGCAGACATTAGAACACTGCTAGTTATATAAACTGTAACACCCCCCTCTAGCAACAGCTACTCACACATGCAATCCCATTATTTTCTTCTAAGGCAGTAATGCACATAAAAACAAATGCTCTGTGCAAACAGAGACCTATACTCTAAAAACTCTCTAAGAATGTTTGAAAGTAGAAGCTGCTACTGAGAGTCAATTTTTAAATATTCACAATAAAATCACATCTCTAATCAATATGAAAATATCTACTATAATCATGTCAATACTTCTTCTGTTAATTATTTCATTAACTTTATCGGTTTGATAAATCCCTGAATTTTCAGTCCTTCGGATTTCTGTATGGATCAGAGGCAGAGGCAAAGCCGAGATGTTTGCCATCTGGGGGCAAGGAACTGTCTAGGCAGGACGCCTTACTGCACTTAAGTATAATCCGGAGGAACTGGAGTCCAATAAATTGAGTTATATTACAAAACATAGGGAGTGAGATCAGAGCCTAATTTTGAAGGTTGCTCAGGCAGATGTTTAAGAATATTAACATTTCTTTAAATCTTTTAAAATGACCTGCATTTCCCTTTTCTAAGCAGCACCTACTGTAAACAAGCAGTGAAATAACCTAACAAGACACATTCAGCAATGTGCACGGTTTTCCACTGGAATTTCCTTTTAGATTGATGTGTCCACGGATTCTTAAAGTCAAAACTTAGAGCTTAAATGCCACAGGTCTGGCAGAGCTGCTTGGCTCCTGTGAAACATTAATTCTTTGGTTTTGTTGTTGAATAATTTTTTTAAGTAATTTGCTCATGAATGGTGGTGTGACTGAGAAACCACCTTTCTGTTAGACCAGTTCTCACTGAGTCTCAAGGCTCATTTTACATATTCAAAGGACTTGGCAAAAACATAAGAATAATGTAAGGTAAGAAAGTTAACACAATCTTTAGACGCGTTCTCTACTGCTGAGGGAACCAGGTAGGGCCAAAGCTGGTCCTTGGGAGGACACTGAGCTTTTTGAGCTCCAGCTTGCTACTGCTCGTCCAGGCGTCCCGGAATTTCGGTGCCCCACGGCAGCGCAGGCAAAGGCCTCCGGGGCTCAGGGGACGCTGTATTCAAGACCACCCCTCCGAAGCCACGGGCTGCCATGCCTGTAACGCCACCGAGGCAAACAGGTTTCCACCAGAAAGATTACAGAATTTTATGGCAAGCCGATGCCACTCAAAGGAGAAAGCCATTTTAGAATGGCACAACACAATTTTGGGAAGTGTTTTCCCGATTTCCAAAGGGCCCCACGGACGGAAAAAGTAGTGGTACCAAGTGTTACTGCCTTGTCACGAGGAGAGTTTAGCAAAAATATTTCCTACCCTCTCCGGCTACATCGACGGGCGACACGAGCGCTCGGACTCGGTGTGCTCAGCAGCAGGGATGGGGTCCTCCCGCCGCCAGTACCGCGGGGGCCGCTGACCGTTTCGTTAGAGAAGCCGCACAATAAATCCCACTTTGCTCCTTGGCAGCATCACTAGGCAGGCGAGCATTAAAACGCTGTAAAACGAAACCTTGCGGCTCATGGAGCCGCACATACACATCAGGCAGCAGCATCCTTCAGGGACACAGAGCCTGGGCCGGCTGCACAAAATACTACAACTTTTGTCCGGTTTTATGCAGCGGTGGTGGTTTTGTTCACAGGCCACAATGGTACTTTATGTGAAAGACGTATGAAATGAACTGGTTTGTGGGGAGTAGATGAGTTTCTGTGTGAACGCAACGAAGCCGTTCACAACAGAAAACTGGGAGGGACAGACCATCCTAAAAGCCATTGGATAAAAATGTTCGTGGAAATGTTCTCCATTCAAATAGGTTTGTGTTTTAACTTTTTAACCTACTGGGAGGTCTGCAACCTGGCATTCGCTTATTTTTACATCTCTGATAGATCGCTGTGACCTGTACGATCGGCCACAGTACAGGGGGAAACACAACACTATGAGACACGTCTGAAACTCTGGCCTCTACGCTCCTCTTGCAAACCAGACTTCCTTTTTTATAAAATAAATGTAATCGCCCTTCACGGATGATGAGATAATGTATTTTATGTTAATTACTAGTAAGCCAGTTTGTTTTTCAGCCTTAACCACTTCCATTATTTGTGGAATAAGAGGGACGTGGCAGTGCCTTCCCTCAGCTCGGGTTCCGCGTCCTTTCCCTTGTAATAACATCTGACTTGTACAGTTTGGTTATTTTCTCTGTCTCTAGAAATCACTGCAGCTGAGTGATAAACCAGTGCAATAGGCACTTTTTGACATCCAGAATGTTGTCCTTCCTCCTTAAACTATTTTCACAACTTCTTTTTGTGACAGTTATTAAAGGCATGTTGATTACTTGTATAATTGACTGGTACTGCGGGTAACAACACAGCAGACTAATTGAAATGTATGAGAAACAATTACGAGTAATTGGAATCAATTAATTGATGATTTTCTGGGGGACTGCTGTTTGATGCAGGCAAATTCTAATTACATTTACACAGTCTGGGAAAAAACTGGAATCACATTATAGATTTTGAAGTAACACTGGTGTTATTTCCATTAGACCCGTTTCTGCTTAAGCACGAGTCTGCAACCCGAGGAAGGGAAGGGAGGCTGCCCCAGCACCGTTTCTCCTTACCACCGAGCGGTGACGAGCGGACCAAAACCCACCCCGGCGGGCTCATCCCGGCGCGGCAGGCATCCGCAGCCCGAGTTGGGACAGGCGGGAGGCTCCGGGACGCCCGCCCGGCACGGCACCCTCTGCTACCCTGCAGTCCTGGAGGGGCCGGAGCTGCTGCTCTGCCCATCACCGCCTTCCCCAAGGCAGGATGGTTTTGATTCCTTGAGCAGGATGTACGGCTCTTCCTGAGCCACGCTGACATCCACAGCTTGTTATTCCGCAGGGATAACTTACGGCCTGGTTTCTGAAACCTTCCTCTCAAAATTCCGCCTGTAGTACCAGAAGTTCTGCCCTCCTTCAGACTCGAAACGTTACCAGAAAGGGGGAAGAGGCACAAGGCGGAGAGAGGGAGACTTGGGGAGCTCCCAGCGCTATCGCGCCCGGTCGGCGGCCCGCGATGGCACCGGGCTGTTCCCGGCGCGCTGGCGGGAGGACTCCTGCCGGAGCATCGCGCAAGCCCGCCGCAGCCCGGCAAGCGGCCGACAGATCCGGAGGGCAAGAGAGGAGCAGGGGTCAGCGTTGGAGTCCCGTCGACTAACGCTGAACGATATTATTGCTTTGATTGCAAATACACAAAACAAACTCCGGCAGGCCAGCGGGGGCCTTCCTCCTTCGCCTCCGAGTGGAGCGGCCCTGTCAGCGTTAAGTTTAGTGTCTCTTCCTTATCAGATGAGAGCAGGCTGGAGTTTCACCATCCTGACTCCTGCCATTCTCCCCGCATTCATTCCCACTTCCTGCTCTCTGAAAGTCAAGCTCCCATTCACAAAAGACGGGCCTTATCTCCTTACCTCTTGACCCTGAATCATGGCTGCAAATACAGGATTTTCTTTCTGCCGGGCAGCTAACAGGTGACAAAGTCCTTTGGCTCCGTGTCTTTAAAGAATAAAAGAAACACCACCTTCCGATACGTTTTTGTTATGTTGAATACCGTAAATCTCGATCTGCAAAACCCCTTTATAAACAGATCTTAGAAATTAGGAGGACATTTGCGTTAAAATCACCTCAAATTATGAGCGTTTTCAGCAACAAAAATGGTTGGCTTCAATGAATTTTCTCTTTTGCTGAAGCGCAAAATTCAAAGTGACTGTCAGACAACCAGCTTCTTCGCTGAAGACGCGCTACATAACAGCCCTTATCGTAACTTACTTTCATACTTAGCCTGGCTTTGAAAGAGGTTTATCAAGTCTCACGGCCACACCACTTGAGCTGAGAAGCTTTGGTGGGGAAAGGACACGAGACAATTAAGGTAACTACAACATGAGTGCCCATGAAAATTTAAAGTGGCAGAAATAGATGTGTTATGTTAATGATTTGGGAGAAAAGCCATTTACTTGTGAGACAACCTTTACACTTCTGCCCTTCAAAATTAACTATTAGCCTTCAGAAGCGTAAGGATTTGGGGTTGGTTTTCGGGTTGTTTTTTTTTTTTACAAACCTGTATTTAAAGAACGCATCACCCCTGTGGGCTTGCGCTCTGCCCTCCCTCCATCCCTGCTTCGGGGCAGCGCGCTGTCCTTACGCGCAAACTGACTTTTGTAATTCAGCCCGCAGCTCTCCTGTACAAAATACTACAATAGTACAAAATACTAAATTTTGCAAAAATCCAAACATACAAAAACTCCAAACCTAACAGTAAAATTGCTTTTCGTGTTTACGGCTACTAAGCCTTCTGGAGCAATCAGCGGCCGCCGACCATCGGTCTTTTGCTTTTGTGATGGCTCCAGCTACCTGCGACCTCGCCGCTGGCACACGCGGCTTAGATCCCTAACAGAAGGAAGGCCTTGGCAAGACGACTGTTCCTCTGGCAATTCCAGGAGGGAAAAGCTGACCTCCGATACCTGTGCTGCCACGGAAAAGCAGAGAGCTCCTGCTGCAGCCGCCGACTGGGTGGTCAGCAAGTTCCCTGTCCTGTCTGGCCCAGAGTCACCTGGAACACGGGAGGAAAGAGTTCCTCGAGGGAATCATCATCCCAGAGGCTGGACGATCCTACAGGACGGTGCAGCCCTTGCTCAGAGGAGCGACCCGGTGAAACGGGACCGTACGTGTGCCCCCGAGGAAAGCCGTGCAGGAACCCACAACTATTTATTAAGAAGAATTCGGTGCTACCTCTGTAAACTTGTCTCAGGCGTCCAGGGTCAGATAAAAGTGACATGAAAGCATTTCTCTCCACTGCACTCAGAGCTCCCCCGTGCCCCATGGCGGGACGGTGATAGCTGACAGTGTACAGTAGTCACCAAATTGTTCAGCAAACTATGTCATGTACAAGATAGCACAAAGAGCCTGCATTTAACGAAGGGTCTGTGGTCCTTTGAACTCGTGATGAGCTTTGTGTGCTTTCTCCTCTTTATTTTTGTAACGGCTCCAGACCCCGAGGCAGGTGGTGCAAAAAGATCAAGACGGGGTTGCAAGGAGCAACAGGCGCTTGGTCTGAGGGGCGAGAGATGAACAGACACTCGCTCCTGCGGCTGACACAAGAATGATCCCGCGACACCGGGATTTCAGATAGGTCCTTTCGGATGCACCGTAGAAGAAAGGAATTTCTTTGCCTGCACAGCTATTTCCTTTACTCTGATAGGAAGACAGAAACCCATAAATGTTACCTCAGAAATATCTCCCCTTCCCCGAGAATCCTGTAGCAATTTGTACACATCAAGAGAGAATAGAGAAAAGAGAAGCGACCCGCTTAAAACCACAGAACCCAAGAGAGAGCAAGGAACGCAATGCCGGCGTCCTGACTGCCACCAGAGGCCATCTCCTCAGGAAACTGAGTTTCCAGTCACGAACCATCACTCGTTACACTGACAAAACCTTCTCGCACTCCCAGCAAAACCCGGACTCCTCCTTTCAAAGGCTCACGGAAGTACACGTACACGAGTTGTGAGTGGACATCCCTTTTACATTAAACATTTGGGAAGAATCGGAGCCTTTGAAGGAAGAGTTTGGAAGGATGTTTCCGGTGAGATTAATACGGCACACCTTTTTCAAAATGTTGCTGTAATTAAAGCATCCCAGTTCGACTTACGAATGTTCAACTGCAACTACAGGTGATTAGCAGAAGCTTCCAGCTTCGCTTTCATCCCCTCTTAATTGGTTTATCACCTTTCCAGGCAGCCTGAACAAACAGCTACTACGGTTAATCTGGAATGAATTATTCAGAAGACCTTTCTCCCCAGCCTGGAGACAGAAAAATGTCCTAATTTCAAGACATTTTTACTAGAGGATGTAAAAGCTTTTCTAAGGTGAGATATTCTTCCTCAACGCTCCTTCTCTGCCTCTAAACGTAGTCCAACTGCAGCATCCCAGACATCAGTGCAATGGATTTCATGTTATCAGCAGGTAAGTCAGTGAGCTGATATATTCCGTATCAGAAACACGATCAGCCTGAAGGTCAAATAACTTATTGTCAGCATAAACAGAATTACGATAATAGGCCCATCTAACTTTGTTGGCCCTAATTGTATATGGCCTCAATGAAAAATGATTCCCAGTGCAGGAAAGGGTGTGTGGGTAAGGTCTCTATGAAATGGGCGCAGCAGCTGATCCCTTTCGTACCCACGCAAAGATGGGGTAAAGACACGTGGATTAAAGAAAATGCTTGGATTGAGACTAGTGCAAATTTACGAAAAGCTAGCCTAAAGCTATCGGTCATAGGATATTGCTGCATTCGCCACCGGTCTTGCAGAAGCCACAGTAAGTTCTGCTTCCTATGTTTTGGTTCGTTTTTTTTCAGAGTGCCTGGATATTTTGGATGCCCGAGATGAAACATGAAAGGCTGTGGTTATCAGTGGGGCTGCGTGCCCCACGTCTAAGAAACACGGAGGAGATGCCCCTGTGCGATGCCCCAGGAACACACAACTTCAGCGCACAGTGAGGCAACTGGAACATACCAGAATTAAGATACTTCTGAAAGGGTGTTCTGCCCTTCTCCCTGTCTCTGCTTACCCGAGTGGCCATACTCATTTCAGAAGAGCGTTGCAAGGGCTAGCTCACTGATTTTTAGAGAACACAGAGTCACCGAGACTTTTCGTGTTATAATCAGAAAAATTTCAACGTCCAACTATCAGCCTCACACTCCATACAAGCTCATTCCAACGCGGTGTTGCCTGTTACGATGAACTGAATACGTACGCGATCGGTTTTTCTGTCTTAAACGCATCAGAAGGGCCTATTAAAACAAGCAGAGGCACACGCAGGCTCTGACGGTCTGTACACCCACTGAGGGGCACTGCCTTCCTTCAACTCCCATTTTTTCAACTTTGACAAATCTTCCCAAGGATAATATTTTACGTTTTTTTCCCCCGGAACCTGCAGAAACAGCAGCGCGAGGCAATTTAACTCCGCATTCAATCTTCTACGATAACAGGTTATCTACATAGCAGCCTGCAGGTCGGGCCTCCCATAATGAGAGATGCCTGGCCGTTGACTGAAAGCTGATTCCTGTCAGAAGCTATTTTCTCTCCGGGACAGAGGAGACATTGTGCCCCTTGGTGCTTGAGTGTGGCCTTGGCTACTGCCAAAAGACCACCTTTTTTTTTTTTTTTTTTCTTCGCTGAGACAAAACAGAATCCCCCTGCTGTCAGCTCTATCTGGAGCTGCTGAAAGGAGATGTATAAGCCCAGTAATGCTGCTGAGGAGATAACTGTCAAACAGCATGAAAAACGCTGCCTATCTACCGAGCGGAGGAACTGAAGCACCATGGAGGCTACAACTCAATGCTCAACAGTTCTTGGCATCTGTGAGGTCTCTTTCTTAGTTGCTTTTTAATGCCCTGGTGAAAGAAAATACTGTGTGCACCAGTGGGATTCAGAACCTGCTTCTACTCACCAAAGGCTCCGGGACCTGGTCAGCCGGGTGGTTCCTGGAGATGTGGAACAGGCATTGTTTTTCTTGAAAGGGGAGGGAAAATAGGCAGATTCTGCAGCAGATGGTGCGAATCTGAACTAGATTTTCAGCCTGTGTAAACCAGTGCTGGGCTCATCGGGACAGAAAAACAGACCCAAAGAGAACTACCAATCTGCATCAAAGTCACAAGAACAACACTCTGCATTGCTGAGAAGTTGCATTTGTTACCAAAGGCTTTTGCCACGGTAGTTACGCACAAAAACTATACGCAAAGGAGTTGGCACTGACATCAGAGTAGAAACTGTAAGTGAAGCATACTCAAAAATTATAGCAATACTTTAAGAAAGATGAAACACGGTACGGATGAACATAAGAAAATGGTATACAACTATTTGTAATTACACACTAGAAACAGGTGAACTAATGTCCTCCTCCCTGGCATTACCTGAAAGCCACAGCTGTCAGGAACCAATCCCCCTGTTATTCCACCTAATGGCTCCTTCTGGGGCACTGGTTTATTAGGGTGGGCTCCAAAAGTACCTTCAAGTGCCATCAGGAGCTAAGCACTCTTACGTGATCCATATCCCTCTGGTGCAGCTGGTCAGTCAAGATGTTTATTCAATACCACATCTCACAAACCCTAAGGATTTCGATTACTCTGGAAGACATAAAACAATACACTGCGCAAACAAGCATGTTAGGAACAGTAGGCAATAGAAAGCCTACTGGTTCACAGCACTGAAAGTATGAAGTTACATAAAATAGATGGAGAACGCTCCTCAATTTATATACTACTTGAGAATGAAGAGAAAGCAAATTCCATCAACATAAGAAAAGGACTGCAATGTCCAGTCTCTTAAACTGCTGAATAGAAGAGTAAGGTGAGTTAGACCAGATTTGATTACGTTACCCTCCTACAAATCTCTATGCAAAATCAGCACCATCAGGGTAGTGCAAAGTCAAGTTCAAAATTACTAGTTGGCTGAGAGTTTTTGCTCCCAAAAGCCTTTTTTTGCTCCAAAAAGCTTTTGGCAGGCTTTCTTATGCAGCTTATGACGGGGAGCTCACAGGCGTTTCAAGTACTTGTCTTTCTTAGGAAGGACAGTCGTTTTTTTCAGAATGGGGGATTTGCACAGCCTCCAGATTCTCAAATTACCCTTGGAAGTTTAGTCTGTAACTTTTTATTCTCCACTGGGAATGTTTTGTCCTCAGCTTCTCATGAAGCTCTCACTACAGGCTCATGAAGCATCTTACTATGTGATCGCTGCCATCCTAGACTGTCCCCCCGTTTGGGTGGTACTGCCTTTCATGTTGCCTCTTACTGATACCATACCACTGAACAAATGGGAAAGGCATGTCTATGCCAAATTCCAGAGCACCAAATTCTAGCAGGCAAATATTTCCTCAAAAAAGTTTTACAGAAAAATCAGTTTTATATTATGAGTTCTACGGGGTAAATTGTGGGTCTATTACATCAAAGAGTATTAATTGATTAAACTATAATTTATTAAAATGGAAGATGTGCAGGTACAGTACGAAAGAAAGACACGCAAGTCAAGAGTAATATCTGCAGTAATCCCTACGACTCTCTTGGGGCTTAACTCCACGTATTACAAAATTACTTGGCTATTCACAGTCAGCCCAACGCATCCTCGTGGATATTTTCTGAGTGAGAGCTTTGACAAAACAATGGTTAAATATTTAGGCGTCAGGCAAGCATTTCAAGTGCCATTACAGTCATAAGCACAATGTACTCTTCACTATACAAACCGAAACATTTCAGTGACCTTATACTAAAATACAGCGAGGACTCGAGAAGCGATCAACACCACGCGAAGTCTTAAGACCGCATTACGGCCGGCAGTTTTCCAACTCCTGAACCGACCGGTCACGAGCCTCACGGACGAGCACGAGGCTGGAGGGAGGTCGCCGGGACTGCCGCGCGGCCTGGGCCTCGGCCGCCGCGCCCCCCGAGGTGCCAGCGGGGACGGCTCCCAGCGCGGCGCCGGCAGAGCAAGGACTGGCTTTTGGGCACGGTACTCTGTGCGCATCCTCCTTGGGCACACCCTGGACTTCCAAATTCAGCTGCAAATCTGACCTGGGAAAATCTGTTCCCAGGGCAGCGGACTGTTGCCCCGTCGCCCCGACAAGCCATGCCAAGTCTTGCCATCTCTGGTATCTGGCACCCACGGCCAGAACAACACCCGCACGCCACACTGTCAGTCCGAGCCCCGCTCTAATTATCATCTTATTTGAATGTAAGAAACGCTGACCCCTCATCTGGTGCTGCTCCAGCCTGCACCTACACCTCGCTACGCGCCCTGAAGTACCCGAAGTAACTTGTCTTCCACATACAGATTTTTTGATACACGAAAAGATAAGCTTTTTCCCCCCTTTTTATTTCATTACGAGGTAGAGGCAACACACTACATAAATTGAAAACTCTGAAGCCTCAGATGCCTTTCACTGAAATGAGGCTCCCTAGTGAAGGGAAGCTGAGATTCTTGCTGAGGAGCAATACGCCATGGCCTCACCATCTTTTGCCTAGAGAAATGACTAGGTTTTGGGTAGTATTACGTCCATAATATTTTTAGGAATACAAATGAGATGTTTACCCTGAGAAAAAGCATGCTACATACCTTCATGTAAATACTTAATAATTGTTCCAGCTCCACGACACGATCTTGATGGAGGCCAGAGTGAAATTACACAGAGGGAGCTCGTCTGCCAAGCCACATTTCTTTGCTCATATTCCTCCTCACACTTTCCACCTGGTTTGGCACATTTTCTATTACTAGGGGTGTCCTGGTTTAGGCTGGTTAAACCATGACGAGGGGCCCTGTATTGTGTTCTCCAGTGGCAGCAACTTCCACAACCTGTACATAGATAATCCTGAAAAAATATATATATATCTGTACGTGTGTGTATATATACACATAACTTTTATCTTAAACTTATGTCTGTATAAGCATGTATGTCTTAATGTCTATCGGCCTTCTTTTTCATTAACAGTTTCATCAGGCTAAAAGGTTTGGGGAGGAAAGCACCCACCAGATGTTTTAATCCAGCCATTGAGTCATTTGGAAGCTTCTAAATAGAAAGTGCAAAATGAAATCAGAATGTAGTAGGGACACAGCACGCGATAAACTCTTGCTTAAGCCATCACGATGTAGACCTCAATCCACAAAGCGATTACTCAGATACCTTCTTTTTGTTTTCATAAATGATAAGTAAATCCACTTAGTTTATATGAATTGTGCCTGCAGGGATTCCTTCTTCCTCACCCCTGTGCTAACTCTGGGATGGCAGCAAGCCAGAAACGAGCAAATACTAGCATTTTTGAATTATGTCAACTTGTATGTTTATTTCTTTTCTCGGGGAAAAAAAAATCAGTCTAGAAGGAATTGCTGGTTTCATTATTTAGTTCTGCTCTTCCTGCGCTTAACCACAATATCATTATCAAAGCATCCCTTGATAAGTAAAATACAAACTCTTCCATCTCTAAGTTTAGCCAGCAACAGCACGGCCAAGTGCAGCAACCATTACTCTCCCCTTTACGGAATGAAAAGAACAATCTTCTCTCACAGTGTACGTCTAAGAAAGTATTTTAAATTACAGATTTTTATACGTTTACATACCTAATAGTAGAGAAGCCGCGCTACAGCTTATCAGGTGCAATAAAGAGAGCAGAACTTTAGGGCTTTGGTGTTAAAACTTGGATTATAGCCATTAGAAAGCTTGGATCGAGCTAAGAAATGCCCTTTTGACATCATTACATGAGATATCACATTGTTACACAGGGTGGCAAAAGGCTGCAAATGGACTGAGAAAAGCCCCTTATGTTTCTTCAAGGTTCCTAGAAAATTCTGAACCGGAGCTGTTACCGCCACGGATTAAGGAACGAGGACCCGCTCAGCTTTAGTAACTCCAGTCCCTTCTCCATAAACCCCACGTCCCCATATAACAACTATAAAATTTATCATCGAGACTTGGCTTCGAACGTCAAGGCAGATGAAATGCCAGCTCTTCTCGGTCAGCATCTAGCTCATAGGTGAGAAGTGGCAAATTGCCACTCATCTGGGGCACCGCAACGTTAAAATATGCATTGTTCCATCAAAGTCCCTTTTTCACCCTCCAGAACCCCGATAACCATCCAAAAGATTAACCCAGCTGTGGAAAGAGCTGCAGCCCACTGTATCGCATTAGCAATGAAAAAAACAGTAAAACACAAATCCCTGCTGAATTAAAAAATCTCTTCAGATGTGAGATTGAAGGCAAAACTAATGAGCAGTGTAGCAAGCTCAACAATTGAGCATTTTTCTTAAAATGCAAGCCCTTAGAGCAAAGAGGCCATAAATTGTACAATAATCAGAAGAATCCACTTTTTAACAGAGCCACCTCTGCCAGCCTGGGTGTCTTTGATCCGAAATATTATTGAAGAGAGGAGAAACCTGCACGTGTGAATTAACGACTCTCTGAGCTTCATGGCCAAGTCAGGAAGCCTGCTATTTAGCTAAAGCCCCGTGATATGTATGGGGAGAGTGTTATCTAAACCACTAGGATGACTATAAAATATCTTAACAGCTTCTGCTGCTTAGCTGGAAGCAGGGCTCCCCGAGTATCTAATATGAAACAAGTGGCCCAGCCTGTGAAAGGCAGCTCTATATTCAGAGGCCACAGCGGCTGGAAGCTATGGGGTCGTCTCAGAAGCTCTCAATTGTTTTTAAATTCTGTTTTTACAAGGAGCGTGAGATTTATAGGCTCTTGAGGGGAAGAAAATGATGTAACTTGAGTAAATCAACAGGCCATTTATTCCTGGCCCTGTTTCCTCTCTGTCACTGAGCTCTGGAACTAGCCCCCGAGCACTCCCTCCTCAAAACGAGAGGCAGCCCAGGCTGCAGACATCTTGCAGGGACAGTTAAAGGCACCGCTCCTTTTTCCTTTCTTGCAGGCACCCACCGTGTGAGCCCAGCCGTGCCCCCCCCCCCCGCCCCCCGAAATGAGGAAGCGGCAGCTACTTGTTGCTCTTGGGGTAGAGCCCGACATCTTGAGCCGCCCGGTGAGAACGTCTCCCAAAGCAGAGTGCTGCAAACGGGAATGAGCTCAGGAGCAGAGGGGCGGGGGAGGGGGGCCGGAGACGGGACCCCGTCTTTGCCCTCTCGCGTTCTGGTTCCCTAATGATAACGGATTAATTCGTTATAAACAATTTCCGGACTGCTCCCAAACCTTCGGCTTAGTTTCACTGCTGCTCAGTGACCGCTGGCTGACGAAGCGATGTCTACTGACCAGCAACACAACTTTGGACAAAGAGGGATGATTTTCCTGCCGAGGCGCCTTAGTTTGGATAAAATTTCTTTTGGTCTAGAGAGTCAGCGAACGACCCGCAACCACAGGGACCAGCTGGGCACAGGCACTTTGTGCCACCGCACTCCTTCGTCGGAAGGCGGCGGGGGCACGGGAGGGACATTTCGCTTCGTTCCCTGGTGGCGAGAATTTCATCTAGCCGATTATATATAGAGAGAGAGAATATTGATCCAGCTGACGCCCGTCTCCCCTCTGCCTGGCTGCAGACGTGTACCCCTCCTTCCAGGGCACGTTCCCTTCCACGAAGCGATGCCACAACGCAGAGAGGCGATTCCCAGCCGAGGGCCTGCCGCCGTTTCCTCGGGACGCTTCTCGGATGAAAGCGTTGACTCCAAGGGCCTCGAAAAGGTCACCCCTGGTGAAAGGGCCCCCCCCTCGCCAGGCGGGCACCCACGGCAAGCGGTTCCCGCGGCAAGCGTCAGGCGCTGCTGGCCCAACCCCGCTGAGCTCCGGCCCTGGGAGGCACGGGGCGTCTAAGCACGCTCACCGCAACAAAGACCCTGGAGGAGGGTTTAACAGGGAAGCGTGTGTTTGATAATGACTTATTTCACAGAACAAAAGCCGGGCGGCTGAAAAGCCTGCTCTAAACCCAGGTATGCCTACGGGCTCCAAATTAGAAGAACATTTTAACCTTTGCACTCTTCAAATTTCAAGCCTTGTTACCATCCCCTAACCTGCTCCCTTAACCTTGACCAGAGAAGGACATTTTATTTTTTTTTTATGAACACCATTTGATGGATATACACTGTAAATAGCAGACCTTTACTCCCCCATCTCTTCTTTTTCAGCGCTCTGCCTATTCGACAGAGCAAAAAACTTTTGTTTCCTGCTGACACGCAGCTGCCTTCAAGTTGCTGCTACGGCAAGCAGGGCAATTTTACCTCTTAGGTCAGCTAGCCAGGTTGACCCCTCACCTTTGACAGTGATCTTTATCTAGACTCCATCTTAATTATTTATCTCAGGAAGGTCAGAAAGAAAATGCCTCTCTCAGGACCCCTACTGCTTCAGCCTGTATGACTTGTTAAAATGCAAGTTCTTTGAGGATGGTAATTCAACCAAGCCAGCTAAGAAACTGATGCATCACTTTTATAACAATTAGGAAATGCTGATGTTTACGAAATGGCTTTCAGCTCACAACTGTCATTCTTAAACCTAGCAATTGAGAAACTTTTCCCATAAAACTGTAGGACTCGGAAGGGCCAGTAGGTCTTTGCTAATAAAAATGTAAATGATTTTACATAATTGTGAAATCCATCCACTAGCGTATTTTTGCCTAAAAAGTTTAGCAAAGACAAAAACCTCAGATGCAATGAAATTTTAAAAGTCTTGGAAAATACAGGTAACATTTTTATAAAGAATTCTTCAGAAACTTTAGCAGTATTAAAGCTGAAAGAGTTGTAAGCGAAGTTTTAATAGTTATTAAACATGTAATACTTCGTCTTCCTTGCAACAGTATTTCACAGCATAATTTAAGAAAAGCCACACACACAATAAAAGGAAGAAAAAGGGGGGGAAAAAAGCTTGTACTAAAAAACTGGGGTATAATTTTCTTCAATCAACTCCAGCTCATGACTGCAATTACCCCAAATCTTTCCGAACCTTGCTGTGATACACCAGGGACAGGTCTTGGAGCCTCTGTGGGTGGCAACCTTTCATCTGCCTCTCAAACTGTTCTTTATTGTAAGGTTTCAAATTAGTGCTAGCAGCAATGAGCAAATTTGATAATTCGATCTCAAATTAGTTAATGTAATGTGCCAGGAACCACTAACTAAGGCATTGCAAAGACGAAAATGTATCTTTCCAGACTCAGGATGCAAGGTTAACCAGCCTGACATTTCATATTTGAAAAGTTGCTTTTTATTTTAATTAAAATGAAATTTTGCTTTAAATGTCTCCCCCCCCCCTTCTTTCTCCGCAGTGTATTTTTCTCATTCTGCA
>JAVJGG010000001.1:1320259-1336908 GCA_035590195.1 Aviceda cuculoides
TTCTGCATGGAAAAACATACTATAAATACATGAGGCACACATTCTTTTGTGATACTACATAAATTGTGTCTGACCCAGATAGCTGTGAATTGGGTGGAAATCATTAGGATCATATGTACTGATCGAGCCTTTGTAGATAGTAAAGTTAACTGGGGATATGTTTCCATGGCAGCTTTTAATGAAATGAGCCAGTGATTCACATTTCAGATCCTTATCTCCAGTTTACCCAAACTCATTTGTTCTGGAAATCAAGATGAAATATTGAACAAAAACCCAGACATTCAGTTGTCCGGTGATTCTTGGTTTTGACAGGTTGGGACAACGAGGGTGCTTCATTACACCTTGGTGGTTTTGCTTCTCTTTACAGGTGAAGCCAGACAGACCAGGTGTGATCTTTATGCACTTTTGCTTGAGTTAGAAGAACGACTTCTCTCCCACCCCTATCCTCACTTTTTCTTTCCAGGACAATTTAAACGAGCCACAAAGCTCCCACCAGTCCTCGTGCCTCGGTCCCCTTCCGCAGCACCCACTTCGCGCACCAGCGGGACAGACTTTCCCGGCCGGTGCCCCCCCGGCGGCGGATGCGGCAGCGGGACAGTTTGGGTACGACCCGCTGCCCAGCAGCACCCGCCCCGCAGGACCACGGAGCCGAGGTGGCCACCTAACCCAGCCTTCAGATCTGTGGGGTTGCAGCCTCAAGGGATTTTTCTTGAGAAAAAGGGCGATCTGAAGGCCATCTCCACCAGCCCTACCCCTCCAGGTGCAAGTTATAAGGTGCAGGGGGGAAACGGTCACTAGCTTCTCCTTTCCACGTGCGCTGCCTACATCCCCTTCTCCTCCCTGCACAGGCAGGCATCTCCATTCTACTATGTAAAAGCTGTTATCCTCCCTTCAGCCAAATAAGAACGTCATTATTTAGGCAGACTGAGATCTTAAACAAGGGAGTCTGAGAGAGCCCCAAGTGGGAGTGTCTTAAAGCCACCGGGAAGGAAAAGTATACGGAGAGAATTATGTTCAAGACCCTTCTCTGAATCCATCTGTAGACTTCTGACATTTTTAAATTCACCTTTCTTTCAGTGAAAAATGTCCATTAAAATTGACCGATCCCTGCTTAGTTTCAGCCTCCTGAAAATGAACTTTCTGGTGAATAAACAGTTTTTAACATCAAAAAAAGTTGTCATAGTCTGGAGTACCAGCAGGTCTGTCTGGACTAGATGGGCACAAGCGGTGTAATAAAATATGTAAAACTTTCCAAAAACATATCACAGATGCTCTTACTTAGGCTAACATACGACGCTTCGGTTCCTCCCTAGGCATTATTCTACACCGAGTACAGGTCACTGTCTACGCTGGCTTTGTATTAACTGGCAGATTTACTCTAACACATTTCTTCTAATAGTACGGACTACATTTGAATCTAGATAAAAACTCAAGACAACACAGACGAGTTGAGGATCCACCCAGAAAAACTTAACTCCCCACAGAAAATATACTTCATTTCTTGTTTGGTTTATTTCCTTTTTGGTTTTGGCTAGGATGGAAAGATGCTTGCTGGAGGGGAAAAAGCGAACTGACACAAAATTCATAAAACAGCAGCTCTGCAAGACACTCGGGAGCAAATGCCTGCTAGGCACGACCCAGCCTACCCTTTCCCAGGGGAATGCTTGCGTGCAGTGAAATTACCTGCAGCGTTCAAATGCTGGGCAGTTTGTTTTAAACTACGAGAAGCTGTGAAGCAAATCCTGGAAGTTAAAATGGAATGAAGGACTGGAAAGAGTTTGAAAAGCATCACTGTTGCGCCGGACTCCGCACCTCGGTCGGAGCTGAAAGGCCTCCAGCCCGGAGCCGAGTGACAGATGATTCTCCCCTGAAATGTTTTAAAACGGAACAGAAGACGTTCTTTATCTGTGTGGTCTGAGCTCATTTACGCCAGGAGAAATCTCCAGCTCCTGCCCGACTGAAAGCCAGGTCTTGTTCTCCCATCTGATGGATGAATGGAATTTAGAAGTTTGATACCGTCCCCTGAGACGTCATTTAAATCCACAGATACATTCAGCAAGCAGGTAAAGTTATAATGTCATTCCACAGGCTCATCTCTCCGGCTCCCCACCCCCTTCCTCTCACATATGAGCCTGTCTTCACTACTTCTTGTTGTTACAAATCACAGCACCTCTAAAGGAATTATCACATTTTCCTTCTTCGGAGATGTCTGGCTGGTTTTGTATGTTTTGCTGTGAAACGATAAACCAGAAAAGTAAGCTCACACACACAGAGCTTCTTAATCACCTGTCTGCTAAAACTAGCTATGAAAAACTGATTTGTTATTTTTAAGCTATATAAACAAAGGAGGGAAAGTAAGAATTACTGCCACTTCTCATTGCAAAGTTGTACTGATGTACGCTACAGAGCGTCAGCTTTCCCGATTACTTCTGCAAGGCGGGAAAAATACAATTCAGTCAATACTTAAGACTAGCAGAAACAACATTCCTTTATGACAAACTTACCCATCTTCTTGAAATTCAAACACAAATCCCAAGCTCTACCCTAATCTTTTGCAAAGTATTTATGGCAGTCTGATTTATTTTGCCTGTTCCACTGCTGCTGTAGATTCAAAACTTTGAAAGCAAAAGAATGCAGCAAAGCAGCAGCAGAGCAGAAGCAAGTCCTTTTTTTTGGAGCAAATGACTCATTTGCTGTATTGACATCCCCATAGATTCTTCTCCAGAACAGACTGCGCTCTAGGGTAACTGCTGCTGAACTTGACATAAAAGAAATTCTTCCCAGTATAGCAACATATAGAACACGAGGGGCTATTGCATCTGATTACCCACCAACGATGTGCGCTCATTCGGTCCATCCCAAATCAGATAGCACGAGCCTGCACATTTCTCTGTGCCTGTGAGGTTACCTTCACTTTATCACAAAAAGGGCTCCAAGACAGTCGGAGCTGCTACTGTTGTAATCCATCCAAGATGAATAGTAGAAAAGCCCGAAATAAAACCCAAGCTTCCTGTCCCATGTGTCTGCCAGACTGCTGGTAAAAGGTCAGGGGCATCCTCACTCCAGACTGGTAATTGCAAAAAATGAAAGAGGTGAACCCTAACCAGCAGATCAAAGGAGGAGAGGAAAGGAGAGGATTTTACAGGGAACAGACTGACTACAGGGGCAAAACATTAAGGGAGAAAAAAAAAAAAATCTTGTAATAGAAAAAAGCCAGTATAATTAGCATTGCCTCCATGAATCAGTCAGGTACCAAGTAAAACTTAGCAGATAACTGAATATAATCATCACCAGACAGCCACTTATTCCTATTAAAGCAGAACATGTTGATGTTCCATTTAAATAAATTTTCTCTGTAAGTCTTAACAGCCAGTCATGTACGAGTGCTGGAAAACCTGCTTTTCATTGACTGGGAAAAAGAACGAAACGCCAGCAAGATCGGAATCTTCACAATCCTCGGAATATTTAGTGCACACCAGACTTGGGAGACCACCAATTTGCTAGGACACCCCAGGCAACTGTCACAGCATCGCCCCTAAACCACCGCTGTCTGACCCAGCCTTACCAGTTCCTCCCAAGCAGCCTGGCGCTCTGCTATGTGTTATCTGGAGCAGGGAAGGCATGAGATACCCGGTTTCACACGGGTGCGTAAACCAGAATTCGAAGTTAAGAGAAGAGACCGCGCTAAACACGGCCCGCTCCTCTCAGCCCTTCCCCGCCTCCCACCCAGACCCGTGGGTCCCGTGGGACCCGCTCCCTCCAACGCCGCTCCGGCGATCCACACGTACGGCGTCCCCCCGCGGCACGGCCAGAGGACTCGGACCTACCACCTTCAGTCCAAACTCTCTTCTATTTTCACGCCTTTAAAAAAGCTCAGAAGTGTCTTCTAAGCAGAAAAATTAAATCTTTCTCTCTCTCAAAGCAGGTATAGCGTGGCTGTAAAGGCTAACGCTGCAAAGACAGCGCAAAGCGCCTGCCGGCTCAGGCTGTATGTTAAAAGGAATTCCCTCGCTTTCAGGTCTGTGTATTTAATAAACCAATTCGTTAATGACATTTCCTATTTAAATGAACAAGATTATGCAACTAAACAATATTTTGCAACCAAAATGGATAATAAATCATGCCTCTGGAAGTGCTAATGGTGCTCACATTTATTCCTATTAATACTTCCTGGTTTCGAAAGCTGGGCCAGTTCCAGAGATCATGTATTACAAACTTTCCCGCTGAAGGATTTGGGTTCCTCTAGGCTTGATTCCAGTTATAACTGGCAGCTAATACTTTCACACATTCACAAATCCCTAACTCCTCCCCAAGAGCAGAAGAGAGTGGAGAGGTTTTGGCTTGGGTCAGCAGATTTCGGAGTGTTACAGAAATGAATGGGAAGTGATGCAGTCCTCTTTGAACATCAGGCTCTAACAGTGAGAGCTCTCCATAAATGTGTGTTTGTTATGTTATACGCTCAGATACATACGTGTACACATCTGCACACCTATGTAATGCTCTGCAAAAAACCCCCTAAAATTAATGTATAGAAATGCAGCATTACACATTTTCTTTCAGTCCTGCAGTAGTACCACTATATGACTCCAAATAATGTGCTCCTGTAAAAACTAACCAAGCCCTTCACAAAAATCACAACTGCATAGCATTGAAGAAATGTTTGCAACAGACACAAGTACGAACTTGAAATGGGCATAGACTGGAATTTCATTTTGCCTGAGCCCAAACCACCTGGTTCCAGGCAAGCCCAGTTAGAGAAACCCCCAAATGCTGGGTGACTGGGTAGGAAGGCACCAAAATCAAAATAAGAAGTACAGCTTCTGTTTTCGGAAAACAGACCTAGAGTCCCGCACTGGGTGAAGTTAGCGGTAGCTTTCCCGTCTTCTGACAGAAGGCAGGTCACACAAGAAGGATCCAGGAGAACGGAAAATACCGTAGAGAAACGGGCGAACGCTTCATCCCTCAGCAACCTTCGTCCGCGAGCACTACTCAGCAAGTGGGAGAAGCAGGGTTATCTAACAGACTGAACAGGAGTCGGCAGCCCAGGGGCACCTCAGAAGGACACAACTTGGGGTTTTACCACTGACGTCCCACTCTGGCCTTTAGCCGGTCACTGAACCTCTCGGAGTTTCGGTTTGCTACCCGCGAGAAGCAAGGCTAACACCTGGGGTTTGGAGAGGGGTCCCAGGGGAACTAGCGGATGTCTGTACAGTCCCTTGAAAATGGAGAGAGACGAATATGCCATTAGGTTAAGGGCAGAAAGGAATTTGTTGATTCCTATACTGCTAGTTAATTAAATGTCACACAATACCTTAAATCTAACCCCGAAAGAGAGCTTCACAGATGGCATCCTACTCATCACATACATGCTACTAAGTACATTCAGAAGAAACTCGAAACTCTGAGCATCGGTCAGCGATCATCAGGTGCACCAAGTAAACTCTGACATTGTGAATTTATGGAATAACAAGTCTGTGGGGTGCGGGAAAAGATACTGTTTCATAATAACTCACAAGAAATTTCTTGAAAAAGCTATTTCAGTTTCCCAAATGCACTCCTTACTTTTCAAAATACACGTTAGTATACATTGTGCATTGTAAAATACTTCTCCACTGTATCTGACAACACCTATATCCAAGACCCTCAAGCACCTTTCAGAAGTTATTTCTGGAAATGTTGAATCTCATAACAGCAATAAAAGGAAAATATTGTTGTAGCCAACATAAATGTCTATTTGGAACATGTTTAAAAAGCATTGGAATATTTGTGTAAGTTTGAAATACTAGCCTTCACAGAGGAACAGCTTGACTGTTGAGAGATATCAAGGAGCAGGATAAATTTATAAAGACCTCATAGTTGATTTGTCTATTTAAAGGAAATGCTCAGTAAGATAAAAGTCTGAATTCTGATTCTTTTGCAGTCAAATCAGAATCCTGTTCTATCCTCTACCAAATCAGTTACAAAGCATGAAATCTAAACCAACGGCTAAAAAAAAGCCTCAGCACTGCATATTTTGATCAGGTTGCTAAAGACCACGTTTATGTTGCTCACAAGGTCAGCTAGCTGAAAGCACACAAAAGCCTTCGCGTGTCATCCAAGAAACACAGGCACAAGAGATGTGAGATCCCAACAAGGATGTGCAAAAATATTCACAATTCAAGCAGAAGTGTGTGAGGAAACTGTATTTTCAAGGTTCCACTAAAACTCGACTGGCTTTAAACTTGTTTTTTTCCTAAGGGGGGAAAAAAAAAAAAAATCTGTCGCAGTTGTAGTCACTTTACATCTGCCTAATAAGATCAGAAACAAGTGTTTTGGTCTGTGCAAGGGCCAATGAGACCCAGTCCAGAAAAACTCTAATCTTTCATCCTAAATCTGACAGTCCAACTGTGCACTATAAAGTGAATATTTCTTAGGTCGAGTCTCCCTTTTGGTGCATAGTCTGGTATGTAAGTGAAGCTCATAAGCAGGAAGGACTGGGGCAGATAGCATAATGTTTGCTTAACAAAGTGAAATACACTCCCTCTGTAAACAGTCCTTATACATGTTGGTGTGTGTATGTGTCATCGTGTCCCCCCCCCAAAAAAGGCTGAAAGACACATATTTAAGACTCTAGCCAGTGTAATTTCAGTTATTTTTCCTGAACCAATTTACACTAGGATCTGGACCAATGGCACTGCAAACTTCCTCTCTTTTTCTTTTGCTTTGAGACTCAGCACTCAGACCTGGCAAACCTTTTTCCTTTATTTTTTCCTCTTCCAGAAAGAAAACCAGATGATAAAATAGATCAACTCTAGAAATATAATATATGTGTTCAGGTTTTTTTTTTTAATAGAAACAACAACAATGCTTCTCTCAGGCTCGGAACGGTATCTAGGAACAGTGGAATGATTGTTGTAGGAGTGAATCTGGTTTTCATTAGAGGGAAGTGATGGGTCCAATTTCTGCTGGGGACTGTTTGCTTGCATCTCTTGTTTGTGTTCTGCGTTGGCAGTTAACCCTTTAATTGATGAGAAGCGGAGCCTGCCATCCCCATCCCGCCCACTCCGGGCACGGCACGCACAGGGATAACGGGCTGCCTTCGGGCCCTAAAGTCTAGCCAGAACACCATAAAGGTACTCCAGGTAACGTTTGCAGCCAAGCTTAGCGGACAGGGAAATTTCTGTCTTCGGCCTCAAGTTGGAAGGACTTCAGAAATTGATTATGGGCTGGAGAGACTGTTTTACACAAAAAGAAAAAAAAAAAATATCTATACTCACTTCCAGACATACACACTCACATCTATAAACTGGCTACAGTTGCACGTATAGAAATTAAGAGCAGGTTGACTTTTGCATCACCGAGCGTCCCTCCAGGTGAATTCGGCACCTGCGAAAGCCGCCACGAAGGGACCCACCAAGCAGGTTCAGAACCATCACGGCCACCGACATCCTCCACGGTCCAGTACCTCCTGCCAGGAGGGGACAGAAGGGCGGGACGTCCTTCTCCGCGCTGCCTTCACAGCCCGAGAAACATTACTCAGTAATTAATTCATTATTAGGGAAACACCAACTCAAAGCCAGCAGTGAAAACTTCTGAACTGCTAACTCTATTTTAATATGCTATTTTAAATTATATATTTACTAATTCCATACTAGCATATTAGTATATTAGCAGATACTAATTTCACCAGTAAACTGTTAATTCTGTATGCAGTCCAAGTTTCGCACTCTCCAGATACAATAAAATCCCACAGTTACACAATGGTAATGAATTACTGGATTAATTTCCCTTCTTTTTTTATGCACAAGTTTCTATGAATTAACTGTCAAACTTTGTAAAGTATTCATTACTCAAGAGTTACTGGCTTTGTGCATGCATGTTTGTGAATACTTCTTGATTTACAGATGCTTTGCAAGCAGTTCATCTCAAATTTAGTTCTTATTCCTTACCCTGATAAAAACTCCCATATCTGACTAGCTAAAAATGAGCGTCTCCATTAAATTTTCACAAGACAACAATGCAAGTATTGAAATTTTCTCTGTTTATGAGTTAATTCATCAATAGCAATACCATCATTTACATTAGTTATTAATTAAAATGGGATAAATAAGTGGGTATAAACGCCGCCAGCAAAAGACCTTCAAAAGCTGAATTCCACTTTTTGAAGGTATTTACTATATATACACACACATTATCACTGAGGAGAATTTGGCCCAATATTTGCAAACCTTCATATTGCTCAACCGTATTTCCACGTGTTTATTCTCCAGTCGTGCCCAGGGTCGCTTTGCAAGATGCGGACTGAAGTATTCCGATTCCGCCACTGTTGTTAAGGCGTTAAAGGCAAGTCAGCCCAACGACCACACACAGCGAGGCCTGCAAAATTCACACTGAACAGGCCAAAGAACACATCGGGCCCTGAAGGGAGGTCTACAATCCCATTCAAAAATGGTAACTGGGTACGAGCACACCTTCAACCTAAGGATTTTTCAAAATGCATCCATTTTGCAGTAACCAGCCCAAACGAATGTGGTTATATGTGGCAACGTTTTCATATGTTTTTCAGATTTTGGGGTAATGTAAGCAAATCAGATCACCTGCAGCTGGTTACAAAGCCCTAAAACTTTCCTCGTGGTAGTTTTATAAATCATATCCTACCTTTATATAGCACTGTTCACAGCATACCCTCCCAAACAGGCCAGTGCAAAAATTTGTGTTTTGAAACATGAAACTCATGGTTCCATTTCCTTCACAGACCTTGAACGCAGTGCAAACCAGCTGAAAAGTTTGCAAGCTGCAGCAGGGCACTAGCGAAAGCTGCGGCGTTGATCTCGGAGTTAATTCTTACGGCTTATCATCCGTCTCATCACCGTGCCTGGCGAGCTCTGAGCCAGAGCGAGTCCATCGTTCCGGGTGCTCTTCACGAACGCAAGCGAGCACAGTCTCTGCCGAGAGGAATTTCTAGTCAAAGCCCCTTATTCTGCAGTAAGTCCACTGCACGCCCACAGAGCATCCCACTGCAACGCCGAAGTATTTTTAAGATGAGAAAAAAATGCCAGTGAGATACATGGAGCAAATATGGAAAGAGGGTGAGATTATCAATGACAGACTGATCTGATACTACAGACTTCACGTACATAATATGAGAACCCCAGACAAAAATCGCAGTCAGTGTCTGGCTCTAAATATCAGAATTAGACTCAACATGTACCTAATGCCCAAGCTTTATTTATTAGGTTTGATTCACCTCCAGATTACGTGGGGTGGAAAAGCTAAGCAGAATACACTAGGACAAAACATTTGCTTGAAAAGAGAATTTCTGGTCTCCCCTCCTTCCCCGACAAGTCATCTCCCCAACCAATCCCAACACCCTGAACCTGGGAAGCGTCATTCATGAAACTACTCACAGACTTGATTTTGGAAATAAAGTGACAATCTCGCCCAGTTCAACGACCACCTCCACTAATTTTTAACCTACTCTTAACAGATTTGCCCTCTTGCATTGCCCTCAGCTCTACTGCCTGTGAAAAACAGAGGACCCCCCCCGCCAAGCCTCTGACCCCTCCAATGTCACCACCATCACATCCTCAGAGCACAAATCTTAATAAATAAGAGGAAAAAATTACTCTGTCAAAAGGCTTCTTGGTTAGATAAATCCAAAGATATTGTTAGTCAGCCACTAAACTAATACATGCAGAACATAAAGAAGATTAAAAGAAACTGTCACCACCTACTGCTAAAATTGTTTTCTACCCTCCTGTTTCAGCCAGTCTGCATTTCACTGGTTCTTTGGAAGAAGTTACCTTGGAAGGAAAATCCTGCTCTTCCTCGTATTGGAGGGAAACCTCTTAGACCTTCCCTCCCCCCCCCCCATATTGAACACATTCTTGTAGACATATGCCACAAAAGAGCACCAAGACCCTAACAGAAAAAGAGGCTTTCATTTGAGTCCTTGCCCTTACCCCAATCCTCGGCTAATGTTTAGCATAACCACAGCATGTCAGGTCATGAAGTATTTATGGTAGCATGTATAAGGTAGCGTTTCCCCCTCTGCCCCATGCCAACGCATTTCAGACTCTTCAAAGCAATGTATTGTATGCCTTTTTTTCTGTTCAGATAATTCCTTGAATTACTTCAAAGACCTTTTGCTGCACTCCATACGTTTATTATAAACTAGGTGTCTTAAGCCAAAACATTAATTGCATCTTCTAGAAAAGAAAAACACAACTACGTTTAGAAATGTATTCATTAAGTGCCTGATTGACACAGCCAGAAACAGGGGTTTAAATTCAAACTGTAGAGGAGGACAGAGTGCTGGGAGTTTCTAGTATTCAGCTTCAGTAATCTCACCTCTCTGTGGTTTATCTCTGCAAGTCGGATAATTTTTCCTCCTCATGGCAAGACAAAAAGGGAACTTGGCAGAGGGGGCAAGACAAAAGTAGACATTTTGTAACTGCTAAGTGCTAACGTTTCTGAAGATAATTTTTGCAAAAGGTTTCTAAACAGCCCCTGTCAGCCAAGTTGTATTTTGTTATTTCAAAGTGACTGTGGGAGTCTAATCCAGTTCAAACCCTTTGTAAATTTTAATGGAAATGTTCATACACAAAGGACAAAAAAATGCTTAGCTGCTGTTAGATATTCAGGAAATCTAAATCTAATTTGCACTCCTAATCAGCGCTACAATCTCAGCAATGCCTGTTGTTTCTCTGTTTTCTTATTGCAATTTCAGCTGCAGTATCTATTTGATATCAAAAGACAGTTCTATATACAGCCACATATACAATTCTATATACAGATCAAAATACAGCTTTAATTAATCGCAGGAAAAAAAAGGGGGGGAGGTCTTAAAAAACAAACCAATGGTATATTGCTCTAACTTGTAAGTGTGTGGAAACGTGGTGTAAAAAAAAAAAAGTCTACATCCGTCCAAGATGAAGTGGGCTTTTTAATTTACACTTGCAAAAGATGATAAACATCCTTGTGCATATTAAAGCCATGCATTCCCCGAAGCAGGTGTGCAAAGTACCTTTTTCAGTCAAAAAGGAGGAACGAGAGCTGACTGATTCTGCCCGGGAAAGAAAAGGACGCGGGACCTGTGACAGAGCTCCCCTGACACCAAGACACGTCCGCGGGGAGGACGTCGTGCTGCTCTGGCCCACGCTGCCCTGTCATCGGAAAGTCATGTTTCTGAACAGCGGCTAATAAAGACCAGAAGAAATCCTAGGAAAGAAATGTGAATGCTCAATGCTTAAACGGAATCAAATGCTTAGAGGTATGAATTAAATACAATTATGCTGCTGAAAGACAGGCAGAAAGCTCCCGTACCCCTTCTGCAGATAGTGAAGCGAGGTGCAGAGAAGGACCGCGGCCGATCACTGTCAGGAAACCGAACAGTCTTGACCTACAATACTTAGCTCTAACTGCCTAATTTGAGTCTTCAGAAATTTTGGGCCCCACTAATTATGGATAATCCTACAAAAAATGAAGTTTATCGGGAACAAACAGAGGACCTCCTTCATCGCCCAGCGTGGAAGGTTAAGCAGACTGCCGTATGTATTAGAAGACCACGTAATAAGGCATTCCTTTCCTATTCAGTGTTTTAATACATCACTAGCTTTACCATACCACAGTTATTTCTGAAGTTTGCTACATTTTTGCCAGCAACACAGCAAACTTAAGCAGTAGCTGTAATATTATTACAATGGCAATTTATTAAAATAATCCCACAGTAGGAAATCAATCTAATGGAAGAGGCCTGAATGTGGCCAGTCAAATTCAAGCAACTGTTCAGAGATCCCAAAGCTGGAACTAAACTTGGACACCACCTCTGCTTGATCCATGAGGCCCTCTAATATTTCCTCCTGTCTTCATTTTGTTATA
Source organism: Aviceda cuculoides (assembly GCA_035590195.1). Taxonomy (NCBI): domain Eukaryota; kingdom Metazoa; phylum Chordata; class Aves; order Accipitriformes; family Accipitridae; genus Aviceda; species Aviceda cuculoides. The sequence continues at coordinate 1,332,119 of JAVJGG010000001.1, forward strand.
GGGCTCAAAGCCTATACTGTCATGCACAGTAAGAAATTCCTACTTACATTGAACAGCTGAGACATGCTTTATAGATTTCCACTGACTTGAGCTGGAGATGATATAAACTAAGATTAATCTTTGTATTAAAATGTTGGCTTACACTTTGGAACAAAAATACATTCTAAAGCAGAACTTATTTTTTTCATTATGAACAGGGTAAATGTAAATGCATCAATTCTACAACCTTAAAAACACTTGTAAAGTGAGAAATGCATTCATATCATCTCCCCCAGGAATTTATTTTAACGAATTCCTAACAAAACAACATAAGTTGCTTAAGCATCCTAGGCTGGTTCCAATCCTAGACACCCTCCTACAGAGAGTTACGACGCACAATAAGGAAAGAGTACTTTGGAGCCCAGTTCTGCATTGCTCCCCATTCTGCAAAGACATACGTACACAGACATGCTTAAAATGAAGCTATCATTTGCAATACTGAGACTGAAGTGTTACGGTATGAAAATGAATATATATTTTAACTAAATATTTATAGAAAAGCCTATACACAAAAAAGACTTATTTTACACAATCCTTGCAACAGACAGAAACATTTCAGGACTTTGTCCTGCTGCATTTGGGGAGAAGGGCCACATTTCTTAGGTCTATCTGAAAAATGTAACATGTAGGGGGAGCTTAAGGTTAAATTATTGTAAGTGAAATGCTTTAAGGGATACATTAACAGCTGCTTGCAAGTTGATTCTCAGTGGACATAGAGGCTGTGCTTCAAAGACGGGACAAGCCCTTCGGATGACGCAGCACGCTGCCCAGTGCAGTCAGCGATGAGACGACCTGCCCAGAGGAGAAACAGGAACTTTGCCGCGCAGGGATTTATTGAGTCACTCCTGGCTCCTCTCGTACTGTCTTCTGCCTACAGAGCTCTAGAGGAAAAAGAAAGCCTGAAAACCAACCGCAGTCCAGACTAAACAAAAGGAAGAGGGGTGAAGTCCTAGTGCATTTCTCTAGGAAGCAGAACAATTGTATTTGCTGGAGGGATAGGCTACGCAGTTCCTCCCACTTTAGGGAAACCTTTTCCCTGTGAAAATAAAAGATCCAAACACTCCAGAAGATAAGTATGGAGTATATGTTGTGTTTTGCTCTAATGCATGTATGCATATAATCTTTCCAGAAATAATAAAGAATCTATTAGATGCACACCTTGTACCAGGATTCCGCAGGAATATGGTAAATAGAAAACCTGCTCAAAAGCAACTCTGAGCTCACTGACTGTCCCTTCCAGCAGGGGGAATATTTGCAGGGAATGCCCGTTTGCAGAGCAGCGCAGAGGCAGGCTCTCTTTGGTCTGAGCAGCAGGATTTTGATAAAGCAGAAGGGCAAGGATGGCCAAGCTCCCCGCCAACAAGCTGCACTATGGAACAGCCCGGTCCCGACAGCCAGGAGGCGTCATTTCAGACAGCTGATGGGAAGGGACCTCCAGGAGCCATTCCCGCATGAGAGACGGGAATTAATCCCAAGGGTCCCAGTGCTCCCCTGAGAGACCGGGCTGCGGAGGGGGTACAGCTAGATCCCCATGGAGCTCTGCCTCAGCAGCCCTGGGAGACCCAGTGCCTCGCTTCGTCTCACCAGGGTTCTGGGCAACCCAGCAGCCCCTACATATAACGGTGTACATCGGGACGATTCATTTCACTGTTGGTTTAATTATTTTCCGATTTTTGTCCTGTTGTGAAAGATCCCATTTCGAAATTTGTAGTTTTTCTTTAAAGATGTCTAGTACCTTTTTATTTTATTTTCTCCCTCTCCCCTTTCTTGATGCAAAATTGCTAGCTCCACAGCCACACTTGTTATTTTCTTGTGCTTCTTTGCACGTCCGGCAATGTTAGTTTACAAATACACCAAAAGGAGTGAGGAGTAAGTGGGCAACTAAATTTACTGTCAGGTGAAGCTATCAGACAACAGGACCCCTGACGGAAATGGAAGAGGACCATATTTTTTGTCTTCTAAAACTCGAGAGGACAAAATACTAAAACCCAATCACCTAGGAACATAACAAATGGAGCAGAGGAGATCAAGTCGCTCCTTTCCACCTCTCGGTGCCGTGATACTGACCTAATATTCCTGAAAGAAAATATACCTGAGCAAAGTTGATACAGCACTGATCTGTCTACCTGTCTGGAAAAGTTCTCTGCTGACTGAGTGGCTAGCCAGAAAGCTACCTTCTGTGTACATTTTCACAAGTACTTGTGCCTATTATGGATAAGCAACATACATGTTTTGAGTAGAGCAAATAGCTAAGGAGTGAATGCTGGGGAAGTTCTCTTCATTGTGGGAATAGATTCTATTATTGAAGTAACCACAAGTTAGAAACCACAGCTGAAGATGGGATTGCTTTCGGATGGGTTTTAGTTTGGGTTAATAGTTGAGTTTTCACCGTAAAAAAAGGCCCATGAGAAATAACCGCAACTCTTAAAGGAAAGGAAATAGATGAGAGAGATGGATGGAGAATCTAAAGCAATTGGTACTCTGTGTTGCCAAGCTCCTATGCACAGAATTGCTCAGAAATCTATTCCACAAACTCTTTGAAAACAAGTTCATAATATCACTTGAGACAAGCCAAACCAAACACTATTCATGAATTTACCTAAACTGCATTCCCATATAATCACCAGCTCATGGCCTACATGTCTTAATCTCTTTATTTATGAAGTAATAATGGAATTATATTTACAGCGCAGAATCAAAGTTCAGCGCCTGTGATAAGTTTGCACTCTAACTGTGCCCCTGGCAATACTACGCCTCTTATTAATGCCTCGTCCCGGTTCATAGATGGATGAATCTCTATACAGACAGCAATACACTTTTAGCCAGATACTATTATCAAAACCAGTGTCCATGGCGAGTCTAGAAGGTTTCATTATAATACCATACGTAGGTGTGGGGCTGAGATGCAAATGTTTATGCTGATTATCATATCTAAGATCCCTGAATGTTTTCAGCTGTAACTGTTGTAATACGGATGACAAATTATTTGCAGAGAATCTCGGGGTCCACCCAGGTGCCGGGCTGTACCTACCCCACGGCAGAGCTCCGGCAGTGGCCACTCACTGCACAAACTCCAGTATTGAGACAGAAGGAGAAATAAACCCACAAATTGTACTCGGGAGCCCCCCTGATCATGTCAGTGCTTCTTGATTAAAGATTCAGTCAAGCGTGTGATGTTATTGGTGTTTTTTTAACACAGATTTTTGCAACTCTCTAAATATCATCCTTCAAAAAGACATTTTTTAAAATCTTACAAACGCATTTATAAAAGTCTGAAAAATTCCCTAAAAAGCTCTGCAATAGGAAAACATAGCAAGAAAATACCCTCAGCTTATTCACAGCATAAATACAACCATATGCTGTGCATTGCTGTAATTTAAAGAAAGATGTTTAGAACAGTGAAAAATCTTGAGAAATGCTTTTGAATGTATCTAAAAGGATTATGAAATTGTTTCTAAGAATACATAACTGATAAATTTAATGACTATCAACCGTTTGTGTTCATTTAAAACTATTTCAATGTACTAGTGCGTAGTACCTTTCTTCAGTGGGACACTAGAATTCTAGATTATACATTTACCTTCAACAGAAAAGGTTTAATTTTAAAATTTACAAACACTTTCTTTGAAAAAATGATTCTTTCAAGCTCCCTTAGTACAAGACAACTCTCCCCCTGCCCCCGGTGGAGGGCACAAGATAACTAGATGAGTTAGATAAATACTGAGGCTGAGATTTCTAAATTACTCCAGAGGAATTAGGCACACATTTCCCACCAGCTCGCCCCTTGACTGGGCACCCAATTCCTTCACATGCAATTTGAAATCTCCACCTGACTTCCATATAGAGGACTGCACAAACAAACCTTCGTGGGACTACTATAGCGAAACCCTCCTTCATTCCCAGAAATACTTCAGTTACGCAAACACTTAGGAGTTTTTACTACTCAAGACCATCGTGCCACCAGGTCTCGAATTCCTCTCCTCGGATGCTTCGCTTCTGCTGCACGGAGGGCCCGGGCTGGCCACCGCCACAGCGCAGCCCTCCTCGCGGGAAAACCAGCTTCGGGCACACAAGGACGTAACACGACAAAACTCAGGACGAAGCTGCCCAGCCGAGACCACCAGGCACCCAGCTCCCACAGGCTCCACGGGGCAGCACAGAAACTAAAACCGAGACAGGCAACTCGCCACCGCACAGCAGAAGTGCCGGGCTATAAACCCCATCGTTTGACAAAACAATCTCAGGACAAGTGCGACAGGAATACCCATTCATTTCTCCGTCCCCTGTTATCATGAGAAAATGTCATATAAAGTAACTCTTGTTTGTGTCCTTTATCCTCAAATTTATAACTGTCTCAGACAGTGCAGTCAAGGGTGAAGGTTATTTGTGTCATACTTGCCAAGAAAGTGCCCCTTTCAACACTTAAGGAACACAGTCAAACTACAGATAAAGAAGCAGACAAAAAAGATCCTGTCTTTTTCAAGTATTATTTATCTCCTCTATGTTCTTTGTTTCCCTTATGGTGGAGATACTAGCTAGAGCAAGATTCACGGACTTAAATCCTTGAACCCCAGTGTGTAATTTAATTTTCTTTCATTTGAAACTAACATCAGATGGGAATACCAAGGGTCAAACTTGAAACTCACCCTCCTGAAACACTAAGGTGTTCTTTTTCCTAAGAAATAGGTCTCAAGTTGATACTCAAAAAATTGTTTGATAAAACTATGGGCAAAGCTTAAATCAAAATTGCC
>JAVJGG010000001.1:1345008-1396165 GCA_035590195.1 Aviceda cuculoides
CGCGGCCGGCGCGGAGCCGAGCGGGACGTTTCAGGGCCGCGTTGGGGGACAACGAGACCCAACGTGCTGCGGGTGAAGGGACGAAGCGAAGCGGCCTGGAGGGACCACGCAGGCCCCCGAGTCCTCCCGCGGGCCTGGTGCGGGTTTACGGCAACGCTGCCCGGGCTGCAGGCGGGGGGACAGACGGACGGACGGCGCCCGAAGGGGACGGAGCAGCTGCGGGATGAGGGAGAGCAACCGCCTGACACCCGAAACGTACACACCGGCTGGAGGCGAAGCCTTCTGGTTTGCTGATAAATCCTTCTCCTTCTAAACGCGCTCGTCAAGTAACGGCTAAACCCAAACGCAGACTGTGCCATCTTGCAACCTGTCATTTTTTTCTGCCTCGGCTCTGCGCTAGCGGAGAACGCTTCTCGGCTCTCTCGAGTGTTTTGCCTGGCACAGCAACGTTCGTCTTTCGTCAGCAGAAACAAACCACTTTTAAACTGGGGTTTAAGAAATTATGAAATTGGACCTGGGAAAAGGGGTAACCGCTTAACCCTTTCTGACTCAAAGAAAAACCAAAACCAGAAAAGGAGTCGTCCTGAATTTCTGCCACAGCGCTAGCTCTAATCAACTTGGTAACATTCAAAAAGAAGTTACCGCCTTGTGTTTTGATTTGATTTTTGCACCTTTTATTTCCCTGGTTGGCTATGAAACCAAGGCCACAAAATTACTCCTAACACACCCGCGTAAGATCAGGGCAGAGAAAAGGCATGAAGCAGGACCGACATAAAAATCCTTACAGCCAGCAAAAATCCTTACGTAGACACAGCCCTCCCAGCAAAGGGTGCTTACCGGTGTGGCGCGTTTGGCTTCCTGATGGTCAGCCTTCTTACACTAGTACAATGCTTTGCTGATGAAGTTGCAACCAAACTGCAATTACTTTGCTGTAAATTAGCATTTCTAGTGCTTTTCAGTGGCTCCACAGGCAAACACAGCTAAAGAAATGTGGTAAGAAAACCCAGTCCTGCGGTATTTTTGTCAGTTTAACACTGGCTACGATGGCTCTTCTGAAAATGCTTCCTCTCGAGACAGATGCACAGGCCTTCCAGTCGTGCGGGATTTGCTAACAGTGCCAAAATCCCAATCCCACTGAAATCCATGTGAAAACTCCTCCCTGCATTGCTTGGGCCACAATTTTGCACCTGAGTTTTTGGATCCAAGTACACCTAGCCCTTTAGCCCTTCGTGTCACTAACGCAGGTGCAGCAACAGGGTGAGGGTGGTTATTTTAAAAGCAAATTCTTTGTTAGCCTACTTCTAGTAGACCAATTGCTCTGAATTTCCTTGCAAACGTGAGGAGTTTTTAACTTCTCTCATCAAAAAAGGGAGTTCCCCTCCAATTGAAACTTGGACATATTTGCTTGTAGGAGCACATTTTACAGTTAGAAAATTTAAAGAACAAATGGCTCAGACATTTTTATAGGCATAAAAATGAAAGCCAAGTTGGTTAGTGGTTTCAGATGCTTTTTATTTGCAAATCAAAAAGGACTTCATTTATAAATTGAAATTGTACTGGCTGCTAATCCTGAAGGCAGACTAAGGCCTTTGGCTCCACTTGAAGAAGTAGGAAAAAAATGCATTTTAAAGACAAATTATTTCATTTGGAAAAATGAGTGCTGTGGTTGGACAGTACATTTATTTTTTCACAAAACTCATGTAAAGTCAAAAGACTTTAGATTACAGCCATATAGCTTTAACTGCGTTGCGTTGCAGGGACACTAGCACTTCACTGCGAATCCACGTCGCAGCGTGCGGTGTGATCTCTATGCTAAAGCAAACGTTCTGCGGCATGTTCGACCTTCGTTACCCTAACCTTGTTCACAAACGCGTAACTCGGGGACTTCAGGGGATAATTATTACTTTTGTATTGCAACAGAACTGTGGGAGCAGCAGGCTCTTTACACAAGGTGCTGTACCACCACGTTGCTGAGGAAGCTTCCAGTCCTCCACCTCCTAAAGGCCAAGTCTCGCTTTCCCCTGTTTTGAGAATGGGAACTGATGAACGGAGACGGTGAAGCAAGTTGCTCAAGCAGTCGTAGCTAATCTGTGCCAGGGTAAGAAACGGACCCCAATCCCTCAGACTACAGCCTACCTTTCTCTCATGCGCTAACTACTCAAATGTAAGCAGCTCTCCCCTTTCTGAAGTACCGGTAATAACTTTTTTATTAATAAAATGATTATTCTTGTCATCGAGTAACACGCTAAGGTACCTTGCTTAAGATTCGATACTAGCGTTCTTAACTGTTTGTCTGCACTATAGTTTAATATTGGAACTTGGCAACCAGTGCATGTTTTGATATAGTAAGGATTATGGTTCTGGACAAGACGTACCAAATGGTAAATTGTTTAGAAAGCTGAGTTCAGAAGGCAGGGATAAATGAAACAGGACTGAATTACCTTTCTACGACTAAGGGGAGGCTGGACACTAGTCTCTCCATTTCTTCCTTACTTAATTTCCATCGTCCTGACGCACTCACTGCAAGATAAGTCTGCTACCTGCTGAGCTCAGTTCACTCATTTATCATCCTGCAGAGAGTATGAAAACCAGCAGACACAATGCCAGCTTTGCACCCAGCTATTCACACAACTGTAAATGCTTATACAATAAGCAGTGTAACCACTTAACAGACCCAGAACATCTTGTTTCTGTCTTCAGCACTTCACGCTTGCCTCACAAAAAATAACTGTATTTCCAGCAAGAAGCTCCTTCAGCATTCCTCAGTATACTGCCATAGCACCTGGGAAACTCTGTCAAGGATTGGCACCTTGTAGTAAATGCCAAGTAGTCAAGTGACAAAGTAAATAAGTCCTATTTCAAGGAATTAGTAAGTCAAGAGCAAAGCAAGACATAAAAGTTAGATGCAACAAAGAAACAGGGAAGAGAGAGAGGAGGGAAGAGACGGACCAGCCATTCCAGGTCATTGTGGGTTTGCTGTTTCATTCCTGACCTCGCCATGTACAGTTTCATGACAGGCGATCGCACTCGCTAGATTCCCGGGGATCGAGGCAAGCTCGGAGACTTAACGGCTGATCAGAAAAAATGCCAACGGGTACAAGGACAAATACAGCACAAAACTAACAGCAGTTTGAACCTGAAAGATGGGCAAAACTTAAACCTGCCTCTAGCGAACAGCTGGACAGACGGATACATGAAACATGCACAAAATACTTGCTCCTGTTCTTGGTGGGTTTCCCAGCGAAACACAGAATGTATTCATCCGAGTACCAAACCCATTATTTTAATTCCCTGAAACAATTACTGGCGCGTGCTCTGGTTTATGGCTTCTAGTATCCAATCTCATCCTCCTTTACCTTCTGGTTAAATTCCTCTCTCTCTCTCCGATGGAAAAGAAAATCTCTGGTACTGGTGGACTGTCTCCCCCTCAGCTTCCCTCGCTGAGCTCATGGCTCGTTATCACACTAAGGCAGCACTGTTAGCTGTCTCCTGCAATTGTTTTTGCTCAAGTCAGATTTTTTTTTTTTTTTTTTATTGGGGGGGTGTTTTGTAATTTATAGCAAAATAAGAATGACTGCTTATAACAGAAACAATTCTGTTATTACACAGAGTTCTTATTCAGCTACATTTTAAAAGCTGAGGAAGAGCTGTTCACTTGCTCATATACAGGAGGAGACGGACAGCAGATCTAACCGCACGGCTTTTTTTTTTTCCTTAACACTTTCCATACGCCACATATCAATCCTTAACTTCCTATAAATGATAAGTAACGCTCATTTTGATCATTCGCAGTTGTTTGGGGAGCTCATACGCGATAGGCTTCTCTCTCAGCGTCTCACCTCCTCCCCCAAACTGTCTGCGGCTACTCTGCACCACCCCTGGAGCGGGAGCTGGGGGGGGGGTTGGTTCTGGTCGGTGCAGGCGCTGCCTTCCACGCCGCAGGGCACCAACGTAAAGCTGGTGCGTTCCAAGCGCTCACCACAGCGGTCACCACCATCGGGTACTGGAGCGAGCTGTCTGCCACGCTCCTTCCAGCCCGGGTTCAGCGTTCGGAAGCCACCGCTGTGACCGGCAGGCCCCGGGCAGCCGTGAGCATCCCGCGCGCCAGCTGAAACCGCCGCAGAGGCAGGCTCGGCTTCCTGACACCAAAAAAACTTGCCCTGAAATTTCACTTCCCTGTAGGCAAACGAGTCCCTTTCCCACCGCCGTCCCCGCCAGGAAGAGCCGCGATTCCAGCCACGCTCCTTAAGCGCCAGGTGCCCTGTCCCCGCTCACTCCCCCCCCCCCCCAAAAGGCCGCTGGTGTATCTTCTCTTTTCTCCTCCTCCAAAAATAAATCCCCGTTGGGGCCTCGCTCCTTTTGGACGACGCGCCCCCAGGAAGGCCGTCCCGGGAGCAGGCCCCCCTCTGAAAGCACAGAGCGCCTCAATGTCTGCCTCTCGCGGCGAGGGCCGAGCGGCTCCCCTGGCTCGCGGGCAGGGCTCGTCCCCCGCCGGGGAGAGGCACCTTCGGAGCCGCCGGCAGCTAACCACAGCCGCGGGCCGAACAGTGCCGCCCCTTCTTCTCCAAGGCGGCCGTGACCTCCCGCCGTCTGAATGCCTTGTTCTTTTCCAACGCTTTTGATCTGACCACATTGACCCCAAAAAAAAACCCAACTGCTTCTCGGGGGCCCCGACCTCAGACTGCGTCAGGATCACAGAACGACGTTTTATTCGCTTCCATACCCTATAAACGTAGGGGAGATCAGCGGCTGTCTTCAAGCGTTCGGGGAGAGGAGCTTTACGGGCCCGAGGAGGATCACCATCGACCCGGCTCAGCCAGCCGCTGCGCGAGCATCTCTGCGGAAAGCTTCCCCGTTACCCTCGGTCCTTTAGTAAAGGAGCCGAGCACGAAACTCCCGGGGTGGCTTATTTGTTTTTAAAACACTTCAGAGCCTAGTCTACAAGTAGCCTCACTCGGTCAAAATGGTATTTTCAGGGGAAAAAAAAAAAAAAAAAAAGTTTGATTTTGTAAGTTTTTAAAAATGGGCCCAGACAAAATTTAGAATATTGATCTGCAGAGAAGGCACGGACATAAACAAGAACTTATACTCCATCGCCTTCTGCCTCAGGAGCTAAGGTAATGAAACGGAGATCTAGCACCCTGCTGTAGATTTTACCGGACAAGGCCCCAAACTTGAAAAGCAAGCAGAAGCAGGCCAGGATTTAAAAGCAGCTTCTCTGAGAATTTTCCAGCTTACAGCCATCTCCAAGGATGTTTTAAAACTTCCAGTCAAATGAGGCACCAAAGAAGAACTCTCAACGAAGCAGAAGAAAACCTGACCTGTGTTTTCATTCTAAAAAACCTGAATATATTTTAAATCCTCAACAGTGCATTAACGTGGGCTTAATGGTTTATTGACGGTTTTGCTGTTATGCTATTTTCTTATAACCACACATACGTGTTCCACAGATATAAACGTGCCAAGAAAACCTAAGAACTGATCATGAGGTACTTCTTGTTCACTTCTAACAAAGAAGGATTAGTAATCTAACAAGCTCGGAGTGCTTGCAACCTCTCTGGTGTTTCAAAACAACCTCAGAGTCCTCAGCGCTTCACAGGAGCAGGTTCTTGGGTTAAAAGCTGGTGGTACAAGATTTACAACCTGATTTTTGAAGACGTAGCTTCAGATGTAGCTGAACTGTGAACACTGCCTTGTTGGAAGCCTCCGCTGTCTGTTCCATTTAACAAGATAGCTGTACACATTTTGTGCTAAAATACAAAATCTATCAATTCATTAATATCTGGGCAATGCTTTATCCTAAGGGCTCTTTACAATAACAGCAGGGTCTTTTTCACTCACAGTCGAATGTCCAAAGCCACAGAACAAACCATGAATCTCACAAGGTTCTTGTAATGGCTTTTAAACCTTACATTGTGGGCTGTTTATGGCACAGTTGCATTTGCTTTAGAGATTTGTTTTAATGCTGTTGGTGTTATTTAGAGAGATATTAAATTCAAACAGCTTTATGGTTGCTAATAAACATCTATTACCATTACAGACATTCTGATATAAAAGCCTCATACAGGTGCTTTCTCTGAACTATGCAGATTTGATTGATTAGGCCACAGTAGTTTATTTTACACTTCAGTGGTCACTAAATCTATCGTTAAGATTAAAAATTGCAGTTTGTGCAGTCTGGGAATAACTTCACACTCAAGCTCTAAAATAAAAGTCACTTTACCAAAATTCTGTGGGAAAAAACCGCAACGCACAGAGCAGGTTAAAAGAAGAAAAGTTTTGTAACCCCTTATTCAGTTCTGTTCAGAAAATGGGAGTTCTTCCTCTAAAGTGCATCACGCATACTGTCAAGCCAAAGATGTTCAGAAAAGCAAGATACACGGAAAGATTTTCGTAAGGCACCTGGAAACCCTACGTACTGGAGGGTTCTGGGATACAAGCATCACTGAAGCAAGCGTGACGTACCGCACAACAAAAACTCGGGTTCTGAACCGGCAGAGAACTTAAGTACGTGTTACCTCTAAGCATGTAAGCAGTTCCACTGGAGTCAGCCTTAAGCATGTGATTAAGCACCTTTCCAGATCAAGTAAGGTCTTAGAAAACATGCATTTTAGTGCAAAGTCAGCTTTCTACTGTTTTTATTCCTGCGATGTGGGCATTCTCTTGCAAGATACAAGAATTCCTATAGTTAATCGGGAACATCATTTCGTCTGTGTATTGCAGAGTAAGGCAGTAAATGAGGAATCTGCAATATTTGAATATACCCACATTTTTTGCAGTAAAAAACATATTATTGAAGATTGCAGCAAGGCCTGCTGCAATGAAATTAAGTCAAGAGTGCTTAACAGGCTGTACTGAGTAAATATAAGAAAAACTTCTCTCCAAAGATTTATACTGAGGGTGCTACTTTGATCTATTTTATTTTTAGCTTACTCTAGCTTTGTTCCCATTTAACAAGGAACAAACCAGAACTGGGCAGGATTTGTGGGACCCAGCCACTGAAATTCGACAGTTGCACCACAGGACAAGCGCTTCTACTCATCCTCTTTTCCTTGTGCACAAAAGTAAATATAAGACGCACTAGTACGGCATAGTCCCGCGGCTCATCTGGGTAACGTGGCATCGGTAGGACATACCTAACGTCATCTCTCCAGCCAGGGGATGGAGCAGAGAACCAGGGTGGGGGTTTTAGACTTAACAGGAGAGGTGTAGGAGCAGCCACTAACAGGAACTCTGGATTTCTCCGGTCACGTTTCATTCTGAAGTTCTAACTAAAGGGATTCTTCAACTCCTGCATCAAACTTAATCAAGGCCTAATTAAAACATAGGCAATACAGGCTTGCAGCTTGGGACCTATGTCTCGAAGTCATGGAACAGAATTCTTGTTCTTTTTCCCCACTCCCTTTCTAAGCTTGTTGCTGAGAGTAGGATGGGTGATTTCCCTAGTAATTCTTCATTTACGAAACAACTGCCCAGATCATGGATTGGTAAAAAGATACTTTGAAACTTACTAAAAAAAAGAAAGGAAAAAGTCATCTTTTCAACTACCTGAAGTCAACGCGAGGCTGGTTACTGAGTCTTCGTAGTACCCGCAGTGACAGTTCCAAGAGTTATCACAACCCTCAAGGTCCGTGGGACCCACAGCTAGCACAGCAGAAGCGTAAAGGTGTGAGATATCCAAGTGCAAAAATCCCAGCTCTCCCAACACCCAGCTACGAAAAGGAGGCCCGCTGCTCTTCCTGAGGGTGGGATCTGCTGCTGCTGTCTAAGCAACAGTGCAAGGAAAAGATACGTGACCGTACTACAGCGCATTGGAGGCCCTGCACCACCTTATTCTGTCCCTGGATTTTAAGTAAATAAAAATGTAAAGTGAAGAATATCTGCATAACAGTTTTAAGGTGGTGTCTTTTTTTTTTCTTTTTCTACACACACACGTATACAAACACAAACACAGTCTATAAAATCCTGAGGCACGCAAAGCTTTAACTGAGATGAGTTTGCTACAGTCGGCATTCTGGGCAGCATGGAGAGCATCATCACCTTGTGGCCCAGGAAAGGCATCTCGCCTTTTGCCGTGAAGCAGTTCTTTCCTTGTGCCGATGGTTCTGCCCTGCTCCCATCTGGAGCAGGACCGTTCAGCTGAGGAAACAGCACAATCTGACATGCATCTGAAGGAGCAGCTTTTAGAAAAGGAAGTTGGTCGACTTTAAGCGTGACATTTGCACCAACAATTCTGATTCAAATACAGTGTCATTTATTACTGTCTCTTGTATTAGCTGCACCACAGTGCCCACCGGCTCCGATTCCATCCCCCCCGCAGTGCCGCAGAAGTCGAGCTTGCCTGCCTGCCTAACAGTGTTCAGACAGTGACCACCAGGGAGAAGGTTGATAAATGGCCAGTTTATAATGCTGTCATGCCAATTTTGTCCTATGGGAAATGTGTGTCTCTCTCAAAACAGCTTATTACCAACCTGTGGCTGAGGCAATGATCAATCAAACTGATCAGATATGGCAAACATGGTAACTGATATAAAGAAGATTTCTTACTACACAGTTTGAGGTTAACATGACAAATGATAGAGTGAGAAAGAATAACTTACAGGGGAAAAAACCAGCCCATTAAACGCTGAACTTAAAAGTAGCTTTGGGAAACAGACTTAACAACAATTCCTTTAAACATGCACTCATATTCCCTGTTCATTAAGGCAACCCTGAAAGCATTCCCTTGCAAACTCCTTGTATAATCCAGAAGGCATGTTTTCTAAACTTACAGTCTGATTGTAAGGAGCAATTGAAACCACCTATCCACATCTCCCGTACTCAGATATGATGGTTCACAACGCAGGTAATGCATTCTTTCACAACTGATTTTCTGTCGTGTATGGCAGCCAGTGTATCAGGTGAGACTGCGATTCAGCTGTCTAAAATGTGAAGAGTGGCCAATGTACAGCTTTACATTAAAGTTCTGCATAAACCATTAAATAAAATGGCAAATCTGTATTAAGATGGGTGCTCAGGTTCCAGGAAAGACAGAAAACTGTTCTGTTCTAGGGGACTGCGTTTTATCATGCACTGAGGTTTGAAGTCTTAACATGCTTATAGCCAGGAGAGTACTCTACACACCATTTCAAATTTGTCTTTTCTTAAATTTTCAAGGGGGAAGCAGCACGACAGAGCATTGGACTGGAACTCCCAAAAAGAAACCCACCGTTTTACTCCCCGCTCAGCCACTGCCTCATCAGTTCAATCTCAAACAGTCTTTTCACACCTTGCACTTCAGTTTCTCCACTGGCCAAATGGAGACGAAGGACCTCATTTTTTACAGCGGATTCTGTCCCTTCCACTGACCGTACCTGGTTACCAGGACATGCTACAGGACACCTATCCCACAGCTCAGATGCAACCTGTCTGTATGTGACCTTTGGCAGAGCAGCTCCCTCAATTTATCTTATGTACTCACGTTGTAAGAGGTTTGGACTGCAACTTATGAAGAATACACAGACCGCCTAACATAAGGCCTTGATCCTGGGTGAGTATTTCACTGCAGCTTAAATAATAAAGGTCAATATGCAAGTGGCTTGTCTAAATTAGCTGCTCTGCCACTGCTGACAGCAATGAAAAGATTTCAGATGAAAAGTCTAGAGCAGAGATACATAACATCCTGTCAAAATCCAAAAATATTTTGAGATACTCCACTGTCAGTCAGAGCAAAGCTACCCGAGACTGATACTCTTCCCGGAACTTCGCCTATTTGCCTTCAAAACCATGGAGAAAGAGTGGTGAAATTCTCTACGTTGTGCAGGACCTAACTGTAATGCAATGGCTTTTCCAAAACACGCACAGAGAAATATACTTTGTAAAACAAGATCTAACTATGGCTCGGGTTTGTCCCTTTTTCATTAGCAGGCTTTCTCTGAATGGTCAGGTTACCAAATGCCCTTTCAGCTTCACTGGTCACACAGCTCCGAGAGCAAGTCTGGCAGAACTGGGTGTAGAATTTGACCCGTTATCTGTTGGGGTCTGGAAGAGGGAGCGTCCCTCGCAATATCGGCCCACGAGTCTGTAGTTGTGACTCTTGGAGAGTTGTTGCAGTGGCTGTTGAGCCTCTGGCAAACATCTGATGTTATTCACTTGACTGAGTTTGTGAGAACAAAGCCTTATTTGCTAGCAAAATTAATGAGAAAAGAGTCTACAATGAGACGATAATTTATGGCTTCCGCAGCAGTTAGCACGTACAGTGAAATTCATCTGACTGCATTCTTCACAGTAAAGGCAAATATGAGGGAAAAAAGGTATGGATTTATTTTCAGAAACATTGTCTGTTATTTCAAACTCAGGTTCTAAGCTGGGTATTTTCTTTTATGAAACCCTTCCAAATTTGATGAAGGTTGAAATAAATAGGCCTTTGTCCCCCTCACCGTACCATTGCATTTAATGACAGTGAAATAAAACTCTTCTCTGTGGCTACATGCCAGAGATTGGATGATACGAACCACTCACAACATATTTTAAATTTTGTGTTACATTGAAAATTGAGAGATATTCAAATACGTTTAGAAACGTACACATTCAGCATTATCTATCGTTACTTCACAGAAAAAAATGAGAGCCGCAAAAACATATCCTTTTCCTTGAAACTCAGATCTCTAATCTGGCCATAAACACCAACTCTTTGCCTTTCAAACACAGAACTGCAAACAGAAAAGCCAGAAATGCATCAGACAATAAAAATACGTATAATGGCTACCAAACTCAGTTCTTCCCCCCCCCCCCCCTTTTTTTAACAGATAGGTTTTAGACTCTATAATAATCATGCAGCTAAGATACAAGGTCTCTTGTTGGCAATAACCTACATGACATGACTTAGAAGGCAGGTGTTACTGTAATTAGCTATTGTTTGACTATCAAAAGTCAGAGCTGATTAAAGCCACTAAGTACAAGTGCACTATTTTATTTCAAAGAATATTATGAACTGCATGCTGGGACTCTTTCACTGCGGACCTACCTTCCGGAGTCTGCTAAGAGCCCATGCCAGCAGTAATCAAAACTAAAATCTGCATAAACCTTCAGGGTTTTAATTCAAGCAGAGCCCTTTCATTAGAAATATGTTACTTTATGAAATCTGGTCGCCAGCAAGGGGAGAAAAATGTGACTTCTTAAGAAAAGTGAATGGCATCTCTTTAGTGATTAACCCAAGATTAATGGAGGCTCCTACTGCTAGGCCTAAGTCCATTTTATTGCTAATTCATTTAGGTACTATTTCAGATGTACTTGATGAAAGTCACCTGCTAAGAAGTCATGTTTTGGCAAGCAAGGATAGCCATTATGGTCAAATCCCAAATAGAATTTTTATTAAAGAAGCTTTGAAAAGTGTCTTGTATTAGTCTTTCAGAGACATACTATTTAATGTACTCAATTAGTTAAAAATTTTGTGCCCAAGTCACTAATCAAACATTCATAATGCTTTTTTTCATTTTTTTTGTCTACATGCATCTTTAATGTTCCAGGTAGGATGAACACTGTACTGAACAGGGACATTTATATACAGACAAAAGAAGCAATACTAAGACTTACCAAGAAGTGGGTGGGATTTGGGATAAGTGCACGGCTGGATATGTGAAATGTTGGCTTGGCAGAGCATCTCTTTGTTCCCCATGATACTGTGAGGAGTGGGGACTTATGCAAATCACATGTTCTTAAAACTGTACATAATCATTCGGCTTTGGCTTGTGCATACATTTATAACCTGAGGTTTGATCTCCTAACACAAATCATTTTAGTTTTAGACTTTTCTGCAGTTTGTTCTTTTTATAAATTAGAGTTTAGTAGATTTAATGATTAGAGAGCACAGAAAACTGCTTTGTCACGTACACGGTGCATACGAGAGATTCTACGCAGACAACGCACCCGCATATCCCAACCAAAGTCCAGACCTTGTTTGCAGGCTGGCTGCAGTTCGGGCAAGCTTTACCTTCCTTCATGGGCGATTCTATGCGCTGCCACCACATATTTGCTATGTTTTTATACTCCTCCCAAGACATTGGCTACTGGTCGCTGTAAAACACGCGACGCCCCATCAGAGAGCCCTTAGCTCCGACGGTGGGAGCTTTTCTTCCCTGTACTGTTCAGATGGGAACATCCTGACGGGCAGTCCAGGAACACTTTGTGCAGGAAAAAAGCGTACTCTACAGGTAGTTCTGATGATCACAGACAGCTTGATCTTTACATGTAATCGTGCCCTTCTTTTTAAAAAAATGGACATTAAGTCTAAAGCAGGGAAAAGAATAATAACAGGTGAGAAAGATGCGCGGTCCTCCTTCTCAGCTCCTCACTCGCCAGGCACATTCAGTGACAGAGCGCTCCCTAAAAACTACAGTTATTGAATTATTGATAACCATTACTGCTGACCATCACACATCCAAGCTGTTCCCACCATTTTGGTGCAAGTTATTCGCTCACGTATAAAGACAGAGCCCTGAGAAACCTCACTCGATAGCCTGCACGGCCCCGCTTTGTAACCGCAAAGAACGAGACCGTTTTCGTGACAGAAAGTGGCAAATCGATCCGACAACGTCTGGTTCGGGTATTTCAGCTTGTCTGGGCTGAGCTAGTTCCACAGTGGGGGCAACGACTGACTTTGTAATCAGCTGCTGGGCCCCGACAGCACGCACGCGGCCCAAACTCTACAAATCACACTTTGCTTTTTCACAAGAAGTTTGCAAATCCCTGAGCTTTGGTTGCAATCGCCGTGCAAGCAGGCGAACACCGCACCGCTTTCCTCGAGCTCCCCGGAGCTGCAAAAGCAAAAGAAATTGTTTATTGCTCATCTGCCTTTCCGAGGGGTCAGCTCCGAGTGCCGATGACTGAGGTATCCCAGAAATCACATGGGATTGCGGCTACGGATCTACTCGTGCTCTGTTCATCACATTCGCGGCTTCGGGGGGGGTGGGGGGCACAAATCTGTGGGTATCTTGCACAGCCCAAGTCCCTCTCCACTAGGCTCAGAGCACCGCAGGGGGCCCTATTTTGGGTGACCGTGGCAGAGATAAGGGTCAGTCGGATCCACTACCTGTACTGACAAAGCGGGACCATGTTCAGTTGGGGACGTTTGAAAAAGGTGGCCGCACATTACTTTCAGCAGTGAAGATTTAGCAGAACCCAGTAACGGACTAATTTTACCAAGGGCAAATGTTCCCTTCAGTACGAAGCCATAATTTTAAGGAAGATCTCCCAACATCCCTCTCCTAGCAGACCGCTTTGTCAGAATACGCTTTTATCAGGTTCATGAGCAATATGCTAACTTTTAGCCTCACCATCTTCCACGCTTTCCTAAGCGCTTACTACAGCCAAGAACGTCACAACCTGCTTCCTTTCAGTGACCAGCTCTAGGATATGTGGGTGCACCAAAAACCTGTGAAATTGCCCCAGTCTGGCTGTGAGCGGAGTCCCTCTTCCTCCGCGCCCCAGGGAGTTCTGTGGCAGCCCGGGTCCGACGGGCAGCCTTCCCTGGCCCCGTTCCAACGGCACTCGCTTACACAGGTGCATGTGAAAAACACAAGGATTTTTTAAAGTCTGCTCTATTTTCTTCAGCAATTTGTTTCAATTTAAATAGATGTCTCAGCATGGAGACGAAGGGAGAGGAAAACAGACCTGTGTCTGTCATGCTACAAAGTTGAAGATCCTTTAAAGCACAGAAAGTTTGAGGTGACAGAAGATTTCCTCTTTCTCTCCTGGAAATACAAAACACTTCTAAATGTAACAATCTGGTTCCTAATTTTTTTTTTTTTTTTTTTTTTTTTTGAATGACTGATACAGTTCCCAAAATATTTACTGAAATTGTTAGAATCAGTAAAAGCAACAAAACAAGGAACACGTGTGCAAGATGCCAGGGAGCAGCCTCATTCGGGTACTTACTGTGACACCCCCCCCCTTTATCGTTCTGTTACGTACCGCACCCCCGACGCCGATGGGCGGCTGTCAACATTCACACCAGGGAGAGCAAGAAGGTTTCCAACACCCTACTAGCAATATTCAGAATTATTAGAAATGGCAACGCTTTCTGTGGCATAATTCTCCTCCGTGGAGACTACAAAAATCAGCACGGCCTTTTAAAATACTTCTCTGAAGGGAATGTACTACTAAGAGCTGCCTACGTGTGATAACAAAGTTAACCTAATCTGTTCCCTCTTGTGTGCCGGGGCACTCATACATGCAAATCTTGTCTTGTTCAACTGTGTTTGTTCACCTCCATAGTCCTTCGGTGATTCAAATCTGTGTCTTACTATCCTATAATACCCTTGTCTAACAGTTCTTTTTAAATGCATGTGTTAATTATCTTGCCACTGCTGTAATTTCTCCCTGTAGTCCATTAATTAAGAGGTCACAATCTAAGAGCATGTTTACCCAATAAGCTTTCTTTTTTAATTATCCTAATTGCTTGGATACTGACAAAGACTCTATCCCTCCCCTTTCTCTGAGTGGATTAGAAAACGACATTTCAAAGCCCCACACAATGATGGGTTTGTAAAACACACACACACATATATATATATGTTTTTAGAACTCCACAATGTGCAAACACCAAAGGTCAACAAGACACAAGATATCGTATTTGTATAGCTATATAAAATGAAGATACAAATTGCTCTTCATTAATTTATATATGAGGCTAGAATATTATATTGGTCAGGAAAAATACAAGCAAAACTTTTAAACCTTCAGGACTAGGAACAAGAACAGCTAGATGTACATACAACTTGTTCTATTGTGCAGACCATCAGCGGCTCTTACAGAAGTGCATCTCTCCCTGCACCTACATGGATGCCTTTGGATAAAAGTAAGCGGGAGAAAAGAAAACAGAGAAAGGAGAGAAAGGCAGGGAAGCGGAGGGAAAGGGACAGAAAGGGACAGAAAGGGACAGAAAGGGAAGGAGAGAGAGAAAGGCAATAAGGTTTTCCTGTAGCACAAATAAAGATCAGTTATTTTCCACCTCCCCCCCCCCCAAATATTGCCTTCCCATAGGTCACATCTTGGCAAGCTGGTCAAAATACTTTTTTTACTGACTTAGCAAAATTCAACAGACAAAATCTCTACCACTTAAAAATTTTAAACCCTTCCTTTTGTCAAGCTTTTAAAAGGGAAAAGTAGCTGTTTGAATTCCAGATAGGATTTTAACACAACAATTAGTAGAGGTTATGTCCAGAAAAATTACTACTTTGTCGGAATGTGAAACAACATTTGATATGTCAACTAAAGTAAATTTTTTTGTTTTAATAAAGCAAAGGTCTCATTCAGACTAGTCATCTCAGGAACTATGTAACAGAAGTATAATTACTTAGAAATTGCTTAGGTAAGCGTGATTGATGCATGGTAAATAGATGTTTCCAGCACTTATTGTTTCTTCCTGATGGATTAGGAAGAGTTGTTTAACAGTTCATTTGACCAGTCTCTCCTGGTGTTTCTTGAGTCTGGCTGTGCCAGTCAGCACCAGCAGTTCCTGGTAGTTTAAGTCTCTTTAATAAAGATTAAGATGTCAGAGGTCCTGCATTGCACAAAATCCCAATTTTATTAACTTCTCATTATCAGCTGAAATATGAAGTGCATTTCTTTTCATCTAAAGTAAGGCACTTTCTCAAGGGAAAGAACAGATACATAATATACATTTATGATGATTAAGGGTGAGTTTGTTCGAACCTCGACTGATGTTGGTGAACATTTTCCCACTTGATGGGTACCACATACATCGATATTTCTCCCCCAGAAAGCATTCAGGTATTTTGCAACCGTGGACCGTCACGACATATTAGTAAGCTGGCACTGGTGAACCGTGTGGTTGAATACTTGCACTACAGCACTTAAGTCAATAGTGTTTTCATTAAAGAGTAGCAACACGTACTGTACTGGGCAGAAATACTGAACCTCAAAAGTCACTCAAGCAGGACAAGCAAAACATTGGCACTGGTGACACTCAGCCAGTGCTCCCCGTCCGTACTCTGCAGATCTAGGAAGACAACAGAGTAATGGCACAAAGACTACACGGCGCTCATTAAAGCAGATCGCAGAAGCATTCAAAGTCCACTCTCTGACCCGATAAGTTCTGATACCATCTGTGTGAACTTAGGCAGCGACTGATAAAGTTAAATTGCTGAAGGCAGCAGCACTGTGCAGCGCCCGAACACCCTCACTTCTGAAAGTCTTGGTTTTAATCCTGTATGTGGTACCATCAGACGCTCACACCGAATAGCTCCGGGTCAGCCGTACACGAACAGACACTCAAGTAGGCCCTTTCGCTGCCTGATCCTTAGAGCCGGACTTCCAAGGGATTCTTGAAAGCTGACGAATTTATGTATTTTGCATATTTGAAAGAAAGCCTTTGACGTACTTCTTGTTTTCAACCCTGTCTATTGCAGGAAGGAAAGAGCTGGCACTGTGTGTACTTTCCCAGAACAGGATGACTCTTGCTGGAAATTACTCCACAGAAAGAGTTAAGAGGCAGAAACGGTTCTTCTAGTAGAAGGCACGTCCTGCACTAAGGGATCAAAACTATACACAGCTTTACAGTGCAGCTCTTGTGAGGGTTAAGCTCTATTAGTTCTGCTCTCTGACACTGCTAACGGCACTCTCAAACTAATTGCATTTCCATACCTATATATATGTCTAGGCAACAAATATAAGCCCTTTAATCAAACAGCTCCATCTACTTCTAATTAATTCCATTCCTATGCCTTTTTAAGAGTACAGGAACACACAAAGATACAGGTGACAGTGCATTCTGCTGGCAGCTGACAACTTCGACTCTGCTCAAGGCTCCCTCGTGATTAAGACTGGTCGCTGTCTCACATCGTTGGTATTTCTGCTGCTGGAGACCGAGCGGATTCACGCCAAAGACCAAAAGCAACAAGCAGTGGCTGTGCAGAATTAGTTACGATTACCTCAGCGAACTGCTTTTGTATCTGCTTATAGATTTAGATCACTTTTTGTTTTCATCAGAAACTATATTCATCTCGCCTTCGGAGCGCACACGGCAATGCAGTCGGAGAAGACTATGGCATCAGCTGAGCAAACAGAACAGAGGGTTGTTGTTTGCACATCCAGACCTAACGTAAAGTCTACAATTTGAGGGCCACCAACTTTGAAGGAAATGCTGGTTCCTCTTCTACATTTACTACTTTGCTAAAACAGGTCAATGGATCAGAAGGAAAATCACCCCATCAGTATTTAGGAAAGAGAAATACATATGCCATAAGCTGTCTATTTCAAAGGTATGTATGTACAAAAGGCATGATAAGTGGGTGCTGAATAGTTAGGAGTGGCAATTATCAGTTACACATATCATTATAGTCTCTCAACTTTTCAATAGCACAGAGTTCCTAATACCATGTTTACTAGATCAGGTAAAAGGGGACTCTTAATACTGTGCAAATATGACTTACCAAAGGACTTTGCTTTCTCACCTATTCTTGGGCTTTTCAAATCAACATTATTAATTGGCTGGCTTATCGGTAAGTGCTGTCTGGCAGTTAAAGGATGTTTCCACCCATTGCAACGATACATAGAAACTAAGCAATGTCAGCCACAAGGACAAATAACTTCCATGTTGAATCAGAAAAATATTTTGACACCTTAAATCTTCTCTATAAAGGCATAATGCATTTCAGTGTTAATTAGCTATCCTCTATTGCATCTGTTATTCCATATTCTACCAGCCTTCTTTTTCCTTATTGTATTAATTCAGAACTCTGGCTTACAGTTGCAAATACTACAGCTTTTTTTTTTTTTCCTTTCCCTTCTTTCCTTTCTTTTTCTCTGGTTGTCTGTTATTCAGGTGTGTATAAATGTATGTCTTAGAATCTGGATCAACTAGTTCCCATACTATGAAACACAACTACATAGGAGTTTAGGGGGTAACTTTCAGCCCTTCAGATCAACTTTCTGTTAACCTGCCAGCTCTCCTGAGCACCAAATCCACTTGAAAATGGAGAAAAATGTTTGGCCGATAAGGAAGACCGAAAACAAAGAGCACAAAAGTTACCAGGCACCATTAAAGAAAAGCAAAAAATAAGGAGAAAAGCATTCACTGCCCCCATCTCACATTTTTGAGTATGCTTCAGCCTGCACGTGCAGCCTGCCTAGAGACCGAACGGACAGGTCCAGCCTCCTCCACTCCACGGCTGGCTTCCACACTGATTAACAAGATAAAGGTATAAGCGCCATAAAAACCCCGTAAGGCTAGAAAGGATCTCGGGAAGTCATCCAGGCTATCCCTTATTCTAATGCAGGATTGTGCATATCTCGTCCAGCCTGGCAGGTATTTGTCTAAACCTCTTAAGAGCCTTCAGTGGCAGGTATTTTCTCTCCTCCCTGGAGAGTCTACTCAGGTACTCCGCTATTCTAGTATTTTATTTTTCTTAACATCTAACCCAAATCTTTCTTGCTACAAGGCTGGCTTCTTCTCATCTTATTCTGATGGCTGTGTGATACAGATGATGGCCCTTTAGGTTAATGCAGAATATGAATTTTAGCTTCAGCTGTTTATTTTACAGAACGACATCTGCTTATCTTAAAGAAATTTGCCAGCAGAAGCATGATCAGACCGAATTTATTTAAAGTATTTCTGTTTCTTTTAAAAAGGGTTTTCCTCTGCCACCATATTGGCTTTGTAGTTGTGACCTGTGAATTAAGATGCCCCCCAGGTTTTTTTTTTTTTTCCTTTCTTTTAAAAAGGAAATGGTTATTCATTTAGGCAGATATTTACAGAAAAATCAAACAAATATTTGGTGTGCTGTATTAGCATGAAAAGGGGGGGGAGCACTGTGTAAGCACAGTAAATGCAGGTGAACTGTTTTATGTGAGTGAAAACAAACTGGGGAAAGAAGCACTACTAACAAAGGTAAATCACGGTTGTGTAAATACAACGAGAGGTACGGCTGTTCACAAATGGGAAAGAGAGTTACCAAACACATGGCTATTATAATTCAGTGTTTGATATATTTAAGCATCATACAAAAAGAGCACAAAAAGCACAAGACTAACAGAACAAGCAGAGATATAGGATGATACGGTGAATGAGATCAACAGGATTTTTTTCGTACCCCAAGAGAGTCCACCACATTTTCTGATTGACACTAAATATTAATTTAACCACATATCTGAAAAAGATATTCTCCCTCTTCAAAGCCTAAAAATGTGAAGGGTTTTCCTCTGGCATAACATTCTCACAGTAAAAGCAATTGTTTCCAGTCATTCCAACAGACCTGTGCAGGACTGCGTCCATCTGAAGGCAGTCTGAGGCTGGGGCCAAATCTACCAGTGGTGCAATCGGGCATTTTTGGGTTACCCATCCCTTTTTGTAATAAATCACTGGCATATGAGTTTGTTAATCTTAATATTTACCATTCACTTACTATCTAGTTTTCTTCTAAAATCTGCTTATGCCAACCATATCTACGTTTGTGCTTCTGCAAGAAGGAACAATCCATTTAGATATACTAAAAGAAAAAGTCCTTGCTCTTTAATTCTACTAAACCTCTGCAAGAAGGAAAACACACACTCAAAGCCTTTTCCAGCTCTAAAGCATTTCTGAACTTACAGAGAAAAAGAAAAAAAGCCATTCGCTTCTTTTCTCATTATTTATGTACATAAGCTTCTAACACTTTAGGACTTTGGCTGGCATTACAAACAGAACAGAGAAAATCCAACAAGGAAACCTATTTCTTGGGTATTTCCAGCCCAGTTAGTGTGAGGAATTAGAAGAAATTAATGTAAAAAAAAATGTCATGTGCAAGGTTTTCATCAATGTTTTTCAGACCAAAGGGGTTCTGATGAATTTCAGAGATGCATCCAAACTTCTAAGCAAGTTTCCAAACCAAACAAGACTGCAAACTCTGACATTCATCAGCGACTTGTTTGCCAACCTTCCTATCATACAGCAAAAAGGGCCATTTAAAATCATCTCAGAATAATCTGCTTTCATGGTCATGGTCATTTTACTAGCCTCCGTCTGTGTAAGACTTAAGTCACAAGAACACAAGCATTCATATAGCAAATGGCTAAAGCCTTGGTCTAGATTCAGAAATAACACAGACATATACCAGGATTAAATAATAAACCTTGTTTTCCTGACTTCATCACTCTGAGAAAATCTTGTTATCTGGAAAATAATAATAATTAAACTGTCTACTTCCTAATATTATAACTTCTTTTCTTGGTCGTAAGTAACTTTAAAAAGCAAAATTCATCACACAGCTGTGTGAATAGCAACCTGGGCACAAAGCAAAGTGCTTTGCCTGAAGTCACCCCAGCTTCAGGATGACGATGGGTTTTTGCTGGATGCCACTACTGTAGACACCAGCCATCTACCAGTGTAGCAATGCCTTGGAAAAAAATGAGTACGATCTTAAAGCCTAACATTTCCGTACACCAGGGTTGCCCAGGTTTTGCCGAGGGTGGTACAGGTAACGGGAGGTTTGCTTAGCAGGAGATTGGATGCTGTGTGCCGTAAGCCTACCAAAGCAAAGGACAAATAAGCATATGGTGAACATCAGAACTGGAATGGAAGATGGGACACCATTCAAATGAGAAGTTTTTATTGGCAAAAGGACCAGCAAATATAAACTGCCAGGAATAAATTTACATTGGAACTTAGAAGACATGTTCTAGTCGTCAGAAGACAAAAAGCCTGAAAGAAATTATCTTACTTAAGGGGGGCACAACCCACTTAGGAAAGACTGGACATCCTTACTGCACGTGATTGTAGGAAACTGGACAAAATAACCCAACAGGATTGCTCCAGACCTCTGTTCCTAACAGGAATTAAATTAAGGTGACAAAGAAACAACCACCCATATTAAGCGTATGAGCTAACAGAAAAGGAATTACGCCAGAGTAATGACCATTATATAACTCGAGACAGACTGAAGCAGAGCTGAGTGTCTCAGAGGGTCGACAGTTTTTCTTAGTGCCTAGATTTACACGGCAACCTGGGCCTCATCGTATCTCAACTCTTCCCCCAGGTTTTCCAGGATTCACCATTTTGAGGATTCCCGTGACAAAGAAAATTATTAATCTCCGTTTCAAGGCAGTGGTGGCTGAGGAAGAGACTGCTTGAATTTGCCAACATAACTCAGCAGGTAGCCCCAAGCTGTTTCTGGGCGTAAGTGCAGAAAGAGGAAAAAGTTAGCCAGATATTAAGGGTAGTGAATGAACAATGAAAGTCAATCCTTTTCTGGTTTTATATATAAACATACCTAATTGCAGGGGGAAATATGAAAAATGAAAATGCCAATTGATCGATTTTTACATTTACTTCTTAAGGAAACAAGAATGATACCACTTTAGCACTATCATAAAAACTACCTTGATGTAATAGCATTTTTGTAAACTTTCAGGGTTTCCACCAGACTGCATGTGAGGAAGAACTAGTCTTCCCCTGGGTGACGCAGGCTGAAGCTTAAGACTGAAATTCCACTGGAAATTAAGAGAAACAATTCCTTTAGGACTTGTGATTTATTCTTCTGGAACAGAAGGAATTATTGCACCAAGCAGGGTCTAAAATGTTCTGACAGCAGATATGCATAACTATCTCTACAGTAATTATTAATGATCTGGAAAAATGCTCAGTAGCAAGCTAAACTCACTTTTCTCTGAGGCTAGCATTCATTCCAACAAATCCCTGAAATAATCAGCTAACTCAGGAAGATTAGGAGATAGGATGCCTCGATACGACAGAAGATTTCTTAATTTTGGTTACGTACCGGACACATTAAGCCTAAACAGAAGCATAAGGAAAACGTACTCTGAAGTTTATAAACTAGTTTATGATCTATTCCACAGCTTTCTATACTTCTTTTCTATACCTCTGTGTTATATTTTAAAATAAGGACAAAAAAAAAAAATTAGTCACTTGGGTGGCCAAGTAAGGATTTAAGCACTTAACTTAGGATTCTCTACTTCTAATACTGCTTTTTCTTTCTTTTTTTTTTTTTTTATGTGCAACCTTTCTGTGTGCATTAACACTTGGTCAAATAGTACATGTAAAACTAAATTTCAAAGAAAAGTAAGCAGACTTCAAATCCCTACGGCTGCCCAACTGGACAGAAACTGTCCCCAAATCCCCCTCTACAACATTAAGAGAGAGATAACGTTTGTCCTGCTCAGCTCAGGAATTTAATCAGAGGACCTTCAAAACTTAGCATCAAGCTAAAGCTGGAAATTCAGTGAAAATTACTCAAACCATAACTGAAGATGGAAGCATATCGTTCACATTTCAGGCGTTTTTTTCCCCATGATCTCATCTTTAGCGTTATGTGTGTCAGAAAGAACTTACTGGCACTTCCATAAAGGTAAAAGCAAAGGCAACAAGGCAGAGGCCTGTAAACCGCCGAGCTTTGCTAACAGCCTACAGGGGAGCGTGGGGGGCGGCCAAGCTCGGCGAGCCCCTCGCCTGGGGGCGAGCCAAGCCCTGCGGGAGCCGGCGACGTTCCGGAGGAGCCGGCGACGTTCCGGAGGAGCCCAGCGCTTATCACCAGCCGCACGCTGCTCAGCCCCCGCGCAGGCTCTGGCGTCAGACGCGCTCCTTTCCTACTGGGTCCGAATTCTGTAACGAGCTGCTAAGTTGAGAAACTGCTGATCGGCTGGCGGGGAGAAGAAAAATAAAATACCTATCTGCCTTCCAGGCTCCGATCAAATCAATAACTCGGAGCTCATCTTCAACAACTTTGAGGTAAGTTACCGACAGCAGTAGTTTTTTTTCAGACGTTGTACCTCTTCTCCCTATAACTCGGAGAAATCCCCCCCGCGCGTGAAAGAACAGTCCGTTTGAGCAGGACCACCGCCGTGGGTGCCTTGGACCTTACACCGAACCTGCTGAAGGTCTCGAGACCAGAAGTCGATCCAGGCAGTAGAGGCTAGGTCCTGTTCTCTGGAACGCTGGGCAATCCAGGCTGCCGGCTGTGGCCCGGGGCACGACAGATGACAACCCCGGCAAGCACGGACTATCACCGACTGAACTGGGAGGTCTGAAAATGAACGAGGCCAGCGTAGAATCTTGGACGTGTTGTAATTTCGTCAACCGCTGCCTCGTCGCCTCCTTGGGAAGGACACGATCTGCCCTGCGAGCTCTCGTGTCTCTGACTTCGCATGCAAGGGAGTTTGAACTTGGCAAGTCCCCATCTTGCTCCCCATCTGCAATAGCTCACTGCTATTGCAGATATAAATTAAAGCTAAGACTAGAACTGATTGCACATTTCCCAACCCAAAACTACTTTGTTGAAAAGTTACAATTTGATTAAATCAAAGTATTCACAAAAATTAACATTTATCAGAAGTTAAAGGAAATAATCGGGAAGGATAACTCAATTAGGTTTAAGTGAAGTATTTTTGGCCTAACTCAAAATGAAATAAGTTTTGAAAACTCATGATGTTGTGAAAAGAAACATCCATATTGAGTAAAAAAAAATGTGAGGACAATTACTAAGATGTGGAGCCAAAATCTTCTCATTACCCTCAAATAAGTCTGGTTTTATATTGCAGCTTTTAGCATACAGCACTCACTCACGCAACTACTGTACCTACTACAGAGAGCAAAGGGAATTAACTTAATTTGCTTACAAAGTGCTGCTATTGCATGCCGAAATTTCCACAGGTGAAGATAGAAGGTACTACTGAACGTCACTGAACAGCTGACTTCTAGCAATTATTTTTCTCCCAAAACTGCCCTATGAAAAATAAATTTGGGCCTTTTTTCAGAACACATATTTCGTAATCTCATAAAAACCCCATCTAATCTAAAACCCCATCTAACTGGCATCATCAAAATATACTGCACTCCTGGAACGTGCGTGGGACAAGTCATATCTATACTGCTTTGTAAACACTTGATGTATTTCTGGAGCAAAATATAGGGGTGGGAGTGGGGGGGAGAACAAAACCATTTTTTCGTTTTGCTATGATATATATATTTAATTACAGGTCACTGGCATTCAGTTACCTGTTTTTTGGCTTTTCTTTTTTTTTTCTTTTTAAAGCAGCACCATTGGTGCTAGGAGCCAACTTCAAGTCACTCTCCCTACTGTTCACACACACACTCCCCTTTCCTTCCTCCCCAGTAACTGTCCAGGTTTTTCTTTTTTAGCCAGCGAGCTCTAATAGGCCTCCTACCTGATATATATTCTCTTTAATAGCTGCACAATGTGATTAACCGAATACTGCACACACCTCAAGATCACAGATTACATTAATAGAACCATCTGGCTTCTATAACGTATGTAACATATACAATAAATCCTGATTCCAAATTTCACTCTGGAACAGAAACCTGTCCTACTCAGTGCAATCTGTTCTTACAACCTGATGTATATTCCCAGTACCGTGTAAATAAACTGGTGGCAACACACACACACACACACGCTTGCAGCTCCCTCCTCCGCTGCAGTATCAGTTACAGTCGTCTCGCGCTCCCGGTCCATCCCACGTGTGGTTGTGAATCCAGACCTAATTCCAGGAATCCCTCCTGGCACGCTCGCCCTCCGCATCCAAGGAGGAATTGCAGAGCGGACCGAGGTGGGGGTTACCTTC
The DNA here is from genome assembly GCA_035590195.1 of Aviceda cuculoides. Taxonomy (NCBI): domain Eukaryota; kingdom Metazoa; phylum Chordata; class Aves; order Accipitriformes; family Accipitridae; genus Aviceda; species Aviceda cuculoides. The sequence continues at coordinate 1,369,582 of JAVJGG010000001.1, forward strand.
GAAGTTAACGTACAGTTTTGAAATCCCAGAGGCTATCCTTCTAAAATTTGTGATGTTTTGTCTACTCTGGTGATTTAAGGTTTGTCAGAAAATGTCAGAAAGGCCACGAGGCCAAGGGCTTCCTGATGACTGAGGATTTTCTTTCACATGACCTTCCTGAAGTTGATTTTGGGCTCCAGACAGTGCTGCCTTCAGCTCTGACAGGGGCCGGCTGGCAGCAGATTCATGGGGCTCTCTGGGGCATTCTGGCATTTTTAAACTGAGTAGAGGCTGTAATACGTCCTAATCATCCAGAATATTATTTCACTAGTAATCGTCTTACAGGCGGTACGTAAATGCCAGCCTTTCGGTTTGCAGTTCATTTCGTTAGCAGAAAAAAGAGCATGCGCTCAAAAGTATGCAAACAATTAAAAATGTATCTTGATTCAAATGAATAAACACGTATGTAGGGTATTTTTAATTTCACATATGATACTACATGTGTTTTCTCAACAAGGAATCGCTGAAATTAATTATATATACACTGAGAGATAAGCAGGACTGTGAGAAAAGTGTTAAAACTGCTAATGTGCTTGTGATCGTTTTCACAAACGCAAAGTAAAGAGAGCTCACTCACTAGGACATGTGGGTTTCACACCTTTTAGGAAGCTCTTAGCTATAAAAGTGTTTATAAACCTTAAATTTGCATACATCTAGCACAACTGATTACTCAGCCAGAATGTCTTTACAAGTCTCCTTCCTTCACACTGTTCTGCAGAAGTGCCTCGTCCTGCCAGCCAAGCAGACGGCGTCGGAAAATGCAGTTCTCCAGGTGCGTCAGTGAAACGCACAGCACCACCGAGGAAGGTCCAGAACGTGAGGCTGAAAGATAGTTGACCACGCTATTCTACGAATACTCATCAACAGAACGTCAGATATTTTAAACCACCTACCAAAAAAGCCATAGAATGAATTACTTGACCGGCTAGCTAATGGATTGCCATTTCTGCCCTAATGAGATGCGGTTGCACTGATGCTGAATTATGGCTCTGACACTTACTATGAATTACTAGCGGAGTGGTTTTGGCTTTTTCCCCCCCTCAAGCCGACCATTAGGCGGGCAGAGGGGTTTAACGAGACAGCAGTTTGGACTTGACTCTACTACTCACGCTTCCCGTTCGGAGACGCAGTAGATCACCCACTCGAACCCATGCGAGTGGGTTGGTTTGTTTTGTCAAGGGAACAGCCTCCTGCCTTCTCGCTTCCAAAAAAGCGTAGCTGGTTTTGTTAATAACTTGAGGCCCCCACAAAGTCCAAAAAACCCCGTGTGTTTATGTTTGAGATGCATTATACGAAGACAAGGTGACCTCTCGTAACTGTCTATGCCTGAAGTTAAACGGACACTTTTATCTTAAGAGATATTGTTCAACAGAGATGCATGTCATTTGGAACAACGTCTATAAATAGCGCGGCGATACATTTCGGGCACTTCCTTCTCAGCTACAGCAATTCGCTTACTCAAGAAAATAAGGCAGCAGGTTATAAGTTAGCGCTAGAAGAACAAATCAACGCCTTTGCTCTTTGGTTTACACCGGTGGCTGCAGTGATTTAAGCATGAACTCGCCTAGAGCGGAAGGGAGGGAAAGAACCAACCTGATTTACAAAAAAGGTCTGATTTAAAATTGGATGAGGCGTTCACACTGTATCCATGCTTTGCATTAACTGGCCAACAGAGAACACGGTAAATTGCCGTTAACCGCCCTAGTCCTCCCTACCACTGAAACTACTGGGAATAGAGAGCTGTGCTGAGGCACGCTGTCTACAGCGTGTTGTGATGCATGTGGCTCCAGTTGACTCGAATCTACTGGAGATATGGAAAGAGCAAACTTAACCACTGCTGCTACTCTTAACTTGGCCTGATTTATGGGTTCAGAACCCCTAGAGACCTCTTTATGGAACCATTTGTCATACACACATACACGCACTATACGATCCAGCCCAAACATCTGTATCACAGAAATTAAACGTACAATGTTACGCCTGCAAAATAATTTAACCATCACTTTCTTCGCCGACTTTTCTGTGCCAGCCTTACACCTTTTTTTACTTTACATGCTTCAGTTCAGCAAAATCAAGGATGCAAACTTCTTAGAAGTACTTAGTTTCCATGGAAACCTAAGCTGACCGCAACATTATTGTTCTCAAGAGGGAACTGACTTTACTATATGTTCATTCACTGAATTAATGGACTCCTGGTTCTTTTATTAGCAGCTCTCTAACAATGGAAAGAGAGAAATGTTATAAAAAAGACTCTCAGACAACTGTCCACTCTTTTGTCCAGGGCTTATTGGAATGACGCAAGTCTATTCAAGAAAAGATTATAAAAATCAACTCAAAGCTGCCTCTGTTTGTGGCAGCTAAACATACCTTTATTTCATAAAGATACAACCTATAAAACAAGCAAATTAAAGCTCTTTCTGAAATAGTAACTGTAAGGCAGTGATCATGCTGAAACTGGACTTTAACTATGATAACCGGGTATTGTTACACAATCTCGCAGGGTTTTGTGAAGCATCATTAACCCCAGTTTTGGTCACTGCGCAGCGCTGTCTTCCAGCTCTCAGTAGTCTGGTACATTTTATAAGAACATGCTCTCCTTTTTTAGCTAAATTTAAGCACACAAAAGCAGGTGATATTTTTAAAATAATTCAGTCTGGTTAACAGTGTAAATTCTCAGTAAGTATGAAGACTGTTTTAAAACCACCAAAACTGAGGGTTTGATTCTTCAACATACGGAACCGGAAGATGAAGAAGTATCACCGAAATTCGGATTTTTAAATCTTTACTAGCAGTTTTAGAACACCTTTTGTTAGATAAAGAGAACAAATAAATACACTATACATATATTAAATGCAGAAATGCAAATATAATTTGTGCGAAGTGCTGCAAATCCGGGAACCTTAAACAGCTCAAGTTAAAATCTCTAAGTCAATCTCCCTCTGCATGTATAATATTATGACAGCCTGTGCTTCGGCCTGAGGGTGTATGGCTCAGCTAGTAATTGCTCCACAAAAGACAGTTAACAGTTCCCTTGCTCTTCTCTAACTACCTTCCTGACTGCTTATTGAAGTCTGATTTCTTACTCCTCTGGGTCATCATTCATCAGTCCTACAGATCCCTCTGGGAGAGACCGACCAGACCTTTCCATATCCCTTGTTGCCAGAGGCCATTTCTGACGGCCCATGATATAGAAAATGTCTTCACAGCAATCCAGTGGGACAAACTATGGTTATAATACCCAAATAATCATTTTGCAAATTATCATAATTATCAATCAATCATCTTGTGTGAACAATGTGTTTCTGAAGTATCAGATGGTTCCTGTGACCTGTAGCATTTTGTATATAATAATAAACCTAGAGAGATTTATGGCCCTATCCCGCTTTGCATCTGCAGTAACAAAACATTAGTTGGTTTTTACTTTTGGTTTAGGAATAAAAGCTTTCCATCTACCTAGGTTTCTTGTTTACTACTCGATGCTTCCTAAGAGGTCGAGATTTCTAATCTCACCCAGTTTTCTAATAGTAACTTTATTTTTAAAAAAAACCTACGTGATTCGGGAGCGGAGAATAAATTACTGTGCTGCATAAATTACTTTTACTTTATAGTGTCCTCAGCATTCTATTACCAGCTTCCACTGTTTTGCAATGTAGGTATGAAGTCAGCCAAAGCAGAGGAAAAAACTGGTTTTGTCTTCAGTTTTTCCTTGTTGTGTTTTGTACAATCCCAGATTGAACCCAACTCTTTTGAAGCTGATAGCATCTCCCGCTCCCTGTGTAGTACGTTCTTGTTAATGGATAAATTCAAGCTCTCGAGAAAGTCAAAGAATAAATTTAAAGCCTTTTGCCAAATGCCTATCCTATTGGATTTTGATAAGACAGCTATTGAGCTTTAATAATGTCTTCTATCCTTTTTCAGCTGGCCCTTAACATGTCTCTTTATTTGTCCCTAAAGCCTCTTCAGCGATGCCTTTTTATTACAAGTCTCTCAGCTTGCTCTCAAGGGAGACAGGGTCGACAAGAGTGATAGATAGATAACTCTATAGATTATCTCCCACAGATGTTTTCTCTCCAGTAGCCCCTCAGGCTATTCCCTCTAAGTAAACAGAAACTAAATAGAGAGTCTACCGAAGAGAGAAGTCCCTGGGGTCTCTTGTCACCACAGTCAGAAAACCAGCCCATCCAGAGGAGGCTGGCCCGCAGCCCTGCGCAGAGCCTCCTTCGACGCGATTCTCAAACCACCATCCAAAGTGACTTTTAGAGGCCGGACAAATACACCTAGCATTGCTCCTTGGAAAAAAAGGTGGCTTGTAAGGGACGCTGGCCTCGTTTCCTGCCGGAGGAAGTCTAAATCTTTCATCTCCCTCGCAAAGCTAAATCAAAATGACAATGAAGATAATGACAACAAGCCATTTTTTCGATGTATGAAATGCAGGAGAGAGCTTAGAAAATTCAGAGCAAGAGAACATGCGAGCTGCTCTCTAAAGCAAAATAAACAGACTGCAGGAAGATGGCTTGGAAAAAAAGACATTTGGGAATACGGGACAATATACCCGCAGGTATAACTTACATATTTGCGCCTATCTCTGAATGTATGCATTCAGTTCACTAAAAAAAAAGCGCATCTCCTATTTTAGCATTACTTTCAGAATTGATTATTTAAAATTAAACAAACAGTATGAGAAGCTGATGTATATTTGTGCAAATTGAACTAAGTATCAGCAAGCAAAGCAGATAAAAGGAAAACTTGTTAGGAGTACACCACACTTTAGTCTATGGCACAGCACATTTCCAGATACAGAAAAATGGTCCTGGACACAGGTCCTTTAATAACATCACTAGAAATCTTAATTCTTGCGAGACGACCACTAACAAACAAATTAGCTTTCTGGTGTTAGTGGTCCCAGCAGAAATAACAGTAATACAAACTGAAAAACACCGGACATAGTGGGGAAGCACTTCTTATTTTGCTCCAAGCGAGAAAAGGGCCTGCTTTATTACACAATATCATTATGTCTGCTATGCTACATCTTCAGACTTCCCACTGCCTTTCAGTTTATGAGAAGTTACCTGAGAGCACATTTTTTTTCTGGCAGCTTAACAGCAGAAATAACACTGGGGTCAATTTTTAAGCAGAAATTGCTTCCTGTGCATCTCCCTATACCTCTCACAGCTACCACACTTCCCTCCCCTGCTCTTGTTTTTTACTGTTTTTACAAATTTTCTCCGCATTCTAGAGATTTTATTTTTTCTCTTCCTAGTCCTTGTTACTACCCAATTCTGAACCTCTGATACAGCAGTCGGTCCAACGAGCCACCGAAAATTATGGTCCCTCTGCTTGGCTCTGACTTGCTTTTCTCCCAGTTTAAATCAGCCCACCCACTACAGTTACATTTGTCTTCAGTCACCTTCTCACCACCAACTTATCTCTGAAGGAATAGGAATAAATTGAAGTCAAATCTCAACTACTGTGTCTTCGGGGATATGATAACTGAATGATTTAGAGAGGTTGGAAAAGGAAATCTTCTCCCAAGAGGGTCTCGTACCACTGGAGCAAAATGCTAGAGTACTACTTACAAACAATTTTAAGATACTACAAAAACTGTACAGAAGGAGTTTTCATTCTTTATTTTTCATTTTCTTCTGACTGAAAAGCTGTCTAGCAGTAGTCTTTTCACAAGCCATAAAGTTTAGACTTGAACTCTTTACCTTACTGCTTTGACCTTTTTTACCCTAGCTGTAAAACCCTACTGCCCATCCTTCAATAAATTTATCACCTCATAAACTCCCACTAGTGCTTCTCTACAATGCATTTAAAAGACAGCAGTGGAAGGCCAGTCCTTCCCCCCTTGTCAAATATCATAATTGTTCAGTTTTATACCTGCTGTACAGGAAAATATTTAAGGACACAGTATTTTTCAAAGACCTGTAGTTTTTGCAACATTCTCCTTTGAAATAAAACTAATGAAGTTTAAGTACAAAACCAAGTATTGAATATCTAAAGCTGCCAGTGTAACGTTTCCTTCTACCCTTGTTCCATACAAAGCCTGCTCTCTTTAGGGTAACGCAGATTCTGTGAGGTAGGGATGTGGAATTTATTTGTGATATTGCAATTAAAGACTGAGAAAGAAATAGCTGAGCAGTCCTGAGCCATGGAGAATCTACTCCATCCTGGTGATAAGTGCGTTGTGGTAATAAGAACCTGCCACCTTGTCACCATGTCTGTTCAGACAAAAGGATCCCACAGAGGCAGAGACAAACACCAAATGACTTATGGGGATGAACAAGGTAAAAAGTTCAGCAGTATTGCGATAGGTCCTTTGCAAGGTCATTGGATGGTCAAAGGACATTTCATATTGGTAGCCTGGCTTTCTAAAATAAAAGCTTATTTTTCTCGACATGGTAAGAATAGAACGGTCCATACCGGACATGTGTCTAAATATCTTTTCCCAAACTAACTTTGGAGCCTGACAAGTATTATATTTCACTTTGTTTGGCAGAGCGAAACAAGTGTTTCCTTTTAGCTTTCAGAGTTAAGAAACAGTACTGAAGCTCGCCTAAATGGATGAATAAAAATGGCAGTTGTTGCAAGTTCCAATGTAAAATATTTTCCACTTTCAAAAACTCAGATTTTATGAATAGGACTGTGAATACCCATTATAAGACATCTGCATATGAAAAGAATTACAGCTAGCTCATTATTTCAACAAGGACGCACTACCTTTAGACACCCAGAGAGGCTATAATCAAATATGACTTGTAACACTTTACTTCAGTAAAGCCGTTAACCAAAAGATAGCCATGGAAAGAATGTCATTTTACTGTTACTGAGTCTAACCCCAACCAAAATAGCAGACTGGCTACTGAAATATGCAGTGTTGAGGCTGCCTCACAGCTACTAGGAAGAAATTTATACAGCTGGGCTGTATTTGGAACACATTTTTCTCTGGTCAGTATTATAGTTTAAGCATCACAATGTGATGAAAAGCACCAGTAATACATCATAGGAGTTAAATTTTATCCTTTCATGTATCTATTCCTTTTGCCTTGGACTTCACGTAAGCCACATTTACATGGTGAAGTGACCTCTAAAAATTTAGCACTTTTAACAAAGGACCAACATTTTCTTTTACTGGAAAAGAGGTAAATGAGGTTTTTCAATTTGGACTGGTAGCTGTTTATATTGTAGCTGAATCAAGGAACACTTCAAACTCTTATTTTCTTTTTCATAAATACTGGAATGAAAAAAAGACAGAAGAATATGCCAATAGAACCACAATACTTAATCCAAAAAAGCAACAGCAAATATTGGAAAACTTTTACAACACTATTGCGATACACACCTTTGTTCAAACACAAGAAGAGAAAAAAGCGTCCAGGTGTATTTCAAAGCCAAACAGCAAAACAACTTGCATAAGATTGATCCATATCCTACCTTTTTGATATTGCCCTCTTGGGAGGTCACCTCGGGATCAGTCAGTATTTGCTAAGAAAAAACAAAATAGAAAAAAAAAAATATTAGGTTGAATTGCGACTAAGGATGTTATAAAATAAAGTTGGGTTTTTTTAAAGGCCAAAACTCTCAACTGCAACAGAGCGACACAGGCGTTTCAGAAGTTAGATGGAAGGCTTATACTAGAACTACTATTATATTCTCCCACACATTTTAAGGTTTTCTGTAGCTTTCTATAAATAATTTCTTTAGACTTGGCTGACGAGAACACGTGTCTCTTTCCCACCTGGCAGGGCGATACAGACCACGGGCACTAAGAGGACGGAGACCCGCGGGCTCTCCAAAAGCGAGTCCCTTTGCTCCAAAACGCTCTCCCTGCTCCAGCCCGGTGCTCAGCCAGGACCTCCGCAGCCGTATCCCAACGGCAGGGACCGGCCGCGGGGTCGGGGCCGCGGGATGCTGCCGTGCCTCAGGGCTTCCAGCGGCTGCGCAGGAAAAACCTCTTTAATTCCTGCTCCGAGCGGGGTGTGGTGATACGAGTCATTGAGACGCCGCTGTGTTCCACCTCGGATCAGATGCAGGTCAGCAGGAATTTGGGGAGGTCAAGCACCCAAACTTTCTAGCACACTGGATAGCCCCATCAGGACAACCGTACTCTACAAGGACTTGACCGAGCAGCCGGACTCCGAGTATTTCAGTAGTTTCACCGACCTCAGGGGGGATCTCGCATGTCTAAGGTTAAACATATACTCAAGGGCTAGGGAGGGGTCAAGGTCCTCAGGACTTCCAGGCCCAGGCAAGGGATTTTGGCTACCAAAGAAAAGCAGAAAAAGCTCCAAGGAACAGAGATCAAAATGCCAAGGAACCCTTGGAACCCTAAGGAAAGGAACCTTACTAAAAAAAAAAAAAGGGGGGGGGGGGGCAGGAAGGAGGCTCTGTTGCGTTTCAGCAGCTGAGGATTTGGCACAAAATTCTTGGACCGGTTTGACCATGCCTAGGTGAGATCGGCCAATTTACGAATTTCAAAAACGGTGGCAAATACCTCCAAGCTCAGCTGTACTAATGTGTCGTGTTTTAAATAGTAAGCATCCTAAACCATTCTGTATTTTACAACAGCTCTAATAGATACTGAAATTGCGGTTTAGAAAGTAGCTGAACGCAAATAGGACCAAGAGGTGAATACCAGAGCAATAAAAATCTGCGCGCTCCTGCATTTCTGTGTCCACATACACATGCCGACGTCTCACCCTGAATTACTGAAAGTTAAATATCTGTCACGCACAGTTAGAAGCACGTGTCGCCAAGTTGCTGGGGAGCTGCTGACTATTCTCAAGTGCAGAGCACTCACAGCTCCCGTTACTCTCATTGGGATCTAGCGACCCTCAAAAGCCTTCTGAGAATTAGGCCACGAAACTTTCAGAGCTGTAATATAAACATGCCTATGCTAAATGCCTTAAAAGCCTTCGTGGAACACTGCTGCTTCCAAATGAAGACACTTAACTATAATTATTATATGCAAAAAATCTTTAAATACAATTGGTTAAGTATGTGCATTCAGAGTGCATAATCCACCCGTTCAACATGACCATAAACGTAGAGGGGAAAAAAAAATTAAAATTAAGTGCAAATTGGGCTGTGGTATACTCCTGTATAAACAGGTTTAAGAGTCGGGAATTCCTGAGTCTGAATCTAAATGCCAACACAAGCTTCCTTTTGTTGGTTTGGATAGATCTGTGCTCAAGGGGCAAGTTCTGTTTCTCAAACCGTATTTATTTTTTTTCCCTTCAATTCACAGCAGATCCCAAATTTCAAAATTCTTCCAGAAGAGAATTTCTGTAAAAAGTATTTCTTATGTATTCAAACATGGCACTTCTACAGAAAAGCATCAGTGGCTGTTTATCTAACTGTTCATTCAGAATATTACAAAAGGGCTGATTTTTGACAAGATGAAATATTCTTTCAGTTTCCTTCTATTGCAGAACTTCCAGGGAAAGGAACCCCCATTTTATGAAGAATTTTAATTTCGATGGAACCATCTCCACACCCAAACTATCAGAATATTTACATGTGAGAAAAGGTATTTTAGCAGTAGTGGGAGATTAGAAACTCCTTTTAGATGGCATTTTCCATCCTTCCTTTACACCGGACTTTGAAAAAGAAAGATGATTATGACCAAAATGCAGCAGTACGCGACTAAGTTCTGCCACAGACTTTCTGCGTTAGCTCGGGCACGGCCCGTAACCGGAACGTGCCTAAATTCCCTGTTTGCCCGTGTCAGCAGAAGAGGCCGACCCTTTGCCGTTGAAACGGTTTTGGTGTTTGGCAGGGCGCGCTGCGTATTACGTGCGCGTAGGGGCAGAGGACAGGACCCAAAAAACCTCCCGCTGCCCAACCACTGCCAGGGCTCTGACGGACCCTTCAGAAACCTTCCCGGGCTGGGGAGGACATTTCGGAATTCTTCCTCTGCGTTCCCAGTTTGGAATGAAAACTGCCCGACACCCCCTTTCCAGAACTGGAAGGGTCAGATGGGGTACGTCGGCGTTCTGTAAGCTCTGCGGGGCAAACTGTCCCGTGCCATCGCTCTCCCCAGCAGAAGAACAACTTGATGACCGCAATACTGTGATGTAAATGGTACCTTCTAATTAAATGCGAAAGGGAGAAAGAGGGAAAGTAAGTACCAGATGCGATGTTTATTAATAAGAATAACAAAAGATACTTTGAAAATCTACTCATTGGGTAATTTTAGCTCAGGCTAGGCTTCATCTTATGTGAATGCCCTAAGACTAAATATAGTGCTTGACGTGCACAGTGGGCTGCACTTTCGCAGTTAACACAGATGTTCTTAAATGTACCCAAAATTTACACCATATGCTTTTTCTATCAACTGATATGTTGATTTTAGCCAAAAGAAAGACAACATGTCAGCGGCAGCCACGTCAGAAAAACTTGTGTTTTAGGAATCTGCTTGGAGGTGTATCTCCTCCGACTGTTGATGAATCTCACTGCGTTTCATTTCCTGGAGTCAGCGAACTGGTGGCAACAGAATCCTGACTTAGTTACATTAGTTAGGGATGTGCTATAATTTTTGCAAAGCCTCCTGAATGTATACTAAACATGTCAAGTAACACCATGTGATTCTTTTTGAAAAACAGTTTACAAGCTGGCATTCTCCAGCTGCAGTTAACCCTAATTTGATTACATTACCAAGACAGATCACAATGAGCTTATGTAAATAGTAACGTTATCCATTCATTCCGTGAGCTCAGATAAACTGTCATTTAAAAAAAAGAAAAAACCGAACCAAAATTTTAAGTAGGCATGGCTTGATGCATTCAGCAAACTCCAACGGCAAAGATGACGACAGACTAGAACCTGCCCCTGCTAGATCACTGTGAATCTTGATTTTTAAGAAGTATTTCCACCATCTGCTCCAAGTTGGAAAGAGAAGAGAATGCCCAATAATTCCAGAGAAATCGGTATGCAGACAACAGCACTTTTTTCAATAACTTGCTCTTCATTATCATCTGATCCTTTGGTGAGACCTCCATACGTCACCACCGAAGTCAGTAAGACTTAAAGCTAAGCAAGGGCTTCAGTGTTTAACTCGGTGCCCGGGGCTCTGCTCTTGAAGCCCGCGCTTCCCAAGCGATCCTGCTCCGGGCGCGCTCTGCAGAGCCCCTTCCCCGGCCCACCCGGTCAGCCCTGTGGGGACATCACTTCCAACTCTGGAACCCAGGCTGTGCCACCCGCACCAGTTCTTCAGGGAACGCCGTGCGGCCGGGTCATGAAAAAAAAACCTATCTTGAAATCACTTATTTTGCCGTACATTAGCTGAGAGACTCTGATTCTTACTTGCGCCCAAGTTCACATTAATACTTGGATGAAATCACAGGCTATGTCCCTACTGTGCCTAATTTGCTGTTGTTAATGGGTAAGTTACCCTGCTCGACTGAGATGCCACGACTACACTGTCTGCACGATCACTCGGTGCACATCTGACCACTATGACATGCAGAGCAAACATTTTCCTCCCGCCAGCTCGTTATGGCCTTTAAAAAATGTCTCGGCCGTGCTACTGAAGAATCATTCACAGCAGCACAGCCACCATACCAACCTGATACTGCGCGTCCTAATCCTGATCGGTACCTGCCACCTCCAGGACAGGGTCTCTAAGTAGGTAAAAGCCCTTGACCAGCTGCGGTACACACCAGTTAAAACACAAATTTGTATTTCCATGGAGCTACCTCTCCTGTCCCACACAGGTACTCACACACTTCACCCGCTTCCTGCACCTCTATTCCAGTTCGGCTCGGAAGACAACACTGTCATTAAGCTACAAATCTTGTCCTTCGTAATTTCCATTAATTATTCCTTTAAACGTTTTATCCCGCAAAGTCCTGAGAGCGCTGGCCCTGACCCGGCCAGGTATTCAAGCGAGTAGTATCAGTGAAATTAATAGAAACAGAAACATTCGCATACGTAAGTGCTTGTCTGGACGGAGGCCAGGAGCACAAAGCACCTCGCGGGACACAGCCGAGGATCAAAACTCCTCTCGGGTATTCCGTAGGCATTCCCACCTCCGGGTGCCTTGCGCTGTGCTGCAGCAGCTCGGCCTCCACAGGAGAACTGGCGGTGTTCAGGATGCTCCCCTCGCACCAGTTCCAGCAGAGGTTAGCGCTGGGATAGGGGGGTTTTGCTACGGGAAAAGGAATCATCTTTTCAACTGCCCGCCAGTTCGTGTTGGCTCACTTGGCTCTAACACGTGTAGAGATTCTTTACAACTTTATGACCGTCTCCGCCTGGCTTTAGCAACTATCACAATGACATTCTAACTCCCGGTGCCCAAGGACAATTTTACAAAAAAAAAAAAAAAAAAAAAAAAAAAGCAAGTGAACTGTCTTTAATTGTTACTATTTGCCTGAGACATGAAAAGCCATCACTCATTATATTGACAAATGCTGTTGCTGCAGCAGTAAAGAGCTAATCAACTCTGCCATTAACAGCTCCGGAGACTGCAAACGGCAAAAGCACAAGCAGGAAAGGGTTTGTTTATTTATTAACAACTTGCCAATTTTGAAGTGAAACCAAAAAGCTGATTTGTGCGAAATGTAACACTGTCACAACAGCTGTTGCTTTTCTAGTTCTTCCATGAAGTTTGGCACTATATATAAAGGTCTTCTATAGTATATCGCCAGGTTATCAAAAACTCATGGCTACTTTGCAGCAACTTCCACCACACAGTCTAGATACATCAGTAATCAAATACAAACATTATCCTGGATACCACAGAACTTCAAAACAGCACACAGAACCAATACAAAATCTGTTGAACTCATTTGCAAACAATCATTACATAAATATAAAAAATTAAACAGTCAATTTTGTAAGCTCTAAACTCTCCGTGGAAGAAAAATATCTGCTTGAAGAGCCTATAAATTGAGGTCCAAAGACTGAGTTGCCTGAAGTTATATGGTAAATCAGCGGCAAAATTCTCAACCTTTTGCCTTCACTAATAGGCTATGGAGCCTCCCAGTTGAATAAACTGCAATAATTAATAATCTGATCTATTGTCACCAAAGCAATCAAGTCCTGAAATACAAACGGAACTATCAGTTCTCTGCTCTGCATGGATGTTATACGGACGGCCAAACGGTGCTTCCTGAGCTACAAGAGCTTGTGCAAAAAACATGAAGGGTGTTAATCCAGTTTGTGATATTATTCGAGTATTGGCAGGGAATGAGCTGGTTTATATTCATTTTAATCCAGATGCCTTCTGGGTAAACATCTCCACCTGTAGTTTGCATACCTGTTTTTACCTTCTAGCACAAAGAGACGGCTCTTCACCTGACCTTCCTGAAGTTCGTTAAACACTATAATGATTAATGCCATTTTTGACACTTGATGCTTTTGTCTTTATAAATACAACACCGTTCAGCTAGGAAAGCCTGGCCCAGGAATGCCTTTAAAACACAGTCATCCCGAGACCCCTCAAGGTGGAGCTATGGAAAAGGTCAGAAATTATATATGCTGACACAGGCCAAATGAGTTGATTAAAAAGCGCTATAACGCTATTTGCGCATACAAGATTAACTCTGTTGGTAACAGACCTCGAAGGAACGTGGGTTCATGAGGACAGAAGAACCATATAAGCACAGTACTGAAGAAAATACATACAAAATACATAAATACTAAACCTAATTACATTGGTAAATACATGTAAATTACAAAATACACGTAAACCTAATCTGGGATTGCCAGGTTTACGTCGCGTTTCTTTACGGTCAGTTGGCTTTCCACTGGGAAGCTGCCCCATCACTGCACAAACTGCTGAAGAATAAACCCGTTCAAACCCTTCGACCTCCTCTGCAGTTCGGAGCCAGGAGGAAGGGCAAGACAAGCTAGTTTGAAAATTCGCATGGCACGGGCTCGCCCTGGCGATGACCGTACGCGTAGTTAAACTCCGCATTCAGGAGCCGGCGCGGTCCTTTAAAACACATCAGCTAACGACCCTGCAACAGCGAAGGCACAGAGGTGATGTTCTTCCATAGCGGGGCCAGAGGGAGAAGGAACCCACAGAGAGCCATTCCAGCACTGAAGAATTTTTTCTATTTGCCGTATTTTCAAAGTACGGGGATTCTATAGCACTTTCTGGCCAAGAATTTGCCAAAATTTTACATTTTCTGTAGTAAGTAAATTTGTGAAGCCCTATTAACTTGAGGAAATTTTCAATATCCTGCCTTGGGAATTTGAAACAAATGTGCCCGGAATTAAGAAGGAAGGGAGGAAAGCTCTTGTCCGAAAGGAAGAATTTCCTTTCCTGGCTGGTGAGTGAAGGAGGATGAACAGCACTACTCTGACTGGCAAGAAACAAGCCAAGGGCTGAAAAGAGTATAAAGAATAAACCAACCATTCACTGCTAAGGGCAACCCCAGCACAATTGGGAACACTGTAGAGCAGCCAAACTGCGGTTTGTGGACCAGTAACAGTCTGCAAAGCCATGGTATGCACTCCACAGACCATTTTATAACCATTTATTTTTCAGTTGAGTCCGAACAAAAAGGTGGTAGAGTGCTGCATGAAAAAATGTTCAAAATTAGGAGGGATCCACGGCCCAAAATTTCTGGTAATCTGCCACAGGGAAGACCTCTGCACTTGCTCACGTCTTATGTCCTGTATGGCTTCACGGAGCGATTGTTCCCATTTGCCAGCTTTCAGGAGAACAAAATGCAGTTTACAGAGGTGAATCATTACAGGTTATTCCAAAGGGTGTTCAAAAGAAAGAAACATCCTAAGCCATCTTTTGGCAAGAAACGGCACCTTCTTATCACACGGAACAAACTTCCATGCATCCAGAAAGGTGCAGGAAAATGTCAGGGGGAGTTAATGTTAAGAATGAATGTCAAACGTTAAGAATATGTTTAAGAACAAAGACTGCAAGAAAGAAAATAAACATGTAACTTACATACATGGTATCGCAACTTCTGTATCACTTTTTAAAGACATAACTCCTCCGTGACATTGTGATCAAGTTCAACTGCAAATACCAGGAAGTTAAACAGAATCTAATGGAGAGCATTTGTAATAACTTCAATAAGCTGAGGACTTGAGACTTTCAGCCAAGACAAATAAGAGAGGGTACTGATTAGCAAATGTCACCGTTTCCTCTTGCCAAGCACTCAGGGACTGGTGATAGGAGAGTATTAAATATAATCTCCCAGTCTTTAGGGGCTCTTTGATTTTATATTGCATTCTTATCGGGTTCTTAAAGTCCAGTGTTAATGAGCATGAGAAATGCACTTGATAGTTTGGCAGTTTCGCTAAAAGAAAACGTATTTCATTCATTACATGTGTTCCTTGGATCCAAGTTAGAGATGCATTTCCCTTTCATATGGCACCACATCTAACCTCCCTCTATTCTTTTTCTCCACTTCAGCAATCCAACATCACCTTTAGCAACCATCTATTTACTGTTCCTATTTGAAGAAAACAGGTTTTACCAACTACAGAGAATGAGATCTTTAAGGACCCTGGAGCAGAGACGAAACAGTAAGCGCACTCCCACTGCATCCCCCTTCTGCAACATACCGTGATTCCGGAAAGATGAGTAAGTCCCAATTAATAATGTAAGCCTGTAAGTCTTCTGTCTAGTATTTTGCTCACTTCTTGAAACACCTCTCAGAAAACAAATATGTAACAGTACACAAGAAAAAAAAGTTTAAATTAATTATGATTTTCCTTTTTAAATACCCTTACAAATATTATCTTGAACTCGCTTTTCCCTGAACGGAAATTTCATTATAAAAACTGAATTATTAAAAGGTGAAAGGGACACTTCTCTCTGTGTCTAGAGCTGAGAATTGTCTACAGTCTAAGGATTAAAACAGAAGTTGTAAGTATTGAATTGTATCTGTATTTACTTAGTTTGTTCGTCTTCAAACCTGGGAACATGCCTACCAGACTTCTATGCTAAATAAAATATGAAATCCTCTGACACAATGTGCTTTGGAATCGCAAACCAGTTACGTCTTCACTCTAACCACAGAGAAAATAGTCGTAGAATGGAAGCTTAGGGTCATCAACTCTAAATTCTGTCTGTCACAGAACTACAGAACACAATCACTTAATGTATCTAGAGCTATTTATTATCTGAGAAAAAAATCATCTTGAAGAGTGAAGTGTAATGTTTTGGTTAACAGGTAAAGCTCTGCTGTTTGCAGCCATGTAAATGGATTGGACGGTTAGCTTTAGTCGTATACGATCCATCTATCTTTTGTTCTTGATCCTTTTTAGTTATAAAAATGACCTTGATATTGGCAGAATAATATAAATGAACTTCCGCTGTATTTCATATATTGATAACCTGTTTGTTAAGATGATCAGTAATAATCATAAGTAAATAAAGAGAGACCATACATCTTCTTGTAATGGCAACGCTGACATGCACTTGATCTGACGTATGGGGACCTCTGGGCTTCAGCTGAAGAGCTCATACTTCATATTAAATTGCAGCCCTTCTATCCAGGACACACATTGACATATAAATCTATACAAGGCAATGCACTCAAATCTTAGGATCTAATCATAGCCGTTATGACTAGGATATCTTAGAAAACACCCTCAAAGGGAAGACGTGCATTGAAAAGGCTTCAACAAATATACCGTCTAGTCCCTGGAATAATTCCTTATTCGAACGCCAGTCATTTTTGCCTCCCTTTGGGTGAGGTTCATACGCTGCTTATCAACTGATTTGATATCCTGGTATCACTGGGGTGGCATTCATTTCCATTGGCAAGACTCTCAGAAACTCCCTGCCCTTCTCCCTTCAGTGGCAGAGGTTAAGCACCTTCAAACCTATCTGGCAACAGCAACGCTATTTCTTTTTCCTTACAAAATCCCCTTCATCACTGACAGAGTCTTGCCATTGGTGCTGAAAGCGATGGGCACCAACGTTGTAGGAAACAGGAAAGTCTCAGCACTTCAGTCTCTCCGTGTGTCCAGCTGCCGAAGAGAAGGACTAGGATTAGATGTACCAAGGTAGAAGATTGTCTTCTTCAGGTCTCGAGACACCGAACGGGGCCAGCTGGCTTCATCTTCTCTCATCACCCATGCTGAATGACACAGCCTCCATCCTTATTTAAATGTAGTAATTACACAGTTAAGAATTTGAGAAAGAACAGAGAAAAATGACCTCATTTCATTCTCTTCCCCACGGCCTAAAAAGACACTGATAAGAACTATGAATTCTTTTACCACATTTAAAGAGTATATAACGAATACATTTTTTCATAGGCATGCTTGCCTGTCTTGGTTCAAAAGCCAAGTCTTTTCTCTGCCCAAGTAACACACAAATTTGCTGAGCTCACTGAAAGTGTTCTCGTTCCCCACATGCAAGTATGTCAAATCACAAGCACAAACATAAAAGCCAAACTGCAATTCGCCGTGTACGGAATTTGCCAAAAATCCAGCTCAATAAACTGCAGCTATCTCTGGAGCTTATCCTCGGTTCCATCAAAATAATGGCCTCCAGTGTAACCATAGTAGTGCACCAAAGCTAAATAGCTAAGCTGTGACATGTAGATTTTTGATCATTAATCACACTTGAAGGAAAATAAAGCCAATATGAAACGTTCCCACCAATTTCTAAAGTCTAAAGTGGGAAATGCACTGTCTCATTTAGCAGCTTAGTTTCGCTGCTCACACTGGGAAAGGAACGGATGAAAACCGCAGCCTTCCTAATAGCTGGTACCGTCCAGGGGGAGCGCCGGCTGTCTGGGAATGTATCCCCGCCTGGCCCTCCGACAGAAAGGATGGGATATGTCAATTTGATACCCATCGGCAGGATAACCCAACTGTCGCTTTAACATGACAAGGCCGTAGCCCGCCAGTGCGAGGCAGTAAGAAAAACGGCCCGTTAAAGCCTGAGAAGAACCAGAAGGGAACCACAAGGCTGACGACGAGATAGTCGAGGCCTATTTATTTTAGCGGAGGGTGCGGATATTCAGCGCTCCTTGCAGGGACGATCTTTTCCAAAAGAAAAATAAGAAGATGGTGACTGGCGTAGCCACCACGGGTGCCTGCCACAGAGAGCTCGCAGGAAGTTTACATCACTTAACTCTCATTTAATTTAGCAAAATAAGTCTTTGATAAACTGAAGATATTAAGAGCCTTGCATGGGCTTTAATCGGGAGGGGAATTTTCTGGACTAGCGTGTTTCTTCCGTGGTACGATCTGTGGTAACCACAAGGAACAGTTTCTGCTATTGCATATGCCACTCTTTCGCCACTCGTCCTCAGGATGCACTGCCGCTCAAATACGGAATAAGTGCTTATGCTGAGTTAGGAAGTTAACTGGGAAAGGAATTCCCTGCAGTAATGTTCTGTGCAAGGAAAAAAGAACAATAGAGGGACAGAAAAGGGCAGTCTGTCTGCCTTTACTCTGAAGTAGTATTAAGCAAATGATACTCTCTATAAAGTTAATACGGAATTATTCTGTGGACTAACTTCAGACATTGGCACAATCGGTTTCTTATTTAAAAAGCATACAGTGTTGTTTTATCTGAATTGATAGGGGGTGCCAGGTGAGTTCCCTTTTAAGAGCTGTAGAAACAATCTCAGAGAGAACTGGGTAACATTATGCTTGGAATGATAATATTGTTCTTGGAAAAGGTCAATATTTTATTTAATCAGCCAGACAGAGAGTGGGTGGCAATTTCAATGCATTTTCTTGAGACAGGATCAGGAGTCCAAATGGAAATAAGTTTCTGTTTTTTTCTTGGGCCACTGATGTCTTCCACAGGTAGGAATTTGTGTCTAGAGTGTTCAAGGGCATGATATAATAGGGCTGGCTACGGCTCCAGCGCGTCTTTGGAGGGAACGTCGTCTTCACTGACTATAGCTTCGCTTTGCACCTGGTTTGTAAACCAGCCATGTTTCGGGAATTGACAAATCGGAGAATTACAACTGCAAGCTAAAAAAATTAAACCTAAGGTAATCTTTAATCTTTAGAGCATCTGTATAAACAATAAATATGAATCACTTCTCAAAATAAATCTATGACAGCGTATCATATGCTAGGCTGTGTATCATGAGCTTAGGAGGAAGCATGCAGTTTTCATCTTCTCAAGTATACAAAACTGATACTGAGACATAACACTTCATGGCTACAGGACTGTTAGTTAGTTTAGTCCCATTTCCAAAACTTCCTAAAACACAGGTAGTAAAAAGAATTCAAGAGAGAGAGAGAACTTTTATCTATGTAGATATTTGGCATCTGTCCCAAGTAAGCTTCTAGAAAGGATGGAACCTTAAGAGTAAATCCCGCAAAAGCCTCTCAAAGGCTTTCAAAGTAATTCCTGGGAGAGAAGACTAAAACCTCCTGGTTAGAAGGGGAAGGATGCACTGAGCTTCTCAAGAACTTCAAAGATGAAGGAATGTGAAGATTTTAGCTCATTATGGTCCCTTACACTACAGATGCCACAAGCACCTCTTCCGCCAAGTTCCAGGCAGTGTATTCTGTTTTGCTTTAAAAGTACATACAATAATACAGTGATAGGATATGTAAAAACTGAGGTGGAGAGTAACACAACACACCACAGCTTCAGAGTCTCACAAACCACAAAAACCACTGTACGTTTTGCTTTCTACAGCGCTTGGATACACCTCTGATTACCAAAAAGCTCATTCTGAACATGAGGCTCCAATTCTTTTATTTGCTGCATTCTTTTTACCAGCTTTTCCAGATGAGCTGACAGAGGTGTGAGGGCAACACACCCTGAACAGCGAGATCACAGAGCCAACGCGACGGAGAATCAAGAGTGATGACTACTGGTAACACCACCAGTCACGGCAGGCTGCGTTGCAAGAGAAAGCCCACTATACACTGAGCCCCCAGCAAACGTACAGGGTTTTAAAATGTGACCCCTCCTTTCAGCGCCCTACTATCGCTCCCTGCGTGAATTCTGGATTTGGGGCGATTCCAAGCGATAGGATCCAGAAAGTTAAGATCTATCTCTGCAGCTGTACCAGGAGATCCTGCTGCACTGCTATAGAGGTATACAGCTCACCTGGCACACAACTGGGACCCATCCATCCAGTACAAGCACACGTGTACTGGAGCAAACGGGGTCTGCTCGTTCTTTAAGAACACCAGAAGCACCTACCCCCTCCACCAGGACTACTGCTGGCCTCCAAGACAGAGATGGGCTTGCATTCCCCAAGAGAGAGGCAAGCCCCAATCTAGACAGAACACTGATTAAAAGAGCCAATGAATAACTAGAGAAATGAGCTTATAAATACAGCGTACACTTCATTTCTTGAGGTCGGAGAACTTGACCATTATCTGTCTGCTTGTGTTTTCTTGATTAGACGTCTTCTCGGTAAAAAGACCTCACAGCCAGCCACTTCAAACAGACAGCTCACAAACGCTTCCCCTCACTTTGACCGCAAGCTTCAAGCAATGGTCCTAGCTGTCAGAGTGTTTGCTCAGAAAATTCTGAAATCTCTGCAGAAGACTTCCCTGAATTAAGCCAAAAGGACGAAGAGATTTTTTTTAAATTCCATATGTTATCCTTAGCAACTCCAGTAGTTTGCTTTCAGAATTAAAATGGATTCTGCATTTGGAGCTTCTTTCAGAACAGTACCGGGGGAAAAAAAAAAAAAAAAGGACTTTTTTTTCATTAAAAGTTTTGAAAAGCACACACAGCCCTTATTGTTATTAAACACTCCAAGTTCTGAAGAAAATCTTGGGAGATCCAGCTCTGAGTATTGATTACAAGGCGTTTTTTAATCTTGTGCCAAAAGGAACATTGAGGTTAAAAGATGGCTCCATACACGATCTTGCCAAATAGCATTTCTGTTTATGTCTTAAAAACTACCACCAATAGATCATAGACAAAGAAATGTCCATAATGTATCCAGATGCTGGAAACGAAATGTATTTAAGCCACTGCAGAGGGTTTAATGAAGTAAAGCATGTTTTTAACTGCCAGCCCAAAGTAAATAATCACTGATTTGAGTATAGTTAAGAGATCCTATCTTACTCACCAAATAATCTGAATGTGCCATCAAGGAAACTGTTGCTTTGTGGGAATAACAGAACAGCAGTTAAACATTCTCATAACCTTGGTTCTTGTCTTCCTCAACACCCTGAACCTCTTGGGACGGAGAAAGTGTAAAGCAAGCACTGCAAAAGCAACAAAACTCCCCAGCGCTTGTCAGCCTGTGCTGCTGGGTCGCCAGGGTCAATTGGTCCTGGTTTGACTTAAGGAAGGGAAGGACCAACTCATTAGCGAAAGGCTGCGGTGATTTCCCCCCGTTTGCCCACGGCACCTGTTCGGGCCGAGCTGGAAACGGACCAAAACCCGGCAAGTCGGAGAGTCCCGGCTGCTCCTCCTCCCAGCACAAACGGACGAAGAGCTGTGAAACGAATATTGCGGCTTTTACACAGAAAAACATGGTCATCCTCAATTGAACATTCATACGATTCTTGTTGAAGGCTATTTTACTGCTTTGAATATTTGCATCGTACTGTAGATTGTGCTAACATTGAGACAGTTCCGTAAGAGACTCCGAGGCTTGGGATGAGTTTGTGGTGCCTTCATTTTCTCAAAAGACACCTCCTCATCACATCCTTCCGTTCCAGGCTTCCTAAATATCACCACAGTATTTAAGATGTGTGCTTTTATAATGCAGAAGTAATCTCCATTTAACTTTGTTTTCTTTTAGAACAGTAGAATAATGATTTCTGGCATTAGGATAAGCAAGGGAATAAAGCAGAGAAGAAAGAAAAAAACCCCTGTAAATTTATAATTCACAACTGTATATCCTCCTTCCCTAATTCAGGCATTCAGCCTTTTGGTTAGAAGAACATTAAAACTGTATCCAAAGCAATAATCTGGCTGACATTTAGCTGGGACAGGAGCTCAACTTGATTAATCCCTCACCTTCCAAAGACTTACTTTTGTGCTCTCACTTTTGCCAGGAGTGTAATGACAGTGGCATTATCTGCCAGTCTACACAGTTTCTAAATTGTGTTTTGGTTCAAGTAATTAAAAGTGAAAAGAGAACTTTACAACAACGTATCCGGGCTGTACTAGTTGGTGAAAGTACTAAGAGTTTAATTCACTCTTCTGAAAGTAAAAGCTATTTAAGCAAGAGTCCTCAAAAAAAAAAAAAACATAAGGTAAAATATCTGCTTTGACAGATGCATAAGAAGCGCATGATTCAAACTAATACAGACAACTGAGTTTTTTGGAATAACTTATTCCACAAGTCTAAGTTTTAAAAGTTTGGGGTTTTCACATTCTTGAAAGCCTTCCAGGACATGTCAGGAACAGCTGTACGCAACGCAACCCTGGCAGTCCGGGGGGGCTATCCCAACAAGCTCAATAGATATATCTCCATTATTTTATTCAGACAGTACATTGGATGGTGTTCTGCAGGCTTTCTACATGGAAACAACTCTTCAGGTGAAAAGGAACATTCCTCCTTCATTGGAAAATAAGCGTGAGAGAACATTTCCATCCCTTTTTTGCTCTCAGAGCCTTCTGTCTATACAACCAGTGTAACTTTTACACTGTTTTTCACCTTTGAGGATGCACAATGAAATGACCAGGTGAGCACAAACAATAAAATATAGCCAAAGAAGGAACCATCCAGCCTTACTTTTGGTTTTCTCTTGTGCATGTAGGAAAAAAGATGATATTCTGTAGAGGGCGATTTGGCCCTGTAGAATTGCTGTCCTAAGTCACTTAAAAAGAATATGAAAAGCAGCGTTTGCAACATTATCTCACAAGCTCTAACACTAGAATTCAAGTTACATGCATTTGAGTTATATGCATTTATTTCTCACAGATTTCATGCAATGTGGTTCAATTATGAATTTGACTGCTCTTTTTGCACAATATAAAACCCTTTTCCTTGCACCACATAATTGTGTTCCATGGCAGAACTGGTATTCATCATTGCTCCGCTGTCCCCTAGCCTAAAAGATAAAACATCCACAGGGTAATAAATGTCAAACTATGATTATTGATGCTTTCAATTAAATTGATTATCTATTTGAGGTGCATAGCATGGTGATTTATTGCTGTCTCTTTATGTTGCACTTGGCACAATGGCCTCCCTGAAAGGTGAGCATTTTGACTGTTTCGATAGATTTTCTATTAAATTTGATTTTTCAAAAGTGGCTCACAGCCACCCCAGTGCTTGGTTAACTGAAATGGCACCTGATCAAGTCTGAAATACGCTACTTGTTTTCTGTTATCTTCTGGAGCATGGAGGTTAGGAAGCAGTATGTGAAAATAGAAAAGGAAAACTTTTGTTTAAGTGTTAATGGAAGGATAGAATACATCCTTGATTTACATCCCTCAATCAAGAACTTTTATTTACAGACTATATTAGACAAAAAGCGTGTGTGATCTCGAGCTTTGCTGAGTACTACCCACCTCAACAGAGAGATGAGATGACCTTCGACTCGTCACTGGCATTGTGTGTTTATTAGGTTCAGATAACAGGAGCTATAAAATTCAAAGACATTTGCTCACCAATGATAATCAGCAGCTGCTTCACAAACAACACTTTTGTTAGCTGCGTCATGGTTAAGGTGACACGAGTTGACCTTTATCTGATAATTTACTTGAAGAAATGCCTTATGTGGCTGGACAACCTAGCACCAGCTTCCACTGCTGTTGTTTCTCCAAAGCACAGTACAGTTTGTTTCAAAAAGCAAATCTGGCTCAAAACCACGTATAGTCCCAGCAAGCCATGCATGTTTTGTGAAATGCAGGAAATTAGCATGAGAAAATCGTAATTCTCTTAATGTGACGTTCTTTCTAGCTATGAAGAAAAATATGTAAAACTTATAGTCAAGCAGGTAGACTTAGAGGATCTCAGTAACAAAGCCCACCATTTTCATGAGGAAAAAAATCAGTGCTGATAAGCCATTGACTGAGACAGGGACAAATTTTTCTCCATTATTCCCCACATCTGATATTTCCAAGTAATGGGGGAGCACCATGTCAGATAACCTTGTGACTGAACTTCCCAGTGCGACACTACTCCTGACCAAGTTTCCCACCATTTATTATCAGGAGCACCCAGGACAAAAGACTGAAGCCCCACTGCGCTAGCCGATACATAGAATACGAAGATGAGTCTGCCTAAAAGACCTTGCGAAACAAGTAAATGCAATAGATAGACAGTGAGAACAGAAAAAGAGAAGGATTACCATCCCAGTTTTATAAGCAAGACTGAGACAAGAAATTAGGTGACGCGCCTAAATCACAGTCTCTGGCATTCAAAAACTGAGTTTCAAGCTCCTTAGACCTAATCTTAACAATAAGGCTGTCATTCCTCCGCAGATGCAAACACCTTTGACCCCAGTAAGCTCAGAATTATACACACATCAATTCAGACTTTGAAGCCTGGCTTATCTCCCAGTAGTGTAACTGTCCCCTCCACTCTAACAGAGCTATCTGAGTAAAAAACAATCATGGAGGAAAAAAGAAAAACAAAATCCCTACAGCTCAGGTCAGAATTAACTATTTTACATCTGCTATGTTCTACCTCCATCCTGTCAAAGCCCAAAGTGCTTTATAGGTTCTGCGTGTTTTAGGAATCTATTGAACGCTAACTGAAACGTGACCAACTTCAGAGAGGAACCACAGCAAGTGTCTAACAACCCAAAGCAAACCTGCAGAAGAGGTAAGGGCAAATATTAAAGTAGTATTTCCATTTGATAGCGTTGGCTGCACTTGAGAATGCAGAATATCATAGTGGCAGCAGCACCTGCACTGGTTGCCAAAGGTGAGACTTCGGAAAAGTCGCTTGGCGATTCCTACTGCTGGAACACGTTTTCCAGCACTGGACTTGCGGGTGCCCACAGCTACCAGCCATACATCGGGGGTAGCCAGTGCTGCTTTATTAACTGTGAAGCTCTCGGAGAAAAAAAAAAAGAGTATGAGAAAGACCACATGCAATGGGGAATTAGGACAAGTTCTTTTTAAAACTACAGATCAAGGCCAATTTGCTTAGCTAAATATATGTACTGTAAAGTTTATGTAGCCAGCCACTAGCCCTACAGCAGAGGTTAGAAAACGTGACATCTGGTTTCCAAAGGATCTCTGTGCAGCCATGCACGGTTGTAATTATAGTAACAATTTGTAGAGAAAATGAATGTATTTTTTTGGCTTGAAGGATGACCCTAAAGGCCTGGCAAAAAAAAAAAAAAAAGGGAGGACAAGAAAAAAATAAGGCAGGAAACCCCATATGATGGAAGGCACCGACTTCCCTCCTTAGCACACATCCCAAGCTCCCAGGTACACGGAAACAAATTCAAAGTGACCCTCTGCGGTGAGGGTTACTGCACTGCTCCGTGTACGTGGACTGATTGACAGAATGCGCCCGTTGTGATGGGAGCAGCAGCTCGGAGGTGAAGGTGTTTGCATATGTAAAGTGCCTGGACCGCTTCCAGTCCTACAGAACGGAGAAAAAAAGCGCGTGCACCAGGACGCAGGAGGAACACGGTGTTCAGGCTAATTCTGCCGCCGTGCCTGGCTTCTGGCGTGGGGGGTCCGTCCGTGTCTGCGCGCGCGGCGAGAAAGCGCACCCCGTATCGCTCCTGGCTCGTGCTTCGAGCCCTCTCTTTTCACTGGCTGACACAGAAAGAAAAAAATGACCAAGTGACTCAAGGGGCCTTGGCGTTTTTTTATTTCATTTGACTTGAGAAATCACCAAATTCCTTCCCCCTGGAAAAGTTTTTGAAGCACGAGTACCACTCCCTACAGCACCGATTGTCCCCAAACGCCTTCCTCGGTGAAGCAACGCACACACGAGGTCGCAGCAAGCCAGCCGAGCAGCCCCGGGAACTCAGTCCACACTATTCGCTCTCCGCATTCTTTGGATAGCAGGATAACGATAAAAAAAAAAAAAAAAAAAAAAAAAAAGGCAAATAACTTGCTGCGCATTTATTGCTGCTTCCCACACAAGCTGCTTCTTAAAATTATTTTTCAAATTGTATGGGGCAAAGTTCCGCCCCAGAAAAAGCAAAGAAACGGAAAACTGAAATGGAGGCAACTGGGCAACTGCGGTTACTTACTCATTCAAGGACAGACTTACGGCCCACAGATCTTTCCACCCAGCCCAACAAAAACTTCCTAAATCCTCCCAGAAGTTTGAATCACTCTCTCCTTTCCTTCCTGTACTAGATGCGAGAATGTGCCTCTTCAAAGGAAACTAACTCTTGGATTCACTGATGGGCTTGGTTTCATGCAAAAAGTGCTGGAGCTCCCTGTCCTGGCAGTGAGCATTGTGAAAGGCCTCTCTCAAAAAGGAAACACATATTTGGCCTTCCCTCCTGTAACATTCAAACCTGGAACCCAAAATAAACTGCTTTTTCTCCCTGCCTTTCTTCCTAACAACTAAGTAGTACTGTTTTCATGTCAGATCATAAATAACTGCCTGCTGAGACTCACACGAATGAAGAAGCTGTAAACTGACTCTTAAGAATAGCATCTTCATTCTTGACAAAAAGAAACCATCACATTCGTACTTCAGAGTTATCTCAGTAAAGGCAAGGTCCCCCCCCCTTTTTTTTT
>JAVJGG010000001.1:1396265-1427557 GCA_035590195.1 Aviceda cuculoides
CCCCTTTTTTTTTTTTTTTTTTTAATAGGGACACATTGAAAATGTTACTGTCTTATCATGGCAGCTGTGCACAGCTATCAGTAATAACTGTGATGGCTGGACTGGACTGTGCCACAGAGGAACTGAGTAGGCATCTGCTCTGTTTAACCAACAGGAAGCACAGGGCAGGTTTTAAGAAGTACGCAGGGGATGTAATGGAGCCTCTAATGTGTTTAGGTTTCTCCAACGGAATCTAGTTTTATCGGGAAACAAAGGTCCTGATGGGATTATCAGTAGAAAGAAACCCAGAACCTGTCTAGCTGGGAAAGGGGCTGTGGAGGCTGTTATGTCAAGGTGCAATAGCTTCCTTCCAGGCAAAGCTAAAAGCCACTTCTGTAAATCAGTCTCCTCCACCACATTAATTGGAATTTGTGTCCACATGTAAAATTTTTAGAACAAATAAACCGGTGCTTGCCTCATGCTGATTCCTTGCAGAAAGGACAGAGAAATTAAGATGTCTGTCTAGCACACTGAAGTTGCTCTACAAGAGGTACCACTACCTTAGCAAAATAAAATGTTACTTTCAAGCAGTTTACTAAGAAGCGTACAAAGTTTGTCCCTGTTACGCATCTGAGTGCTGCAACGCACTGCCTGTCATGATGAATCAAATAAAGGCCTAAAGCTTACAAGCACTTCACAGCTTCAGTATCACTGTTCCATCCTCAGCTAATTAGTCCTCGCAATACACAGAATTAGAGCAAATGGTGGGGTGGGAGCAGCGAGGAGGAAATAGGAACCGAAAGTGTAAGAAACTTTTTCACAGGCAGACAGTAAAATTGCCATTTAGAAAGCAGTACTTATCTGTGAACTTGACCCTTGTCTCATTCTTTTTTCAACATGTCATTAATAAAACCATTATAATAATTATTTAAATCCAAGTACCAGCCTGTATAACACAAAATGAGCCATGTCAATCTGTTAGCCTTAGCTCTTCTCAATGCAGCTGTATAACTGGAAAATGTCACAGTGAAACCACAAAAATCAAGGCTGGTGCCTTCTGATCTCTCAGAAAGGATTCAGTGATCACTTTTTAGTCAGTGTGCACCATTCAGATCACTGAAGAGTTTCATAAAATCCAGATTTACATCCTGGTTCTGGTACTACACCACACTCAAAATAGCGTTCGGATTCTGGGGCTCTTGATGAGACCGTGAAATAAACACAACGCGGGTATTTTAAACAGCGAACCGCAACAGTGCCGAAAAAGACAGACAGATTTTTTTATTTGCCTTCCGCATCCCTGCAGACTCGCACTATTCTCTCCCCGCTCCTTTCCCTTTCTCCCCCTTTGTCACGTCGTTGGCATCCTCCAGCAGTTCTCAAGGATTACGCTCTTCACGCGGCAAGGCGCGCCGTACGGATCGGTTCCTCTTACACAAGCAATACTCGGGAATACTCCCGCTATCATTAAAAAACAACGCCTGCTGCTGTTGGGCCACACTTTGTTTGGTTAAGGGCGTGGAAGGGCCCTTCACCAACAGCCCCAGCCTTTACCTCCAGCACAACACGAACCCCATGCCACCCCACATCCGCGCCGTGACAAAGGGTGCCTGGCTTTCTCGAGCGGTTCTCCGAACGGCTGCCGATGGACCGGAGCAGCATTTCACCTGACTACGGCTGCCGGGGGTCTCCCTCCGTCTGCGGAGGGAAGCTGAGGATGAGCCCGTCCACGTGGTCGCTGCCGAACACAGCCCCCCTCCCGCCGTACCCTACCGTCCCCTCGCCTCCCCCACGAGCACCAACTAAAAAAGGGAAAGAATGAGAAAGTGAGTACTCTGTAGCTGGCACTGCAGACAATGTATGTCTTGTGTGAGTAATTTAGCGCTATGGCCAGTCAATCTGGTTTCTGGGCCCAATGCCCTGACCCTCTTTAGAGCTGCTCTCTCTCTCCAGCACAGTGTGAAACATTTCCTTTCACAGCACTGACACTTTGCAGATTGAGACGTCAGGCCTGTCCAACTGCAGCAAATTAGCAATTTTTCTTTTACTAATTGGAAATAAAAATGTTTGCTAAGGGAATAATTTGTAGGAATGCAGCGTTAGGTTTCCGGCTTTTTATAAGGATGCTTTAAACTTTATACATGTGCACTTTTCTTCTGTTTTGATGCCTTGCACTGTAAATTTTAATAGGTTGCTCGACTGTTAACTTTACAGTCTCAGCCTTCCAAAGGATTAAATGAAGTTTTTAATTTATCTTCCTCTCCAAGGCAGCAGGGTCTCCTTAAAGTAGTGCGTAGCACAGCTTGCCCGCTTCTCAGGAAGCAACGAAAAGGAACACAACTCCAAAGGGTTAAAAACATACACGGCTAGGCGGCATCTGGATGAACCTCGGGCAGGCGATTTGTTTGCGAAGCCTTCAGTTCACAGCTCTCCAAAGTTCCCTAGGAGCATGGTGGAGAGAGATGGGGAGCAGATTCAGGAATGCTTTTCAGCGTTAACCTGCCACAAACGGGCAATTCCATAATTCTGAACCTGGAACGACCACCTCGTGTCTCTCTGCTGCTAAGGAAGAGGGGCAAGGAGGCTCTTCTCTTCCATTCTTTTCAGCTCATTTGCACTAATGAAGCTTTTCCCATTCAACGAGGAAATATTAATACTTTGGGCAGGGTGCGGTGGTGACGGCGTCTCCATTTTTAAACGCCTTTCACGTGCGAAAGCGGACTGGGGATAGTTTGATCTATTTGATCCTAAAAAGCACTGCAGTTAAGAAATGGCATGCAAATGGCAGTCAGTAAAGGCTTCTTCAAACAAAAAAAGTTCAAGAAAGCGGGATCAGGAAAGAGCTTCCTATAATCTAGAAAAACCTGCTAAGAAACTAGAAATGAAAACAAAATGCCCTTTCGCTGAAATACAGTATTTTAGTCTAACGTGTCTCCGTAATTCTGAAGGCATGTAATGTCTTCCTGCACACTGCACTCAAGCAGTACATTAGCTCTTATAACAATGCCAGCACATAAAGAGTTACTGTTCTTTCCCCCTACCCCCCCCCCCATAAAGCATTTGACAGCCATGCCTAATAATTCTTTCTGGTGTGGTTTTTCTTTTTCTTGATGTCTTTATGTGAATATGAAGCCAGAGTGAAAGGCTTTGGGTGACCCCCGTGAGAGAGAAAAAGTATGAACTACAGAGAAAAAGAGTGAGATATAGACTCCCTGCCGAGACATAGGCATCTTCTCCGGCAGCTCACAACTTGGCTTCAGAGGGCCTTTGTAAAGGAAAAAGGACTCTTCTTCACTCAGGCTGTGACAATAGGTGTTTTGTCAGAGAGGGACAGGATAAAAAGCAGGGGGTGGGAGGCGAGATCATCATCGGCAAGGGGCTAGCCTTTGGGGCCTGCAGATGTTGGAAGGAGGATGATTTATTGCTCCAGTGTCCTCAGTGGCATTTGGCTACCTTCCCAGACCCCGGTATTGGTGGCCGGGTGGGAGGAGGGAGCGCTGCACAACAAGGCATCTCCGTACCTTCTATGGGCAAAGCGTGCTGGGGGCTGCCGGGGGGGGGCGAGCCGCTGCCAGCGCTGCCGCAGCGCGGAGCCGGGAGAGACCGGCGCTTGCGGGACCGAGTCTTGCCCTGAAATGGCCGTGGAGGGAATGGATTACACAGTCATTAGCTCTAAACCACGCTAAAATTGAAAGAAAAAAAAAAAAAAATATTTTAACATCCTCTTGCCTCTGCTAGAAAGGCCTGGCAGAAAAAAAGAGGCGCGATGGTTACCTGTAAACTGCAGGCACCGACCATCGAGTAACAGGACGACCTCGTGCTTGGAAGAACCAGATCCAACTAAGCCATCTTCATCCAAACTTAAAAATGAGAAGCTTGGGGGTGCTTTTGGGGGAGCGAACGCACAGGAGATTGTCCTTCCCACGGCTCCCGTCACCCGCTAGAACAACTGGGGCCACTCCGGCACGGCCACGTCTTTGCCCGCGCATTACCGAAGGAGCGCGCGGAGCTGGGGTTCGACGCCTTCTGCTGCGGGACGAGGGGGGGCTGCATCTGCCCGACTGATCCCACAGACGGTTCGGCCTGGGGCGTGAATGGGAGGGAGGGATCCGATGCCTGTTGCGTGCCCAGAAAGTACAGAAGGGCTTGGAAGCGCTGAAGGAGGATTTATGCAAATGGGCTGAGAAAAGGAACCGATATTTTGGATGTCTCTCCGTACCCCCAAAAATCTCAGAACTGTTTGAAGTCTGCCCACTGCTTCATATATCCAGTATACTGAAAAGTGTCCCAGATCACTGAGCCAGGCAGTTCTGGATAAATTCCAAGAAAAAGGAATCACGGCCTAGCAAGAAATACACACCAAGACAGTATATTGCCAGGAGTTTGATTTAGGACTTTTGCTCCAGCTTCTTTCCTCTTTTAATATACAGTTTTCCACCACACTTTCTATGTAAATACCGTATCCTATGGCTGACAGCCTCTTTTAGTAGATTTATCCATTAGTGGATTTACTGAAAATGTTTTCTGTTGAAACAAGGGCACATGCTTCACCTCAGCAAAAGACAAATCCAGAGACAGTATTCAAATACAAAACCAGTAAATCCTAGACAAGATAGATGCAAAGAAAAACTTTTAGAGTCATTTTGTACAGAAGTTGCTAGGTAGAAAAACTAAAAACACTAGAAGACAAAATGCAAAAGTGGAAAGTGACTAAAGAAAGCACAAAGGAAAATCTACAAAATTCCCGAGATGAATGCCACAATAATAACGCTTAACAAAAACCCACTACTGAAAAGTGCTATTAGTTTCATTTGCCAAGACCCAATAGCACCTATTATGAGGAAAATCTCCAAATGCTTTACTAAGTTCCAGACGCACTTTTCTGCATGTACTCAAAACCGTTATATCCATTTACAGAAGGAAGTGAAGCATTCAGAGTATAAGTGACATGTCCAAGGTCACACACAGAGTCAACTGCAGAGTCAACAGAAGAGTAACTAGATCTTTGCTTAAAATCCCTTGGCTTTGACTGCTAGACAATGGCTCCCCCTCCCACGTAATCAACCAGTTATGGAAAGGCATAAATGCATATTTGCAGGACTAAATAT
Source organism: Aviceda cuculoides (assembly GCA_035590195.1). NCBI lineage: Eukaryota > Metazoa > Chordata > Aves > Accipitriformes > Accipitridae > Aviceda > Aviceda cuculoides. Next base: position 1,401,353 of record JAVJGG010000001.1, read on the forward strand.
GTTCACTTGAGAATAAAAATGCTTGGATGATTATCTATAAATTATATGACATTATCCAGACCTCTCTGGTTTGGAAGTGGGATAGAAATTTGATGAATTACAAGCAAGACACAAATGTTAGAAAAGAAGCTTTGCTTTGACTATTTCTCTTGGTCTCTGCAAAAAAGTAAGAATTGCAGAGATATACCAAAAGAACAAAATCCCACAGATCTCAGTTTTCCAAAGCCTCTCAAATTATTATTGTTATCCCTGATATTAGACTGTTTATCACTATTGGCATTTAATATCCTGCTACTCATCTTGCCGCAACCTGAGGTTTTCTAAAGTAAGGCAGTGACCACAAAGTCTGACCAAAAAACTCTATCTAAAAGGCAAAAGAAATGTTGTCTGGACTGTAACACACTGTCAGGTCTCAAATGTCTCACATTTTCTGAAGAACTTATTAATGTTACTCTATGAATAAGTCTTACATGGTTTGCACTTCTTAGAAGCTGCAGTTAAAACAGTTGAGTTGGTTTTTTTCGTTTCCATTTTTTGAGATTGTGTTTGCATGTGTTCATACATATACTGATTCTCCTTATTTGAGTGCAGCAAATCCTGTACACTGCGCGGTGTCAAGCTCTCTGGCTCCTGAAGACGTCATGGTACTGGAAGTAGAATATATGTCAAACTACGCTGCAAGGGAACACGCTGTTAAAAGCTGGCTTTGTCTATTTTTTTATTTTTTTTTTTTTTTAATAAGCAGCGTTTGGACTACAGACACGGATAATACTGCATCTTTAATGCTTTGCAACAAATTGCCACATCAGCACTAAATACCTCCACTTAATTTTTCATTTGGATACGATGAAACATTTTTTCCCATGGAAGGAAAAGTCTGGTCTTTGTGATCGCGGCACTGCCAGCCCAAGTTACAGTAAAGGTTAATCACAAACAAGAGACAAGTAAAGTAGACAAAGAGCATCATACACTTCACTTTTCAATGGATGTTTTCATAAATGTATGAATAATTTAAATTATCATTGCCGAGTATTTATTCGAGTGTTTCAGGGGAAAAAAATGCCTCCTCTTTTTTTTCCCCTCCTTGATTCTTTTCATTTCTGTCTCATCTCTTTTATGTGCTGCATCGGCTGTTTTCTTGCCATCTGAATCAGTTTTTTGGAACAATGGGATGTATGAGGGCTGAGGGGGCAGTTGAAGAATACAGCCCTTGTTGTACACTCTGTGACTTGACATTGATTAATGAGGGTGCGGACATGGGCAGAATTTGATAGAGAGAGAAAGGGAAATTGGAGGACCTGAGGGCACCAGAAGGAGGAGGGCAAGGAGATGACAGAGAGAAGACCAGAACGATGCCAGTGGCTCCGCGCAGTACGTGGAACAGCGAGCGGTGGAAGTCGCGCCACTCGGGGCCGGCTACCGTGAAAGATCCCAAATAGCTGGAGAGACCTCCCGCATCGGGAGGAAGACCTACCGGTGACGGCGGGGCACGTCGGGGAGGATCGCGCCGCTCTCGAGGTTTATCCGGCACGGCAAGACCCGCTGCGTCAATGCCCCTTTCCTTCCTGCGAACATCTGCCCCCAAAAACATCGGCAGAAAAAGCTTTGCTGCTTCCCCTATTCTTTCACACATACCTCAGCCTCCACCCTGTTGGTTTACTTCCAAAACCTAAACACCCTGCGGTTTGTAACCTCTTCTGCAGGAGTCTGAAGCACGTACGACTGCTTAAAGATCAAGGCTTTCTGGATGTTAGCGGAGGGTTAGGTTGGCACCACTCTGGAGAGAGAAGAGAGTTTTCCAAATCCTGCTATTCCAGCAGGATGCCCTTTATTTTCTCACGCGAGTAAATCAAAAGTAGTGATGCCGGTCAGAAAAGAGTAACATTCATACACTGAAAAGCCAGAGATGGTTTTGGCTGGCTGAAAGTTTGGGGGATGTGGTGTGGCTTTTTTTTTTTTTTTGGTTTAAGAAACCCACCTTCCCCCTTCAGAAGTATAGGCCTTCAATGTGCTTAATCAGTTGGTGAAGTTGTAGGAGAACAAGGTTCTTCACTCTTGCTGGGTGGTTCAGGTTTAACGAAGCCTGAAGCATACAGTCACCAGGTTTTCTTTAGTCATATTAAATTGGAAAAAAATTAAGTGTATAATAGAAAAATTCAAAAAGAAGAACTATGAAAAATAACTGCAATCCCTCAAGATCCTGTAAAATTTTTCTGCATACAGAAATCTTCAGATTTCTTTTGATAATGTAGCAGACAAAAGCACTTAAATATGATTAAACAGAATTTGAAATTTGTCACTTCAAACTTAGTATCATTCTTTTCTGTTTTTTTCACTGAGGTGCCAGCACACTTGTTCTTATATGTTCTACACTACTAACAAAAAGCTTAAGTCTAAGTAACAAAAATCTGACCTCTAAGATATAAAACTATTAAATCCGCTGTAAGCTATGCATAACATTTCTAGAAAGAGGGAAAGATGAAAAGACCGGTTTGACCATGTGGAAACATTCTCATTTAGTCTCAAAATACAAGAACGCAAAATAACTATTTTCCTTAGGTGCAACAAATGAGTGTACTAGTTGGAGAACAAATTTTACACCTCTCTTTAGCACTTCAGACCGGGGGGGTGATTCCCCACACGAGGCATAGTATTGCCTAGAGGAATGGGCTGGGCCTCCATTTTGGGGACTTGCAACTGTAGACAAATTGAAAATAATATCCTAAGTAAAATCAAGGAATTCCTTACAACGTTAAATGACCCGATACAAATTATAAGGTGGCAAGTAATAAATGCCGGGCATGCCATCTGGCCTAGGGTTACAGATGGACGGCGAAGACGCGTAAGCCCCGAGGTGGCGTTCCAGTTGGCCCGCAGTCGCTTCCCTCCACAAAAGCTTGCCGCCGCGCAGAGCCACTGGCCAAGGAGCCCGGGGCAGAAGGCTCGACAGACACGACTCTCCCCCGCCGCGCTCCAGCGCCGACGGCAGGTCTTCCCTGCTCCCGGTTTGCCAGCGCGCCGAGCTGCGCGCCACCGATCCGGGAACTGCGCGCGGCGAGACGCCGGATGACGAGGATAAACGGGATGACTGGGTCGGCACAGCGTCAGATACACGCAGACGGCTGTCACGCCTCTAGGATGTGGAAGACAGATTACGTGTTCGCTTATTCTGCTGTTTCAACCTAAATGATTCTATGATTCAAGGTTTTGACCCAGCAACTCTAGTCTGTCCTGCTGGATGCTGCCCTCTGCAAAGAAAGATCACGCCTGCTGGCTCGGACGGAACTGAAACGGTCACCGGAGTGTTCGAAAGCCATCTGGAAGCTTTACGTGGATCTGCGCGGTGTTCGGTTAGCTTCCACGAAGGGGCTTCACCAAACGAGGTGATGCAGCAAGAACACGGGAGCCACCAAGTGAAAACCTGCTGCTTGAGGAGTGAAACACAGCGTGTTTTGTACAGCAGCAGGCGGGACCTACAGTTCGTCTTGGAATTATTACTGTTAAAAACATCAACAGCGCTATCTTACTAGTCAGAAATCTTCAGAGAAACCGCTCTTTGACCAAACCTGGAACCAAAGCTGCAGTTCCAGTAATTTCAGTCAGAGAGAGAGAATCCACCCCAAAACTGCAACAGCCCAGTTCTCAGACTCCAATTCAAATTGTTTTGCCTTTCTCCACCGCCCCAGATAAATTCGATATCTGCCAGACTACTGACTGTTCATGTGCTAATCTGACTCAGACTCTCATTCATGGCTGTTCTCTTTTGCATAAAACATTAAATGTTCATTTAAGGGGACAGTTGTCCCTCCACCCTAAGCGAGAGCTCTCACTCCCAGCCTGCCGGCCGCTCCAAGCACGTCTCATTTTCCCTTCGCGTGGGGGAGAGCGAAAGATCCTGCCTTTGCTGGCGTGTATATAAAAGGAACACAGAAGTTTCACAGATGAGTGCAGAGTCTCCCCCCCCCGCCTCTCATCTGCTGGGAGCACCACCAGCTCCGGCGCCTCACCCCAGGAGCAGCAGGAAAATCCTACATGCGGGTATCAGCTGCCTCCTGCTAGAGGCACGCAACCTGCTTGCGTACCGGTGATTTCTGCGTGCAAAGACAAAACCAGCCTCCTGGCCCCGAACATCTGGCCGAGGGCGATGTCTTAAGACTTTTTCACTGCGGCAGAGTCCTCCAGCGTTCCCTTTCTCTCCCTCCTCGCTGGACCCGAGACAAGCGGCCCGGTGATCACCTGCGATGGCAGCCACAGAGGGTGACCTGAGCCCTAGAGCTACTGCTGGAACAAATGAGAGAGCTTAACTAGAGCAAGACTGGCATAAAAAGGAAAGAGAAAAAAAGAGAGGAACAAAGATTCCGTCCAATTTGCTCTTTTCGGCATTGTAAAAACTGGCCTGTTTCCCAGTATATCACTCTGCCATTGAATAAGGTCAATTGCAGAGCAGTTCTTCAGTCATCCTGATGGGTTTTCATGAGAAAGTGAATGGAGTGCAAATTAGCCAAAGTCGTCACAAGCTTTTTTACTGTCACTCTAAGCCTGACAGTCCAAAGGAAAATGAGGATTAATAAATCTAACGAACTTTCTCTATTATCCAAGCCAGGTTAGGAAACTATTTATTGTCTCTCTTTTTCTATGTTTCATCCATTTTGCCTACTGTGGTGAAGCATTTCAAGAAGAAAGAAACAACAGACGCATGCACACACACGCTTGCACGCACACACAGAGCTTAACCTCTCCAAATCTGCTAGACAGAGCCAGAGACATACCAGAAAATAAAGGCACTGGCATCATGCAAGCAAATCAAGATTTTAAAATAATTCTACCTTGCACATACCGTATAGTTTTGTACGAATCCTTACAGCTGCCGATTTCCATTAACTAATGTGTTCAATGTGCTAAACATACGTATTTTACAGGAGAAAGAATAACGACCGCCAGCAAGTCTTAAAAATTACCCCTTTTTTTTTTTTTTTTTAAGAGCAAAAAATTGGTTTCAAATTAAGGGGAGAAATTTTTTTAACAATTATATCCACATGTTTGAAGTAGATTTTAGTGTAGCTTCAAAATTTTGTTTTGTTTTTAATAGAATAAGGCATTTTGATACTGGTCTAGAATGCAAATCTTTATTAATTTATTAAAGTCATTTGAATTTGGGTAACTTGCAAAACTAGCTTCACTAAGAGAGAATTGCCTGAAACATTCTCAGAGACCAGGAGGTCACGCCAAGCCTATCACAGAAGTGATGCAAAAGACCTCTAGGAACCATTTAGCATTTCCGGGGGGGAGGCTGAAGTATGTGTCTATGTGTATACATATATATACGTTTGTATGTATGTAAGTCCAGCATAATGCAAGTCTGTCCAACTTCACAGCTGGACAAAATGTTATCCTGTGTAATTTGTAATACATTGCGATTTGAACAGTAGTTTTCATTCGAGAATCTCAAAGTCCTTAAAAACTTTCACAAATCAGGCCTCATCCTGTCTAAAAATAGACATATACGTTTTCAGAATGCATGTTTTAAGCACCAATTAAGACATTTCACATCTGCAGTAAAACAGGTGGGGAAAAGGAGACAAAGAGATCAGTCACTTGCTAACGTCCTCAGAAATAAATGCCTGGGAAGAGACCAGCACAAATTTCAGGTCAACTGGCTCCTACTGTAATCCTAACAAAAAGTGATCAAACTCCTGATTTCTGAGGATTAGAAATACATTAATGGTGGAAGCATGCAAAATACACTGTAAACAAAAGTTTGGCACCAGGATCCTAATAAAAACACCCCTAGTATTACGAATAAGGACAAAGATCATAAGAAGACATCGAACCAGTCACACACAAACCCAACAACTCTTTTTTAGACTAAAATGCTGACCATCAACACTAGCTACAGTCTAAAATGATGCAATTTTTCATCTTCCTTCTGGTAACCACGAAAACCGTTCTTTCAAATCTTGCTTCTTGCCTTTGTGTGTGTACTGATGATAAGCGTATTCCTCTCCCACCATAATCTGCTAAACTTCTTTCATTAATAAGAAGGAAAAAGGTCTAAGGAGAAAATGCAAGGTTTCACTCTGGAAGCTACTAAAAAAAAATTACTTTAATTTCTTCCATATTTCTTTGAGATAATCAAAATTGTAGCAAAAAAAAATAATCGTTAAATACATAGTCGGACATATTCATGGCTGCAGTGGGTAACAAACCAGTTTAAAGTCAAGTCAAACAGTTTGTTTCAGCACTTTGTTTTCACCTTTTATGTGGAGACACTTACCAGAATAAATTCCCCCTGAGGAAGCTCATGCTACAATCTGACTAACCAAAGAAAAATTGTTTAGCATTCAAAGCAATCTGGGGTTTGTTGAGATTTCCCTTCTCCTACTTTTACAGTCACTTGTCATTCCATTTAATAAGAGAGAAAACTTTCCTGACCACCTAAATTATGTCATTCAAGATATTAAGGAAAACACACATACCCCAAAGTAAAGGTAAAATTATGCTGCAATCATCAAATCAGCCTTCTCTTCTTTATCCCATCTGTATATTCTCCTTCTAAACACTCGAGTATTGGTTAGAAAGCTACACGAGCAGCATAGTCCTACCTGCTTGCCACTTAAATTGCTGGTATTTTAATCTCATCAAAGAATCTTGAGTTTTTCTTCCCGCTGTTTTGACTTTGCTGTCTCTCAGTCTTGTCACATTCACTAGTTTTGAATAAGTGCAGAACTTGCATTTACAGAATTTGCAATCTGCAAGATTGTTTAAGTGATTTATCAAATACTGTGATTGAACACTTATTGCTGTTCCAGTTCTGAATCTCATTTAAACTGACTGGGCTTGACATAAGCCTTTACAGTGAAGGCAGAAATGAGCCGGGCTGGGTCAGGTACGGCATAGGGGGAAAAAAGTTCCACCTCCAGCCACCGCACTTCTGGAATTGCACACTGATAAAATCAGCCATGTGATATATTCCTTATTAAGCATTTTATGTCCGACAAAACCAGAATACTAACAGTCAGACAGGCTTTATCTTACTAATAACAAGGCCAGGTTGGATGGGTCTTTGAGCAACCTGGTCTAGTGGAAGGTGTCCCTGCCCACGGCAGGGGGGTAGGAACTAGATGATCTTTAAGGTCCCTTCCAACCCAAACCATTCTGTGATTCCAATGGTCCAGCACATTGTCTCTGCAGGCAGGTTCAGAACACACAGAGCATCCAGCATCACCCAGGTTTCTAAAACAGAAACTTAGTACATGCCCGTGGAGCTAAAGGGTCTGTAACTTTGGTACGCTCTGCGCAGCCACAAAGACCACGTTACTGAAACAGAACTTACAACCGCTCTGCACTCACAGACAACGCACACATCGGAGTAACGCTGATCTCTAAGGAGTTTTGAAATATCCGCGAAGTTGAAAAATGGTAAACTTTTGTCATCAAATGGATGATGTGCCTCTGGGGGATACTAAGCAAACTGAGGGCAAACGAGTTTGAAGGTCTACATAGAAACCTAATGCCACGACATCAGAAGGGATGCAGCAAAACTCTGCCCATCAAAGTAGAAAGCGAAGCACCGCAGACAAGTATCATCGGAAGGTATCTTCTCTAACACGGAAAAGAGAAAAACATCTGTAACCACAAACTTCCTTTGCATTTACCTCTACGACCCTGTACCAAGTATGAACCCTGCGTAAACTTTTCAGCATGTTTTTTGTATTTACCCCGACTCCGAACAGGCTATTCAAGAGGTGAACTAACTGGAGCCATCGGAGGTGACTCGGGTGATCGCGTACCTGGTCATTATACACTTGTGCTCCACAGGCACGGGTCAGCTCCGACAAGGAGAAGGTGGTTCTTCTAGCAGGCTGCTCCGAGAAACCCTCGGCTTTGAAATGTTTTTAACCGCTTCACACGAAATAGTCAACATGTGTTGATCTCCAGGGAATCCATTCCTTCCTTCAGGATTTCAGTGAAGGAAACGGATGCTGAAATGGGTATGTTGATTGTGAACGGCCGTGAACGCAGCAACGGCACTGCCAGCCAACTCTTTGAGTCCGGCTGCTCCCATCCGTTACAGACTTCCCCGGTTGTGGTGACACCACGAGCTAACCTCTACGGCTTTGTACCAATACATATCACAGAGGGGTTTAGACTCGGCACCTCCCAATAACAAATAAATCAATTTGTTTATTGCCTTTGTTCCTCATTTTGCTTAAGTTCATGAGATTGTACAGAGCTTTACCAAATCACCTAACAGCTCCCCTTGCATGTTCAATGCCTTGTACTTCATTGAGGGACCATTTGAAAATAACTATTAGTATATTAAATTCGTGCAAGAGAGGGGCTTCCCTATTGTTTCATAATTTACGGTAGAACAAATACAGCCTCCAAGAACATTTGCTGTCTGCCGCATCACTTTCAACGGTATAACCATTTAGAAACAAAACTTAGAAATTAATAAAAGTACACAAATGCTACAATAAATCTCTTCAAAAATTAGAAGTAGAGATGGGCCAAAGCCAGAGTGCATTTCAGGCTCCCAGGATTCCGAGGTGATCAGATACAGAGTTTTCATCACTAATAACAAGCAAGCAAAGATAGAATAAATGAAGAGAATTTGTTTCCGTTCATAAGAGATTAAAATTACACGCTTTTGCAGCATAACGGTTGCGAGTCTTTCTTACTAAATCTGTCGTCTTTCAGGCTCATGGCATTTTCAATGCTTCCTCCAAACTCATGTGGGATAATGCACTTCCAAAAAGTAGGCTCTAGGTATGCACATTCTTAAAATCAACCACTCAACACGCATCCAAATAAAAGTGAGCTTTCCTACCCATTTTCCCCAAGAAAGGAAGCTCAGAGCCCTTTTATGCATTGTGAATGGCCCACCTAATTTAGACTGAATTATACCCTAACCTTCATTTCCCCTTTACTTCTTTGCTCCATTCAGCAGTTTCTGACTTCAGCTAATTCACTAACAATCCCAGCTGGTCCTTCCCAGCTCCCAGTTCTTTAGCACATTGTCCAAGGAAACTATGTGCTCCCATCTACACTGGTATTCCACTCTCCAATTAACCTACTGCTGAGAGGCTTTACCCCTTTCCACCATCCATTCCTCTGCACATACTTTTTTTTTTAACCTTTTACTTCTTGAATTAAAGTTTATAAGATCTCTTCCAGGTGAGAAGGTGTTAAATTTATTTGCTAAATGTGGTGCTGGTTACACAGGAAGACATAACACACGATCAGGTGATAGCCATGAAAAAATAATCTGGTTGATCTAGAATGCATTTCAAAGGCAAGTATTAAGGCGCAGATGTTTAAGATACAAGTAAACAAATAACAAAAGAATTTCAACACTTGCTGTATGACAGGCATATGCTTGTTCTTATTACTGAAACCATGCAGAGTAACTAAGGTCAGCCAGAGGTATGGCTGGTATTTGATCTACACAGCCCTGCAGTAGCACTCCATAAGACATGCAAATGCATTTTTCTATTCTCATTATTTAAGAACAATCACTTTTCTATCATACAGTTAGAACTTTGATGACAATAAAATGCATGCCTGTACCCATGCAACCACGTGTTCTTTACTGTGAAAGTTTTACCTTGTCTGCAAGAGGTAACAGCCTTAAACATATCTGTATTTCAGATCTATTTTACCAATTACTTTAGGATACTGTTTTGTCTAACAGGGACATAGATGATCCTAGTTACTGGGTGCCTGATCATCACTCATCTAACTTGCACAAATAGAATAAACCAGGCTAGAAACAGCTCTGCTATCTTGGGATAAAAGCCAAGACTTCAACATCTTGAAGTCCCCCATCCAATGACTAAGTAATTATACACAGAAAATTCCCACAGCAAATGTTAATAAACCTCACTTGATTCAGACTAGAGATCTGCCTCTCCTCTCTTACCGTGAGTGTCTGCATATAGCCCGGGCTGATAAAAAAAGTGCCCTCCTTTTTACTTAAACTGGTGCAGTTATTCCAAAAACTCTTTTCTAGTGTAGATTAAGACCACATTTTAGAAGACCTAAACTTCAGTGTACGCTTCCTGAGAGCCATTTAACATTTCATTTTCTGACACAATGCCAAGTGTCTTCTTTCTAGGTAAATGGCACAGATCTCATTGTTGACAAGATCCTAGATAAAACAAAGATTGTGAAAATGTAATTGATGGCTATTAAACACCTACCTCCCCCAATTCCTTCTTTCTTGTACATTTGCTTAGAACCAAGTGAGCATAATAGCAGCACAGTGCTCAGAAAGTGGTTTTCAGAATCAGGCAGTGAGAAAGTCAATATGGAGCAGCGTGTCCATTTGTTTTGATTTATCTCACTAACTTCAATTGACAGTTAATTCATCAGAGTAGGAAAACGCCAGTCTAGTGAAAACACAACTCATGAAGGAGAGAGAACAGAGTGGAAAATGTAGAGTGTGGATAATACAGGTAATAAATTAAAGGATACAGTATCAGTATTTTATCATTCGCGTTCTGAATTTGCTGTAGTCCTACTCTTGCCAATTACAGTTTATAGTAAGCAGTAAATTTACACATGCATTTACTGATATTTATCACACACAAACCAGCCCTTTACCAAATGAAGCAACTTTGAAAGACAGGAAAAGAAGTCACTTAGGCTCAAATTTCTAAATCTGAAATTTCCAGCAGATTACTACAAAGTCTTGTAATAAACTGCAGGCAAGATGAGAATTTACACTGTGACTGTTGGCTTGGATCTAAAATCCACACAAATAATAAAGAGTTGAAAATGAGGTTTGCAATAGAATACCGGTGCACCACCAAGGCAAGCGCAGCACTGCCCGAGAGCAGGGAACGGGGTGGAAGACTCACATCGTCGTGAGGTCGTACGAAACGCCCAGAGCAGAGCAATGGGCTGCCCAGCCCAGAAGCCGTAGCGGGGCTGCATGTCCCCCTCTTATCTGGGGGCACTATTTGCTGTGTTCCCTGTTTTAGTCCATTGGCCCCACAACTCCTCCTTTTATGTAATTTTTTATCACCCAGAAACATTTCATTTCTCCCAGGTTTTTTGGTTTTGGTTTTGGGTTTTTTGTTTGGTTTTTGGGGTTTTGTTTTTTGGTTTTTGTTTTTTTTGTTTTGTTTTTTTGTTGGTTGTTTGTTTGGGTTTTTTTCTTCCCTTAATGCCCCTTTCTCCCAAAGCACAACTTCAAGGATGTTTTTAAGGTTGGTCTTTGCCTGACCTACGACAACATCAGTGATGACAAGGAAAGCTGCAGACAGTATTTAGGGAGCACGTGTGAGCCTGGCCAATCTGCACTGCATTTACCTTGTAGCCCTCCAGTATCCAGAGCCATTGCATAAGAGGTATTAGAGAGAATATCCCTGCCTGCTCCTGCTGCTATACCCATTCGCGGACTGGATTCACACCATCCCAGCCCCCTCCGAACCTTCTGATCTCCCTGTCTCCACAGGTAGCATGTTCCGGAATTCACTTTTCACTACATAAAGTAGTACTTGTTTGTCTTTAATGTAAACACTTTTTCTACTAGTTCCATCAAACGCTCCTACTACAAGTATTACATTATTTCTTAGATAGCAACTCCAAATTCCCTTCATCCACTGCATTTTAGGATTTGGTAAATTTCAACAGCATCTACTCTACTCTACACCTTCTCCTCTCCAAACTCAGCAAATCCAGATTTTCTAGTTCTTCCTCCTAGAACAGTTGCTCAGTCCTCTTGGAACATTTAGCTGCCCTCCCCTGCTCTTTCTCCAGCTCTGCTCCACCTCTCCTCGCACCAGAGCTGGCAGACAGAGGCACACCAAGGTCTAGATAGCAGCGTAACCATGTCCTCTGTCTTCTTCTCAACATCCTTCCTGGTAAGCCCAGATTATTCTTCCCTGGATCCACTAAATTACATGACCTTACATTTATCTAAATGGAAGTTAACCTGTGGTTGGTTTTGGCCATTCGCTAAGTTTTGCAGGGTTATTGACACTTCACTCAGCACCATCCTTGATGCTCAACTTAGGTCTGTAAAATACTGCTAGTCCACTTAGCAATAAAACTCAATTTCTGCTTGAAAGAATAGAGACAACTCAACAAGAATCTGAACTTCCTGGCTTTTTTTTTTTAATCAAGCTTGTATGCTTATTAAAACCTAAGCACAGCTGCAGTGGACTATAAGAAATTAAGCTTCTTTCTGTCCATTTCCCAGGAAACTGGCCAAGAGCCAAAAATAATCTGTCCTGTTTAAACTAAGTATCTGCATTTTGCCTCAACAACTCTCCAGGAAGGCAGCCTTTTTATCTCCCTTCCACACTGCTGAAATTCATTTTGGAGACGATAGAAGCACTTATGAATAGCAAAAGATACTTAACTTCCGAGAGTGGACATGTCTGTAAATCAGTACTTAGAATAGTTAGTATTTAAAGAGATGAGCTGCACACATCTTTTGTTTGAATGCAAGTAAATACACAACAAGGTGCAAGCTTCATAACAGGGCAGTACTTTTGCATTGTTAAGCTCTCTCAATAAGAGATTAAACATAACCATTGTTAAGAGCAAAAAAGATTGCATCAACTCTAAAAATCCTATGACTTCCATATTACTAGCTAAAAGACCGTGAAGGCACAAATATGGGTTAGCAACACATAAGATGTAAAGAAATCACAGCCTAAACTTTCATCCAAATATCTAAATTAAATCAGAAGTCTTCCAAAGGTTTAGAAAAATCTAGATGTTTCTGCTATAATCACAAGCCACTGCATTTTGAGGGCTTTTATTGCTCAGAAAGGAAAATACCAGTTATTGCAGTAGGGTTTATTGGTATATACGGTCACAGGAAGATAGGAAAGTCTCATAGCCAAAATGCCAGGCTTGTCCAGTGAATAGGCTAAACTCCTCACAACCTGAAAATAATTTTGAAACATTGGTCTTTTATCTGCATTCAGTTTCTAAACATCTTGTGGTTGATGTTTGCCATCGCTTGCCACTGCAATATGAATTTCACAAGCTGGTTCTTCAGCACGTTTTTGCCCTGCTGCTCACTTGACTGCTTCCACACTCCCCCCACACCTGCGACCCCATTCTTTGCTTCTTCCCTCTTTTTCACCAAAAGTTGAAATATTCCAAAACGTTCAAATATGCTGAAAGTTCAAATAATCTCCCGAAGCTGCAAAATCTGCTTGCGTTCAACTTTCATATGCAGACATTCCTGCTACTTGGCTGGACGCCCCAGTCCCGTTCCGCACGCACATGGGCATTACTGCAGCCCAGGTCAGAAGGCAGCGCCGCGGGCAGGTTCCCAGCCTGCCGTCGTGCTTCGGCCGCGTTCCTGGACTGACGGTGGAAGATACGCATGCAACAGTACGGCACTAGTAATAACCACCACGACCGATATCAAAGGCTAAGTCACTGGAGCTGTATTTAATTCTTCCCTTGCGAAAGCTTTCAAGTCAACCCAATTAAAGTAATCCACCGCAATGATTCAAGTTTTAGAGACAAGGATTTCCCCCCCACCATCTCAACTGAGCAGCTTGTGATTTAACAGTAATGTTTCAAAGTTGTTAAACAACCCTTTCTTTCATTACAGAAAAGATGAAGAAAGCTAAAAGGTACAAGCACTAAAAAGATATCTGATGCCTTACAGTATTGGGGGGGGAATTATCCAATTCTGCTAAAGCTAACAACAGCTGCCTGTGTTGTACAGAAAGGATATTCACCCCAACTACGGTTGACAACTCTCCCCTCCTTCAAGAGACAAATATTTATTCCCCTCCTCACAGCAAGTCCTTTGGACTACGGTTGTCAGCTAAAAGTGGATCTTTTATTTCATATCGGGCTCTTCGACACTTGTCAAGTTCACTTCAAAAAAATTTCAGCTCTTGCAGCATTAAAATCGTGCTCCCGATAAAATCTGTGCTGGTCTGCTGCACAAAAATACTTTTAGTACACACGCATGTAATCCAGTTTTAAAAACTTGCTTGAAATCAATAAATTGGATTTAAATTTGCAAGAACCCCTCGTTAACAGCTCTGGAAAAGCTGGAGCCTGCCTCGCTGCGAGGCAGTTTTCTGCACAGCCTGTACCCCCCCCCGCAGCTCTCGGGGACAGACTGGCCCTACCACCGCGGAGCCCTCCGTGTGACAGCCAGCAGAGCCGGGGGAACTCGCTTACGGCTCAGACCTACCACTTTCTGACTTCGAGACAGGAGGTTTATCCAGTTCCCCACATCACTCTTCTTTTCCAAACATTTGGCTTTGGTGATTTCCCCCCCCCCCACCCCTTCCCTTTCCCTTACTCCAAGTTTAAGGCAGTTCACCACTTACGGTCATTTACAGCTTACATCTCAGTAAATCCAGAAGGTGTCTGATGAAAAAGAGGGACTAGCCAAGCATCTTAATCCCCCTGTTCATTCATGCTCTCTGTAATGTTCTTTCAGGCCTCTGCTGAGAGACTAGGCTGAAATGAAGGCTGATAAATTAGTCTGGAGGGAAACAAGGCAGATTCTGCTTGTAAAAGGTCATTCCAACTTTGTTCTGGGTGAGGGTTTATCTTGACTGCAGCTGCGACAGACAATGGCCGGGGCCTAAACGGCAGAAATCCTAGCTCTGCTCATGAAATTACTGTGCTGATAAGGTAGAATGGACTTCAGTGAGATCTAAATGGGAAAAGGGAGGTGGGGGACAAGGGTGAAATGTAGGTATTTTTGAACATGATTGAACAGGGATGACACAATAAGATGTACAATTAAAGCAATGACTTGCCCAGGCATTATCTGAAAGTGAAGAAACCTACTGCTCGCTAATCAGATCAAAAGGAAGAAAATACCCACTTCTGTGTGCTGAACAAACTGCCTCAGTACAAATGCAGGCACGAGTGGGCTGAATGCTGCACTTGCCATACCGGAAAGGTTATGAAATACATTAAACGCAAAGCTGATTCTTCAAGATCAGGGCTTCTGAACTACTGCACCATTTACGATACATTACATTGCCTCCCGAACCCACTGGAGATTTACTTCACCGGCAACATGTGGCCAAGAGCAGCCTCAATAAGCCCCTCTAAAGAGCATGCACGAGCAGGACATCTGGGTGAGAATGCTCTTCGGCGAAAAGCGCTTTCGTTTTTTTAAAGTACATTTTGTACCTTTCTGGGGCAAAGGGAGTAAATGACGGCAAGTTCTGACGAACCGCTCTCTAGTCGGTGCTTCCCGATGTGTACACAGATTGACTTGCCTTGCGAGAGAGACGCCTCTCCTTTATTTACACGTCCCACTTGAATGTGCATGTCTCTGATCAATGCAAACACATTAAATGGTCTCAGCCTACTGTTACCAGTCTGCAACCCGATTAAGCTAACCAGCTTCCACTCAGCCTGTGCCTCAGATGACCTTGTTATCTGTTTGCTTTCAGAGAGGACAGAGAGAACCAGGAAATGAAGAGAGATGCAGAAATGAGTCAAGGTGCGTATTTTATACAGACGCTTCGCAAAGGGGCTGGCCTTAGTCACAACTTGAGAAACAAAGCACGCGATCAGTAATAAAACTTCCAACGACACCCCTATGCGCAGAAACGCTCCTTCCGCTCCGACCGGCCGATTCGCCACCTTGTCTGACCACTAGACCTCCTGCAGACATGCTTCTTCCATTAATGTTTCTAAATGTGACTCAAACTTAGCTTCACACCTTCCTTGGATAAACGGCCCATGTTTTTCAAAGCTGGAAACTTTCAGTACAAGGACTGTCTCATTTTGCACAGGTCCCAGTACTTTGTTGCGATGAAAAACACAAAAAGAGGAAGGGATGAATAATTAAATGATATGTTAACAAGTGAAGAACAAAGACCCACGGATGTCCCACTACTTCAGAAAGAGCGATAGACCCAACTTTTTATTTCCACCTCTATATACAACAACGTAACTCCCTTGCATCTCCAGAGCCAACAAGAAGCAATCGAAAGGCCAAAATGTGTGAAGTGCTAAGTCCCACAAAGTAAGAGTTGCTACATTTAGCAGTCCTCCAAATCTGCGGTGCTGCTCCATGTTTGCTATAGGAAGAGGAAGGCGGCGCCAAATTATACAGAGAATGTCATTCCCCCTTTCTCTACAACAATTAACATAACATTTTACTTGGGAAAATTCTTACACCTTACAGTGTGAGGTAAAGAAATTTAATTGAAAGCCTTCAGACTTCACGATTAAGCAGGAACTTCGATGAGGTTCACTGAAAGGTTTGCTAATGTCACAAACCTTTAGAGCCTAAACACAGCTTTAAGTATTTAAGCCTTGACTCAAAGTTGAGTAATGACTTTCTCTAACGTCTTAGCACAAGGTTACTGGAACTCAGGGGCTAGGGATAAGCTACACAGAAAAAGGACCCCGGAAAATAACTGGGTGAACAGCTAAGCCATTCCGCCGGCCGGGGTCCCCCGCGCGGTGAGGTGGGGGTCGCGCACCCCTAAGTAGGGAAGGTGCAGCAGCCCAGACCTCGGCAGCCAGCCCCCAGGTTCCCTGGAGAACCTGGCACGTTCCCGTTTTGCCGGCTTACCCTGGATTCCTCGATGCCATACCACCGCGTGTACATTACCCAGCGGCAAGCGGCACCCCCACCCCCGGGTACCACGGGGGAGCAGCCCAAGAACTGCCAAGCGAGTTATTTTGCATTGCCTCCACCTTCTGAAATTGCAACCGAAAGAGGCCACGGAGCGATGCCTCCTTTAAAGTCCCACGTGTATTTATGGTTTAACTCCAACTTATTGATCGCTTCCTTTACAAAAGCCTACTGTGTTCCAACGCTCCACCGGCTAGGCTTTTCTGGGAGCGGACAAAATAAAGGTTGGATTTCTATCCAGAGGAAGAAGTAGTGCCCTGTATGCTGCAAGGCTTTTGACAACTAAAAGAGCTATTTTGCAAACCCTGTGGTCACCACTGAGCTTTTCGTGGGATTTTCTTTTCCTCTTTTTTTTCTTTTCCTTTTTTTTTTAAGTGTGGATGATAAAATACTGTTTCAGAAGCTGGTATTCATGGATGTCTCTCAAAGACGAAAAGAAAATATTTATTTCCTTTTTCTGCTTGTGAATCAGAATGTTCTATTTAAAGAAAGTGCCCTCTGCCGGATTGCTCATGAGTTATTACCCCTTATGGAAATAAAAGAGAAATATCAGGAGGTATTCTTAGTCATTCCCTTCCCCTGTCTCTTCTTTTTTTTCTTAATTCCTTATATACCCATGTTTTAGAGAAGTGCCTAAGATAGAGCAAGATATCTTGGCATTCTTGGGCCTAAAAAAGACTTACTCTTTTAACCCTGACATTGAAGCATTTGGTGAAATATCAAAAAATGGTACAAATTTCAGCCACTCAGATGTCATAAGGTGCATTTTTCATTTTTATGCAGGGTTGATATTAATAAATTAAACCCCTCCCCCAAAGACTTCGTTGTAGAGAATGGGATTTTGCCTCTGATACAATAAGCAGTTCCCCTGCCCCCCTCCCCGCTCTTTCTTTGTTGCTTCTTTTTCTGAATCAAAAGCCAGTAGCATGTGCCTATCGGCGTGGTTTTAATACCAGGCATAGGAAACAGTCTAACAATTGACAGGACCTGGAAGCTGACTCTTCCCCTTCCTCATGATGGTCTCCTAACACCAGAACAAAGGCCATAGACTGTAGAGAAAATTAAAGTGTTGATATTCTCACCACAGTTGCTCTCTGGAAAGGGGACAGTATCTAGCACGCACAAAGTTCAGCAGCTTTAGTGGCCAAAAATCACACAGTATTTAGAATATTTGGAGTTCAGCAAGTTCTTTTTCCTCCTTGAGATTTTTTTTTTTTTTTCACTTAAGTGCCAGGTTTCAGTCTAAAGCAAAAGTTTATCTGCAGTTTTATAATGCATATATATATATATATATATATGTTCTAATTCTGGATGCCTGTTAGCAACTACTAGTGACTAAGGGCACATCTGGGAAGTCCCAGGGTGCTCTTACATTCTGTTTACCTTACGAACCCATAGATTCTTTCTTTTTTAGAATTATTCTAGCCAAACAAAAATCTGAGAAATTGTGAAGTAACCTTGCATGGGAAACGTCTTCTGCATAGGTAACACGCTCCATCTAGGGAATGGCCAGGAACACCATTCTCCAGCAATTTCCAAGACTGCTCATTCCCTGCAAGAGCATTAGATGTGGTTTTGAAAACAGCAATTCATAAGCTCTTTTTCCCTGAGCGATAGAAGCTGTTATAGTAACATTATTTTCAAGCCAAAGGGAAAGGCAGAGAGGCCAGAGAAAATGAATGAATCAGAAGACACATGAAGAAAAACGACAAGGAAATGTCATCACATCCTTTCAGTCTAAAAACTGAAAGAACGTTAGCAAGAGATGAGTGCAAACACGTTTTGGGATTTCTCTGCTCATTTAAAGGACTCGTACTTCTTTTAGCATCTTTTGTTAAGAAACAGGACAGACAAGAACACACTTCTTTAATAAACTGTATCCGCTTTTAAAGTGAAATGAGGGAATTTGGGCTGTATGTTCTTTAACTGGGAAGCATGACAAAAGCATCACAGTTAGAAAAATGCTTAGAGTCTCCTTCCTATTTTAATATTTTTAAGACTCAAGGAAACACAACATAATTGTCCTCTCAGCAATCAAGGACAATCGTGTGAAATAAATTTTCCTTGGCACTTACGAGTATTTCTAAAAAACAAACCAACAAACAAAATAAACAAAAAAGACCCCCACACCAAATTTTAAATATTCTGTTTTGTGGGAACAGGGAGGTTGAACTGCTATGAATCACTGACACTATAAAGCATGTTCAAAAACCAGCAGTTTTCCACTGGCACAGATGTGAAGCCAAGAATGCCTGCTGCATCCTTAGCTGCTGGCTCTTATTTTTTCCACAGTTATTTGTCTTTCATGGGACAGCTTCTGTCTTCACGCTGAAGTATTAAATGAAAGCACTTATTTTTCATATGTAAAGAAGCAGCCTGCCTCTTACACTTCAGTGTAAGAGAAGTAGCTTGTGTTTCAGCAAATAATCTCTTAAAATATAAATTAAAACAAAGGAACTAATAACTATCTGTTATTAATGTTATTTACCCTGTGAAGCAAACAGAGCTAAAAGCATATCTGATTGCTTCCAAATTCCCTAGAATTCAGTTGCTAAATTTCCCTCCAGGATGTGATTCCCACTCTTCTCTCAAAGAGCAAAATAAACAGTGCTATGATAAATATCATTATTTACTCAACAAAGTGATCAAAATCATTACGTGATTTTTTTTTTTTTTTTAGGTCCCAGAGGCAATAAAGTGAAAACATGCTGTGATTTATTTGGGGTACTCTGAATGGTATGTTCTGTGTCACCAGGCAAGGAAGTAATAGGATCAGGAGAGCAGAGCAGAAATGCAATCACGTCACACTAAATAATCACAAGGCTTTTACTTTGGGTGGTGCCTTTTAAGGAAAAAAAAAAGGTAGATAAACATGATCAGCACAGTAGTGTCAGGGAATGAGGCACAGAGGGAAAACACACAGCACACCATCCTATACAAGCACTTACTGAATCATCTCTGTGAGGGGGTGGGGGCCGGAAGGCCGACGTATCTCATTTATTTTTATGAAATGAGCATGAATCACTCACTGCCATCCCATGTTAAAAAATCCCTTCAATAATAGGTGTGGCTTAATTTAAAGAATATTTTTAAGAACACATTCCACAAAGCAAATGTTGGAGGAAAAACATATAAAGAAACAAGATAGCAAAGACTTGCAGCAGATAAAGTAGGACATGTATTCACCCAGTCTTAACCCAGACCCTCCTGCCTGGCTAAAAGGAAAAAAATCTATAATAAAAAAAATTGCATATCTTTTTTTCAAGATATGGCAAATAAGACACGGCGTTCTGTATTCCATGTGAAGTTTTAGGCTATTAGGGGAAATAATGAGTACAGCTGAAAGTTTCAGCAAATAGCATTCTTCTACCTCCTGGAGCTACATGTTTTACATCAGAGCCAGGTCTGGATCAAACACTTGAGATTAAGAAAGAGCTGGCCCCCACCTCCAAACAGGAGCCCATGTTTTTTGAGGACTTCGAAGAAACACAGTTAACTGTTTTGTCTCATCTTAATTTTCACAAATCTGGTCCTATTGAAGTTTGAAAAGAAAGAGCTATTTGTGCAGTGTTAATGCCTTGGATAGAAAAGAGAGATCCGTTTTCAAATCAAAGCCTTTAATAGCACATTTTCTAGCCCCCCCTAAAATGGATTTCTTCAATTACAGGAATCAGAAGAAACAGATCTTTATTGTGAAGTTCAAACTGAAGCATTTCTAAATTTGTATTGTATTTTAATATACTGAATTAGCATGCTTGAGCTTTAACTAAAAACATCCACAGAACAGCAATAAAAAAAATGCCTTCCTACACACCTACACATAAACAGTCCACTCCGACACCCTCCAGCTCTGTTTCATCCTTTATGCTACCTACAGCGACTGGGGCCATTGCAGATGAGCGCAAGTCCAAAGATATTAAGAAATTTGCATATGGAACAGGTTCAGAAGCCAGATATGCATTTTTAAGCACAAAGATGCGTCCTATACAACAACATAAACCAGTTTCTAGCAAAACTGAGATGTTGCTAATGAACGTCCACTTCAAAATGTGGTGTAAAGCACTCTTAGATATTACCAATTCCAGGGGCACTCTTTGTTCAAAGTCTGACAACAAGTTTCCTGTGATGCAGGGCAAGAACGTTTTGTGCAAAAGGCAGAAAAACTATTAAAATTAAGGAACTGATGACTACTAAAAACAAACAAAAAAGTCCAGGTTTTCAGGATCTGAGCAGGTGGGGTGGAGTGTCCACATAAGTAGCATTATCAAGAGTATAAATGATAGGAAATGAATAGAGAAGCAGGTTGGGTGTGAAGAACAGATAGCTTTCCTGAAGTTAAAAATACTAATACAACTAATAGAATAGGCAATTCAAGTATAATAGTAATATCTCAATTAGCCAGCAGTAAGGAGTTATATGTAAGAAGTCTTACAACGGCATTTGACTTTCAAGTCACTGCAAGTTAGAGAAGTATTGTCAAAAAATAATGTCAAACTGCATAAGGAACACTTCTCGTGGTACGCTACAAAAACTACACTTGTTAGATTCATCACTAGTGCAAGAGACAGCATACAGAGGCAGACGTCTAGGCAACAAAAAACTCCTCCCCTTTTCTTTTTTCCTCTTGCTGCCAATTGTCTGCATACTCAATTTTATTACCAGAGGATGGAAACATATCCCGAGTCACAATTTCCTAGCACAAGTGCCATCATGTAAAGCAGCCTAGGATACCTCTTTAAGGCTTTTCCAACTCACACTCCAAGGAAACAGCTCAGAAACCAACACACGATAGTATTTATTACATGAATTCCCATTTAGCACACAAAGGTATCCCTGTATGTTGTTCCCAAGTGAAATGATGGAGATACTGAATGAATAAAAATGGGTTTCTGAACTGCCTTTAAACATACTGGGAAGTGGAAAACTTCAAGAGTTATCTGCAAGTACAAGCCACGTCAAAAGAGATAGTGTCCGGGTGGGTCTAAGACAGTGTTTGAGGATATCTGATGGAGGACAAATACTCCTTCCTTTCAGGTATGAAACACACCTGCCGGATCAGAGAACAAAAGAATGCCGCTAAAATGTGAGAAGTACCACACAGAAAGAGAGTTTGTTCAAATACGCTACAAAAATAAACAATATCGCAAAGTCAACGTAGACTGAAGTTAATAGATACGGCTTTTATCAGGCCTGGCATTCAGTGCAGAATGGATATAGGGAACATTTCTTAAAAACTTGAATGTAAATACAAACTTTTATCAGAAATATAAAACACAAGGACAAAGGTTTGCCACAGTCATAGAAAAAAAGATTGGCATTACTCTAATTTGTTCTGACTTCTAGCAGCCAAGGAGGATAGCGCTTTGTTCCCCCCCCAAAATCACTATTTTAAAAAAACACAAACAAAGAAACAAACAAACACCACCTATAAATACTAGGCTCAGAAAAAATAATTCGCCTTTCTGTAGGAGCCAGTTCCACGTTGCAGCCTACAAATAATCAATATTGCATATTCCTAGAGGAAAATTGTGCTTAGTTTCAGAGACAATTTGAAGTGATCAGTACATCAAGTAATCTCAAGCTGCCTCATACCTACAGCTTCCCTGAAACAGACAAGTATTTCCAGTATATTAACAGGGATTTCTGCCTTGCCTTCAAAAAAAAGCCTCATGTTTCGAAGCTAATACAGTAATACTACACAAGCAAAACTCTCGGCTGAATTTCCCTTCTTTCTCTGCATTAGGAGACAGAAAGGGAAACTCTCGACTCAGTCATTCAACCAAACTCTAATTTTAGCTCTTCAGACATCTCCTACTGCAGAATGACAAAACATGATTGAGCTTTGGTTTTATAACAAGTGTTTTTTTGCTTTTTCCTGCACTTCGGACACATTAAAAAAGTAAACAAAAACATCTGGACATACTTCTTTGGGCTTCACACAATCTAACTTCACTGATTTTTCAGACTTCACAATCACAAGTGTAAATATAATCAGACACAATTTAAAACGTTGATGCTTAAGTTTGGCCTTTTTGACCTCATTTTCTAAGAAAATAGGGCTTCTGCGATTGCACCGTTGGCTTGCCCACTTGGTAAGTCTTGCCATTTTATCCCTTAGTCGCTCCCCACCTCCGTACTCCAACGGCTCTTAAAACATGGCTTCACATCGGTTAGCGGCCGACGCAGAAAACAGGCCGCGTTACTGCTTCACGCAGGGGAAAAGGGAGGTAAAATTCAGCTTCCACGTATTTTGCGGGACAGGGCCAGCCTATCGAACAGCACGTGAGAGTCCTAGCCAGCCAACCTCCCCGAACCAGCCGGAGCCTCTTCCTGGAGACAAAGGGCAGCAGATCCGACGCGCAGCGGGGGAGTTGTAGTGCTGGGGTGGACATTAGGGCTACCGTAGAGAAGCAATTATATATTATATAATGGACACTGGATGCACTGGGATAGGACTGTGGACACAGAGCATAAGTCCTAGGCTACATTTCACTGTTCACAGAATCTACTATAATTTATGGTAATTCTTAGGGGTATAGGTATTTTCAAATCGAGAATACAGGAGCAGGAAGAGACTAAGATGATTTCTGGGACAAGCCCAGAAAAGCAGGGAGAAAGATAGGAGTTCCAGGATAGTGCTGGTTTTCCTATTCAAGATTGGGTTTTGTTTAGCTCTTAGGGAAAAATGACTTTCACATTTCTTTATCTTTGCTGCAGAACAAGAACTCAAGAACATCTAGGGTGTTAATGGGTACATGCTATTTTTCTATGCCCGCTTAATAACGCCTGCACAGCTAACATGGACTGGAAGTCAAAGGTATCACACCCAACTACAAAACATGATGCGACTAATCATATTTCTCCCATTGCGACAAGTTCTGAACACAATTTGAAAATGACGAGCACTTTAAGAAGTGACCCAACATCATTTAAAACCAACCTTCTAAAATGGTGCGAGAGGAGTATTTGTAGCCCAAGAAGCTATCTTAAAACGGCTTTCTGCTGCTTTTTAAACACTGCATGTAGTCGGGGATGCAAAATAATGCAGGGAAATACGGCATTAGCAAAGTCACTACTTCTGTCCCCAGGCCAGTCAGGACTCAGTCTAGCTTTATGAACAGTTTGCACAGAAGACAAATGAATGTGATTATCACATTCAACACGCTTACCTCCCATCCAAAGTTTGTTTCCTTTAATGTGCTCCTTTGTACTGTCATATAGGGTCCATATCTTTCCCCAACTTCAATCTTCTTTTTGGCCCAAATCCCTAGCCCTGCCCCTGGAATCGAAGATTCTCTGAGTTCAAAATCTGGTGGGATTGGAATGTCATCAGGAATGTAGACGGGAGCTTCATAAGGTGAGCCCTCCTTGGGAGTGAAGTCCTCACTGGTGGGAAAGGGTGATGGAGGTCCGACAGGAATGGGGGACATAATACTGTCCTCTGTTTCCTCCTCTGCGCTTTCGCCAGCAAGGAGATCGGGGTCGGTCTCGTACATATTATTTACAATCTCGCTGTCACCTAAAAGGGGAAACAGCAGAACAAAACACACTGAAATACTCACGTGAACATTACTTAATCTCTTCTTGGGACAAAGTTGCATAAAGCCTAGTTCGCATGCTTTAAGGACAGAAGTAATGGCAGACAAAAAGATAATTCTCACCTACAGAACTCGGGTAGAACTGAGGTAAGAATATTCATACTGGTTGCACAATATTCAGTGCTACTGAAGGATGAGATGGAAGCTACTTGCAGGCCTGTCCTGTTATACTGGATCAGGGTTACTGTAGCGGTTGTCTTTCAATAACAGAAAGAGGGAAGAAAACACAGCAGAGGTGTTCACGGTTCCCTGTAACCATTTACTGTTTTAACTGGCTCAGTGTATTTTGTAGAGGAAATAAAGAGAAATTAAGGTAAAATCTGACTTAAGTTTGGCAAGAACTGTTTGCCTAGTACTTGGGTTTCTTGGGTTCAATGCATCCCGCGACAGAAGCCGTGGCTGATGTGACCTTCCAGCTACATCTCAGCAACGTACCTTTTCAGGTCTAACAAAAGCATCGCTAGTTTGTAGGACTACTTTAAGACTAATATGTCCTACGTGCTTAAACAGCAAGTATTTTAAGCTACCCCAGCTCTCAACCCCAGTACAGGTCTTGGTTCACTGAACTGCACAGGACGGGGATCTGGTTTGCAATACTGCTACAACGGTCAAGGAGAAAGCTAGGGTAAAGCTGTACACTTTCTTCTGTTCCACACAACGTCTCATAAACTACAGAGAAACAGATTAACCCAAGTTGTAGTATAACATTATCCTCTAAAAAGAAACCCAAGCACTTAAAAACATGAGCCTAAAATGCTTATTTAATTTCATACTATTCAGGACCTAAGAATTTCAGAGGCGAGCCACTATTTCTTTTTTCCTTTTTAAAAATAATGATTCCACAAGAGCATCAGCAGAACGGCAGCTGGTTTTCCTATGCCTCAACTTCTTCAGTTGTATAAGGCAGTAGAAGGAAAAAAAAAAAAAAAAAAAACCACATAAGAAGATTTGAATGTGATGTATATACAATAAAGGCAACATTTTAAGTAGGAGGAGTTAACATTACTAGCCAGAATTGATAAATGCACCTAGTTAGAAATACCACATCAAATCTTTCACGCTTAGCATCTTCGGTATAATTACAGCACTGTTGAGCTTAGTGCCTACGAAAGGCTGAGAATCAAATTAGTCTAGAGAATAGGAAGGGAGCATGTGTATGTGTGTGTGGGGGGGAAACAAACAACACACACAAAGTAAATACTCTTAATCCTGCAAGGATTTTTAAGCTTCATTTTCCAGCAACAAATGATTACACTTCAGAGAATTACAATTCAATTCCATTATTAAACCTATAACAACACGCATCCATTTTCTGGTTTGATATTGGCTTGTACAAGCTAAAAATATTCTTCAAACACCCCTTCCTCTTCCATCACTTGCCAAAAACAAATAATCTGAGCCATGTTTACCAGAATGCACTGAAAGAAAACTAAATAAGAAAAAAGTCTACGAGCACAGGAGTTGACTAAGAAGTTTTCAGAAAAATACTTTTAACCGGAAAATGACAGTCTGCTGAATCCAAAATGCTTCATTCAGACACGCATTTCAGTGATTTCACGGCAGGATTCTGCTTGCTGGGTGCAGTTCTGCTAAGGAACTGCCACATTTCCTCCAAATTCATTGATGGATCAAAGAAAGAGGCCAATCTCCCAAGGTAGCCTTGCCGTAAGGACTCTTAGGGCTTCCTCCAGCTATTTTCTGCTGTACAGATGGGATTCTACAAGTCCACCAGACCTGCAGTTCTAACAGAGACTTGGCCACCTTTCCACATCAGGAGCCCGGACAACACAGCTGGAGCTCCGCTTTGGCTCTCCCCACTCTGTCGCAGGGCCAGTAAAGGCAGGGAATCATAGCTGAGCAGATATCGGATCTCAGAAGCCAAGAATACATTTCATTTTTCTATTTTCAGAACCAAACACTCCAATCATTTCAAAATTAATTGTCCTCTTTCCTCCTTCACTTTCCTAACCACACAAAATTTTGAAATTTATCTTGCAATTACAA
>JAVJGG010000001.1:1427567-1440252 GCA_035590195.1 Aviceda cuculoides
GTGGGGGGTTTTTTTGTTTGTTTTTTTTTGTTTGGTTGGTTGGTTTGGTTTTGGTGGGGTTTTTTTTAGAAAATTCCCCAAAGACAGAAAACTCCAGTTTTTGACCAACCTTCCCTTGTACTGGTATACAGTGAAATTCCCAGTCAAACCACATTCTGATGTACTTGTGTTTGGAATATACTTATTCTTATGAAATGCAGTTATTATTGTGACACTAGTGCTGAAAGCTCCTATTCAGCCTGATTAACCAGCCCTGCTTAGAAGAGAGCTCCTTCTTCCAAGAATTTACAAAGTGATAGAAGGGGAAATGGTTTGTAGAGTCTTACAGGTGAGACACATAGCTATAGAGAGAATGAACAGGTTGCCAAGAGAGCTGGAAAATGAACCCCGGGTCTTAGCCCATCACCTTCATGAGGAAAGCATCCTCCTCCTCCTCCTCGCTCCAGAGGCAGAACAGAAAGGAAAGAAGTCTGCAAGATTGCCATTACAGTTCCTGCCTGAAAAAGTGCCTTCACCAGAACTTCTAACCTCGCAAGCACCTGTATTAACTACGAATAGATGAGATTTTTTTTTTTTTTTCCCCCGGTAAGTGGACAAACCCAGAGCACGGTAATTTGTAGACGCATTGCCATAGTTTGCAATCCAAACACAAGCCTACAGTCACTGCTAACCAGGCTTCAGTTACAGCAGAAGTGTTTCCAGTCGGTCTCTCCTAGCTTGCTAGAAAGTCAAGAACTCGACTTCTTTTTAAGCCTCGAGAAGTATGCTACACAATGGTACATTATTTCCATTTATCAAATCTTGAAATTCTTTGGGTTTTTTAAGGTTTGATGTTATAGGTTTATAATTGTGGCGACCATTCTGAAATGTTCTTTGGGCAGCCAAAAGAAGCAATTCAGGGGTGAACAGAGAAAAACATGCAAGCTGCTGTCTTAAAAACAAAACCAAAACCCACGTCACTAGTTTCTCTTATCCACTGCAGCATCTGCATTCTGACTGCAAAACCCTGAGGACTGATTTCCTGAGCCAAGCTGGTCTGCTGCACTAGACAGCTCCTACACAGCCATGCAGAGATGTATCGTCAACAAACCTACAGATTTGCAAATAGATATGTCATTGATAGATTTTAAGGACACCAAAGAGGATTTGTGCTAATTCCGTATGACCTCCTGCATTACTTAGACCGCAGGGCTCCTCTGAATTATTTCCATCTTCCAGATCAAGAGGCGGTACACAGCTTATCTTTTAGGCTGAAAAAAAAACCCCACCAACCCTACTTTAAGATTTTCCAGCAGTGGCCAATAAGCCTTGGTACACTGCTCCTCGGCACTACTACACTGTAGCCCAGTAGCGAGTACTGCTGAAGGGCTCGTACAGCACCCCCCCCCAAAGCTCACAGTTCCACAGCAAGTGCTAATGGGGGAATTATAAACCCCTTTGTCTCCTCTCTCCCTGGCAAGCCGTCTGCCTCCTTTTTACCTTCCGCATTCAACGTCTCTCCCTTTTCAATTTTTGAGGATGTCACCTCTTAACCTCTTGAATGAGCTACATAGGATAGAATATCTTCCACTGAAATGTGTGTTTTCAACCCTTTAAAGACTCCTGACTGAACCATCTGTGGTTTTTCAACAACTTTTTTGAACTATCTATATTAGAACGGGCTAGAGGATTCCAGGATCATCCAAGTGAGCGCTGAATCCAGGGAGAAATTTTCCAAAGGAACTCCACTGAAGACAACAGACTTAATCTTTGGGATGCGTTTACCTCTTCAGAGTGTTAGTGCTAAGCAGAGCCTTTTACAGATTTTACGATCTTTATCAAAGTATAACACTTTAACAACGTATGCTGTACTTAAGCGAACAGTTATTCAGGCATCATAAACCATTTAAACGTAGAGTTATCAGAATTGGACTAATATATAATTCAGATATTCTATATCTGAAACATGATACACATATATATTTAGTTCCAACTTTCCAGTGCACAAATACCATTAATGAAATGTCCCTCTAACTAAAAATGAGCTTTTTCACTCTAATGGTTTGAGATTAAGAAAGTAAGTTTCAGACATCTTCCCTGAAGGCTACTAGGAAACAAAAAAGTAATTACTATGTATCTTCCAAGTTTTTGCCACATTAATTGGAGTGCTTGATAGCATATTAGAACACCTTATTTGAATTCAATGTGATGAACTGATGATATTCACATGCCTCATATCAAACTGAAGCAGAATCGGTATTACTTCCAAATATAGGGGGTTTAGCAGGCAAGAAAACTGTAGCATTAACAGAAAGTTAGGTAAAATGTGAGAAGTAATATTCTGACATACCACTCAGTAAGAAAATTATGATTCATTGTGTAAAGCAAAAATGGTTACCAGGAAATTACAGTTAAAGTTAGTTGTAGCTATACCATAATAACTCCATAGCTATTAATCACAAATTAAAGCTCAATTAACAAAAATACAAGTATTCCCATCAGCTAGTGCATCAGCTTTGCAGCATACAATTTCAGCCACTAACTGAAACTCAGAGTAGATTATTATTTCCTTGCAATTCTGTAGTTCACAGAGCAAAAAGGGATGTTTGTTAGTACGCAACTTTTTCAACGCTAAACAAAAGACACCCTATCTGTCGAAAGGGAAAGCACCTCAAGGAATTGCAAACAGTGCTTACTTATGCACCAAAATATTATTCTAACAGGGAAGTCTCAGAGCAGAACCTCTAAAAGAGGCACACTGAAATGCAGAATCAGATTTAATAGAGGGAACGGTGCAAAAGAAGTGGCAAGCAACCGAGATGGATGAATAAATTGACTTGGAGAAAGGCAAGCTTTGAGCAGGTGACCAGCACTGATCAAAAATTCAGCTGAGCTTTCCAGTTCTGATTCTGGAAGGTCTACCTGATAGGAATAAAACCGGTATAGAGATGGTCTAATTCATTAATTTAATGTTAAGTAATTTTCGACTGTCAGAAAGTTACGCATAGACTGAACAACTGCTCCTGATCCAAAAAATGAGCGATACCCAAAGTAATTCTCAAGCACTCCCATCGAACAAGGGGTGATGATCTGGCAGCATCTTCCGGTAGGCCCCAGCATTCCATAACACGAACCCTTACCACGAAGAGTCAACAGAGATACGGTAAAGATCCAGGGTAAGCAAGCGGAGAACCAGGCCTTTTGGCTCTCCCGCACCAACAGAAATATATAGGATTCAAGGCTGTACGGGGCCTGTCTCACCGTCTAGAGGTGTAAAGGCATCTCTGCCGACCAGGCCCTGCAAGAGCACACCTCGGATGATGCACACATCAGCACGAACACGAAATAAGCTCGAGAAGCAAGTTACGCAACCTGTTCTGAACATGCTAAAGAGAAAGGGAAAAAAAAAAAGGGGGGGGGGGCGGAACGGGACGGGACCCAAGACCCCGGGAGCCGGAAANNNATAAGACATAGCAAGCTTACACGTTAAAGCTGTAGACTCGGAGAGTAATAGCTTTTGGGGATTTTTCCAAGCGGAGGCAATAGCTAGGCTACAACATTCATATGTAACGAAAGCGGAGCTTTTTTTTTTTTTCATCCAAAAAGGAAAAAAAGGGGGGGAGGGAAACAGATGAAGGGGAAAAGAAAAACACATTTGTCATACAATGCAAGTAGTTGAAGTATTTTGGGAACAGATTTGCCATCTCTCAATTAAACATGAGGCAGCATGACTGTGCTTTCATTGCACAGTAGTTTCCACTATGATAACAAGTCCAACAACCGCCTCATTGTGGACCATGCAGAAATGAGAGGGACTCCCACAGTGCATATTAATGACTGACCTCTGATGTAATCGGGGGGGGGAACAGCACCCAACAAAAATTACAGTTTTCACTGCCGCATGGAAGACAGTTCTTGCTGCCAAACAGAAACCATCAGGGAAGAATAGCTGAAAAAGCACAGCTCGACTTAAGGTATACATACTATATCTCTTCTATATCCTCAGAATACACCTTCTGTGTGAAAGACACATCTCCTCCTCTTTTTTTTTTTAATGCCCAATAAAGATTTTCCTGAGTTCATGCCTAAGAAACCTGGTGGCAGACTTTACTGAAGAAGAGGATTTTGATTCCTTTGCCAACATTTTTTTGCTGCAGCTTTTGAGAAATACAGAGAACTGTCTGCTACAGCTTACAAATGTTTCCTCTGCTGAAAAGTGCAACCCTCCTTACTCAAACATGTCACCAGAAACAAGCTTTCATAAGTATGATATACTCCATAATCCTGAAAATACTTGTGGTTGCTGTAAATGTTTTCTCTCCTAGTATTAGCAAGTCAAATTATTTTCTACTCTATGATTAGCCTCTTCTGCACTTAAGAAACAGGAATTCCAACTGAGTTGAAAAGCAAAACTAGGTTTATTGGAGCACGTCCTGTGAAAATTTTCAAGTGATACGAGTAAAGTATAAGACACCTCGCTACTGAACACTGTTAATTTTATTTCTTCTATGGAACAACCAGGGCAGTTCTGATTCAATTTTAATTTACTCCGAAGTTGAACCCACATCCCACTGCCCTCTTATTTCAAGAGAAATCATGAAACACAGGCAATCTTTTCCTTCTGCCTTTTCAGTTGCTAAAATCAGTTATCAGGGACCAGCAACAGGCACGAAATGACAACGAAACAGAACGTTTTCAGGTCACGATAGTTCCGATACGAGAGATACCATCTGCGCGAGCAGAATCACCACACGGGCATATGCACGCACGCCGCGTTTGTCACCACAACGGAACATTTAGATCGATAGCTTTTTACATCGCGTTTATTAACAGCCAGGGCTGTCGGGAGAAAAACCGGAGGCGTTCCTGTAACCTGCCACCGCTTCCGTGCGCTGCCGACGAGCCCGTTCTGGCCGAGCTCGGCTCCGGGTCTGCCCTTTCCGCCAGCGGTACCTGCCTCCTCCAGAAAACATCGCCGGGGCGGACCTGCCGGCAGCGTGCCTCCTGAGCCCGGCTCTGAAGGGGGATGTCCTGCTGCGGAAGAGCTTCCGGAGAGATTAGGTAGATTTCGCTAAAACATACAGATGTGCTAGCGCGTCTTCTCCACAGGTCGTGGTTATTCCAGGGATTTTAGGCAAATTCGGCAGCCGGGGTTTAGTTTTGGTTAGAGCTGAAGGATCTGCAACAAGGGCATCTACTCGCACGACTTCTTCAGTACTGATTAAGCCTCCTTAATTTCTGGTAATCACCTTGCTCACAGGCCTGTAATCACTGCACTGCAGAATCTTTGAGATTGCCCTCACTGCGTATAGTACCGCTCATCAGCCTCAGTGCTCCTCTCAGAGTTACTCCAGATGTAACACAACTGGTTATTAAAAAAAAAAAAAAAAAAAGGCAGCAGAGAACATCTTCTTGTTGGGGAACAATCTTCAGTTCTACTGAGTTTCATCACCAATCAGCTGGCTGCTATTTGAGAGCTGTCTGTGGGATGTGGCCAGTCACTGATGACAACCATGCTGTCCTACATCTGCCCCTCTTCTAATGGCAAGTACTTCAATGCTCTGGAATGTCTGGTTATGTGAAAAGCAGCACAGAAATACAACTTGACCTTATTGTTATTGTCATGAAACTAAAATTAGTCCTTCAAAGCTCACTAGCAAAATTACTCAATAAAAAGACCCATTGAAAGGTTGTTTCCACAGATAATCAGATATGGGCATAGGCTTAAAATCTGTGTGACACCAATGAGGTTCTTGCAACAATGAAAGTGATGCTTTAGTAGTGGTGAGAGACCTCATGAATAATCTATTTAGCAGCTGTAATGAAAGAAAAAAAGTCTGATGTTAAAGGAAATGGTGGTGGAAGAAACAATGTGTTAAACTTCAGGTGGGGGTTTTGTAGGCTTTGTATTTGTTCTTTAATACATTTATTAATATGATTATTAGATAACATATAATTTTCCAGTAAGGAAATACCTACTTATCTGAAATGACTAAGCATCCTCCACGCTCACAGACATTGCAAAGAACGTCTCCAGCTCCTTCACCGGGGACACTTACAGAGCACACCAGGAATGAATTTGTATTGGGCAACCGATGTCTGCTCAGTAAGCACAATCTGCCTTGAATTTCACTGACCTTGAAATAAATATAAAACTGGGCCTGATCCTACATTCCTTCGGCGCTCAGAACTCCCATGGAGAGCAATGGGAATATCAAGAGCAAAGAGAACACAGGACTGAGGGCGTAACACTTTTGTCATACTCCACGGCATCGTGCTGCTGGCTGACGCAGGGTGACTTTCCAAGCTCAAATCTGGCAGACGGCTCCAGAACGGCACGTTCACAGAAAACACCTCATTTTCATTCGTGCGTACAACAACAGCGGGCTGAAGTCCACAATGCTGCCAGGTCAGAGGATGCTCGTGTCAAATCGGTCTGTCATTAACACAATGTATGTGTGAAAAACAGGTATTTTTATTTTCTAAACAACAAGGAGGAGAATTACAGGCATGCACTGAACTCGGACTTTGCCTCAGAAGCTAACCTGGAATCTCAGGCCCAAGAAAAGAATTTGAGCAAAAGCGTAGAAAATACAAATATGCATGCAGAATTGTGACT
Organism: Aviceda cuculoides; assembly: GCA_035590195.1. Lineage (NCBI taxonomy): Eukaryota > Metazoa > Chordata > Aves > Accipitriformes > Accipitridae > Aviceda > Aviceda cuculoides. Next base: position 1,434,166 of record JAVJGG010000001.1, read on the forward strand.
TCGTACCTAAGATGGAAACAACACAGTGATAGACTGACAGACTCTTTTTCCTTAGGGATTAATTGGGTGTTGAAAGGTTTTTTTAGTTAATGATTCAAAGTTTGCAACTCATTCCTAGCCGTAAGTTTCGAAAAGCATACAGGTATTAAAACCATAATGTTGTCTAGAACTGTTTGTTATTGGGCTATTATAATATAAAAGGTATCATCAGAAAAATACCCACTATGCCAGGACTTCCCCGGGATTCGTTCCCATTTTTCTGACTCTGGAGGAAGAGCAGTGAGCGACCTCAAACATCTTTTCCAACCCGAAGAGGGATGTCACCACCACCTTTACAACTCCACGGAACGTATCAAGGTTCCTGCACTGTATGGATTTTCCTTCCAAAACATTCCCCAGGGAAGAAAACAAAACAATCAAAAAAAATTCCAGATATAGTGCTACGTTAGAAATAAGGCATCGGCTATTTCACACCTCCAAAAAAAAAGTCCGCCTACATTTTTAACTCTGGGGTGACAGGATTCTGCCTCTATTTGCTGTACACTTAGTATGTTTCATCAGCAAAAAATAAAGTCATTTTTATGACTGATTTGTAGACCAGCAGAGCTGGAACAAATCATCAACATTACAGCCTAATTCAGCCAAGAGTGCAAATACTTACATTAAGCAAGTATGCGCTTAACTACTGCCAACAACTGACAGGGTTCATTACCTCTGAATATTGTGCTGCCCATCTATAATTTATTTCAGACAAATTATAACAAGTTCCTATCCTACGACCTGCCTCACTCCACTCAGAATTCTGCACGAGCCTCGCTGCCCGCTCTCACTCTGTCCTGAACAGGAGGGAAAGCTGACAGCCAGGCACGGACCAAAACTTAGAAGACACATCTATAAATCACGAAGGACACTTGAAAGCACCAAACAGCACCCACCCAAACAGGGACTTCAGAACAGTGAATGATCTCAGTGATCAGATTGCCACCTGATGGCCGCAGCTGAAATACAATAGAAAATCGGAAACCTAGTCCCTACTTGGACTGAATCTGTCTGGCCTTGGTTACGACGCCCGATTTCCACACATTTCAAGCGCTTCGCAGCACCAGGAACTGGCATCTCGTCTCACGTTCTTCAGGATGCAGGTCTTCTGCAGCATCGTTCACAAACGGCAGCATCGAAATAAAGAAGTCAAGCTGCCCCACGCAATCCTCAACAGGACTCCATTATTCAGTTCATCTAGGAATGGTTTCCCGGTCGCTCTACTGGCAAAGGCAACCAGCCGTTGGCAAGACAGTTCACCTACAAAGGCACGTTTCCCTCAACGCGCAGACTAAAGAAAAGAATGGCTGGTATTAGTAACACCTCAAAGAGTTTGCATATGTAAGCCAAAGACCTCAAATTCAGTGCAAGACCATCTCTGGAAGCTAATATAAAATATTTGGGTTTCCTTCTGCCAGAAAGGACGCAAATTAGTGCCAAAACTGTGGTGACAAGAATTACTCCCCTTGCATTAAGGATGGGACTGAAGCATTAAATGCTTCACGGCCATACAAAGAAGGCTTTTCCTCCATCCACAGACAATATTCATTTAATGGCAACGGCTGTAAAGAAAGGACAATAAAGAATAAGTTACTTAAGACTCTCGAGCCCGTCACATAATTTCTTCCTTCCATTCATTGCAAGAACCTTTCTCCTCCATCTCAGCTGTACTGGTAAGTATCTACAGCATCTGCTAGTGGATGCTGGTCAGAAAGCAACACATTCAGCAACCAAAACAGAAACTGCTGAAGAGCAACCTCCTGTACACACGCGGGGGCCGGGGCTCTGCAGGGTTCTCAGACTACGGAGCGATGCTCTGGAAGGTTTTCCATAGAACTCGGTCACAGGAGGAAAAGTAAATTCTGCTGTAAAGGAACATTTAGGAACATCTTTTTTCTCTTTCATTCATCCATGAAAACCCCTCATCTTCACAAGTTTTACAGTTGAAAAAACACTCGGGCAATAAATGCACAGGGAGGGAAGTGGTCACGAATGGGAAGTGGGTTTGCCAACACGCCACTGTGCCAAAGGAGTGCCACACGATCTGTTTTGACCTTTGAGAAATTATCCTGCTAATACAATCCCCTATTTAATTTTTTAGTTTAACGGGCACTTCTGCTAAAACTTGCTGTAATTTTGTCTATTTTTCCTCCATAGATGCTGAACATATCCAGCTTGAAATATTTTTCTTCCCTTTGGTTATCTCTGATTCCACCCCACCCCAAAATCTTGGGCCCTGAATAACAGGTGACACTAATACATAAAGCACATTAGATATATTTCTCAGTGAAGGAAGCCTGTTTCTTCTTTAGATCATATCCACAGGTTTTCACAGGCTCCCTGACCTTACTACCTAAAAGCACCCAAAATGCTACAACTAAAAGGAACTAGGAACAATCAAAACGGTTCCAGGTGAAGCTCTGATATTTCGTATTCCCTGCTCAGGACGGAACAGTGGCACAGTTGCGATAGGCTAAGTCACAAGTTACCGGCTTTGCTCCAACTGACAAACCAACCAGCTAAATTCCACTGAATAGGTGTGCATATAAATTTCAGATTCAGATTCTGCTGACCTCAAATCATTTGAATACACAGTCAGGTCTGAGCTGATACCATAATAAACCCTTCTTACGCAGCTCCAGCAGACATCCAAACTCCAGCTCTCGTAGCTTCTTGGCCTGTTATTTTCCCTTAAAAGACTGAAGTATATTTTGTTTACATACTACAAAGCACAGTATTTCAGGAATGCTCAAGAAGCAGGAAGATGCTGATTTTGCAAAAAGGATCCTGGAAATGAGTGGTCAGGTAACACAGTCCTGACAGACCCAGCTGTTCAAAAATCTGATTGCCAAGCTCGCTGTAACTCTGTATCATCGATTTGTGGCAATTAACACCTGCTCTGGCAAACCCATGCAAATGATGCCATCCCAAAACACTTGCATTTGCAGGACTACTCATGGAAATTTTTATTTACGTGTGTCACTGAAATTAAGTCCAAAGGAAGCACAAGTTTTAACACAACTGCTGTGTAAAATTTCAGAAAAGAGCAAGCTATGTGCGCTTCTCTCGCCACGGGAAACTCTCTCAGTCGCGGCAGTATTTGAGTGTCCTAGCCCATCACCCCAATTACTCCAGCTTTGCGATTGGTGTTTAAGGACACAATACATGAAACTTCGCTGAACCTCTGTCTAATGCAGAACTGCTGAAGAATACATTAAAAAACAATTTAGTCCTGGAGAATACGAAGAACTGCAGAGTTATTCAGAGATGGAGACAGTGAGGGATGAGGCAGGAGAAGGAGACAGGGCAAATGAGAAGGAAAAGCACTATAATAAAAACTAAACATTTGCAAACATAACCCCATTTCCGTGTTTACTTTGTATATTAATTTTTCAAGTTTCATATTTCTGGTCTGTCTTGTCTTGATTGTAACTATACCTCTGAAAGCAGATTCTAGTCCTTTTACAAAAAAGAAACAGAAAACACCTCACATCAGAAGTGAGCTGTTAAGAACAGATAATGACCGAGTACAGAGCAGAAGAGTTACTTAGATGTATTTTTCAACAAACATTCTAAAAAACCAGTTGCTTCAGAACTTGGCTGTAAGAGGAACAGGTATCAAGGAATTAAAGTGCCTTTGGTTTTAAGTTAAAAAATTAAGTGTTTTCTTTTATTAAGGGATTTCTGCTGGCAGAAATGAAGAATAAAGCTTGAAACAGTATTTCAATGTGTTCCTTAATACGCATTTTCCTCTAGTAAAACCAGCAGGGAAAGTGTCCAAATTACTCTCCACTAAATGCCAGTATTATATTTCCAGTAAAAGTCTAGTTCAACCAGGCATCAAAAATATTTCCACATAAGAACCTTTTAGAATCAAACTCGTAAGAAAATGTTGTTGTCCATAACTATACTTCCCCTGTTCTCTCTGTGTTCAGTGTTTTGTTTCACATTTGAATTCAAGATGACGTATCTACAAATTGTGCTGCTAAAAAATTAATTTGATGCATATTTAGATGGGGTAGATAAAGTAGGTTTTTAAGCAAAGAAAGCTCTACTATCTTATTAAAGCCACTGGAAAAAATATTAGCCTTTGGGATTTCTGTCTCTAAACTATTTACAACATAATAGCTCCAACGAAGCGTCACAATAAATGTACAGTGTATTGCACATACAGTCGTAACAAACATTTGTGAAGAATCTATAGAAATAGTACAACAGCAAGAAAATCTGGAAAGAAAGAGATGGAAGCCCAAAGAAAATGCTCCACTTCGTAAAGAAAAATCATAATTGCTTTTCAGTGGTTTGCTTATTTTTGCTACAAAATACCTCCCCTTTAAAAATCTATAAAACTATAGAAATGGTCCTATTCTACAGAAATTTCCTTGCTGGAAATGCAGTAAAGTGGAACTTTAAAAATGACTGCAAGATAAATTCTCTGCTAAGAGAAATGTTACCTATTTAGAATAAATAAATAAATGCAGTTAGACTAGCTCTCCAAAAACTAACAAATGATGCTGGATATTTCTCTCAGTCCTGGATGTCAAACCATAGAACAAGAATAAAGCATTTGTAAGTCTCCAAAAGGAGACCTTGCAATTGGAATTCACATCTTTGCCAAGTGAAAGCTTTTCGGCTGTTGTCACCGTCTCATTGTCATTCAACTCACTGTGGGTTCCCCAGGGTCCAGAACAGGAGTCCTGGCATTATTAACATAGCAGATTAATAGCAGTGGGAAAAGACATTTTCACAAACATGCTAAATATTAATATTAATCGATAACAATTTATATTTCCTAACATGAGCCAGACAAACATACCCCAGGCATGGAGGAGAGGAGGGAGGGCAGAGCAAGGAAAGGGACAGTGTCAACAGACTATACAGAATAAAAGGGAATCAGTGAATCAATGCAGGACAGAGGACTGAGCCGTGAGGTGGGTGTCAAAAGCAGAGCTCTATTTTCAGGGGCACAGAGGCACACATTTTAATGCCACAATATAAGTTGGATTTTCCATCCCCGGCCAAAAAAATTCCAGCGAAGCTCACCAATTTTATGTTGTACAACAAACAGCAGAGCTCTGCAAAAACAGTGAAAAATTGCTTCATACTATTTTTACCATCGTGAGTAACACTGTGCTCAGCAAACCGTATTTTCCTCAACACTCATAACAATACATGGATGTTTTTTAAATTCAGAGATGCATAAGTTCACCAAATTTCTTGATTTGTTTTGCAAGCTATATTCTACCACCTACCCCTTCTATTTTAAAGCCAAAAAAATCTGCAAAACTTGTTGCATTTTTTCTAATGGATTAGCCCAGCCAAGTTTTTAAAATTCAGTCTTCGAAAGTCTCTCTCATTATCTCACATACTTTTTAATTATGAACAGCAGAAGCAGAATGCACAGTCCTATTGCTAAAGAGGTTCCCAAATTATCCACCCCCCAACGTCTGCCTCGATTAAACCATATCAAACCATTTCAGCTCAAGACCTCTCACAGCAGAACATAAATCCCACTCGGTCACCGAGCTGGGTCCTCCCAGAGCCGTGTACGACCGATAGAGTTCTTATTCGCAAAATTCACGGGCACATTTTTGCAGCAGCCTCAAACTTCGGTTTGACCCAAGAACGTTTTTTTTCCAGACCTGAAGGTCAAGTGAAGATCTGTGCGAAAACTCCCCTTTGTACAGAAGAGGCTGCCCGAGTTCCGCCCCAAACGGGGTACACAAAGGCTCGTCAAACACGAAGCCGAAGCTTTTCTCTCTGGAGATTTTACACGAGCGCGTTAACTGGCGCGCAGATGACAGCAAACCTGACGACGGCCGGGAGGGACGAGGACACGGCCCCGCAGCACCGCTGCTGCCGAACTCCCGGGCAGCGGTTCCGCCTCGACGTACGCCGGGAGCCTCGGAGCGGGGCTGCCCCGAATTTTCGCTCAGGACCTGGGGTTGGCGCGTGACGCCCCGACGCGCTGCCTGCTTGCCCGGGTTAGCATCCCACTGCTTCCCGCTCCAGATCCATACGTTCCAACCAGCTAATTCCTGGGTTGGG
>JAVJGG010000001.1:1440282-1483690 GCA_035590195.1 Aviceda cuculoides
CCCCCACAGGCTTGCTTTACCTGTTACTGGAAAAGCACCCTGGCTTTGGCTGCTGCTCCCGAGTTTCTACCCGCAACCCTCAACTTTTCTTGATGGGAGAGCGTGGTTTGGCCCCAGTCCCACGTCACTGTCCTCAGCCAGCAATGAAGAACAGCCAGGGCTCTGCAGAGAGGGCTCTCGGGTCGGACCGGGAAAAGTTCCCTCCGAGAGAGGCCTTAACCACAGAGGCAACTTTCTCAGATGAGACAGGGGCCGGGCGCAGAGGACTGCGTTCAAAAATCAAGTAGCAGTGGCTTTCCTGCTTTCTACGGATCCGCTTCCGAAGCACACGGAACGATGCGGGGCTGTACAGCCGGCCCCTGACTGGCTTCAAGGTTTATTTCAGGGCTCCCACACATCCTTAACTTGCCTCTAGAGCCCACCAAGCCTATTGGTGGCCATGAAACCGCAATGAGAGTCACAAGTACTTGTGTTTTCGCTGTGTCCTGGGCATCTAGAGAGCCCTGTGATCATATCGTCAGTCCTTTTTCCACAACCACCAAAAGCAGGAATTACCAACTGATTTTTCTTAACAATAATTGCCCATGTATCGATGATGCAGCTTTACGGAAGGAAAAACATTGCAACAATCAAGCACTACAACAGCAACCAAACCTCGGATTTGCACCTGACCTTCGTGGCCGAGACGTACCTCTAACTAAATCCATTCAGTCGACTTCCAGCTCGCGTGTAACCTGTCAGATTCTGCACACGCCAATAAGGAAGATTCAGCAAAGAGTGGCTTAGAGGTCTACCAAACATTTCCCACCATTAGGCTGAGGAGTCAAGCTACTGACATTATGGGAACAAAACCAACTCCTTTCCTGGGCCAAGCACCTTTCCTCTGGCTACCAGTGTTCTGATGGATTACAGAAACATTTAACTACTATGAAGAACTGGAATTTTAATGGGACAAGCAATGACAGTAAAAAATGCAACTGTTTTTTAAAATCCTGTTCTCTGCAGAGATCTCTCTCTATTTCTCCTCAAAATGTTTCACATCCAAGTTTCAATAAATGTTTGCATTGTGAGCACCTCCGCAGAGACTACTGTTTGGGGCGTTTTTTTCCTGATCACTCGAGTGCTCTTTAAAGACAGGCTTTCCTCTCTATAAGAAAAACAAAAGTACCTGACAAAGAACTAAGCATATGTTTAATCCTAGTGCTTTTTTCCACTAAAGTCTATTTACAAGTCACTTCTGACTGAGAAAGTGCTCCTAGACTTTTTCTGCAAAATGTAGGACAGGAACAACGGCACATTCAGCAAATGACAGTGGGACGTAACACTATATATAATCCTTCCCCAACACTTTGTGAACAAATACTGTCAAACAGGTAGGTCCTGAAGATTTAGCAGACGGGATAGAGGACTTGCCCAGGGAGCTGTGACTAAATGTCAACCAACAGCAGATACATTCGTAGGACTCTCATGACCTCCAACGGAAATTTGCCCGATGCCAGGGAATTCTGTGGTAGTTTTAGACCCATTCAGTTCACAATCACACCACAGTATTCTTATGGCTTAGTTTGACAGATCCTTTAACGTGATTTTTAAGCTGATTTCATTAGATTCTGGTTTAGGTCGGAATCTGGGAAGATGTGGAAGCATGAGGAAGATGGGGCGTTTGCAGGGCACATACCCACGTCCGGACAGAGGTACGCTATCCCGCTTCCCTCTGCTCTTTTCCAAAGCAATCCTGGGTGTCGCACCCACCACCTGGCCCTATTTAAAGCCACTACATTATTCTAAAAAGGATTATTTATACTAAAAACGCTCCTGGGACTACTGTATTTGTATTTCAGGGCTGCTGCATCCCCTATTTCCTCACTGCTTTAATATAGCCTGAGGCAGAGCGGGTGAAATGACTTGCGATGCCACTGTAATTTTTATCAAGGCTTGTTCCTGGTAAAAAGCCTCTTTGTTTCAAAGAAATGTGATTTGGCCTTTTTCCTCCTCTGCTCTATTCCTTGGTTAATATACCACTTCCACTTGCCCTGGGGCTAAGAAAGGTATTCCATGGAATTGGTCAAATCTTACTGTTTTTCTTCTAAATCACAACTGGCTTTTTTTCCTCGACCCTTGCTAAGCACTATCTAAGCTGACAGTCTGAACTTGAGATTTTATTTGTGCCTTAACTCTTCAACTCCTGGATTTTAACAGTCACATGGCCACGTTAAAGAGATGCATGTCAGGACCGGTCAGTTTGCTATGGCAAAGGAGACCGCAGTGATTAAGAGCAAGACAGGAAGGAGAAGCTCTGGCTAATGTTATTTACCATTTCAAGCAAATACAGACCTCTCAGAGAGGTATATTCAGCCGTGTATTCATTTACTATAAATTTGAAAATCAGTATCTTCTGCCCAGCTGACAACTTTCAATCTCATTCATGTAGTTTAAAAAACACTTTCCAAGTATAATTGCAGAAGAATATGTTAGAATATAATATAAAGGGAAAAAACACATAATGAAGTGTGCAAGATATTTTATGTGGCATTGTGGAAACTCCAATTCCACACTGAAAACAATTTTTTCAGAGACACGTACTGCAACAGCTTGATGTAAGTTAAAAACAGCATTCATGCTTTAAAAAAAAAAAAAAAAATTGTTCTCTTCAAATAAAAAGTCCAGTCCAGACTAACAAAAATATACAAAACAAAAAAAAAAGGGGGGGGGGGTTTTAAAAAAAAAGAGCTGTACAGATAGCTAATGGATTCAAACACATTGGATAAGCAGACTTTGGCTGCCAGAGGCAGGTCCTAAGTAAAGAGAATAGGGCTCCCTCAAGTAAAAGGCATGATTAAAATTACAATTAAAACCAAAAAAACCCACAACTCAACAGAGAAAAGAAACATGAGTCTTGACGGCTTCCCCATTCTTTTACTAGACCGGTGCTTTTAAGGAGATGCACCATAATGGCATTTGCTTTAGGAAAGCTTAAATCTTTTCCCGAGTGACATTAGACTTCCAGCCTTCTCTTCTGGAAATAAGACATAAACCAAATCCTGCAATGAGCCCTCATCAGGGACCTTCCTGGACCTCTAAGGAGTCCAACAGAAGCAACAAACTGTAGCAATATGGAATACTGAGTTTTAGCAGTACAAGATAACTAAAGCAACGAGCCTTCATACCAGGTGAGGCAGCCAACCTCTACGAAACAGAGTTTGGAAATGGGATCCGAAGCCTAACTTACACGACTTTAAATGTTCATACACAGATGAACCAGTGCAATTTTGCTGGGCAGCTAGTTATCTACGGAATCAGTTCTGCATCAGTTATCTATGGAACAAGGAACCGACACGGAAGCACTTGAAAAAATATTATTCTTTCAAAACTCCTCACAGCAATCCCATAAAAAAAAGATACAACTTTGAAATATTGTTTCACTGGAAGAAAGGTAAAAATTCAGATTTTTTTTTTAATAACATGCTCCAAAATATTTCAGTTCAACATTGCCAAATCACTTCAAGCTCAAAGATATTTCAGCAATAACTTTATGGAACAACCAACATTTTAGCCTTGTTAAAAAAAATTCCCTTTCTTGTTGGAAGTTAAATAATACTGATAAACTCCCACACAGCAATTAAGATTTATTCAACAAGCATTGTCCAGCCCCATCAGAAAACTTTTTACAATTGAATACACATGGCTCTTGGTCTAATTTCCTAGCACCAGATATCTGTGTATAAGATCACAGACACGTTATTAAAAATATGAATGGATCTACAGTGTCCTAGACAAGGCCAAAACGACATGTATTTTATTTAATGCAGTATTGTTTTATGTAAGTACCAGTGGACTTTTACATAACTTACTAAGTTTAAATTTATAGTTTTCAAAGTCTTCTGAAAAAGACAGGCTCTTGGTTTCCTATGTACCACAAAAAATTTGTTTTTGAAGAAGTTAACACTTAACCCATATTTGAGATTGCTTAATCAATTTTTAATTTATTCTGCCTCTCTCATTGACAAATAAGGTAGATTTGCCTATAAAATATACGCCAAACCCAGTGTTCAAGTACACTAATAAAATATACTTCGAAAGCAGAAGCTGCAGCAAGATGTTGTTGGCTGTTCTCCTGCATTTATACAATCCCCATGGTCTCTAATTCAATGTATAAATGATAAACTAGGTGTTCCAGTATTTTTTTGGACATCTCTAAACTGGTCATGTTTGGAATCAAATGCCTCATTTACCAGCACTCAGAAGCACTGCACATAGTTGAGAGTATAAGGGAAGAACACTTCACCTCAAAGAAAAACATTAAACCTGGACAACACATCATTATCCGATATACTACTGCATTTCCACATAGGAAATGGGAGTTAAGATCCTAATGGGATCTTTAACAGCCGAAACCAATCAAGACTTTGCTTAGTGTTCAGTCTGAAAGAGAGCATCTCCATCCTGAATTACATGACAATTAATAATCCCCGACGCAAGAAGTTTTCACTACTGTTCATCGATTTAAATACGTTTCTAAACTTTGCTACCCTAAAATTGTATCCACATAAAGTGGATTAAAATCACAAAAACGGCATTCTGCTTTCTTGTGGTTCTTCTTTTGAGATCGTTTTCCTAGGTGCAGCGAATATGTTTACATTAAAATTAAATTCAGACAGGAAGAAGAGTTCATTAAGGGAAACACAACCCAAAAATATACAAAGCCTTTACTTCTCCCAAGATAATATCTACACCTTGTTGTGAAAAGCAATGCATTTTTAAGTAGTATAAATATTTCTCCTCGTGTTCACCGAGATAGCCTCTGTCAGAGCATCTTTGCAGAAAACAGAAGAAATGTAGCATGCAAGATAGCCTTTCCTACAGCGCACACATACGCACACACACACAAAAAAAGCTGCAGGATTGCTGCTGTGCCCGAGTCTGTGAAGTGAACATGGTCACTTAACATTCAGTCCAGCATAACACTGAGGTCTTCTGTTTGTTTATTTTAAAGCTTCCCCCTGGTTTCCTTCTCTAGTCCCTCTGTTTTTCTGCTCCCTAAATAGCCAAATATGTGATAACTTGGAAAACGTTAAAGATCTCTGCCAGGGCAAGTGGTTTTTTTTCTTCATATACATGACTTTAGAACGGTGAAATTGCTTGAAGAAGATCTCCCATATGTATTTGATAAAACAAGTAAGGCTGCCTTACATAGCAGGGTTATTTGCCATTTGTTTTCTACTTAGTACCAGGATTTTCAAACAGCCCTTCATCGGTCAGCTTGGCAAGAGTATAAAAAGTGCAGCTAATGCAAGCAAAAAGGAGCTGATCAAAGCTCCCTGATCATTTCCATAAGAGCACATCTATCTACAGCGGTCCCAAAACCACCACCCCCAGGACTCAGGCAGTGCTCCCACTGGTCTCTCCGGAATCCGAGGCACCGGTGGGCTGCACCTTGCATTTTGTAACGGAGTCGTACGTGCTATAGATGGCACGTGTAAGGCAATCACCTCACTACAAGGACCCAGTATTTCTCATCGGCACGGAGAGAATCAAAAGTCCTCACGAAGCCAAGCCAACCTCTGCTGTAGTTACCCACGAGACGGAGCTCACTAGCTCACGGGTAACCAAGCGCCGCTTCCCGCGGCAGCGTCGAAAAATCCTGCCGGCTTCTTCAAGCATCCTGCCTTTGCCACGTCATTTCTTCCTCCCTCACCCCACTCTCCAGCCTAGTCCCCAAAGCCAGCGGGGACGAGAAGAGCCTCTCCCGCGGGACCGCTCCGTGCCTGGCTTGGTAGCGCCAGCGGTGACTGGAGCACCAGCGTCATCGGAGGCCGGACCGGGCACGGAGCCGGCAGACGGGACGCCGCCGGCCCGCAGCGCTCGGCAAGCACAGAGAGGTGGATCTGCCAGAGGTCTGCACCCACGTGTGGCCAGGACACTCTGGATCCATCCCGGAAAAAATGAAGGGAGGGATCCACTACTTACTAATATGAAACGTTCATCCCCCCTACACCAGATCAAACCTCTTTTGTTTTCTCTCTCTTCTCCCTCCCCGTGCAAACACAGACACAAACTTTCAGAAAGCCTCTGTGCATCTGAACAAACCTCTCTGGAACACAAACAAAATCCCCAACAACACTTGCCACATCCTATCACAACCGTAATAAAGATGTTTATAGTTTTAACCATCAAATAAAGTGCTTAATTCCACCGAGCTTGTCCCCTCCACTCAGTCACTCCACAGCTTCATTTAGCAGGCCAGTGGTAAAAAAAATTCATTAATTTTTATTAACAGGGAGAGCCATTTGTTCCCTGTGACAATATTTGACTTGTCGAAATGATTTTCACCTCTGCCATGAGGTGCGCGCTCCCCACATACATCACCCGATTACTCCAGGAGCGGCCAGAGTTGCAGTCATTAGCCAGTGAATTAACGACAATCCACAGCGCTATTAATCACGCTGACAAAAGCGTTAGCTTGCTGCTGACCCGAGCACGGCTCTGGGACACGAGCAGAGGAAAGGAGAGTACAGCCACAGGGCTAGGAAAGAAAGGATTTTTTTTTTTTTTTTTTTTTTTTAAGCTGCTGAGGCAGGGAAAAAAGGGATAGAGAAAGAGAAATTAGATAGTAACAGCGGAGCAGAAGCAAGCTACACACGAAGACTGAGGAAGGCACAAAGGTGCTAAGAGGAGGAGGACAGGAGAAACATTGAGTCACCTACTGTAACTCAAAGGTACTTCCATTAAGCACCATGCATGAATTTCTTTCTAATTGTCCAGGTGGTTCAGGGAGCCTATTCCGCTGACTTTCACTAGGGTATAGCAAGCCTCCAAACGAGCTGTGGTGACTTGCAGCAGTCTAATTTCCAGTCCCCGTCCGAAGCTGCCCTCCCCACCGTCCCCACCTACTGCTGCTGCTCAGGCAGCCTGCGGCTTTGTGTATTTAGAGACTAAAAGCTGTGGTGGTATACAAGGCAGTGCTTTGGGTGGGAATACCTACCACCAATCCCGCCACCCCTCCTGTAATTTCTGAGAGAGAAAGTGGGAATGGTAACCTCTCAAATCAGCAGCATTTTTCAGGGGCCAATTTTGGAAATTCTTGGAAACACAGTTGGTTTGATCAAAGCTTATTCCCAAAGGCCTCTCCTCTCTCCCCTTGAAGATTTCAAGTAATCACATTTCGTAAGGAACTGCATGAATCCTCCTACCCTACTCCCAAAACAAAGGCCTCTGAAAACTGTTGGCTTCCAGATCCCAGAGCACTAGCCACTTGTGCCGGGAAACACTTTGAAAGAAACTGTCGGTGTAACACGCGGCACTTTCTGGCATATAGCCTCAATTTTTCTGCTTTAACGTGGCTTCTAATTTCAAGTTTCTGAACACTGTGCAAAATATTCAGAGAAGATATACACCAAACCCAACTACTACAATTCTTTGAAAAAAAAATTTTTTTTTAAGTGGCAGTCTTTGTGCTCTTTATGACAGTGCTGCAGTAATCAAAACCAATACCTATATTTCACTGCAATTTTTAAATTGAAAAACAGTGTCAGCAGAAACAGCCAAAAAGGGAAATCTGAAGAAACGTAGTTCCCGTACGAATGCATGAGGAAGGAGACTTACACATGCTCTGCAGTAGTGGAAGAACAAGGAGAAGAATTAGTCTTTGCAATAGTTTTGAATGTTCCTGCTGTATTGTACAAGCAGTGGCAAAGAAACTGCATTCTTTCAGTCTTGCCCTGTACCATCAGTTCAGAACTCCCACTAAAGCAGTTTCAACAGTAAGACCATTGAAAGTCATGAAGATAATAAAACCATGGTGAGAATTCCAAAAATCTCTTTCGAAAGTTTTTACTGCTTTTTTTCCATTCATGACCTAATAAGGGATTTAATGGAGAATTTTCAGAAATGCTCAGTCGATTCTTCCCCCCCCAATTATGAAAGCAAAATACTGTAACTAGGACTGCTGTAACACAGACTGGGAGGACCAGGGCTATAAAGCAGTTGTTGGGGTGTTTGCAGTGTATCACCACCTCCAATAGACATTATGTCCCCATTGCAACCTACCATCTACTAATCAATTCTCTGCACTCTCAATTCCCTCAGTCACAGTTTATTTTTCTCTAAACCCCGTTTTTAAAAGCAGTAGAACTGCTACTAAACAGGTTGATGTAGTTTCACTCTTACCATATAGAGTAATTTTAGAACCTGTTTCTTGTTACTCACTTTCACCGGTTTAATTCTCCTTTTCCAGCGAGGAATGTCGTAAGGAAAGCTGGGTTCGGAAATCCATGATTTCCTGTCAGTTAATTCATTTCAGCAAAACAGAAGGCAAGGTGATATTCCTGTTTAATGTTGCAACTCAGATACAGTAATAACCAGGGGCTATAAGGGATTCCATCTGCTGCCATTTTCTCCGCACTACTGACAGCACCAAGTGCCCACCTTGCGCCAATTTATACTCTTCCACCCTGAAACCGTTTTGTCCCATTTACAACTTCTACGAATTTAAACATCAAAGCCGGAACAAGAACCAGTCTAGGTGCAAACCACTAACCCTGGTTCTACAGCAGACTGTTCACCCATGTGGATTAGCAAAGGCTCCTATGGCCTTATGCACAACGCAATCGACTACCTTCCATCTTTTAAGAACTCAGTTGTGATGCAAAAATAGCATTAACGCTAATAAGCAGCATTCTACTTAAAATTTGTGCTGCATGGAACACCTGTCTAGACTCATCTGTTCCAGGACTAATTCAGCAGTGTCATCCAATCCAGCCAGGTTTTAAAGACGATTGCAAAACTGGGGCTCTCTAGAGCAGCCTCCAGCACTCATCTCAGGCAGGAGCCCTTCCTCCCTCTCCGTCCAATTCCTTGACTCACGGAAAGAGCACAACAGCTAGAGAACATAAAGGAAAGAGATGGGAAAAGAAACATTCAGCCTTACTACGCCCTCTCCTACAGACCTACCCCATGAGTGTCTCCAGCTTCTTCGGTACTATTACATTCAGCATCCCAATCTCCTCACTCACAAACAGGAGATCACTGGTCTGAAAAATGAAATAAATTTTACCGTCTTATTTAACAACTGGCAGTTGCCTCTCCGTTCCACCACTTTTTCAGCCCATCGGCACCCAGGCTAGTTACACTCTCCACTATTGATTAAGAAGATTTTCATTGAGACTTGATAGCTAAATCCAGAAGGACTTACTACAAAACTCGATACAACTCCTCTAGTCCTAGAGAGATCTCTATGCGTAGATCTACACGACACAACATTTCTTACTCCTGTATTACTCCTCCTAGAAACACTTTTGTTGGGCCATATACCATGGCAAAATGATTCACATTCCAGGCTGCCCAATAACACCACTGAAACGCAAGGTCTTCTCTTCCCTACAACTTGGACTTTGCCAGGCCACAGCATACAACAGTCAACTGCAGTTGAACAAGCAGTTTTTCTGCCTTTGAAGCTATTATTAAGAAAAATATTTAAGATAAAAATATTTTTACATTTTGCTTCTGACTGGCCAGTAATAGTCCCACATTGTTTGAAATATTAACTGTTACCGAAGGGAACTTAAAGCTTTCTCTTTAAGAGGAAAAATTCTTATGCTCTCAACCAGGTGTCTAAATGACTGTTATTTTTCACTGTTTATTTTTCAAGAAAAAATGCAGATGCGCTGGAAGTATACCCATTAAAATTAGCATTTTATATTTATTTAGAACTAGATACAGCTACTGTCTTCTAATATTGCCTATTAATAACACCATCCACCCCGAACAACAACAAAAAAACTCTTCCCAGATGCTTGAGAAAGCTCTGTACCCTGTAAAGAACACTTTTTAAAAATAAACAAGTTAATTTCTATTTTTGTATCTTTTTGGTGTTTAAACTTACCCTGTATAGCACCAAACTTCATCAAACTCTATCTCTGCACCTAGTTTTGTGCTAAGTCTTCCCTTTTACTTTCCTTTCACAGCCATTCCCATTCTATCCCGTTTTCAATAGGTCATTGTACATCTCACCTGAAAATCTCCTCTCTTACCTGACTTTGTGTTCAGTGCCTTTCTTCCTATGTTACATATTGTTCAATTCGGCAGTCGATTGAGAATATTATATGCACGGAAGTTATTACAAAAAAATTCTCTTTTTGAAATAACATTTTCAAAAATTACTTTCCTTAAATCAGTGATAGGTACTTCATCTCTGTTTTGATTTTTAAGAGATTTTTCTTTGAGAAAACAGATGTCTGGCTTTGAAAGTGAAAGACCATCTTTTACTTGCCTGGGGCAAGGTGTAGATTCAGAGTCCCTAGCTTTACTGCTCTTGTTATAGCTAGCAGGAAGATAGAAAGCAAAGTTACTTTAAAGAACCAAAACAAACAAACAAAAAACCCAACCAAAGCCCCTAACCTCTTCTGGCTGACCAAATGCTGGGTATGACGCATGACTAGCAGCCAGTACAGCTCCGAGACAGTGAACAACGAAAGGAGCTTCAATGTGTTTATTTTTGTCAGCTCTTCGCCATTCCCGAGAGCATTTCCAACTGAACTCAGCTCACTATTTTAATTGCAGCCCCTCCGTCTTTCTTAGATCTGTGCTCTGGACCCTACTGATCTAAAAAAGTGAAGAGCAAAAATTAGGATGTTCATACACAGTAAGTGAGAAAAGCTGTGAAAGCATGCTGCTGCTGCCCCACAAGATAAGTTAGGAAACCTTTTCCAACCAATTCCTGGATATGATCCTTGCTATCCTGTATCACGATTTTTTTAGTTCATTCTCAAAACAAAAATTCATTTAAAGACCTCACTGCATATTAAATGGCAACAGATTTTTTCAAGGTTTTCAATTAACTGGAAAAAAAAAATAGATCAATTCATAATGGAATGTGTTTTTCTAAATCTGGCACATCTTAGTCCTTCTATGGTTTCTCTTTTCCTTTTTTAAATCTAGGTCATTTCAGGTCAGAGCTAAATTTTTTAGCTTTTCTGAAATAAAACGCTAGAAAAAAAATTCAAGTCTCTGTTTGGACATTTTCATGATTTTCCATTTTTCTGATCGAAGCTGCTTTCCAAATTCTACCTCCAATACTTTTTTTCTTCTTTTATAAATCAAATATCTGTTTAAAAAAAACCCAACACTATTTAAATCTGGACAGATACCCTACACAGAGATAGCAATTTACCACTTGTCATCTTTTCTGGAGTTCTAAGATTCATCAAGGCATTTACGTAAACATGGGTAAACTGAGTAAACGAATCTGAACTTGATCACCTCCACAGCTGTCCACACTAGCATCCGTGTCAAGTTTGCCCTGCTTTTGTAAACACAGATTCAGAGATCCAGAGATCACAAAAAGGAAAATCTGGTGCTTAATGTTTTTTCCGTACAACTTTCTGGCTGCTTTATATCTTCTTCTGAAATGCATGGTGAATGAAAACATTAAATGTTTCACAGACTTTTTAACTTAGGGTCTTCATCCCCACATATTTTTCATATTACTCATATTCCCCTGCTTGAGTTAAACTCAAACAGGCCTGGAACAACTTCATTAACATAAAACCACATGATAATAGGAAACAGAGCCTTTTAATGGTTTATTTTCTTATTATCTTGTGATATATTTCATCTTCTCTCCCTTTTCAGAGTGCTACTACATTCTGTTTTCACTCTGCTTGCTGGTTCTACCCGAGCCCCAGCTTGGCAGCAGGGAGCAAGCACACATAGAACAGCAGATTCCATTAAGTCCACGCACTTTTAAGCTCACAGGCTACAAAACACAATGTCACTACCTTCGTGTGTGTATATATATATATATATACACACACACACACACACACACGAGGCCCAAACTTTTCACCCCCCCAAAACATCTTCCGCTGCTACACACCAGTTGCTGTGTTGCTGCCGTATAATGGTGCAATACAGACAGTAAAAACACAGACTGGTCTTTGCTGAGAGATCAGAGTGGCTACGATACTCCTCGCCATCCGCCGATAAGGAAACCCCCTCCTACAAACTTTTATTTTAGTCCCTTCCTTCCCAGCTCTCTAGTCGGGATGCTTGGAACACTGTTGAAGCCGACTGGGGTTCGATCAAACTATCCAGTTTGGTACCAGGGCAATCATAAAGGCTCCAGTAAAAGGTATAAAATGGCCTGTGTTTAGTTTTAACTAACATATAAACATACTACTGTGCTATATCCTGACATTACCCAAATAACCCTTTCACACATCATTTGGGGGGGGGGGGGGGGAAGTCTTTACCCTCTAAACTTTGTAATAATTCATAGTCTTAGACAGTCAGGGAATAGGACAAGAGAAGCTCTTTTGCAAGAATTCATTTTCTTTTGTCCCAAGACCACAATTTCAAAATTCTGGAGTTGCAACACTTTTTTATGAAGGTTAAAGGAATCTGAACTTCATGAGAAATTGCATCTGTTTCAGGATGGCTCTTCTAACTTATTTCAATCATTCTTATTTTTAATCATTAATAAAAAAATCTTTACAGGATTTCTACTTTAAAATATATATCTGCTTTTCTTTTCTTGCCTTTTAAAACATGTCTTAAAAAGCTCTCACAACAGCTTAAATGCCAAAGAATCGCTACAACTTCCTTACTATTTTGTACGCGATAACTTAAACCCTAATTAATCAAAAAAAGCAAGGTAAGTGTATTATGTCTGACTATAAAGTACATTAACTTAGTATTCCTTGACTATATTTAATCTGTTTGAGAGGCTCAGTAGCAGCCTTAGACTCGTCTTTAAAAAGGAATGGCAATTTCTAGGATTCACATTCTATCATAGCTCAAAGTAGGCTCTCTGAATAAATGGGAGATGGAAATCAGTGAGATATATTAGCACCAGTATATATTTTTCATTTCCCTCTGTCTCTGCTTCCAAAAGAATATTGGTGATGAATTTGCAAATGGTTCTGGATTATGACAGAGTTTTTTACCCTTCATTATTTATCCCCCCCACTGAACACCTCTATTAGAGATTACAGTGACAAATGCATGAATAAAAGGCAAAGACAATATTTTAGCACTGCGGTGTAAATCTCCTTTTACGCATTATTAATTTAAAGAAATCCATTATACCATACAGCTCTGAGGGGAAGACAAGGTTACATAAAAACTGTTATAGGCAGCTGGGGGTCAGCTGAAGACAGAGCCCCACTGCCATCACACTGGGATGCTCAGTCTCCCAGGCGCCTTTCTGGGAAATCTGCTTTTCTTTCATAGTCTTCTCCTCTTAATTTCTTTCTTCACTTTTCTTTAACGCAGGCAAGAGGTGGCTGACAGCCTGGACGAGTTCTGCCTCTCTCAGACTGGACGCGGCGTGGGCAGAAAGACAACCAGTGTGCCTCAAACATGGATTATTCTTGAAGTCCCACAGAGGGGCAAGGAAAGAGCCACGTATCAAGGGTGAGAGGAGAATAAAAGCTCCTTTGCCAACGCAGCACGTTCAGCCGTTCGCTGGGATTGCAAAGGGAAGTGTGTGTGGTGATGGGAGAGGAAGGAGGGAGAAATCAGCATTTGCTGAAGAAGGTTTTTTCTGTTGTGGACCCTTAACTCACCAAGGTCTGGATTAGGGCCCCAACATGTATCGTGTGCGTCTCCCACAAGCTATTAGGTAGCAAAACTGGTGATCCCATCCTGCCTAGGCTCCCTTTTTGGAAAGCCTTCCATATATGCTTTCTCCAAAAGCCTCTGAAACAAACAAAAATTATTCCTGCTCCCCTCTTTCCCGTTTTCTTCTCCCGAAGGCAGGGCTGACACCTTGGGCGATATCCCGTAACACAGAGCTAAGCAAGGCTTTGCACAGAATCTCCCTCTCCACCCCTCCAACAGTCGGAAGGGGAGGAAATGCTGCTCCTATCAAGAGGAAGGAAATAGGAAAACAGATGGAAAGTACTCAGAATTGGAACAAGTGTGTTTTAAACAATACAACAGGTCCCTTTCACTCCAAAATAACAGAACACTTCTGTGGAAATCTATATACAATCGTGCCATCGACAACAAAGATAACAGGGAAATAATTCTGTGAACCTGAACTGAGAGCACTTTTTGTGAGAGATGCTAATCACCAGACACAGTCTCCATATAGCTCCCATCATGCAAACCCAAGCCTTTGATTTCGCTTGATTTATTTTTTCTTAAATCTTGCAACAAAAGACTTCGGACTAAAATACCCACAGCTTACACCTACCAGGGGCTTAAAAAATACCCACCCATTTGCAAGAATTTATCACCAGCTCGTTTCTTGTGCTGCAATTAACTGAATTATTTGCAGTTCATCTACACAACAAATCTAGTCTTGTTTTGTGCTTTTTCACTGCAGTCTTCTAAGAGATTATATGTTGCTCTGATTAAGCTCAATCCTAGAAACACTTACTGATGAAACACAGGATCACAAAGATTTCACTGGGATTCTCTCCCCGTGTGCTTAAAGGAAAGCACGAGCCCCTCAACAGAGACTAAGGATGAGCAGTACTGGAACCAACACACAACTGGAATGTCTAAAAATGAGAGCGTCCTGTTCTGTTTTCTGCATCACTATGGGTTTAGGCACTTGAGACTGTGTTTGAAAATGGAGGGTTTAAACATACAGCCATTTAAGAGTTACAACAATATAGACTAAGCACCTACTCCTGCTCCCATTGACAAAAAAGTTAATCTCCCAGTTTTAAAGGGATTAGCAACAAACTCATAAATGGAAAGGTTCTCGCACTTCAGGCCGCTGTCCTTCAGAAGAGGAACACTTTATCACAGTATTTCTACTCCACGTTGTCACCTGAGCCCCGTTTCTATTCCTCTACCTGGTGTTTCTTACAATGTGCCAGGGTGTTCCTCTGAGCTCCTACATCATCAGTGCAGGCTTTCTAATGCCAGTAATAAAAGGGACTAAAGAAGGACCAACAGAGTTGGTGGAAAGCAGACCCCAGAACAGTGGAATTTTTTTTCTGAAAGGACAGATAAGGTTTGCATGGTAATCTGTGAAATTCTTTAATTTTATGCACAGGACTTACTGAATAGACCCCATCTGAGTCTACAACAGTTCCGCTTCTGCTCCTGATGACACAGCTCAGAGTCAAAAGAATCCAAATAAACACAAAGGAGGAGGAAGAACATCAAATACTAAGCTTCTCAAAAGCCTGACAAGGGCTAAATTCTGACTTATCTACTTGTTCATTCAGCGGTGTTCCTAACTTCTCCCAGTCATCGACTTTTAAAATAAATTTTTGGGAAATAGTTAATTTGAAATTTTTTTAGCTCATACATTATGAAGTACAGCAAATTCCATCCCTTCATACCTGAAAGGACATTGGGAAATAAATGCTTATCAAACATACTGGTTTAAGCTTTCAAGACTGATTTTAGATATCGCAGCATTTGTTGCCCCATTGGAAACATTGAAAAGGAAATGTCTGTGTAGAATGCAGGGACTTGCAGCTTTCTGAAAAATTGGGTTTCTTTAAGATGTTTAATATTGGAAACTTAAGCTCACTAGTTCTCTTTCAAAATGTAGACTATGGTTCATTGATTTCTTTCCTTCTGAACTGAGGATCTCAGTCAAGGGGGTTGAAAATAAGATACTTAATAGTAATTTTAAACCCCTAATTTGTTTGCCCTCCCTCTGCTCCCCATACCTTCACAATAAATCCTTTGAAAAACTGGAAATGCTTTAGTGAAAAGACTGATGGGAAATGTTAAAAAATATCATGCAAGCAACATCAAGTTATCTCTGTTATTTTAGGCAAAACATATTTCCTGCTTTTTTCCCTTCAGACTTACTTAAAGTCTGCTGTAGAGCTCAGGCTTCAGACTATTCTGTCAATCAACGGCTAGAGAGGTCACTCGTATTGGCGTTTCACTAGCGTACAAACCTTCTGGAGAAGTGCCTTCACCTGTACAGAGCCCTGGTGGGGGCACAGCAACCACCCCCAGCAGCTCCAGCGCAAGCTACAGCTTACGCTGGTGCCGCAGATCTACGTGGGAAGAATTTAACCCAGTTCAGCAACACACGCAAAACCAGCGGCAAAATTCCATCCCTGCCGAGAAGGCCACCGCACCGCAAAGAGGGTCTGACCAGGTTTGCGGCTCCAACGTGTGCAGGAGGAGGGCCACAGAAGTAACTTGCGTGATTTTCCTATTTCTGGGACAGGGGATACCCTGTATGAGGACTTTTTCTCTACAGGGACTTCAGCTTTTAAAACATTAACCTTTTATAAAATACAACACCTGAAAGCCCACAGCGTCACTCTCTGCATCACAAATGTCTGAAAAACTGCCACAGGAACTATTGCAATATACTAAAGTTTATGTAAAAAAAAAAAAAAAATCACAGAAATTGTTCCATAACCCCTCACTGAAGCTGATGAAAAGGGTCATTATTGCACCTCAGTGGTCCTGTCCTAGTAAAAGAGAAATTAGTGTGTTTAATAACAGAGCATAATGAAGACTGTAGAATAAAGCAGTGGATAATTTGTCAGTGATTAGAAGGTCAATGGGTCAACTTATGAACAACTGAGTTGCTTTACCTGAGGGTAGCCACTTATGTAAGATGAGAAAGCCCCTCCTTTGTCTCAGTTATCTCACCACCAGTACATTATCAAAATAAAGCTGAAACTTATCAGTCACGAGGGAGACACAGCCAGGTAACTACAGTGTCTATCAACAGAACCTGGAATTCTCACGGTTTGTTTGAAATGCTTTTAAAAAAACAAGACTTATTTTTTCAAATGCCAGCACTTCCCCCTTTTTTTTTGAAAAGGCAAATTGCACTTTCATCACAAACTTATTATGGGATGACATCACTTCTGCAGAAATATTTTTTTATCGTAGTCATCTCAAATGGGAAAGTCTGCAGAAATAACACAGTTTTTGCTCAGTTTGGTTTGTAATCCCTGCACCATCTACTTCTGATCCCATCCTGGATAATTCAAGATCTATTAAACACAATGCCACGCTGGTCTCATTGCTGAACAATCCACTACAAAAAATGCTTCTTGAGGAACCTGTAAAGGTGAATTATTACCTGCCAACCCTCAAATTCTCAATTCTGTATTTTTCCACAGACAGTTGCTGATATCACTTACAGCTAAAACAGAAGTGGAAGCCACGTTCCTCACACTGTACTAGTTTTTGGTGACATTGTCAGCTGTAACCACGGAGGAAAATTCAGGCTCATGAGATTTTCCAGGTATCCTGCATGTATTTGCATATACATTTCAGGGACCAGGTTTTGTCCTCAGTGCCTGCACCTAGCCCCAACCCAAACTACAGTGCGTGTGTGTAGTAACGCCATTTATACAGGCTACAACTAAGATTAAGACCATCCTGTGCCAGATGCCAAAGAGACAAAAACTACACAAGATCTGTGTCCAAAACACTTTAGACCTGAAGAAACAGAAAAACACAGAGTTTTTATCCCAGTGGTACAGATGAGAAACGAAAGCCTAGAGATATGAAGGAATTTGGCCAAGGTGATAGAGCGAGGACTAGGAAACTATACTTGCTTTTACTAAATGCTATTTTAAAGCCTTTGCTGCAAAATCATCTTTCCTTTTCACTGTTGGGGCTCACTGGGCCACATAAATAATTGAACCCTACTGCCAGGGATCTCTGTGGCAGGCACTCAGGTCATCTTTAATATGAGCAGAAACCAGTCCTTGTCCTGATTCATGCAGTGCAAGAGAAACGATCCTGCAAAGTGCTGAGCGTATTTCCTGGAAGCATCCCATCCAGTCCGTGAG
This sequence comes from Aviceda cuculoides, assembly GCA_035590195.1. Classification (NCBI taxonomy): domain Eukaryota; kingdom Metazoa; phylum Chordata; class Aves; order Accipitriformes; family Accipitridae; genus Aviceda; species Aviceda cuculoides. The sequence continues at coordinate 1,458,024 of JAVJGG010000001.1, forward strand.
CTCAACAGAAGTTCCCCTTCTCTAAGCACTGGCCTTAAAGTTCCTTAAAGATTACAGGTTTCATCTTGGCAAAGGTTTTCACTAACAATGTGTTTAACTATGTGGCATAGTGTGACCTGATATTCCTGTGTTCCTTTTGAAAATTTAATTCACAAGTAGACAACAAAGAACATCTCTGATCTTTGAAAAGGCTGAAAGTTCACTCCGAGCCTATACAAATGCAAGTAATTTTTATTATTTTAATGTAAAATAATTTTTAAAATTTAGATTATTCCATTTATTTCTATCAAAGATTAAAGAAGGCTAAAAATATTAGCAACAACTTTTTGTGCATATATGCGCACACACAGAGAGAATCAGGTAAAGCATCTCTGTTTCCTAAGATCAGGTTCCATTCAGAGTCGAGGAATAGAAAAGCTCACTGAATTTGAATTGATAATAACACTGTGACTTGAGCTCCAAGGAATTCCCCCTGCCACCACCTTTTTTTTTTTTTTTTCTTAAAATAATTAAATTGGATGAGGCAAGATACCTGATCAGTTAACTTTTCCATTCCTCCATTTCCAATGAAATAAAATCTAGCAACAAGTTTTTGCAAAAGATTGTGTTCTATGCCAGTGGGTCAGTGGCCAATTTAACCATAACAAATAATAGTCTAGTCTTTCAAAGTTTCAACTATTTTTTTTAATGGGAAAAAAAAGAATCTGAGTGCTAGAAGACAGTTTGGATTTCCTCTGCATTTTTACACTGCCAAGTCACTAGCACATTTTCCCTCTAGCTGCCTAACACATCTCCCCGGTGAACATGTGCAAACTGCAGCTTCAGACAATCCCATTGCAGCAAAGTCACTGACATTAACTACAGGCATATTTGCTCTGAAATTATGTAATTTCTTAACAGCACAAAATTCAGGTAACATCCAGCTTCAGTGCAAATTTCTTGGCTTTGCTGTTTGCATTCTGCAACTTAAATGGCTCTGGTTGCAGAGGAGTTAAAATATTTGAGTTCTGAGTTAAGGAACAGTAAAAATTCTAGTCCGGAGACACTTTTTTCCTCCTTTCCAATGGTGATTGGCTTCCCCTGCACCTCTTTTGTTTTGAGAATTTTGCAGTATGCAGACTTGTGTAATGCAGAGATTGCTTCCAATTTAATTTAGTTGTTTTGTCTTTTATCATAATGGAAACGAGCACAGGATCCTTCTCAGGCTTTTTGCCATGTAAAAGGATGCAGACTTTACTCTGTGGTTCCTCAGAATGATGGGGGAGGGAGAGCAGGGGGAGAAGGATTAAATAAGATGCTAACGGAGGGTAAACCAGCAACTTCTGCACGGCTAGCAAGACCCAAAAATCTGCTCTTGGACTCTGTGAATTAACATCTGCCTAAGTATTACACGTAACCTGCTAGATGTCGTCCCCCAGCAATCTAAAAGAGCCCTTGCTACGCTTCATGGAGAAGAGCATGGCCGTGAGCCACCGGACGAGCAGGTCCTCTGCTTTCGGATCTGAAATCCCCTGTGGATTCAAAGGGGGAGAGATTACATTCGCTATAAACTTAGCCCCCAACTCTGCTAACGGATTGGGTTTTCTCTGAATGTGTTTAAGTATCTGCTAAATGGTTGGAGTAATCACACTCATTTCATTCATTTCTTTCTCAAATAGTTCACTTCAGCTTTTTGCTGCTAAGGTTTCCTCCTGCAAGTCAATAGCAAAAGTGCTATCAAACGCAACGCTATGGAAGTGGACCTTCAGAAATTACCTGCATGAACTGGGGGGGCTGGTCACTGCAGGTGGTAGTGCAAAATAATGCCCCAACGGGACAACCGACCTTTTTAAACAAGGGAATGACAAATAATGACTGCCGTCTTTTCACAGTATAAATATTTGAACGAATAATCATTCAGGAGAAACATGTGAAGCTTTCAGGATTTACAAACATTTTTCCAAATTCCTGGCATTCAGCCAACCACTTAACAGACTATTATGCTACGAAGCACAAATCAAAGTACAGGTGCAAAAAAGACAACCGTTTTGTTTTTTTCAATTCAGGTACCCTCCTATACTAACACTCCTAACAATTTTTCGGACCGCACAGTTTCCAGGACAGATGGAGGTCACAAGTCTATGTCAATGGTACATTAGACAGTAGGGAACCTGATTTTGGTGGCAAAGGTACTTCTGCCTGTGAGAAGAGACTCAGACTTCATCAGATTCACAGAAGACAACTAGCCATCCTCCTATTTAGCCAGACAAAAAGTTCCAAGAAATACCACACTGAAGGGATGAAAGGGTGAAGCAAATACTGAGGAGTAGAAGATGCATGAGCACTTGTGGCTAGTAAGCCTGCTTCTCTGCTCTTCCACACACTAGGCATTCACGATTTCTGGCACCATTTGCAAGGGATTATGAACCCAACACGAAGGTTTTATCCTGCTGGCCAAAACACGTGTCAGGATCAAATCACCTATCCTCATTCTTATACGTGAATAAAAATCTCTTAGTCAGTATTACTGGAGGGATTCCCACTGTAGTACTTTGTCTTGCCTTTAATTTTCTACATTTTACAGTAAACTAACTGATATTTCTCTTGGAAAAGATGCAGAGGTACAGAAACTTTATGACACACAACATCCTTCCCAGCTGCTGGAAGGAACGCAACTGAATTGTTAATAGCATCCGTTAGTAGCGACAATGTTCGGAGAAGACCAAGCGGACAACCTCATCATCGGGGTATTCGGGAGCGTTCCCACAATGACGACAGGATACTGGGGACGTTACGTTCAGCCTCCAATCACATGAACATTCAGTCCTTCACTGCGCATATTGGGTGTAAAAGAAACTACCGTTCTCTGTATTAAAAACCTTACAGATGGAAAGCTGTTTCAGATCTGAGGTCAGAAGCAGAAGAGGAAGCTCTGCCCTCTCACCTGATCCTTGGAGACACATCCTAATCAGAAACACCCCCACACACCCCCCGAAGGTCTAAGAAACAGCCAAAGATGTTCTAAGAAAGAACTGAGGTATATTTGCAAAACTGCAGCCACACATGCCACTTGTTCCACAGAAAGCAATATCCTCTCGATTGGCATTTTGAAAAAGGACATGTTTCACGAGACAAGAATATGCAAATTTTTTGAAGAGAATAACAAAGTACATCTTCATTTTAAAACCACTTCAACATGGTCACAAAAACCCCATTTATTGGCCAACTTGAGAACAGACTTTTGAAAGAAAAATACCAAGTAAACATGATGCAAATCTATTTTTAGCCACGAATGACTATTTAAAGAAAGCTCAAAATATTAATTCAAGATGAAACAGTACTTTCAATCTTATAACCAAGCATTTACATACAAGAATAAGAAAACAAAGCCACGAGCACACCGAGTGCAATAATTTTGCACACTTAGCAACTGGCTTTAAGCTTTATTAATAGCTTCCAGGAAACCTGAAGCACAGGCTCTGCTGTGCCCCAAATATTAGCAGCACGCAGAAGCTGAAATTTGCCACTGTCACCCTTTATGCAGAAGAATATGAAAGATAACTATTACTACACAGCATATTTTGACAGGGCCAACAGATAGGATTGGGTTTTTTTGAGCTTGAAACTTCTGACTACACCTTCAAGAAGAACTTGAAGCTATCACATCAGTATTGCTCTTGTGAAGGTGAAACAATGCAACATCTCCCTTTTAATCAAGAAATACATGAATGAACCTTGAAAAGCAGCAAAGGAAATCATATGGTGTACATACAGAGTTTCTGCTAACACTGGCCAGGGGACAATCAGCTCTGGACCTACACCTAGTCTAAGCTTCTATCTAGAAACCTGGGAGACACAGAAATTGGAGGGACAGATCTTGGTATGTATTTAGTAATGGCATCAGTTTCAGGAACCGCAACTTTAAGAAAAACTACGTTGCTGTCACAGTCAGGCACTGGAGAGGCAACACATGATGAGAAGGCAACAGAACATGGCTTTAAATACATTCATCTTAATATTTGCATAAACCCAGGACAGACATAGCTCTGTATGCCTGCATAATGGAAGCACCTAGGTGATTTACCCTTTATGGATGAAATAGGTTATCTGTGCATTATAATAATTATTTTAACAATACGCCCAATACCTAAGTATCTGAGAAATTATATACACAAGCTCAGCACATTCAGAAACTTTTCAAAAGCTATTTCCCAATACGTTGTATAAGCCATGTGATCTGATAATCCCTGTTAAACAGAGAGAGCAAATTACACAAAACCACACCATACAACTATGCTGAATTATAACACGCTACAAACATGGCATGAGATACTCATTTGTCGATGCATCAGATAAATAGCACCTCCTCCATCCTTTGGCTAACTTGTCAGCCAGAGTGTTCAGTGATTTGCTGGAAACACATGCAGAGGGCCAAGTTTCTGATTACACTGTTAAACTCTTCTCTAAACATGATACAGCAAGACAAAACACGCACCCCTGGAAGTGCAAGAGTGCTTCTGCTACAGGGTTAAAGGGGTGGAGAGGCAAGAGGAAGAAACCCACACACGACACAACACAAACAAAGCCAAACCCTTCTTAGGTATTTGTCCACCTGCTTGGACTGCACAGGACTGCAACAAAGCAAACAAAACCTCCATGCTATCAGCAGATAGCACAGTTCATGGTTAACTTCAAGTAGCACAGAACACACCTCTTCACAATAGCAGCAGCTCAAACAACTGCAGAAAAAAATAGAAAACCCACACACCCACAATCTTAGGAAGGGTGGATATCCCTGGCTTCCAAAAATCAAAACCCAATGTAAACGAGATTATTGCGGCTATACTTACAAGTCAACATGACAAGAGGGAAAATCTGAAATATTCTCTAATGCCCACAAAGCAGAATTTTTCAGGTGGCTCATTTTCACTACATTAAGCCCAGAAGCCTCAGAAGATGTCCTTCTGGCCTGTGGATCTTCACTCCAAACAGACTACAAATCTCCGAGGCGGTTATTCTCTCTGATGAACATTTGCAGCGTACCTAGCCCAACATTTACGGGTGGGCCTCTCAAAGAGGACTGAACCACAAGTAACAGCAGGCACGACAGCAACTGCGCTGGATCAGAGAAGTAGAAGAGTACGGTGTCGTTACTCCTACTGTTGTGACGTCTTTCACACTTGGAACGTGAATTAAGTCACAAAAATGCTATCTGAATTAAGATGAAACCCCTATTTTGAAAGGTAACTTTCCCTCACAGGCTCTCTCCCTCTTCCCTATCTCTAAAACACCTATTACCATTAGACAGAGGATACAGATTAGCCGACCACAGGTCTGATCTGTAACATCAATTCCCAAGCATCAACACCAATTTGCCAGGTGGATAAACTGTGGACATCATTACCACTCTTACAGGGAGTCATAACTCAAGCACCTCTAAAATATTGTATCACTTGAATAAGTGCCTTGAAGTGGAACCTGGTGTCCAAAGCCAGACAAACAATCACAGCTCAGTAAAAACAAAAAAAAAGAAAACAAAACCCACGAGTCCATACCTCAGCATCTTGCACCAGCCACCTTAAGTTTACTAAACACACTTCCAGCAACAAGATCCTGAATCTGTGAACTGAACATTGCAAATGAGAAAGCTCTGGGTAAAATCATAGGGCAATAAGGAATCCAGAAGAACAAACCTTCAAGAAACAGTCTTCCTGCAGTTTAGCTGCTAATTCGTACAGCTTCAGAAGACTGAAGGTAATGGGCCGTTCATTTGAAATTATTCCTCTGCTTCCGATAAGTATCTCCAGAAGTGCATTTGGCAGCAGTGATAATCACAGTAAAGACAGTATTTACAAACACAACATTCATTAGAGCATGTTAATAACAGTGATAAATAGGCATTAATAATTTCTCCGTTGGATTTTAATATTGTGGGTTTGACCCTTTGCTGTGGAACATCCACATTGACAAATCTTTCTCCACACACACAAACCTTTTTTTCAAGCCATCTTTAGTTCTAAATGGAAGACTATAAAATATCTTTATTAAAGTTTGGTCTTAGATTAGCAAGAGGGCAATAGCACTGTGACTCTCAATCTAGTGCACACATTTCCCCCCTAATGATAAAGTAAGGGAAAGCAATGTGATGGCTCTTTCTACCTTCCTGATTTATAACTGTCTATGACTATAGGTCAAATGAATGAAAAGCACCTGGGGAGCATGCTGCAGGAACAAGTCCTTAGCGCGACAGCAACCCTAGAGTGCAGAGGAGATAGCTACTCCGACTTGGTCAGACAAATTAGATAATTAAATGGAAACAGGCTAGATAAATTGCGCTTTCTTAATTGGGTTATCAAGAAACAATAGTGACTATGAATGACCTCACTGTCTGTGTAGTCTAACACTTCTCTCTGTAGGAACTAGGAGGGAGTTATTCGTCTAGGCTAGGGTTATTGTTGGCCTAGAAAATGAATGCTTAAGAACAACTCTTTTTTTTTCTCTCTCTCATGAGAAGCCATTACAGATAAAAATCTAGGTCTGCTGATTTGGAGGTGGGAGTGTGCATGGGATGCAAAGCAAAGAAGGATTGCACGAACCTGGCATTAAAAATTAATAGCTGTCTCACCAAAGTTAACTGATGTGCAGCAGATCATTGGTGCTAAAGTCTGGGCTTGCTCACACCCACAAGTTTGTCATCACCTGAATCATTCAAACAAAATGGTTGTGTGCTCTGTGTGTGTGTGCTAGCGAGAAATAAAATGCTGCAGTGCTACTAAGATGCTACAGAGAACACAGAAGGCAAGAGACTGGGAATTAGTCACGCCCCAGTCAGGCCAAGAAAAAAAACCCCATAACTGGGCTTTTATGGCTCAAATCTTCACTGCTCCACAGTCTTAAGCATGCATCTTCATGGAAGTCAGCGCTGGGCCAGGGGAGGACAGGAAAGAAAGGAGGAAAAATTCTTAGCTCCCCAATCTACAAAGCATCTGTACCCCTCTACCAAGGGTGGCAGACATGAAAGAAATTAACCGATTCAAGCCCACGAGATCCAAAATGATCTGTGCTGAGCGCAGCTCACGTCGCTCCTGCTGGCGGATCGGTATATTCTGATACAGAGGATGTCTGATACTCCTGATGTACGGCCAGCATCAGACGGTTTAGTACGCTTGTGGATCGGTATATTCTGATACAGAGGATGTCTGATACCCCTGATGTACGGCCAGCATCAGACGGTTTAGTACGCTTGCCCTAGCCCTTCTCACTCACCGTTTGTGTGCATAACAACTTGGTTCCTGGTTGACCTGCACTGCCAAAAGACTATCAAAAGCCTGAACGCCAAATAAAAGCTCACCTATTCCTCCCTCACAGGACCACGCGCCACATCGGCTTGGTACTTAGTAACTATTTCTTGTTCAGATTTGCATTACTAAGCGTAGGTGCTCTGCAGCTTAAGGATTCCCAAACTGCGCGCTCCCACGGCCACAGACAGTCACCTAACACGGGCGCACCCCAGGCCTACAAGTATTAACGTTTTCTGTCGCCGAGGGACCTCTCGGACACCCTGCAGAGCGAGGGGCTCTACTTCCCCCTCGCTGTCAGGGGCTGACCAGGGACCGCTATGAACGTTTGCCTCTTTTTCCAAGGTACCCATGCATGGTCTGCACCCCAGTCCCCCATTATCCCTCTGGCTCCCCAGCAACACAAAGACTCTTCATTTTCACCAACTACGAAATTTTAGCAGGAAAGAATTATCAACAAAAAATGCTTCACATTTGCCTGCATTGCCAGGCAAGGTGACCACTTATTTTAATTCTACAGCACTGGTCTGAAAACAGACCGACCTAGGAAAACATTGCTCTAAAAATGAGGGTATGCTGCAACTGAGTCAACCAAATATTTAGATATGTCACCTCTTAAGCAACAAGTTAATTACATCCCCTTCTTACTACATTGCTGCTGAACAGAGTCTAAAGCTATCTGGATTCAGTATTTTAAAACATTTTTTAATAATGTCAAATCTCAGTATTATTTATTGAGCTATCACTCCATCATGCTCAGATCCTGTTTAAAAAAAAAAAAAAAAAATCATATCCAGAACTCCTTTGGAGAAAACCATACTAAACAACTTACATGTTTACTGTGCATAACAGAGAATGACCAAGTGCAGGGGTGGAAAACTGAACATACACTTTAAAAGAACATTTTAAAGAAAGAGCAAGCATATGGCTTATGTTTAGAAACCTCTCTTGACTCAACGACCCCGAGGCTACAGGCTGCACTGAAGCCCACGCTTAACTTGGTCTTAGTTGTCTGTCTGCTGTATTTTGTTAAAATACCCCCTTTACCCTTCATTGAGTTAATGAATATTATGATCTTACTTGTGCTCAGTTATTAACATCCTGAAATTGATTCTAATTCCACACACACTTCCATTTACTTCCGTTCTCCATTTACAATGCAGAAAGTAGCTGTACCCAACAAACTAACAGTAAAAATGCATTATAGGATGTTTGCACCTTGTTAGCTTAAATTTTAAGCACTTCCTCAAAGACAGTGCTACCTAAAGCTACTTTTTTTACTCAAGGTTCCTATTAAGATAGCACATTTTCTAGCCTTATTTTTATTCGAAATGACAGGAAACCAAAAACATCAAGTGTAGACCTTCTATTTAAGCCCTCAAGAGATCTAATAAAAAAAACCTAACTAGGGGCTGCATCCAAGAACATGTTTAAGATTCTCTAACTATGAAAAGCCTACTGACATTCTCCAGCTAGTTACCCAGCATGAGACACTGGCAAATTTGAGTATTTTGACACCCAGACAATTATTTCAAGAAAAAGAAAGGAAGACTCTTGCATTTCTTCTGCACCTTTTGTTCAAAGACCTCAAGCACTTAGGCAGTATCTACAACCTCACTGAAGCAGTGAAGCACTGACATTCACATTTTTAGCAATAAGCAACCTGAGGCACAGAGAAAACAGATCCAAGATAGCATCCTATTGCCCCTAGACAATGGGTACTTGGGGAAAAAAAAATGAACACGAACAAAAAAGCTGTATACTGGTTGACCAGTTTAAGGCAGCCACATTGTTTTTTGTGAACGGTTCTGTGCACAGCCCTGGTGTCTTCCTATATCCCTAACCATTAAATATTAACAGGCAATATTAACAATAAATATTATTCTGAAAACCAAATGCTTTCAGAAAAAAAAGATGACAAGACTTTGCACCTTCAGAAATACCAGAAATTTACTCCATCAGATACAAGTTTCCTCAAAGCCCCTCAGGATACTGGCTGCCTAGTTAGATCTACTGCAATGAACAGGCAACTGGAGAACATCCCAGTACTGTTTCATTCACTCACACAGGCAGAGTAACCCTCCTCCCTTCCTACTTTTCAGGAAATTCTTAAAGGAGAAATTGTTCTCATCTTTTTTATGTAAACGGATTTTTCTCTATCAGGATGGGATTCCCTCCCCTCCAAAGAAAAGAGCCGAAAAGAGCTATATTAAACATTTCTATAGGATTAAATTTAACAAGGCAACTCTACAAGCATGAATTTTAGCATGGCAAAGTCTTCTAATTTTATCTTGTTAAAATCAGGCATCCAAATAAATCTTTTAATTATTTACAAATTTGGATTTCCTGTGACTGACCATTTGCACTGAATTCAAGCAGAGTAATAACTACATTCAATTTTAGGTAAAGTTAGGCCATTTTTCTCCTAAACTTTTTTTTTTTAATAAATTAATTAACTGCCTCCCCAGCTGCTGCCAAAGAACTAAAATTTCCTTTTGAGTTTGCTCACTCAGCCCCTTCTAAAAGGTATGAAGCCATGAATGTTACCTCAAAAGCAGTATCAGTGATGGATAATTTGCCTTTATGTATTAGATCAATGTGTATAGGTTCAACATAAAAATATCAGTTACCATTTGGGAGATTTACATGAACCTTCTGCACTCCTGCTTTATAGTCAAGCAGGGGAGAGTTAATTATTTCTCCAGAATTTATCTTCTGAATGGATATTCACTCGGTATGTTATTCACACTACTGTGCAATGAACTCTGCACTTTCCTACTTTTCTCCAGAAGTCGCAATCGAAGACAAAAGCCTGCAAATGATAGACAAGGGCAGAGGCCATGTCCAACTTTGATATCTTGTTGATAACGTATTGTACAATTAGATCAATTTGACAATTTCCATTATGGCTGATAAAATATTTATTGAGCCTTGGAGATGATGTCTGATCCCTGTGCCATTTGTTTTACTAATGGGGGAGATATTTACCAAATCAGTGAAAAGCATTCAAATTTCAGATCCTCATAGCCTCCCCAACATTAGATTTGCAAATTACTGGCTGAAGCCATAAATTACAGCACAGCACAGCCAGACTGATGCCAAGCTGACAAGGTAGGTAGATGGCTTGCGATGACATTGTTTCATAGAAGCATTAATCATAGCAGGAAAGAAAATACTCTCAAATTGGTCCATAAGTCTAAATATTAAGGAATGAGAAGCAGGTTGCTGGGAGATAGCTTTAGCTGCAGCTGGAAAATTAGGAAATGAAAAACCCTTTCTATTATTTAACAAATCATCTTAATAATGTTTTATGCTGTAGTGCCAGCAAGCAAACGAAATTCCTATTCTTTCCCATTTGCTCTTTATCCTCATTGCTCTTTAATAGGAATATTAATAATCTGAGGATTGGTGCAGATGTAGCCCAAGCTGTATTTTTCTCCTGCCATAGGTTAACTAAAAAAAGGATAAACACTGAAAGAAAATAAAATTTTAATTTCCATGTTTAAACTCTTTGCTTTGTCAGCAACACAAACAGGGGCTACAGCTCCTCTTCTACTATTATGTTCAAGGTCAAGCGTACGTTTACTTATGTGCAGGCCAAACATTAAAATCCCACAAATCAGATAAACTGCAGAATCCAGCTTACCATGAAACACTGAGACAGAGGTCTGTAATCTTAGGAAAAAATATACACGTATCGCTGTTGATTAAATACAAGCCCTGCTGATTAATTTAGAGAAAAACACCACCTTACGGAGATGATTATACAATAAACAGCTTAAAATGCTTCCCTGCTAATAGCATTGTCAAAACTCAGAACCTTACAGTACATTGGCCAAGGGAGATTCATAGCATGCCATGACTAAAGTAAGTTGAAGGTGACATATTTGTCTAGCAGACATAATTAAAGGTATAATATTGGTGCTAGAGGTCAGAGTTGTAGAGTCCTAAGGCAAAAGCACTTTGAAAGAAAAAGCTCTGAAATAAGGGAATGAAGAATGATGTTGGTCAAGAGTCTGACACCTCTCTAACTAAAATTGCAAAGGTTTGTCTCAGCAGGCCTGATGCTCACATTTTCCTACCTTTCACCAGCAAAAAAGCAGGTCACCCAGGGTTCAGAAGTCCCAACAGGAGCCCAACCACTAAAGCGCTATGCCTCAGTAGTTCCCACTGTAACACACTGATGGCTGGATTTCCAACAGAACTCAACACCCACTGCATACCCAATTCTTCAGAAAACTTAGGCTGTTACTCAGTGCCTAAATGGGATTTGGGCATCGCAACACATCACAATGCCCAGCTTGTAGACATACTACTGGTATTAGGCATATACTCTCCTTTTAGAAATCCATGGGAAAGCTAGACAAGGATTCGTAAAGGACCATGGTACTGAGCAGGGAAGCGCTTACGTAGTCACTTACAGTTGGTCAAATAAAATGCTAAAGAATGAGTTTGCCTTAAGCTTTGTCTCTGTCAAAAGCTTAAGCATGACCTCTGTCAGCTAGATTTGTGGGTTCCATCAAAATGAGCAGCAGAAGATGACCATAATGGTCTTCTGTTGTGTGACTCCGCCTCCCATTCCCAAGGGAAGACATAATTTCCTTTTTTCACTGGGGAAAAAATTCTTAATCACTAGGGCCTGCGTACTGTCAACCTTTCCTGCTGAGGCAGCTCCTCCTGCAGAAAGCAAGACAACAAGAAAATGTTCCAATCAGCTAAACTATTGCCTAAGTGTTTAAAGATGCTCTTCCCATTAATAGACTTTGTGCAAGTAATAGAACAACTGCATCTTCTCAAAAAAAAAAAAATTCTGAAATCCAAAGAACCTTTATTCAGTATCATCAAACAAGGAAAATGAGATGCCCCATGTCTTAGTGAATACCTAAAAGGGTTATTGTATAGAAGAGTTATGAAGCAGCACATCTCAAAATGGAGTAATGTTTATTATGATGGACATTGAGGATCCACATCATTAGCTGCACACCTGAAGACACTGAACTGGATGATACTTCTTGATCTCCATAGCTCCCACTGTTGCTTGTTTGCTCTGCTCCACATACTTCACACCTGAGAAATTTTCTTTGTTTTATACTTCACTTAGGCTTGTAAGCTGTATTTCTCAGCACAGCACACACCTCATGCAACCTCTACTCTATGAGTGTTCAAAGAGCATGCATTTTAGCTTTTTGACAAGTGATGGCATGGGGGCGAGAAAATTCACCTCCAAGCTCTCAGGAAAGCCCTTGTTACCCTTGTAGATTTGTTGCAGGAAGAAACAATTTGGTGTGTGTAAAACAAGAACTGATGGAACCTTCTCTCAGGATGCTTTGGGGTTCAGAAAAAAGTTGAACTCTATTGCTTCTGACTGTTAAAAATCTTATGCAGCTTTCCAAAGGCACCTTCCTGCTCATGCAGTCCCGTATACATTTTGCCAGACCACCACAGACCTGAAATAGCTATGAATCCCTCTTCATTCTACTCCCCGACACCCTCACTTAGTAATTTGCAATGGTCAAGGGAGAAGGTTACTACACCTTTAAGAATGAAATCTCAAAGCAGCGCTGTTTTGTTTGAGATAGCTAAATTATTGTCCTTTGCGCTGTCTGGCAACCCCTTATGTCCCTTGGATTTATCTCACACACATGATGCAGCTTTGTGGAAGGGATCGGGAGAGACTTTGCATTCCTCTGGTAGGATGATATGAGTTTGTATCTAAATCTGTTCCATATGACCCACCTCACATGGTTAGTGTCTCGCCGATTCACTTCTAAAGGTCAAGAAGTATTTCAGCTGAGGCTTCAAAGTCAAACGGTTTGTTAATAAAAAAAACCACCCCTACTGATAGAATCAGGACTTCATAAAGGTACTGCGAACATTCCTTATACTTTTGTATAGACATATTTAAGGGCCGCAACAGGCACAGGTGCAAGGGTGAGGCTTTTATTGTGGGACTGTGGGTGCAGTGTTAAGGGTCTCCCAACCTTTGCACCCTAGATGACTGAGCCTTAAAACAATCTGGGATAACTAAAATCCTTCCAAGTCCAACAAAATCTGCTAAGTCAAGAGAAGAGGGTTTCTCAACAGATTTTTAACAAACAACAATATTGTTTGAACTAATTGAGACACTTTTGTTTTGCTTCTGGCCCGTCAGAACCTGGAAGTGCAAAGCTGTGCAGAAAAGCTATTCAAAGCTCCCACAAATCTACGAAATATAAAGATTAAACAAGTTCAAAACCATATCCAAAACCCTCTCGGATCATCTGTTTCAGTAATGAGTTATTGGAAACCAGAGGAAGTGAATGCAGCCAACACTGATCCCAACTTCGTTAATCAGATTGCTCTCACCACGTCATAACCTTGACGGAGGTACTCTGTTCAAATCAACACTTCAAAACAAGCAAAAATTTGCAGCGAGTTTCTCTCAGGCAAACCAGTTCTCCTTTCTCTAGACAGCACAGCCTCACAGCATATGGAGTGTCTCGAGTCCACTCCCGTTTATATTTCTGGGAGAAGGTGACAGACATCATATTCCAGACCATCAGAATCTGTATAGCAGAAAGCAGTTGACATTTTTGTAAGAAGAGAATTTGAGGGGTGGGTATGAAGTACACCTGACATCTTCTATTGCATGCAATGATTTTTAGAATATTAATCTCTCTAAGTATTTGAAGTTTCAAATCATGAAAGTCAAAGCAGACATTTGAAAGGAATGAACAGAGAGAACTAAGTTTGTAGCCAGGTCTGCTGCACTTTCTGATTCCCGAGAGGCTGGATTTATGCTGTGGGTATGGCTGTGCGCATATGACTCTCCCAGGCCATCAACTGAGTATAAAAATTTACAGCGCATCAATAACTCCATGGAGGCTGCCAGTGTCCACAGTTACTTTGAAATATATGCCACATAACGTACCCCTCTCTCATTAACTATCCAACACAGCCTGTCACAAGATCTTATTCACATAGTCATGCAGCTTGCAAGTATTGGCATTCTCCTGGCAAAGCTGAAGTACAAGTCAGTTTTTCAAACCGCAACAAAGTTTTATTTAGTTACTTGAAGAAAAGCCTCACAGAACTCCATGGTAACTCCCAAGCGCTTTACAAATTCTCATTAGGTACCAAGCTCAACCAGACCACAGCCAGCCACACCTGGAATAGGTTGGAGGTGGATAATCTGTTTGCTAATACACTACCAAAAAGGCAGATAAAACCATTTTGTTTTGCTGTCCTCTTCCACGTGCTTTAGAAAAATTGAGACTAAAATATCTACACACAACTAACACTAACTGCTTTGTTTGAAAGCGGCACTCCCGGCATCCTACTATTTTGCCTGTCTCCCATGGAAAGCAGAGTTGGTCCCTCTGTGTTTGAATCTACAATTCTAAGGCTTACAGCTATCTTGAAACCCGATGTTTTGACTTGCACATTTTACAGAAAGAAATTTCCATAGCGTTTACACCTTGAGCACATCTTTATTGCTAATGCTACTCTACGCAGAATTTTCTGGGACAATTCTGCTCCAGAGTTATACAAAACCCCCACCAGCAATCTGTCCATTTAAAAAGACAAAAAAATTAGGAAGAGGCGAGTGCAAATTGAGACTAGGATGTCATGTACCTAAGCCAAGAAAGAGGAGTTTGTTCTGCAGTACACGACAGAGTTCCTGGGTAGGAGACCGTGGAGCTGCACGCTACCATATCAGGTTTCTTCAGGTCAAGAACCCTTTGCAATACTTGCCAGGAACTAAGAAAAGTGCTATACTTCCCTACACTGTGTTCCAGAGCTGAATGAGCAATAATCCCATCCATATTCTCATCAGCTGTTTGCTCCAGAGATTATTTTTTTCCTAGATTCAAGACGCAGCAAATTTGGGTGCCCACAATGATCTGTTATCCAGAAAGTAAGAACACTTCGAACAAATAAGCAAGCTCATGAGAAAATAGCAGAGGTACAACAGCCTTCAGACAACCCTTACATATCCCAAAATCTTATGTTACAATACAGCTAGGCATGAAATCAATTTAAATCTCACTATCATTAGATAGGTCTGAAGATCATCAACAGAGAGAACAATGAATGGCACCACATAAAGGTAAAATGCTCAGAAATGTTTCTCTAAGGTTCTGATCTTGGGGAAAAGAAAATCAAGTTTATTTTTAACCAACAGGTAAAAGGAAGATTTAGGTAGCTGTTTTCCATCTTAATACTTCTGCTGAAGTTTGACAGCAAAATAGCTGTGCTGCAGTTGCGTGCCTCGCCTCTTTGAGGGATTTGTAGATATTATGGATATACCCATTTCTCATCTGGCAATATGGCCCCTATAATTACCAGTGATTCTCAGACAGTGATGCTGTTTAATGCCAACCATTAAAAAAACCAAAAACACAAAAAACCCCCATAAATCTATGAAAAATGCCATACTTAAAAAGCAACATATTGGCATTGGCTGAGCTGACTTGAGGCTGTAATGTCTTAACATAGACACGCAATACAAGAATTTGTTCAGGAATAGTATTAGAAAATCTGATTGTTGCTACCAGTTTAAATGGTAAAATCCATCCAACTGCTTTAAATCAGGTTTGACACATCCTGCTTCATTCTTGGTCCACAGGACTCAGCTTGTCCTTGGTCAGTTTATGACCAAAATACCTCCATGCTCAATCTTACATCATAATTTTGAAGAAGTTCTTTTTAACTATTAGCATTTGTAGTTTCTCAGAAATCGGGAGTTTACCACTAGACATACGATGTACATGCGCATATATACAACAGACTACACCGACCCTGATTAAGTACTGCACTTATCTGAAAGTCCGTTAGGCTATGAACACAAGGTCTTGCAATACCCTTACCAGAAGAAAAGCAGAAAATGAAAGGCAAGATAAAATGACAATACAATTTATCCTTCATGGCCAGTGCAATCATTAAAACATGGAAGCTGATTACTGCACATCAAGTCAATGTGTCTGTGATATACAGTTATGCTTATCAAGAACTAGTTTAAAGTCACAAACTCATTTCACACAGACCACCAGCCAAGGACAGGAGGAAAACTTTTTGGACAATGCCCTGTATATGACCTACACGGACTAAAGAAATACGATCACCATTTGAAATTCCCACGATATTGCGTATTCATGAGTAGCTTTTATTCTCTTAAATGAAACATTAAAAAATTAACAACTGACTATCCGAATAAGACCTGATTACATACTAGACAGCAGACGGCTAGTACCTCACGCAAAATCAGCACCTTCACTTCCCGATATAGCTGCTTAAAACATTTACCATCTGTATGTGCGTAACGCGAACGTCTCAAAACTACCTAAGATTTAGGAACCTGTATTCATTTTCAGAGGTCATATGAACATGCAGAAGCCTAAGTGCTATTTAAAGTCACTGGCATCTGTTATCCATACCTTAACACCAGGTCAGTATTAATATAATGAATCCAAGGCTCATTTACATTAGCACTGGGAAGTTCATTGCCCCAATTTTTCCTCTCATTTAGAGAAAGCTTTTACAAACTTGTCTCTCCAACAGACCTTGTGGGTGGCCAGTGTTTTCACTGCTGCACTAGCAACTTCGACTTTTAATCCCCCTGCTAATACCCCAGCCTGATTCGCTTTGCTGGCGATAGATAAGTCATGTTTCTGGGTCCCGCACACAGTGACCGGACACCACCTCTCAGTGGCTTGCAAGCAAGCTCCATCGCTAAACAAAAGGCACTCTGTTTGGTCACCCTTCCTTCAGAGAGGCTTAAGAACATTTTTGTCATTTTTGAACAGCTAATATCTTGCAGAGGGAAAAAAAAGTTGTCTAATCTCTTTAAATTTAATCTTTACTTTTTGAAAAATCTGAGCACAGATGCTTAGTGCTGGACTATGTTCCATTAGACTAATTAGGTCAAGATTACCTAAAACGGTATGACTCCACCAACTCAATTTAAATTCCCTCCCTCCTGTCCCTAAACTTGCACTGTTCAGAATTTTATTCCCTTTTTGTCTCTACACCCCCAGAGAGCACAAAGTGTGTGGGCAACTATTATTAAAAAAAACAACAAACAAAACAAAACTTGAATGAATACTGCAGTGAAATCTAAGGGATTCTTCTCCTAGTCTTCAGTATCAGTCCAAACCAGACAAAACTTTACTAACATTTCCTGACTTCAGGACAACATCAGTGCTCAATGGCACTGCTAAAAAAAAAAGTCTTTTTATAGTCTTATATTTTGCCTCATTTACAACATAGATCCAACTTAATACTTTTATTAGTCAACAGTTTCCTGTTAATGAAAAAAGACAGATGGTGTTTTTATTTCTTTTCTCAGTTTTTGAGGCTTTCACAAAGCTTTCAATATTTTATACCAATTAAAGCAAATACTAATGAATTAAAAGCATTGCAAAATGTAAAATAGTTTGTGGATTTAAAAACAAACTTTCAAGACATTTGCTTGCACTGCTTATCTACCAGAACATCCACCACTATCTGGCACATCAATTCCTCCACCTGCCCCTCAGGCCAACCGGTGTGGATGGGTTTCATTTTCTGTATTTTTCCAATAAAGGTTTCTCATATTCTTCACAGCCAGGACAACAGTGGGCTGTTTGGTTCATGGGTTCAAGATTAACACAAATATCTAAGAAGACAAAGGATACACTGCCACCCCTCTCCAGCCTCTCCCCCCTCACCCAAAAATGGGTTCCCAGCTCACCTCAGAATCTAAATCTCACTGAAAGCAAGTACCTTCTGAACTGCACCTTTAGACAACTGTGGAAATAGTCTCTCGAATTTCATGTTACCTGAACCTTGTAACTAACTACTCAAAGCAACCAAACAGAACAAAGATATTTATTTTTATTTGGGATCCTTCAGAACATGAATGAACACTCTTAATCATTTTTTTTTTCCATGTGCTTATATAAATTCTTCACCAACTGATACAATTTTGCTTTGAACTCCTTCTAAACTTGCTTCACTACTAAAGTCTTAAGGGAAAATGAAAAGAATCCTGACCAAGGCTGTAAGTCTCCTATGCAGCAGCAGAAGACCTACAAGTAGAAACTCAGCTCTTAAACTTCTCCACTTGAGCTGACCTACTGAAGCCAGAGCAAAATTTTAAAATCAGCGGGATGTACAACTGGTGAGCTTTTAAAACGTGTACAATTCCTAGGAAAGGGCAAACAATTTGCTTAGTACATACAACCTCATGAGTGAGCAGAACAAGCCAGTACTTCAGCTGCAGGAAGAAGAGTTGTGTAAAAAAGAAAGTCCACTAAGCAAAAACACACAGAGAGCTCTCTTGCCTAAGCTGCAGAATTTTCCAGTGAGTGTTAACGAGTGCTACTTGAACCTCAAGGTGTTTGAATTGGTTTGCACTTCATGAAAGCATCAGACCTGTCTAGTGCTTGTCTCTAGCAATCCCAGTATCACAAAGTTGCATAAAGCAGGCTGGAAATCTCAGGACAATGTACTCCTGTGATAATGCTTGCACATTCAAGGTTTAGGTCCAAGCAAAAAAATCAATACTGCTGATATGAAAGAAGGAGAAAATGAAAAGGAAAGCAATGACCCACCTTTAACCTTTGTGAAACTGGTTCAAACCTTGTACATCTCTCATTACTCCACCCTCCAATAAAGCGTGTGGGTTTTTTTAATTTTAGATCAGGAAGAAAGCAATGTGGGTGAAGTACAAGTCTAGAGGGTCCTTTTTTCCAAAGGACTTACAGTTTCCATCCCTGCTCTTTATGGCAGCTTTCCATTCCTCCCGCTGTCATCCAAACAGGTCATTCTTGAGAGAACCTTCTTCTTCTTCCACTTCTAAGCTTTCTCATTTTTCATCTAGATAGTTCATCTGAATTAGGTTCTAGGAGTTTGGAACTGAGATTGGCTTATCATAGTATGTTAAAGGCTTTATAAATACAGTCATAATTTTCAAAGTGTCTTCCACCTCTACCCTTGAACACCACTGAGGTAACTCTAAACTGTTAAGTTACAGTATTGTCTAGGGAGCTCAGATATTAGAACATCTCAATCTCATTTCGTCCTTACAAAGAACACAGACAAAGAATTTAGTCAGTGTTGCCCTTCACCTGCAGAACGCCTTCAGTTCACCATCTCTACGGTCTGTGGGACAGGAATACTGCCTGCTGCTGCCATCCAGAAGGCAACAAATAATCTGTGGATCCTGAGCACACCTTCACATCAACACGCTGCGTTCTCATCTCAGCTCCTAAATTGCTCTAGCTTCGTTCCATACTCATATAAACATCTTGTCAATTCAGATCTGGAAGAGGTGCTGCACTTCAGGCATAGGTTTAAAAGTCTGACAGGCTTATGTGTAAAACTCTGGAAGGATACAGAGGCTCTGGGGTATCCTGAAAGAACCTAGAAGAATCAGGGACCAGATCCTCAGAGGAAATCGGACTGCTAGGCTAGAGCTTTCTAAGTTGTGGAAGTTAGGAGACTGTTGTGCACTTCACCTCAATATATGCAACATTAAAGCAGCTATTAAATGTAGCTTGGTGGAAATAAGAAAAGGAGTTTTGCTACAGGTTAAGAAAGTATTTGTAGTTTACTAGCGTTTGAGGATGTGAATATGTTTTTTAACTGGCATCCTGTCAAGTGTACTGTAATAGGCTAAACCAGCTGCAGAGTACAGAAACAGCATTTCATAGGGATATCTAAGCAGGGCTTCCCCTTGAGAAGGAGAGTTTGTGTGTATGCAAACATACATATTTTCTCTCTCAACATTTTTCTTGTGATCATCAAGCAGATTTTAGTCAGATACCACCTTCCTGTCTTCATCATATAGCATCTTTTACGTCCTCAAAATGAGGATGCGGACAGTTTCATCACTGAGCTAGACTGTATCAAGAGTAATCTGGGCATCATAAGCAGTAGAACTGATGTACACTGATTCACTACTACTTCTTATCCCATCCCTTCTTCCAGGCAAGCAAAAAGCTGTCATTTCGGTAGGGAAAGTGTTAGGGAAAACAGGGACAGACTCATACAGCAAACTCTCAGCAAACTGATGTTACCTCGGTTCACCTGATGCTCTTAACATTCACAATAGCTTCAAAATCAATTAAATGCAGAGCAGTTAAAAACCATTACTTTAGCATTTGGCTATTTTAAGACTGTCTGAACAGTCTGCAAAGTACTGCTGAGCCACATTACACCAACAGCCCCAAAACCATTCTTAGTGCTGCTTTTCATGACTCTACCCAGTAGCTAACTATCTGAGCTGAAATCAGGCAGACTTCTCTAAGTCTCCAAAGAAATACACAGTGTACAGGTAAATTGCACTGGTCTAGGAAGGCCTGTCTGTGTGTCTCCGAAACACCCAAACTTTGCCACTGGTGGTGTTCAGCTATACTAGCAGCCTGACCACCGCTCCTAGAGAACAGCATGTCCTAAGCTCCAAACAAAACTACCATTCACAAAAGAGCGTGGTAGATGTCTCAGATTCTGCAGGTTAAAGATACATCAGCTACAGATTTCCTGACAAGTTTTGTTTCTCGACAAAAATTAAGGACATTTCTCCTGTACACTCATGCTTCTTGGGTGTGGGCTTCCATATTTACCAACAGTCAAAAATCCCCAGACAGGTTAGGAAAGAGAGAAATGACTAGCTAAATTATACCAGGATGTTTTCCAACTCAAATGATTCAAAGCAAAATACTGCTGCTATTATTACTACATGTTTAAAACAGACAAGGCACTAGGAACTATATTGCAAGTGCCCATCCTGCACTGTCATACCCAAACTATATAAATCTTTCCTACAGTGCTAGTGAAATTAAAAAGCTCTGCAGATAGGGCACACTTTCACAGAAGCCTTTCAGCCACACCTTTTGTTTTCAAATCATTGTTCAACAAGGAGTTGAAATTTTAGTGAATCATATCTATCAAAACAAAGAATCAGAAGCACAGCAGATAATTCTAGCTTCAGTCATATCTCAGCTCCTGAAATTCTCCATACAGTAGTCTCAAGTCTCTGAAATGGAGTCAAACTACAAACATTATACTGACTAAATTCTACTATTTTGGAAAGAACTGGCATCGCATTATACTACTAAAACTGGAATTATGAAGTGGTACAAGAAACTAAACAGAATGAAAACAGCATTTGCTGTTACATGGACTAAGTAAAATGTCACCGACATTAATTGCTAAGCTTAAATCAATGAACTGGTATTACTTAAAACACAGTAAAATTTTTTCACATGACCAATTCCACCATCATCATTGACCAGAGAATGGAATATAACAAAAAATGTGCTTATGCACACAAGTGACTGAACCACTTGGTTGCAAATTAAATTTTTTACAAAGATGTGCCATCATCATCAAGATGCGACAGGCAGTTCTCAACAGAATACACTAAAATCAGTTCCTGTAAAACAGTACTTTCCTATTGTTTTAAGCACCCCAGATTACAAAACATAAATGAACATTAAGATCCGAGAGGCTTCCCTCTCACACAGATTCTTATTTTCATTATTTGGCTAGTTTTGCCCACTTGCATTTTGCCTAGTTTAGATAAAGAACAAACCTAGTGAGCTTCACATATAGCTTACGCTCAGCAGACTTTGTGGTTTCCTAGAAATTAAGTGCTATCAAGTTTTTGTTTCCATCTCTGAAGAAGCTTGGCTATAAAGTATTTCTTTTACCCACTTTTCACACTAACAGTTTACCCTACATTCTGTTTTCCTGAAAGTTACATCTATTTTTACGGATTTGGGGTTCAAATGGTTGAAAAACTGTCCCATTTTCAAACTGCTGGTTTGGGGGTTCTTTGGTTTTGTTGTGGTTTTTTTAACATACTGTAATACAGATCAATTTTAAACAGATGTTAAAATAGAAGACTATAAGAATGGGAACATAGTGACAGAACAATGAAACAGTTAAGATACTACCTTAGCACACGTGAGTTCCCAGCTCTGCCACAGACTTCTCTTATGACCTTTGTTAATTCACCAGTAAGACATCAACTGACCCAAGTGCCACTGAACCTGATCAAGTGTTAACACCAACTGCTCTCCATTACCTCTCCGTCTAGCACACTGCCCCATTACCTGTTGCTTTTCCTGATTCTATCAAATCATGTGCATAAAAATAACTGATTAAGCTAAAAGGACTCACTTTCTCGTAACGTTACAGACTCTGACGGCGAAGAGGTAAGACGAACAGTTAAACTGTCAGATTCAAAGGGTCGGCCACATCTGGCAGGGAGCACGGACAGCAGGTGAGGACAGGCTGGGAGCCGTAGCCAGACCAGCAGCAGCTGGGATAGTTCTGCTGACCGGGCGCCCTTACGGTTTTGACGGATGAGCACAGAGGGCTGACAAGGTTACTGCCCCACAACCACCAGCCCTGCCCCTGCAGCACAGATGTCTGAAACGTTGCGCATCGGCTCCTGAACCGCTGCAGTTCACCACGTAACGTTTTAAAGAAAATTAGAAGCTGCGATGGCTTACTTTAAAAGTTTCGTAACAGAATTCTGTTTCCCCTCTGTAAAAAGGGGACGGTAGCACAGTGCTACCTCACAGAGGCAATGCAACACCAATTAAATTATGTATGTTGAAGTTTATACTAAGATCAAAAGCATGTGCTCACTAAATAAGCAGTGCAAAATGAAATAGAATCAGGACAAAAGTGATTTACCCATCCTGCTGACATTTTCAAGTTTTCTTTCCTCCAGATAGAAACTTTAATATTTTGAACTTTTTTACATGCTATTAAAATGACTGAGACAACTCAGAATAACTCCATGATAAAACAGTCGTGGGAGAAAAAGGTGCAAGTCTCTGGTTTGAGTCAGATATCATGGGCTGGGTGTTTGCTTCTCCCTCTCACAATCAAGCCAATCTTGATGACCAGAAACATCCTTTACGAAAGGCTTTATCAAAATTTCTTGTTAGCTTCGGGGTAAAGGCTTTGAGAAAGTCAAAAGTTCCACAGAATTTTAGCAGAGTAGGCCTAAAGCAATGCATTTTTCAACTAACAAACATTTAAACACAAGCATAACTTTACACACTTATTTATCCAGTGATGCATATCAAATGGGGGCTTGTTGTAATTTCCTTTTCTTAAAAATATGTTTTATCCAACTTAATATGGAATTTATTTAAGACACGGGATCACTTATTAATATGTTCTTTCAATTTTTGGAAGATATGAGTATCTTCTTTGGCTTAACAGCATTATAGTCCATTTATCAGTGAGGAAAGCCTCCAGAGGAATGAGATTTTTATTTCAAATACACTTTCGCAGTTATTGGAAAAGATTCAGCATTTTTCTTGGAGAAATATGTCATTAAAGTAGAAAGATGAGGGAAATGCTTGTATGCAACATAGGCTTTTCTCTGATAGCAGACTGGTGCCCGTCTGGACAGATCCCTGAAGACATAAGCAATCCCAATTAAATCATGAGCATAGAGCTCTGCCTACATAGAGCTGATGTCTAGATCAAGACCTTGGAATGTCAGCTTCAAAATTTCCCTGGCAATTGCATCACACAGACTACTGATATGAAAAAGCTATAGTACAGGCAGGCATTTCCCTCCTCTTTCCATTTTAGTGACTTGCACCTCGGGGAGGGGGAGAAAAAAAAAAAAACCCACAAAACCCCAACTTTAAAAAAACCCTAAATCCTGCATTCGGTATAGCAAAATGTGAAAGGAGTGAATCTGAGATGTACTGTCAATGAGCTAGCTGTTAGCTGATTAAGTTCAGTATGAATAATATTCTACAATATTTCAGTGAATTCTATGGCATGAAATACAATACATATTTGATCTCTCTCACACGAACTCATAGCGAAGTAATAAATACTTCCCTACAGAATAATTGCCCTGTAAGCAGAGATTTACTGTAACCCAAATGGCAATTTATTCATTTCAGAGCATTAAAAACCAGACTCTCACTAGAACTTAGATAACTGGAAGATGATTCCGTGGTACAATTACACTCCAAACAGCAGCCACAGTAAGAAAATTGTTAGAGATGTTCTTCACTCACTAAGTTGGGGGTGGGGAGCTGTGGGGGTGATTTTTGTTCTCTTTCTAGCCATCTAGAAGACAGGAAAAAATAAGATTATTAAAAGGAAAACAATAAACAATGGTGGCCTTTTAGAGACTGGGTCATTATGTTTAGAACTAACACTTCCAAAATAAAATTGTCAGGAACTAAATACAATCATGCTTGGGTCAAACAAAACTTTTGCAAGTAAAACAATGAAAACTATTCCCCTGCCTTGTAAAGGTTAATTCTCTTCCTTTGCTCTCACAAATCCAGAAAAAAAAAAGGACGTATTTGCTGCACCGAGAAGCGTTAAATAATATCTTCCCAATAAGCCAAAAATTACGTGTAGCAAAGAGAAGAACAATATTCAAGAAAAATTGTGTAAAAAAAATTTGGGGAAGGTGGGCTTCTGGCAAGTACAAACACAACCGTTAATGGATTTTTTAATAACTCTGTGCCACACAGTAATAAGGAACCACCTGCCAAAAGCACAGCAAGGTCAAGCAAGTGTCACATACATGTTACAGCCAAAGAAATTCCGTGATCATCTACTCTGACCTTCCACAGCAACCACCACTGAAATAGCCTCATATAGTAGCATAGCAGGTTTCTAGCTTGCTTTTTTGTCTGGTCTGTTTTCTTTTTTACTCCAACATGTTTATTTTGCTGCACGTACCACCTAAAATAAACACAAGCATTTTATGATGCCCACACTTCTCCCCTTCCCCAACAGACCTTTTGCTCCCGCCCCAACTGCGATTCCACAATTATTTGATGAGGGAGAGTGTCATAACACACTTGGAGTGAATCAAACCCAAAGGCAGGCAGAACAAACAATACAGTGTGTGTGCGGGTGTTTGTGTAAAAATCAATCACTCCGGGTTTCTCTGGCTTTCGGCTGCCAACAGCTGAGCGGAGACGCTGAGAGTGTGCGTGCGTCTGCACGGGGCGGGGGGGGTCGGCCAGCACCGTTCGGGCCTGCCATCCCCACCTGCAGCTTCTCCGAGCTCAGCCCGGCGCAGGCTGCTGCAAAGAAACTCGCTTTCGCCAACCCCTTCCCTGTGCGGCCTGCACGCCTCCCCCGGCTGCGGCCAAAGAGCGGGCACGGCTTCCCCTCTCGGCCTTGCCCGCTGACAGCCCCCCTTTCCCTGCAAAGGGGCCCTCCATGCCCCTGGGCAGCTAGCCCGGCCGGCTGGCAGTGTGGGCGGCCAGATGAGCGGGCAAAGGTAGGCCCTGGAGCCAGCATAAGTGCCCAGCAGGCACTGCCCGGCTGGCCACGCAGGTGGCCTGGCTACCACCCGGGCATGTGGCCCAAGCTCAGCCTCGGCCCCAGGCTGGGCAGCGGCCCCCAGGCCAGGCCTCG
>JAVJGG010000001.1:1484568-1506161 GCA_035590195.1 Aviceda cuculoides
CTGGGCTCCGGGCAGGGCCCCATCCCCCGGCCGGGGGCTAAGCATAACATGTGGCTCCAGCTGAGGGACTCCAGTTTCCGCACTCCATTAGCCCGGCAGAAATTCCACCGGTGAACCGCTGAGTGAGGGGCCTTGTCTGCCTGTCACAGATTAGTCTCCGGGAGGGCAGTGGCAGGGAGCGAGCGCTGCTTGCACCCCCAGAGGGGTTTAACCATGACTTTTATTTCAACAGGCGCGCACGCACGCAGGCAAAGATACGAAACCGCGTGGTTTTTCAAGGATCCCGGGCAGGAAAACCTGCGCCTAGCAGCCTGAAACGCGCAGGGCCCCTTCCCAGCAGAGGCCGGCGGGGCAGAGGAGGAGGGAACGGCGTGTGAGGAATTGTTCCTGGGGTGCCACGGGTGATGGCCAGGAGCCCCTGCGGGCAGAGGGAGGCCTGGCCCGCGGCAAACGCGCGGCGGTGGATCCAGCGCGCGGGACGCGCACGAGGGCTTTGAGGCGCGCGGAGCTTTACGCCACCGAGAGACGCCCCTGCAAAAACGCGCGAGGGTGACCTTAGTCCCAGCCTCGGCCCTCAGGCGCTGCTGCCACTGCTGAGCATGGGGGACTTCAACCTCTGCCTCAGCTCGGACCTTCTCGTGAGCTGCTTTTATCGTTATTTTCAAAGTAAACGGGCTGCTCCAACTGAATGCATCCCTTCTTAGGGTTACCACCCGATCTTTGCAACAAAAGGAGAGCTGTGCGGCTCTAGGTGCAGGTACAGCTAGGGACATCGCTCCGCTCTGTTTAGCACCGAGAGCAAAGCACGAGAGGTCAGGTTAAAACTCTGCTTTACAAAAACTTCCAGACCCCGAGAACTGCAGTTAGGAATCCCACTCCTAATGTGAGATCGCCTGAAAATGCACCGATCTTCCCCGTTACTGAACGGCCACCGTTCATGTCAACAAACAAGAAAGGAAGTAAAGCTAGAGAATAGCCTTAATTTCTCTGCCTCTCAATAATGTTTACAGACAGCACAGAGATCTTAGCATCCTTAACATGTTAGTACCTGAATTACCTATACTATAGTTGAAGAGTCATTGTTATAACACATGGGAAATATTTTCAGTTATACCAAGAATACATAAATTGTATTATGTTGCTGGACAGGACAAGTTTGGATAAAGTAAAAAACCACGAGCATGTTGCGAGACCAGACCGAGATCTCTACTGAAGCAGAGTCAAAACAAAGTAACTAAACCAAAGCACGAGTTGCACTGGACACGTCCGAACTCAACTGTTCTTATTTCAGTCTATTTTGACATCCTTTAAAGAAATTGCAGTAACCCGAGTGAAGATTTCTGCATACAAAGATGTAACAAGAAATCCAGTAGCACAATAAAAATAACTCGCATCCTAATAAGTACAAACCATCTCTTACCAGCATTTGTTTCTTAAGAAAACTGAGGTCCCAGTCTTGAAAATGCTTATGCACATTCCTAACTTTTCACCAGTTTGTAGCCCCATAGATATGCTTTAAGGGGAACTCCTGCTACGGACAAGGCTAAGCACATTCTTAAACCACCAGCACAGCAACTCGTTCCTAAAGTGCAAAGATTAAAGAATACAATGTAAGAAATAAAAGCTCTTTTAAACAAATTATTAAAGCATATTTTTGTATTGTGCAGCAGAAATAAAAAATGCCAAGGTGCTTTAGCCATTTGCAAAATATTCATTTGTTGGGCATCTTAAATCACGAGATGGAATAGGTAGCAGATTTTACAAAATGCTGAGCATCAGTTAATAGAACAAGAAATAATCATTATTAAAAGCTAACTTAGGGATGACTCCTCTTTCCTCTTGAGGACCAGTTGTTTGTTTTCCACTATTAGGCCGTTTACTGGCTCTTGATGCAGAAATTTGGTGTTTGGACAAAAGGAATTCTAGGTCTGGGCTGATAACAGTCCCAGTGCTCCAGTTCCCATCAAAAAGCATCAGCAGCCCCACTTCCCCCTTAGTGCTGTTAGCACAGATCCACACTCCTTTGAGTTGCATTTTAAAGCAACTGGTCTCCCAGGCTCTCTTGTATCTCACATAATGCTTGATAGCATCCAAGAGATGCATCTTTGGTAGAAACACTGAGCTTCATCCCTGACCGTAAAGCCCAGAAATTAGGGAGGCGTGCCCAGCACTGGCAAGACAACTGCACCAGTATGCGTCAGGAGGCCGCACAGGGCATTGGAGCATCCGCACCATTATGAGGATCTCCGAGCTGAGAGCAGAGTGACAGAAGCCATCTTTCAGCACAAAAAACCCCAGCACGTGGGGAACTCTCACTGGTAACGAACGGGCAAGTAAATCAGACTTTGAGATCTGAATTCAGTATTGACTGGGAAGTGACCCGGCTCGCCTCGGTTGCTGTCCTCCTCCTCCCTAAGTGAGGATCACCTAACAGAGGAAGCATTGCTGGTTTTGACAAACTGACTTGACTTAGTAGGTGCCTGCTTGGGGCCAAGTTTCATTTCTGAGCTCCAAGAATAAAGAGAAAGTTTCGAGTACACCTGGCAGGAACTTTTGTCTAAGTTTTCTCAGTTTCTCGTCCAAACCACAGCTCCACCTCAAAATAGCTAAAAATGTTGGGATGGTTAGGGAATCTTGCCTGGTAAAGAACAGGAATTTTAACCTACGTCCCTCTCGTTGCAGGTAAGAGCAGTAATGGCAGGCTGGAAAATAAGTTGCTCTCCCCAGTGCCCTCCCTCCACCGGGGAACTGGTGCTTATTGCACCAGAGGCATTACATCTGCCTACGTGGGGTTGTTTTTAGGCAGGTGGCGGGCTGAGGGAAACCCAGGTTTAAACTCCAGTGCTCCGGGTTAAGCAGACAGAAATCTGAACCTGCACCTTCATCCCAAGAAATTGCCCTATTTACTAAGTATTTTGGAGACCAAATCTGTCTGGATTTTAATGCAAATGCTGAAAGATCTCCATTTTGCCTCTGGGTAAATTTAAAACAAATTTTGTAAACTGGGTTATCTTTTCAGTAACAAAGTTCTTGTTTGCTCGCAGACTGTGGAGCCAGGCTTCTCTAACCCAGATCTACTCGCGCACCCCTTCCCCACTTCTTTCTCATTTGTCTCCTCTTCTGCTCTTCAGCGTAATCCATCTTTCACTCAACCTCTTCCCCCTCTCTTTTCCTTCATTCCTTACTCTGTCCATTTTCAAACAGCAGTAGCAATATCCTCACTATTACTGACAGTTTCCATCTGGTTGCTATCTCCCCATGCTGGCTGTAGTCTGGGAAACTCTCCACGTTGTCCTCTTCCCCTCACCATTTCCTCTGCGGCTCTGGCAGGAATGGCTAGTGTTCTTCAAACAACTGGCGAAATAATGAGTCAGGGCGAGCACGGTCTGCCCAGATATCTACACCGATCTATACCCACAGCCTTACATATTTCTGTTCCAGTGTCACCAGCAGAACTGCTTTTAGACTGCTTCCCTTTAAACTTTGCCTTTTTTTATTTGCTCAAATCAATCCGTGCAGTTCAGACTGCAGCTCGTATCAAATGTGCCTAGTTATTAGCTAAGTTAAAAGACCCATTTCAGCTTCATTTCGATTTCTTTTTCAAGTAAATCTTGGCACATCACAATGAGAGACAGAAATATTTAGTATGTGACCTTCTGCATTGCGGGGTTGTCTGAGGAACGGCTATGGCTGATAACATGCAGAATTAACCATTTGGCTGCTGACTTCATACTTAATTTGTAAATGAGAAAAGCAATCAAAATACATGCATCTGTGATCTCCCAGATACGCTGCTGTCCTTAAGTGGAATTAATCTGAGGTCCCTATGTGTGCCCATTTAGGTACAGATATTTATGTGCATGCATGTGACAGGTAAAAATGCATACACACAGAGAGAATAATTTTATGCGTCTCCTATGTCTGCTGCAGGATAGCAACACAATTAAGTCGCCGTGACTGAGACAATTATCCATACAGTAAGTAAAATGAGATGTCCACAGTATGCTGCGGAGTTTTTAAACATGTGGGAATAGAGTACAGAAACTCCGTAGAGTCATGCAGCTAATGAGCAATAAATACACACTGGCACACCCTCATCAATTTTAAAGTCTTGGTATGAAAAGAATGTAATTAATTAAGATATGTTGATTTATAAGAGGTGACATAACAAGATGGATAGAGAAATCTTTTCCCTCCAATCTGTCATGGTTTCTTTCTGGAAGACGGGCCAACATGTGACGGTGGCCTCCTTGGACCGTCACAAAGAAATCATCCTGAGTTTTGTTTTGTTTTTCCCCACTATCGTAAGGAATATAAACTTCCTTTGCAACCATTATTTGCATTTGGCACAACTATATTTAAAGTGAAACAGTTCTAGAGACATAAAAGGGGGGGGGAGTTGAAAACAATTATATTTAGAAAAATCCTTTCCACTTTTTTTACTGTATTACGTTTCTGCACAACGAAACATAAACCCTGTTTCCCTTTCTCTCCCCGCCTTAAGTCAGATGACTTTTTTTGTAACTTGGCATACAGACAGTCTGGTATAAGACAGGACTGTAGCATTTGTTGAGTCAAGATGTTTAATTTTTTTCACTCGCATAATGATCCTTTTTTTCCCTCCAGCCACTTGAGTTTTGTTTATGTTGCTTGAGCCCTAAACTAATACATGAATTCTCTTCACTGCCAAGATGACAACTTCGGCACCAGGCTAGATGAGCCAAAGAGGACTGCGTTCGCTTTTAAGGATAGAGGTATTTTAAAAGACTTTTTTCCAGTTGTGACAAATTAAATGCATTAAAGGAAACAACTGCTGTTGCGAGAGCTACTGGACTACAAGGAGGAACTGGGAGAGTTATTTTCTTTGCAAGCACTTGACTTTTGCTAGGGGGCACTTTGCTCCTGTGCCAACTCTGGCTTATATTTTATTATTCTTAGAACAAAAGGTTGCAGTAATTAGAATTGGGGAAGTTGTGCTCAAAGAAACTGAGGCATCAGATAAATTTGATACCATTAAGTGGTTATAAAAGGTGGGATTTTTAAAAAGAAGAATAACTGCTGCAATATATTGGGTTTATCCCGTCAAGAAAAGATGAATGAGAAGTACAGCTACTTTCACTCAGGCTAGACATGTAAACCTTGTACTTAATGACTGATGAGCAAAATTTTTTCTCTTCCAAGTGCAGATGGGCAAATCCCTCGTAATTACAAAACACAAGAAAATCTAATTTTACCAACAGAAAGCAGCGCACTGTCCAAACGTTTCCCAAGCAAGAGCTTTAGGTGCTTGTTGAAGAAAAAAAAAAAGCCAAACAACATTTCTTATAATGTGATCCATATTCTACCACATGCACATTTAATATAAAAGTTATGTTTGATATATACCGCCTTAGCATTTTTCTATTTTAACTGAAAGCCTTTTGTTCTGTCAAGATTATAGTAGGATTTGCTTTCATTTTTCATGATGTTTCACTCAATACATCACTAACATTAGCAGGACTTAATAAGCGCCCACCTTCTCCTTCCCCCCGCCCTGCCTGAGGTCTTTTGATGCATATTCCTCAAGAATCTTCAGATGTTGGAGATTGTTTGAAAAGTGGCCTCTCTATACCCTAGTATCAGAGATAACGAAGAGGACGAGTCTGTAAAATACTGTGTGGTGCTAGCCACACAGTAAGCAAAATGTTTTGCAGCTTTAAATTCTGCCCTTGGTACGGTCTCT
This sequence comes from Aviceda cuculoides, assembly GCA_035590195.1. Classification (NCBI taxonomy): domain Eukaryota; kingdom Metazoa; phylum Chordata; class Aves; order Accipitriformes; family Accipitridae; genus Aviceda; species Aviceda cuculoides. Next base: position 1,490,291 of record JAVJGG010000001.1, read on the forward strand.
GTAATGGGCTTCCCTTCCTCCTTTTCTCTGTTGCAGATTCACATCTGTTTCTCTGCATTTTGAAACTGTGTTCATTTTTCACTGCTGCCCTTTGTCCCACACTTACTAGCTCTCGCCAAGGGCTTCATTTCACTTATTCAATAAGCGAGAGGCACTGCAGACTAGAGAGAGCTTTAGGACAAAGCTCAAACTTCTATTAGGCCTCAACAAAAATGTTTTTGTTCCCTATCAAGGAACTTTTTCCTATTGCTTGTTGGTGGTTTGTTTTGTTTTTAATTAACATTTGTAGTTTTGCAATTGCCCAAAACAGCCTGCAATTTCAAACCGTTAAAAGAAATAAAAAATAGATGCAACAAAAATCCGTATTATCTGTCACCAGAAAAAATTTGTACTAGAAAAGCCCGTTTGTCCTTCATCCTTTTGCATCCGCAATATTTGGCTGTATCTGCAAATACCGTGCGTTTGTACTTCCGAGATCCTGGTTTCGCTCTGCGTCCACACTTGTGTAAGCGCTCTGTTAACGTACGTTCTCCTGTCTCCCTGGCTTAACACCCGTTACGCTGGGAAGCGGGCGGCAGGACCCTCCTGGTAATGCCTTGCCAACTCATCCCTGCCTACGCCTGGGTTCTTCCCTCCAGCTGCGTTTTACTGGGCAGCAAAATTGAAGAGAAGAGACCAGCCGCGCAGGTTTTCCCCAACAACAAGATTTTTGACGTGTTAAGGAGTTTGTTGTATCCTGTCGCTGCTCTTCTTCGGAGAAGAAATAGCAAGGATGAAACTTCTAACACTTAACTATTGTACTGACAGCTTAACATCTGCACATGAAATTATTTAACTCTTGTGGCTATGTTCATTATGCCACAAGCGCGTGAGTCAAATATGGTTTTTTTTCTTACTAAATCATCATCCCACTGTGGTGCCAGTACTATAAAGCCTCTTGTAAAACCATGAGGTTCAGGAAATATTTCTAAGTGTGTGTTGCTCAGCCTAAGATTGTTGACCGTCTCTATGTGCAAGCCATTTTTCCCCCTTGCTGTGTTTCTTTAAAAGCACTCAGCCTCCTCCTATTTGAAGCTCATCTGATGCTCCAGCCTGGAGTACCCGTTACTTGCATGCGTTTCATTAGTAATTACATTCTGGTTTACAGCTTGAAGCTTTGAAAGGCATAGAACATAAAAGTCGACAACACATGTACTTTTACAACTCCTACAACTGAGGCGAAAGTAAAGAATGACAGCAAGTTGTACGTGTTTGTTGGTTTAGTGCCTCTCCCCAGCTTTCAAGTAAATATTCTTTGGGCCAGTAGAAAAATCCCTGCAAGGAACCAGCAATGCTACACTCTCAGCCTAACTATTCTGGGGGAAACAGCTTCAGGAATACGGGACGAGGAGTGTCTCACGTCCCTCACCATTCCCATTTCATCCGTGATTTTTTCTGTCATTAATAGGAACCTTACATCCTAGCTACCCTCCTAACTTTTGCCACGAATGCTTTGTGTAATTAAGAGCAGACACCTGTGTTCCTTGTCAGCAGCAACAGTCCTCGTGCTGCAAACACAAGCGAGGAATGAACAGTCATCAGTTACCCATTTACCTTGCTTTTACTTAGGTATTTAGCATTATATTTCTTCCGTGTCCAGTACCCGTGCATCTTCTGGTCTTACTATGTTATTGCAACTGGTATCGTTACACTGTTTGGTTTAGGTTCTGTCCACTGTCAAGGAGTTTTTGAGGGACTTATCTTAATACCCCAACCACATTTGTAGCCTCCTGACTTTCTCAGCTTTTGTTTACTGCAGAAGTTTTAAGCGTGGATAGGCTTTTCAAGGGCAGCCCAACTATATTTACACTTGTTCCAGTCTCTGGTAATTTAAGCCCATAAGTCAAAGTGAACAACTGGTGACATTAATGAGGCTTCAGAAGAATGAAATTGGTGGTAACTTGCATCCCAAGGGAGGGGTGTTGGTGATGGAAAAGGGAAACTTAATATTTGTGAAATTAAATAATACTGAATAAACAAGAGATCTAAAACAGACTGTATCCATCTTTTTAATTATTTAGGGTTTGGTGTGGTTGTTTTTTTAAACTAGAACCTAACTGTTAAAAGTATTTCTATTTTCCCCAGCCTCCTGTGGGACCCAGAAAGCATGATTTTAAAAGCCTTAGCATCGCTCTTAGAGGGTTGGGAGGGGTTCGATTGCACAAAGCATCTTTCTCTAGAGAGCTGAATTAGTGCCTTGGTCTTCAGATACCACCTAGCACGAACTTGCCAAGTTACAGTCACAGGGGAATTTAGCATCTAGTCAGCAGCATCTGTTGGAGGGAAGCCCACAACTCAGAGCGCCCACAGGGCTACCATAGGTCTCTGCTTGAAAAGGACCACCCGGTTTCATGCAGGAGATGGGTAAACTGGGAGAGAGAAGACAAAGGCTTAAGCAGAATTGGAGAGGCAAAACCTGCAGCCTTGTTCAGGCGTCTCCATTTGGTCACCAAAACTAGAAGAATTTCCAAACCAATTGCAAAGACCTTAAGGAGTCAAGTATCAGGTTATTCAATACAGTGTTAAAATACTAGGATCTATATTGGAAGACAGGAAGCAAAGCGGGGGGGTGGGGGTGGGGTAAAAAAAGGGGGAAATGGAGCAGCTAATTTTTGTTCACAAGAAAGTTTTTATCATTTGGCTGCCTTCCCCAACAGCACAACAGAGCTTTACAGCCCTTGCACTTGTTGAATTTGGTCAAAGAACAGTTGCACTTGACTTTATGTTGCATTAAAAATAGTTAAAAGGACATAAAAAACCCCAACTCTAAAACACATCTTTGAAAGTAGGTGGCTTTCTGTTCTAGTTCTACTCCATCCAAGGTCTTTTTACACTTGAAATTGTCAGATTCTTCCCACTTTTTCCTGGCCCCGCTTCCTACCCCCACTCCCCGTCTGAACAAATCAGCACATGAATATTTACAAAGACACGGAAGAAGGTAATTGTCCCCCGAGTTCTTTTCAATTGAAATATCATTTCAAGCTGGAATCATGTTAAAGATAATTAAAAAGGATTCCAAAGGGACAAACCCATCCCCGGCTCACCCGTACGGCAGCACAATGGGCTACCGCCGTGCGGGCGGGCGGGCCCGACGGCACTTTATTTCACGCGGCCGTCTTGCCGTGATGAGCGGCTGGTACCGAGAATCACAAGGAAGACGTACGACAGGACAAGCGACGCTGACAGACACAGTCTGTGGCTGCTCATAAAAGGGAAACAGCGAGAGCTCTCCGCAGCGCAGGGCGCCGTCCCGCGCTCTCGCAGCATGGAATCGATATGTTTCTAGCTGAATTCACCAGGGAAGTTTGGGGGGGGCAGGGGAACAGGGAGCATTATGCATTGATAAAAACGGCAGCAGCAACCAGCGTCGCCACGCTAGCAAACTTTGCCAGGAGCAAAGATAAAGCAGGCAATTAAATCATACTACAAGTTTCTCCCTCTGCAAGATATTTATGGCAATGTGCAGAGTTTTCTTAAACCCTGTCCTCTATTAGCACTTGCTTTCATTCAAATTAGGGCTACAATAAAGACAAATGACTGTGGCGGATTCGATGCATTTTTACTTGTCAAATGCAACGCACATGCTTTCCTCCGTGTGCAGCTGGCTGTTAAGGTAACCAGCTGCAGTAGCCCGATACGCGGCAGAAAACTCCTAATGGGCATCCAGGCTCTTTTCGGAGGTCCTGTGCTGGGCAAAATGCTTCTGAAAATGCAAGGCGTCCTCATTTCGTGCGGTACACGTATGGGCATGCAAATCCCTTGTGCTGCACAGGTGAGGAATCCTTTGGCCACTAGCTTTGGTCACAGACACATCCAGGCTTTCCGATTTTCTTAAGGAAAACAGAATTAATAGATTCCTTTGAGATAGTTGAGTGGGGAATTAGCTTTAATTTGTTATATACATCAAGTGATTCCAATTAATGCCTCAGTGAAGCAGTGCCTTTATTATCAAAGCTAAGCAGAAAAGAGATGTGAGCATTTCTTGGGATTCTCAAAGCTTGCCCCCACCCCCCCACCCATATGACGTGCAATTTCTCTGGCCCAAGCAACCGTGTTACAAGGGAAGACAAGCCAAAATAAATGCAAAACACTCCTTTTTCCTCTAGCTTCTTTGAGCACACGTTATGCATAAATTACAGGGGGGAAAAAAAAAAAGAGAAAAGATAATAAGAAAAGGGTTTATACTTGTTAGTTGGTTTAAGTTGCTGGTATTCAAGAAAATTCCAAAAAACAGAGGCAACATTTGAAATATATGTAAAATGGCTTCACTTTCTCATTCTCAACATATCATTTCTATTATTTTAGTGCTGTCTGACAACCAGAAGCAGTGAGATCATGTCAGTAACCAAGCCAGCCAGACAATACTGAGACCAAACTTCCCTCTGCCTGCTCCCCCTCCCCCAATACACCCCCCCCAAATCTGATTTTAAGCCAGGTCAGCTCCCATGCAGCAGAGAGCCTTAACTGGCAACTCTCTTCTCCAACCTCCTTGCCTCCAGAACTAAAAGCAAGGTACACCAGCATTCCCCCTTCTCCAGTAGTCTTGGAAAGAGGGGAGAGGACGGCAGTCAAAAAAAAAAAGTATTTAAGCAGCAAATTCCAGCTTCATAAAGGCTCTTATGCCTTAGCAATTCCCTTTCCGCTCCTTTACTGGTACGGGAATAGTGGTACGGAAACAGGGGCCCCCCACCCCGGCAAGGTAAGCGGGCAGGGTTAGGGAGCGGGACACGGAGGCTGCGTTGCCATTTACCGCTCGGCCCAGGTAGGAACAACATCTCGGCCGTCCCAGTTCCCCCAGTTTAGCCCCACACGTGGCACAAGCTGTAGCCCGGGAACCGCGTGCGCTGGGAGAACGGCGGTGGCGAGGCTGGCGCTGGGTGGCTCGGAGGTGCAAGTAATCGTAGCACGTGGAAGCGAAAGTTGGTATTTAGCCCATCCCGAAGAATTTAATCCAATCTTTCGCATTTCTGAAAAACGCGTGCGCGTGGCACCTATCTGCAGAGCTTTCTCTCCTGTGCAAGGCCGGGAGTACCATGTTTCCATTTCAGCTTCATCAATTTCATCACCTCTTAATTGGCATTGCATCAGCGTTTAGGAGACAAGGAAAGTAGGGGGAAGATGCACAGCCTTTCAGAGGCCGAAAGGCGTTTATTTTTAAATTGTTTTCTTTTACAAAGCGTCCGTATGGGTTATTGCAACTCACGTGCATTCGAGTACCTCTACGCAAACCGAGAATACTTGATTTTAATTAAATACTAACCATTAAAAATAGTTACGTTGTTCATAGCGAAATTTCTCCACTATTTATTTCTATATATTTTGCTTGGAATTTAATTTGCTTTTTTTATCAACTGGCCTTCATATAAACCCCGCCTTTCCATAGCATAGTTATATATATCATTTCTAAAATAGCAGCTTGTTAGACTCTAATAAAAAAATACTTGCTGCCTTCCAAAGCGTTCCTTCAGATGAGATAATGCCTATTTATCTAAAATATCAAATGGGCAGAGAGAAATACCAACAGAGAAACTGATAGGCACACAAGAGGCTTTCTTTCCTTCTCTTTCTGAAGAGACTTTAAAGCTGAATAAACACCTTGAAAAAGCACAAGCAATATACGGATCTCCTGGGTTCTGAACCTGACCTTTCAGAGTTAAAAATACACATTTTCAAGGCTGATCCTACAAACCCTTGCTCACAGGAGCAGTCCTACTGATTTCATCCTCCTGTGAGCCCTTCAACGTGATCTGTAGGATGGGGCATATACGGGCGTACTGAAGTTTGTTAATTCCTTCTGTTTTCGTGATCAAGCAAAAGCATTCCTGCAATGTCTCCTTAGCATTAATTTCATGCTCGTGATGATTAGCATATAAATCTAAAAGCATGTGTTGGTCTGTCCAAGGGATTTTTTTTTCCCATATTCAATACGACATTAATCTTATTAGCTCAGGTAAACAACTAATAGCTATTAAAAAGCGTGCAATTTATCAGAAAATAGTTAACCCTTTCCAGCATGCCGGATGAAAGGGGAAATCTCTCAGCACAACGGGAACATCTATTTTTCATAAAACATACTCAAACATAGCACATCAGGCGGGTTTTACAGGAAGATGCCCGGGGCCTCATTGTGGTCAACACTGGCCCCCCCAGGCAGCTCAGAGCCAGGGTGGCTTACGGGGCTACCCAAGCCAGCCCGGGGGGTCCCGGGCTCTTTCCCAAGCTGCCGGAGGCTTTTGAGATGGGAAAAGAGGAGGGACAGGGCTGAGCCCGAACGCTCCAATGCAAAAAGGGGCCCGTCAGGAAACTTTCGGCTTCGCGAAGCCTTGGGGTTAAAACCTCCCACGGGTCCGGCTGCCGGCTCTTCGGTGGGCGCAGGGGAAAAGGAAGGCGAGGAAGGGTGCAGCCTGGGGGGGGCAATCGCTGCGGGACCCTGGGCTTGCTAATCGGCGGGGAGGAGTCTCGAGAGCCTTGCTTGAGAACAAAACCAAAAAAAAGAAACCCAAACCGGCCCCTGAAGGACATGTGTCAGCTGGGGCAGAAAGCCGAAAAGCCCGACGGAGTTACGCCAAAGGCTTCTTGGATCCGTCCGGGTGCCGCCTGCTCCTCGGAGAGGCAGCCGGAGCTTTCCTGCCTGCGCCGGGAAGAGATGCAGAAGCGCACGCCCTGCTCGGAGGCAGCGGGTGGCTTCCACCTTCCTGGCTTCGAGGCATTTTTCAGACCCTTCCCTTCCTTTTGTCGCGGTGACATTTCAGTGCTGCGCGTAAACGTGCGCCCATTACTCCTCTTCCTCCGCTGCCAAAAAAAGAAAGCCCTAAACTGCTTTTCACCCCATCCCCTGGGAACTCCCCTCTTCATTTGTGAGGATCGTTCCCTCTTAGAGAGCCTGTAGACCACGTCCCCTGCCTTCGCCGCTCACGGGAGACGAGGAGAAAATCAACACAATGCTGAACGCACATTTTAAGTCCTTAGTGCAGCTCAGGAGCTGAAAAGAACACGGCTATTGAAAACAAATCTTTAGCCTTACACCTCTGGCGGCCCCCGCTAGTGGAAATGTTTCTTTAGCTGAAAATTAGAGCAGGCCCAGGTAACGGAGAAATCCTGCCAGACAAGGAGACCGGGCCTGGGGAACAGCAGAAGAATTCCTGACCACTGGCACGGGGACATCCCGCTTGCCTGCAGCTTGGCATTACACCCGCTGTCTGGGGATCGAACATACGGACGAACTCTCCCTATCCTAAATGACTGCCAGCTATTTTTTTCCCCATATATATATATAAACATATATTTGTATCGAAGAGGGGGCACCTTTCTGCATCGTGCAGCCAAATAGCACAGCAAAATCCCATCCCAGCTGTTTTTCCGAGTTCCACATAGCTCGAACCTGGTTTATACCAACTGGACATTTTGGGAACAGAGGTGGACAAAGACAGAAAAAAACGTATTCTTTCTATGTGCACAGCCTCCATTAAAGTCCAAGAAATAAACCTCCTTCTGCTCTCTTCATAACTACTCAATTCCACATCCCTGCCCTCAAGAGAAAAAAAAAAAAAAACAAAAAAAAAAGAGAAGGCTTGAAAGAAAGCAGCAAAGCAAGCCTAGAGCCTGGCAGCCCCCAGCGCAGTGCCAGAACTTCGCCAAGACACAGATTTTGCCGCCTCTCTGTTTCCAGCGCGGAAGGAGGGACTCCCAGAAGAAAAGGTTCCCCCCAGCCTGTGGAAACCACCCTGCACAGAGCTCCCCTTTCAGGCTTACATTCGAGTTTTACCCTGCGCCGGAGACATCGCCGTGCGAGCCACCGACGCGCACGCTATCAGCAAATATCTTTCTTCTGTCCGTACAAATACTATTCACAAGGTCTGGAGCTCTCTCGCCTGATAGAGTATTGATCCCCCGGAGTGCAAAGTCCAGCATGCCATTAGTCCAATCTGTTTTCAAGCTGACACAATCCCATCATTTGTCATCTTCTCCTGTCCTGCTGTGTTTGTTTAGGAGCAGGATATTTGCTTTATCTGTCACTTTCCAATCCTCACTGTATTCTTTACCTGACATGGAGTTTATTGGGTCCACGGTTTTCTCAGAGTCATTAACAAGGGAGATTTTGACATGCTGATGAGATCACTGGAAAACGATGATGCTGATAGCTTGGAAAACGTTCGTGAATTAGAATCAAAGTATGTTTTGCACGAGGATGTTTTTTGTATTTGAAACCAGATTTCAGTGGAGAAATTTCTAAAGAATGTTTAATCTTCTACAGCAAACATACGAGAAAGACAGGCCAGCAGAAGACTGGCAGGTGATTGAATCAATAAGGATACTTGAAAAAAGCCAGTCAGCTCAGTAACTACCTTCAAAATTTCTTTAGGGGAAGAATGGAAATACCTGCACCATCATCCGTTATGAAGAGTGGAGCAGACAGCTTGCCAAAAATGTTCAGATACATAAAACACACAAGCACGTCGCGTGCTCACTGTATTACAAACTTGCAGTTTTCTTTTTTACATTTCATATTTAAGAGATGTTTGCATCTCATAACGCAGTTCACAAACATCTCTCCAAAATCTGGTGAAAGTGCCATTGAATCTTTTGCATCTACCTTATCATTCACTGCTGGCTGTATAAATGGTAGTTAGCTTGCACAGAATTTTTTGTTATCATAACCATTGGTATTTCTACACTTATGGGCATGAAAAACACCACGAGAACAGCAGCTGTTTATCATCTGACGGCCAACACTTACAGCCATTTTATGCCTTTTTTTTAATTATTATTACTTTTTTTTAATGCAGATAACCCATATTGGAGCAGCAGAGTCTCCTGTGGTTCAAGTGCCCAGTGTCACAGCGATGGCAAGGAGTGCCTAACCAGTTCCCCGAGGCAGACATTTCTTTTAATAAAGCTCTAAACTCTAAACTTTTTCTCATACTTGTAAATAGTGAATACACGTACAGAAATCTGCATCAGCGCACAGGGAATTTACAAACGGAAAGAAAAGACTTAATTTTTCAGCTCTTGCTCCTACGAAATCAATGTTTTTGTTGAGTGGAATATGCACTTTTTAAATCTGCAGTTTCCACTGGAACTTCGCAAGTTTTGTTATTGCAGGATCTTAAAATAAATACAAGCAAGACAACTCTCCCCAGGCTAAGAAAGCAACGACGCAGTCGCCCACTTAATAAGTGTTTAATTACAAAGAAAGCTGCGGGCGTCTGGGGCTTGAAACCGCAGTTAACGCACCTTCCAGCCAGCAGACCCAGTAAAGCTGGTACAGCCCTCGTAAAAGCCTCACAGTACGGGTTATCCTTTCCCTTTCCCAAGGTTTGGCACAGTGCTTTCCACTGCCTTTTGTGGAGCGGGATCAGGCCCTCCCTCCCCATCCCACACCTGCAGCTGGGAAGCTTTACCATTATATTTAGTCAAGGGGAGCGCAGCGTGTTTCACGCTGCCCTCTGCGCACACGGAAAAATTGATCTGCGTTGAAGACTACCTTCAACCGAGCTCTGGAAACAGGTTAATTTCTGCAGAAAGGTGCCCGTCGCACCGAAGCTTCCTTCGCGAGGCAGCTGCTGGTCCGAGCGCACAATAACAGCACTTTGCGACGGTGGGTTCTGCTTTTGTCCTTCGCTACTGTATCATAATTTACTCCATATCAGAGCCTTTCTGCAAGACAGAGCGTTTGTAACTGCTTGCTCTTCTTGCCTTTCCCCGTCTGTTTTAGAGCAGCAGGAAGAGCGCTTTGAGAGGCAAAGGGGTTAGAGACACGCCAATAGCTTTTTTCTGTCTCCCAAATTCTCCAAACTTGATTTGCTCGAGTCTAGGTAATAATAAAGAGCCCCGAACCTTCACGTCTCCTATGTACCCTTATCTGCTCCTTTTTGCGCTATTTTTTTTTTTTTTTCCAAGTACATTCCCCAGTTTTCATCTCAAAATATGTTCTATATGCTGGGGAAAGTAGTAAAAAGATACGGAGGAAGTAAATAAGAAGCCTGGGTAGTTTAGGAGGTGGCATTTCAAGGGTTCTGGAAACCTCTAGCCATTCAGTATCCCTCAGAGATTTGGATTAGGTAGGTTATAGATCACAGGATACACTCTTCAATAAAATTTTAAACATTCTCATTAGCTAACAGAAGTCTGTACACAGAAAACAGCTGTACAGCTGTTCGGGACTGTCGGTGCTCGCTCCGCGGTGTAAAGGCAGCGCAGAACTGCCGGCCGAGGACCGGGGGGAGGAGGGGAGGGCTCCCCGCCTCCCCAGTGACAGGGGACTGGCACTGGGCTCGGCGTCCCCGTCACTCAGCCTCACAGATGTTAGCCGAGTTTACTACCGCTTTCTGCTCGTTGCTTGCAGGTTGCTGGAGTAATTGGTTGAACCAAAAAAAAAAAAAAAAAAAAAAACGGGGCAAACGACTGCTAATAATACAATAAAAGCAAATTCTAGCCAGTACAATAAAAATAGGAGGCAGTTTATGCTTTCTGAGCGAACAGTATGCGAATTTATAGACAAACAGGCCTCTGCGTTCTCTCCCTTACACATATTGGGGATAAGGTTACGTTTTATTTGTAGGGAATTTTATGGCAGTAAAGCCCATTCATTAAAGAAAGAAAGAGAGAAGAGAAAAAACAGATGATCGTTACCCAGAAATCCTCATCGGTTCTCCCCCAGTTGTTTATCCTTTAACTTTTTAAAGGAATTTTTAGACAAAGATGCTTTCTTCCTCCCCTGGAAAAGAAAAAGGAGTGGGGGGAAAGACGTACGGTTTCACCCAGGCGCTTTTCAGACCTCTTTAGGCAGCACCCTGAAAACAACTTTCCCTTTAATGAAAACCTTTCTGGTGCTCTCTTCAATATTCACTTTTAAAAAAAAAAAATTAAAACTTCACAAGTTCATAAGGACGGATCCCTGGGTAGGACTTTTATTAAGTCTTTTCTATTTACTTCCTACCTAGATAAGATCTTAATCACAGCCCCCAAATTATCCGCAATGACATTTATCAACTCTAGTCATCTTTTCTTTAGCATGCTCCGCCTGACCAGTCGGCTTTTCTTCCACCCCTTCCTTTCAATGGAAGTTAATTTCGAGTACATGATTTATCTTGCTGGGCTAACAGCACTGAGGCAGCCCACCTTTTCAAAGGGCTGGCCAGGGAGTGAATTATAGCAGAGTTGTCCAGTGATTGCGTTCCATAGGGAAGGAGAATAGGCAGCCAGTATGTTGCCCCGATGTGGCGCTGGGACCTTTTCAGCAACTGAAGAAAAAAAGATTGGGCCTCTGACCGTGGGGCTGACAGGCAAGCGTTATATCAGCAGACAAAGGCTCGAATACCTGAAAGGCTCCGAACTCCATGTACTCCGAGATGTGATGTTGTTTACAACACCATACGCTGACCCTGTCCTGAATTTACATGATATCAGTGCCGTGGTCTTTTAACCTTTCTTCATTCTTCTTCCTGCATCCTCACACAGCTATTAGCATACAGAGAATTAGAAACGACCCCATTAAATCCCCCAACAGTTTGAAATCCTTTGCACGCATTCTGCAGCAAGCGTTGCTGAAATGTATAATTTCTCTGCATGCCCTGTATATATCCAGGGGCTCTGTTTGGTTTGGCAATGGCTTTCATTCAGTATCTATTAACATTCAACTTCTGTTTGTAAAGGGCATGTACAACCCACTCAAGTACATATTTGGCACAAGCCACAGTCATTTAGGATTGGTCCAGGAGTACAGCTGGTGCCATCTGGGGCAGGATAATAAGAATCTTTCACAGAGATCTCAGAAGCTGTGTTTTCATACTCCTTGTTCCTTCATCGCGTTGTACAAATGGGGGTGGTTTATGAATGCGCTCCAGTTCAGAGTTAGCGGCTCGTCCGGAACCGCACGCTCCGACCGTACTGGGAGGGGATAGCTCCGGCAGCTTTGAGGTGCCATTCAAACAAGCACCCCAAATCCGCCCGGTCCTGGCTCCTCACAGCTAAACAACCTGAAACCCCACCAGTTTTCAAGGAGCAAGGAAGACTTCCAGCACTTTCCTGCTTTACTTCTAGAAAACTGCCTATCGCCTTGCTGGTAATTCCACCTTCCCTACCAACAGGGTTGGGAAATCCAGAAGTCGCTGCGTGTCCGAGGGAAAGAGAGAGAATTTCTCCAACATAACAAGAGATTTTGCAGGGTTTAGTGCAAAAGTTTCAGCTGGGTCTTAACACGTATCGCTGCTCGCATCAGCGGTGAAAGGAAACTTCTTCGATACAGAAATCGCTTGACACTGTTGAAAAACCTGGGGCCAGATGACCTGAAGTCTTCTACATCCACTCAGCTCTTTGTTTTCCTGTTCACCGAGTTATTCTAGATGGTACGCTACACGATCCTAACGCTTAACGTTGACTTGGGAAAAACAAAAAGCCCTTCCTATTCCCGTTGGTACGTCCGCTCCGGCCCTCCCCTTCACGAGGAGCCCGCGCCAGCGGGCCCGCGGAGCAGAGGACAGCCCGTGCCCATCCTGCCCGCGCTGGGGGCCGGCGGCTGGGGACACCCACCGGCGGCGGTTCCGTTGGCACGACCCGGACCGGCCCCCGTGCGACGCGTACGAACATCGACGTCGGGTCTAAGGGATGGAGGAGCGACTGTAGCCACAAGAAAGCCACTAATCAACTAAGGAAAACGGTTCCTAGCATCAAATTGTACGCCTCCGGGGGGTGGGAAACCGGGAAATAATTGTGTTTCTGGTCACTACCAGAATAGGGACCCTTTCGTGCCATGTCCCTGTACCACACAAAGCTAAGATGAGAACAGATGTAATCTTCCTCTGATATGAGGGCGTCCTGATTATCCGGTCAGGCCAGACGCTTTGTTTGCTCCGCTCTTTTAACCAGGTACAATTTGTTTTCTCAATACGTGGTACCTTTTGCTGCTTTCAGGGCTCTATGGAAAGATGCCCGTTTCTTTTAGTTAGTTTTTTGGGGGTCGTGGGGAGGGTGATACTGCTTTGAAGAGACCGATGACATTTTGGAAGGTCCATTGCCAATTTAACACGAGTGCAATACTCAGAATTACTTCCATACAGACCTGCTCAGCCTTCCAAAAAGCAAGCACTGTCATCTGCTCTGCTTGTTACCAATGCAAAATACAAGCTGACCCCTCCCGAAAGTTTAAGGGAGCTTATGTTTCCCTGCGTGATTTTTAAAATACTTTTCTCCACTGACCACATTACTTGAGCTTTTGTTACGTTCCAGGGGAAAAAAGGGAATTCAGCAAGCTGCATTCCTCTGACAAGCCACCACGACTGTCAAACTTGCGACCGACCGATAAGGATTTTTTACAAAGTGGAACCCTTTGGTTATTTCTCATTCCATGAGCAATAGTTACAGTCATATTCACCATTCAATGCAGAACTTGGGTAAAGATATTGTGCTTTGTAAAAAAAAAAAAAAAAAAATTTAAAAAATGAGGCTTTTCTCCCCTTTGTACCACGCACGGTGCGTAGCCGCAGCTGTTAAAGCTGACCCGCTCGCTCATAGCAGAGTCACATGCAATAATAATTCTGCATGTGAGTTGGCCTGAAAGCAATGTATAATTTTCTTGAATCATTTTACCAGCCTAGCTCTCAACTTGCAGCAGTAGGCAGCTTCCGAACAAGAGCTGAAACACGAGCTCTGTTATTCTCTTTTGGTTGGACGCATCATTCACATGGTACCGTCTCTATTCTGCAATTGGTGAATATACAGGAACTCATACGCAAAACCTTGCGGATTTTTTTTATGTTCCGATAGAAATTAAAGTTCTGTTACAACAGACTCGCGCTATTCCCAAACACTGCTCCACCTGCAGGGAAGACCAGCTAGTAGGAAAGTCATTAACGGTGAAAACCAAAGGGCTGAACACAGTCAGAATCCAAGTAGATATCTGTGAAAATTATCACTAGTATATATTTCTCATCCAGCCAAGATAAAGATAGAGGTAGCATGATACCTATAATTAAGTATTACACTGGAGAAAAATAAATCGATAACCAAAATAGGTATTCATCCCTTAATTGTCTGGCACCATCCTGGCACTGATATTTTCTGGTTCATGAATAGCCTCTGCTTATGGGAACAGTAAAATCACTGAGCACCTACAGGGTTGTTAAAAGATGTCCAGCTTCTTGAGCCTTTGCAAATTGTAATCCTTTTAACATCTGCCTACAGAGTTGTACACACCTCTTTTCCAACCTCATCTTTCCAAAGAAGGGCATGAATTAGTAATCGAAAAAATCAACACATAGATATGGGGACAAAAAGCCATCTCCAGGTTTTACTGACAAAGTTTGCCAACATTTTACGAAGAGGGAGAGAGATAACAATATATTTTCTTGTACAACATGCATTTCTAGTCTACTGATAAACACAATCAGATAAAGATGAAGAAAGTCACTGTTGTTAATAAAAGAATTATGTATGTTAACAACTTAAAACTGTACGTGCCTATTCTTGAGTATAAAACCACCTCATTCAACTTAAGACTATCTCGTTACAGGCAAATACATTATGCAAATTGTAAATACAGCTACTTTTTTTGCTGGAATTTTGTACTCCGTGGCCTGTGGTTCTCTATAAGCGCACACAAGAAGGAAGCTGTATTCTGTTGGAGACGGCATGCTTAGCTTTGTTTCATTATTCATATGGTTAGATTTCAACAATGTAAGAATAAATTGCAGAGGTGAAGAAGGGAAAAAATAATTAGGAGTGCAAGAAAATGCAAGAGAACATTAGGGTGTTAAAAGGGTTGGAAGTGTGAAACCAAAAAAATAAACATTCTGCTTAATATATTAAGGTAATGTTTTGATGTATGCTAAGCAAATCAATATTTGAAATCATGGTAAGAGAGCTTGCATTTCCAGCTGGTATAAAGACATAAAAACTGAACAGATTGTATTTAGAGCAAACCTTACCATTGCAGCGTTCTGCAATATCACAAGCTTGCATTTAGTGGCATATAAATCGTGTTATTCTCTGTTTACATTAGGATTAACTTTGTGGATTGACACTGAAGAACTGTAAAAAGAGTTTTAAAACTCCTCACTTTTGTGTTCTTTTCTTAACCACATTAGCTACTGTAAGCTAACTTGACTAGCAATAAAGACAACTGGATCGGGAGGGCTTTTTCAAGCAGGAGCCTCCCACACATGCTCCAAACATTCCAGTTTGGAAACTGCCTTTGCAAGGGCCATTGAAATGGAACCAGCTGGGACCTTCCTCCATCTCAGGTGTTAACATTAAAAAAATATATATTAAAAAAACCCCCAAACTAACCAGAAACCCCCACCACACACCTTTCCAAAAGAGGCAATGAAAGTACTGTTCTCCTTATTCTCCACCGCAGTGGACCAGCAGGAAATTAAACGTTTTGTGAGAAAACAACGAAAGCAAACAAAGCAGACACAGCTGATGAAACACAAGGTGAGGTTCAGATTAGCTTCGTTCTGACAAGAGATGCTATCCTGAGACCCATAGGAAAGATGCACGATGGCATGCGGATCTCAGCAGCCGTGCCCATTCTACCCTGCTTAAATCTGGAGGCAGTGGATGAAATCCCAAACCATAGGAAACTCCTTCATCTTCCAAGAAGTAACACCACAACTACAGAATGGAGAAGAAGGATGGAGTATGGCTGTCAGGGGCAAAAGATGGTGTCCAGGGAAAGACCCTGAACAGATTACCAAGGGGGAAAAACAAAAAAAAAAACCAACAACAACAACAAAAAACCCACGCTTCACATCTACTTTGCAGTCTGTCATCATCTCCTTTTCTTGAAATAATGGCTTGCCTCCCTTTGGTTTTTAGGTTGCTCTCCAGAGTA
>JAVJGG010000001.1:1509163-1540268 GCA_035590195.1 Aviceda cuculoides
TTCAATTGACACCCCACCCCCCCCCCCCCAAAATAATAAACAATTTGCGGTTTTAAAAAAATGCTCAAACCCGATTCAGGCTGCCTGAACCGTCAGCAAATCTCGCAGAACAAAACGCTCCTGGCTGTGGCAAGGTACAGCGCTAACCCAGCGCCAGCGCGCAGGGGCTGGGCTGCGGGCGGACGCGGCGGTCGGGCCCCAGCGCTCCCTTTGCCTCGGCCAACGTTGGCCAACACTGCGCGAGGGTGCAAATGTGGGTACAAAACGTCACCGCCATACAGATCGCAGCTCTAGCAACTGAATTACAAACCTTTTTTTTTTTTTTTTTGCATTCACGCGGGCTTCTTGAAATAACACAAGTTTTGCGAGAGATCAGCTCTAGGCTTTCCTTGAGCAAAACTTGAGAACTGAGGCAATTTTAGACGGCGATTAAATTGGATTTCCTGAAATCGCTAAGGACTAGAGCGGCTCTTCCATGCGAAGGTTGGAAAAAGTAGGAAAAGTTTTCTCTGTATTATTTCAAATACAAAACCCTCAAAGCATTATTTTGATCATTTATTTTCTCAAGTAAGTATATAAAAACAAGAAGCCAGAAAACTAAGACGAATAACATTTCAATCCAGCTTCCACTAGATTACCAGGTTGAACAAGAAATAGGAAAAAAGTATTCTTTGCGAACTGTTGTTCTCAAGCCAGTTCTTTCACTCTTTTTTTGGCTAATTAAATTAATCTGGTAAGCAGGTGTAAACCCACTTGTTTAAGCAATGGTTTGGGTTGCTAAAAGGAGAGATTGGAGGTATTTGCACAGTAAGAGATTTGTACAAGGGACCATTAAACCCTATCAACAAGAGGAAACTCCACTCAGGATGCAGAAAATCCTGTTTAGCACTTAGCAAATCATACCAAATGCGAAATGCAGTCTGCTTCTAATCCAATATACTAACACGAAGGTGAAGTATAATCATCTGTTTTCTTAAACTGAAAAGTGCGATCGCTATGTTGAGTATGATTTACATGGTTAATATTTTATGTGGTAAATAAATAACACATACATGTTGCTGTCCTTTGACATTTGCATTCTCTATGGGATCAGTAGTATGCTCAGTTTTGATTCAAGAACCATTACTATCCAACCTTTAGTTGCAAAATGGAGAACTTTTCCACATGCACCTTATTTTGCAGAAATACAAACTGACCAGGTTACCAACAAAGATCGCAGACAAGCATGACATCCAACACCCTAATCGTCACCAGAGGCAAAGTAATATTTAAGAAAAACAAATCTATTCCAATCAGAGGAAGAAAAAGCCAGTATCAACAAAAAGCCAGAATTCAGTCTCATCGACACAGTTACAACAGATCACCCTCAATTTGCAAATATTAAAAGCTGGTTTGGTGCAATTGTTATAATTTGGCACTAAGGAGTAGCAGCTAACACGAAAAATGCTTGATTTCTGTTTCAAAGTTTGTTTGACCTTTCTCTGGGTTATAAGCATGCTGGAGAAGAATGCCAGGTCACCACCTGGAGCGCAAAGGAAGCTGTACCCAACCTGCAGCCTTTTGGGTCCCACCAACAGACCCCCCCGCAATGCCTTATTTACAAACACGGCAAGGTCATTACCCGACACTCAGTCCACCAACCAGGCATGCACGTCCCGGTTTGCTGCATTTCAAAAAGACTTCTTCAAACCACCAAAAAGAATGGGACAACGTTCGTTCCCATTGAGGCATCTGCAGGTGGGATGGCAGAGCGTGCCAGTATTTTGTGAGAAAAGCCGTAAGGGTGAGCGTAAGGGGAGCAGGAGGAGGAGAGGATCACGGTGATACGAGCTGTGACTGTGTGTGTCCCGTGTCCTCACAGTGCTGGGCACTTGCCAAAGGCCAGAGGAAGCATTTAGAGACGAAGCCGTGGTGGTGTTGCCTGTGAGCTCCTTGAGACATGACATCTGCTCAAAATATCCCTCCTTTCTCCAGCTCCCACCAGAGCCCAGCCCCTCGGCTGCTAAGGGTAAGCCAGCTCCGGCAGCTGAGCAAACGTGTTACGAAACCCGTGCAAAAATATTTGCCTCAGGTCCGCTGCAGCCATCCCTCCCAAGACAACCTGGGTGGCAGAAGGTCTCCGGCAGTGCACCTAGCCCGTGCCCTCGCGTCACCAAGAGGCTGGTTCCTCCCTCAGGGACCCCTCAAGAGGATCACGCTGTCGTTCTGGGACTCCCCAAGGACATCCCTTTGCCCAAAGCACCCTTGCACTGAAGGATGCTCATTCCTAATACTCCACTTTGTATTTACTCCAAATGGCGAGGAAGCTGGACAGCGGACCAAAATGGCCATTTCATCTACCTCGTTCAGTAATAACAACCTGCAACAACAATTAACATCCCTCCTCTTTTCCCCAGTCCAAAGCACTTTTGCTCTTCCCCCTCCCACCCGCCCCCTCCAGATTTGCTCCTGTTTTTCGTCTATTTGTGAAGGTGCCCAAGACAGGAGCTCACTTAATACGTTCCCTTACGCTTGTGGCGCAACAGCCTATTCAGTACAGATAAGCCCCTTTAGAAATGAAGGGGAATTTAATTCAGTGCTTGAGTGACAGCAGGAAGATTTATCCCCTCAGTAGACAATACGGCTTTTGGGGCTTTAATCTTGCCCAGACAATGGGCTGTTTCTCGGCCCTCATCTTGTGCTTTTCCCACGATGTTCGGTGATTAACCGGGGCTCCATTGGATGGAAGCCACTATCTCTCATTTAAGAGTGTTTGCGCCTCTGTCAAGGACCAGGGCGGGAGGGAGGGAGGTGGGAAGAAGAGAAAGGAAAGGGAGGGGGGAAAAGTTGAACTCATCTAGGAGAAATGCTGCAAGGCTGTAGACTGGGCCCAGACAGATGCCAGCGCTATCTGCAGTAGGCAGGGCTGGTTGACAAAGCAGATGGATACTGGCATTGTCACCTCCGGGAGAGCGGTGGGCAGGGCCCTAGTGATTTATTGCAAACAGAAGCTCCTCATTTATTTCATTACGGTCTTTATTTAGAAAAGCACTTGTCACAGACCGAAATCCACTGGTCCGTAGGTACGTGCTGCCTAAATTTAAGCACAAGTGCTTTTCTGAGAAGGAAGGAGTCGAAGGGCGCACGGAAGCCTGCTCTTAAATCAGCCACAGTGCTCACGGTTCGGAGGAAAAAAGGTGAAGTTCTGCACTTCCCTAGCAAAGGTACTCGGATCCCATAGCCCAGGACAACCACGCAGAGAGCTGGTACAGCAGAAGCACCTGCAAAATACAGCAGGTACTCTAAACACCTTACAACAGGGGCACTTATCTCCATACCTGCATTGCACAAAGGGTTATGGAATATTTCACTTTATGGGTGAAGACTGTCACTAGAAAGTGCACCACCAGTAAGTTTTCTCATCCCTAGTGAGGGGCAACCGTTGCTGCTACTCTAATTTCTAAATTAGTCTTTGTGGCAAAAAAATGGTTTATGTCCTTCTTGCCGAGAGAAAATATTCTGGATACCAATGCTTCAATTTTGGTAATGGGCAGAAATACAGGTTTAGCCTCAAAATAACATCACACTGTTCCAAGTGGATGTTTATTACAGTACCTCTATGCCAATTCAGTCGTAATGGTCAATATTAAGGCATTGCCGCGTCAAGATCTTTTTACACGGAAAAAGTTCCTGCCAAACAATTGTAATTTTTCATTTTGCTGGAATTCTATTGTCAGTTTGTGTTTGAGAGTTCAGTTTATTATAAAAATTAGATTGCTCTATGCACCTACCATCACAGAGTTTCTTAACTCCCACAGAAGATGACAGTAGCCTGTTTGGCACTGAGCGGGGAGACGGGACTGAAAAGTTCCTCTCCAGGGCTCAGGGGCTGCAAGGGAAGCAAACGTTCAGTCTTTCGTCTTTCTCAAAGGGCACTGGATCAGAGCAGTAGGACTTCGGCAGGCTCTTGCAGTTGTGCTTGATAAATATTTAGCAATCCTGATGTGGTGTCTACTACCTGAACCACTAAACAAAGCAGCAAGTGGAACAGAACCACTGCACACAAACGGCTGTAAAATTAAAGAAACAAAACCAACAAACCCAAACAAAAACAAACAAATGAAAAAAAAAACCACAAATGAAAAAAATTAACAAGTTGACTTTCGAAAGAGGAATCCTTTTCTTCGCTCTTGAGACCTGCCCACTGGGGATGTCTTGGCAGCAATCGAGGAAAGTAAGTTACATAAGGATAGAGGGCTCTTCTACAGGTTTCCTGCTCCCAACTAGCGAAGGGGCATGTTCTCATCAGATCAGATCATGTCACTGACGCTTTAGTACCTGCGGGCATCGGCCATGGCCACGGCACAACAGCCCCAGGTACTGAACTTTGACGGCCAAACCAGTCTCGCTCTAGAGCGTCAGCTGGCATCGATCGCTCCTGCCACACACGTCAACACGGAGCTCCTTTCCCCCGGCCAGTGGACTGGCTCAAAGATGCTTTGTTTTTGCTATCGCACGTCTTTCATTCTCTGATCCTACCACCGCATATTTGGATGACTCAATCAGCTGAAGAAAAAAAAAAAAACGTTGCAGTGTTCTCTTTTGTTGACGTGAATGTTTGGGAGCAGCTGAGCCAAAAAGCAGAAGCATATGTTTCTCCCTGCGCTGCGACTGGAGTGTGTAATCCAATAGACACAGCTGAGTCGAGGCCACCAACAGACTGACGTGCCCACCGAGAAACGGGCCCACGTTCAGCACACGGGGTGCCCCGAGGGTGGCACAGGTTCTTCCCCTGCGAGAATACTCTCGCCGGCCACCGAGAGAAAGGTGGCAACTATTTCAGCTAACGTAGAACTAGTAAGTGACCCGGCGTTCCCTGCTTTAGGAGGGGTGAGCCGGGGGGAGCCACCAAATCGCGCTGTTTTGTGCGAGGGCTCCCCTTCGCACCGCTGCGTTTGCGCTGGTGGTCACTTCTGGGGGGCTGTTGCAAACGGCAGGGAGATATATTCCATACCGTATTCTGTCCAGTTGGAATAATTTTTGGCACAAAACCGTGGAAACCAGATGACACGTGTGGGCTGCCACTTGTGAAAGGGCAGGGGGTGCCTGTTCCTGAGGGGTGATCCTGTCGGTCCTGCCAAACGGCCCGAGTAAGTGGAGATGCTCAGCCTCACCTGCGAGGCTCAACATTGCCTGGATCACAATTAGTTTGCCTCCTTTTTCCCACCTTCTGAATCTCCGCATTTCTGAATTTCCAGGTTTCAGTTATCACAAAAAACCACAAAGAAGTCTACAAGGTTGTTCAAGGCAGCAGATGAACAGTCTGAGAGCAATACAAATGACTGGAGCTTGCACGTTAATTACACAACGACACCTGTCATTGCCATTGGATGTACCTTCGGGATAGATTTTTTTTTCTTACTACTTTGTTTTTATTTCTGCACTAAGGAAATTAACATGGAAAATGATCAGAGCCTCTTTGCCTCAACACACATTCACACGGGGCCGTGGGAGGGTATAGTTTAAGATTTCCTTAACTTCATATTTGGGACTTCGCAGTTCCTTCAACCACAAGTTCAAGTCCCTGAGGAGTCACTGAAGTTCTTCAGTCTCTTTAAGGAGATCAGCAGAGTGAACAGGGGGAGTTTTGAGTGGCCTTTAAAGATAAACGGGTTGAAAAGAAAAGGTGTTCTAGAACATTTTAAGGTTTAGGGTTTATTTTTGGTTTGGGGTTTTTGTTTTAAATTTGGCCACAGCCAGACTGCACTGTGGGACATGCTGGGGACTACCAGCCCACCACTGCTCACCTGCCAGCGCTTCTGCGAGCACATCTCCGGGAACCTTCAGGACAGGAATCACGAGTTTGTGGAATAAAGTCTATAAAGCCAGTGCCATCAAGAGGTGTTTCGACAGCTAATATAGACCACCACGGCGTACCAGGAACTCCCCGACTGCTCTCTTTGCCCTCTTCCTTTTGTCTTTGACTCCTGTGAACTCGTTTAAGACTCCTTGGAGGGCTCACTATAGTTCCCGGGAACATTTTCAACACCTTTACGCTGAGCTAAAACACGCCTTTAACATGCCGAGCTGAGAGGCACCTCTACACATCCCCCAGCACGCCCTAAACGCAGAAGGGCTTTGGTTTGCTTTTGCTGCTCCTCTGTCTTAAGAGATAAAGGCCCTGTCTTCTGCGTCACTTTACATAAATTAGGCATGTATGAGACCAGTGTCTTCTAACAAGTGACTAACGCTGCCTACAGCCGGGCAACCCACTGCCCTTTCTCTTCCCCCGCAAAGCAGCGGGGCCCGCCAGCAACTCCGGGCCCGCTGCAAATTAGTCATTGGGGCTACACGGGCATCCTGGAATACTTTCTCTATCTTGCCTTCCAAGCTATTTCTAACAGTGTTTTTCTGTTCTATTTTAAATGGTGAATGCAGGGAGGAGGGACGGGAGGGAGGAAAGAACACGAGAGGAACAAAAATAAGATTAAAATAAAAGACCATATAGGGAGCCCACAGAAAAACAAATGTCAAGGCCCAATTCCCATGTCGTCTCAACCACTGTGAACCCAGAGTCATTCCATTTAACTTAGAGAGATCAAACTGCGGCTTATAATTTTTACAGCACCTTTGTCTGGCCCAGCATTTAGAGGAAGTGGGGAAAGTAGAAGGAAAATTATTCTGTACAGGCTTCCTGAAAACTACGAGGGACTTTTGTGGTAGCAGCAGTAGGGTAAAACAGATCTGCGTTTAGAAAAAATACACCATAAACATCAAATTCATTTTGCAACCCCTCCCCGACCACTGTGGGCCCCACACCCAGGCCAGCGCCAGCCATACCCATCGCTGTACTTCTGCCGCTGCGGGGAGGGCACGTATCGGTGGCTACTGAAAGCCACCGGAGCTCCTTCGCCCTGCGGAGACACCCCCCCCTCCTTTTCCTTTCACCTTCGCGCTAGGTCCTGGAATCAAAAGCGAGGGCTTTTGCGTCCTTTACTTGAGCTACGCTTTCCCTCCCCTCTCTCGCACGTACGGCACAACCACCGACGCAAGCGACGAGGTCCCCGCGAAACGGGGCCGCGACCGGGGAAACCCTCTGTGGCGGCAGAGGGGCTGGGAGCGCAGCAGGCCGTGCCGGGGCCTCCTCTGGGAGAAGGGAGCAGGGAAAACTCCCGCGGACGGCAGCTGCAATAGGGACGAGCGGCCCGTGTGCCTGAAGGCGGGCCGACGCCCTGCCAAACGTGAAATAATTCCTGCGGCGACGGCACCGGGCTCTTACGCAGGGCACGGGAGTCGCTGCTTCGGGACGGGTAATCTCAGACCCGCAGGGCCAAATCTGGGGTGCGAGCTTAATGACTGAGACATTGCGATACCCTCGAGCCCCAGATGGGAGTCGGGCGTTTAACGACATTGCCGGTTGCAAAGAGCCTGCTGGTCGCGACCATGTCTTTTGATGGCCAGTTCAGCGTCACGTCAGCCATATCCTGGTGCTCCCTTAACCACGGCCATACCCCGGAGAGCCCAGGGGATGATTACCGTTTGCCAGGGTTGAACTCCAGCTGAACCTCGGGAGGCCAAGGTTGCTGAAGAAGTGGCCTTGTACAAGTCCTGAGCCAAGCTGGCAACGTGGCCCAGTCTGGCAAGGCAGGTGTTTCTGGTTACTGCTCCTGAACGGGGCAACGCGGAAGGTTTTCCGCTTGTATGTGTCAAAATATCCTGTAAAAATGGTACGTGCAAATACCAGCTCACCTCTGCTTCAGAGGAGCCCTCTGGAGCTAAGGTGCTCCTCTAAGGAAGAAAGCAACACTCGTCTGGCAATAACCAGTGTCCCTTCACCCTCTTGACTTTAAAGAAAATAAAGTATTTCTAATGGCTGCTTTCAGCTCACTCAGGCTGGCTGCTTTGTGAGAAGCTGCTGAGAGAGAAGATCAGGAACACATCAGACCCACTTTTCCAGCAATTGCTCGCACTTTACGGAGGTCTCCTCTCTCCAGGCTCTGCACACCCTCTACAGTCCCCGAGATGAATATGTGGGACTCGCTCAACACCGTGTGACACCACATCTCAACTTGGTCTCCCGTTTCTTATTAGCACGCTTACGCGGAGCAGTTCCAGACCTACAAAGTCAAAAGCAAGCCAGCGATCCAGGTGACCCAGATGGGATACGAGACCCAGAGGGAGAAAAACCACCTTGCGCTGCTTGCAGGTATTTTTGGGTCGGATTTCTGATCAAGTGGAGCACTGCCCACAAGCAGGTTAACACATACTGTTCAACCGAGCTGACATTGCCTTAACTCATCTAAGGTTATTATTTGTGCTGCAGTAATCCCCAGAGGCTCAAACTGACACTGGACATGGTACAACTTGTTAGTAAGAGCGAGTCCTTTCCCTGCAGAACTAACAAATCCTTACGTTGCTTGTTGAGGGAGTAGAGCAAAGAGAAAAAATGACCATGCGAAGGTTGTCCAGCAGGGCAGTGGCAGAGCTAGAAATCGTGCCTTCCTGAATCCGAGTCCTGTATCCGCAAAGCTAGCCTAGCTAAGAACAGATTCGTCCAAACCACACACATCTGCCCTGAGTGCAAACAAAAAGGTGTTAAATAGAATTAAATACAATCTCAGCACCCACTGCTTGCGTTATAGGCTACATTTAATATTAAACCGGTTTAGCAGTTTGTTCGCTGCTTTGGAGTTTAGCAGCACAAAGCTCTTCAACGGTAAATATAAACCCCTTTGCCCTTCACCAGTCTTTGCCCAAAGCCACTAAGTGACACGATAGCTATTATACATAGACGCTCACCTTGTTTTTCTAATAGGTTTTTGTTTCAAGCATCCTTAACTTCCCAAGCCCCAGGTCAGGCTAACATAAAAGCACAAGTATTCGGGAAGCTTCCTTGCTTTAAAATTGCTGCATTTTGGCAGCAGCACTAACTCTTTATGAAATTACTCCTTTTCCTCAAATAATCCACTTAAATATATATAGAAAAAACTTATCTATATAAGCTGCAGTCACTGCAATAACACAACTCCTAATCGAGATAGTGTCAGGTGTTCTATTTACAGGGGCTTTCGGTTAAACACGCAGGTGTGTGCGTTCACTTCTAAATATCTACAGAGTCTCCATAAATAGAGAGATTGTTTCCCATCATCAGCTGTTTGACAATTCATATTAACCTGGTTAGCGTTAGATCTTATGAATCAGTTCTTATACAGAGGATTTTCCCCAGATACATCTCTCAAAACGTAATCATGCCAACTCACTACTGATTGTTATACAGATGGAATACTTTAGAGGCAGCATAATCCATTTGTTAAGGGAAATATACTTAGACTTTTGTCCTGACCCAGCACATATGGGGTACAACTGACAGGCCAAGGGATCAAAGTCTCTCCTTTATCAACACGCACTTGGCAGAAATGTAAACTTCCCCATATACGGCTTCATAAATTTGTTTGAACTTACTGAAAAACCAGCTAAAGACATCTCAAGGAGTGAAAACCACTGGCCCTTTCAGCCTCAGATTATGAATAAGAAAGGCGGCCCGGGGATTTTATACTGTGAAAGTAAATTTCTTTTCTTCCATCTACTATTTTTAAGTTTTCGGCAGAGAAGAACAGCGTTAAGATTAGCATCTTGGGTGGCATCTTTCGGTAACAACAGAGAGGAAAAAGTAAAAGAAAGTATCAAAAGATTTTTGTCATAAATATAACGGCTTTGATAATGAACTGCTTATTTATTTACAGAAACAATCGATTGGTGCAAATCCAAATCAAAAGATGATGCAGCATCTAATCCACCTCCCATTACCGGCTGTCCCCGTTGCAGAAGGTAGATGAGGGCAGAGCAGAGAAGAGAGGCAAGAAATAAACACGAATGAAGAGCAACCTTATGAGAAGGAACGATTAGCAGCAAGACAGACAACCGGCAGTGCCAAACATTTCTAAGCGTAGATCACTAAGAGCTAACCAGACTCTGGAGAGGAAAACTCCTGGCCTCACACAGTTCTGCAATTTCTGCAGCTCTTTACAAGATGTTTTCTAAAGGAGAATTGTTCAAAAAGTTTGAATTTGAAGCTTTCTTGTAACAGAAAAAAAAAAATCTTTGGTTCTGGCGAAAGAGAACATGTCAATTCTCTCATGATGCGTTTTGTGTATTCCTTTCTTCCCTATTCCTGCAGCCATCCTTGCCCTAGAGCAAAATGTGACCACGGCAGCACAGCAGAACAACTGCCGAAGGATCTGGAAACTATCCAGTGGGCAACAGTGAGCGCACGGAAAAGGACGACCGAAGTGAAACTCTGCGGCTCCCAGGCTGGTGTTCCATCTGGAAAGCACAATAGCCTAATTCAGAAGATCAGATCCAAAAGCCAAAACGGGTTGTCACAGGTTGAAATTCTAATTGCGACTAAAGGCAAAATGAAGGATTGCCAACAACTGTAAAGCACCAAAGCCAACAACAACAAATTAGGTGTGCATTTAGATTTCGTACCTGCAGTGAAGTGGGTTTTATTTGGCAAGAGAAATACCTGGAGCAGTAGGATGTTAAAGCCCATCAAGCAGATATGCTCAAAGACAAATAAGCCAGTACTGATCAGAACACTAGAAGCGAAAGGAAACTGTAAGAAATCTTAAAGATGCGTCTGGTAACACCACAGTGATGTGACGCACTCAGGTAAAAGTTCAGGATGATTTTAAGCAGGTTTACATGCAAGAACACCTACAATTTTTTTTCTGAATAAAGGGACTTCTAAAACAAAGTCATCAGTAAAGCAAATAGAAAGACATACCAAAAGTCTGCTAGCAGCCAACCTGATCCAATGCTCTTCACATTTTACTGCCCTGGAAATCTTGTATGTATGGGTCTGATGCAGTAGAGAAACCTAGACTGCTCCGCAGAAGTCAGATCCACATGCCTTGGGTCAAGAAAATACCCAAGACTCTTTCCTAAGGGACTAATAAAATTGCTTTACCTGACCAGCCACAGGCTTCGAAGAGGAGGAATTTGAGATGTGGGTTTTGAGTGCAAAAAAGGCAAGACAACAGCTAGAGACAGAAAGAGGAAGGAAAGGGGGGAAGAACTAAGAAGGAAGTACCAGTTCTTTGACACCTTTTTGATCGCGTTAGATTTGCAAAGCAGAACATAGCCCCTTCCCTTTCACTAGCCTACCCTGCCTAATCTGATTTTAAAAGAACTCCTCAAAATGAATCATCACGCTCTGCCACATGTGCTGCAATTAGCTTTGCCTTTGAGGGCTTCTGCACGTTCACCTTTGCACTGTACTCTAGATATCCCTCCCCAGCACCGCGCAGGGTTTAGCAGGAGCAGTTGCGGCCACAAACCCCAGCCAAGCCTGGGATGGAGCTGCTTAAAGTGCCATCAAAAGGATGGACACAAACGGCAGCTGCCCTTCGGCGTAGCGTTTGCAGGGTATGGCGAGATGGCCCCTGGAGACCCATGATTTCAAAGCAGGCCAGAGTCCAGGTTTGAAATCCCCCTCTAATGGGTATGTAAATGCCTCGGGTTTTGCTTGCACTGCTACTAACAATTCGCCAGCAAACTTATCTTACTCCTTGAGCCCGGTTTCTCTCTCATTTATCCCCCCAGAACTCACAGGGGCTTGATTTTTATGAGGTGCTGAGCAACCACAGCTCCTGTTCGCTTACGCTGCGGTTGGAGGTGGGAGGGCAGGGATGCTCAGCTCAGCACCTCCGAGAAGCAGACCCCGAGGAGGGAGGCTGCGCACGTCCTTAAGGAATACACAACCTGGGGGAGCAACTGGGGACCTATAGCTGGGACCCCCAGCTTCATACCACCGGAGAAGTAGGTAGCGTTCTGGACCTCTACATTTGAGTTGCCACCTGGCTCTTTACCAACAAAAAAGGGAAGGAACAAGCTTGGGAGAGAGGTTTCTCTTGGCATACAGCTCTCCCCTGCTTTATATGAACAGACGAGTTGCCTGCTCTAAACTCTACGTGGCAATGTCACTTAATTCAAGGGCTAAAGACGTTCTCCACTGGTAATGCCGGCAGCTGTACCCAGTAAAGCGAACCTCTCTTACTTGCTCTGACAGCATGATGCTGGCAAGACAGCGCAAGATGTCCAG
The DNA here is from genome assembly GCA_035590195.1 of Aviceda cuculoides. Classification (NCBI taxonomy): domain Eukaryota; kingdom Metazoa; phylum Chordata; class Aves; order Accipitriformes; family Accipitridae; genus Aviceda; species Aviceda cuculoides. The sequence goes on from JAVJGG010000001.1 coordinate 1,521,246, forward strand.
CTCCTGTGTTTGAGATCACGGTAAGAAATATCTCCCTTTCTGGTGGATGAGCAGTTGTCCACCCGTCCGTAACCTGCTGATCTGGGGAGCGCAATGATGGGACAAGTAGCGAAGGAGAGCACGCGAGGTGTCGCCTTCGCTCCGCCCGCGCTCTCCGGTCTGCAGAGCCAGAGTCCCTCGGCACTCACGAGAGCCAGCGCTTTTTGGGCATCCCTTGCACCTTCCAAGGTCCCAGAATATCTCCCGGGTGGAATCCAAGGGGAATGCTTTTATAGGCAACTCAAGGGGGGGGGGGTGGTGGTGGTTGGAAATCACTCAAAGCAAGAGCAACCTATTTTTGAGGTTTGTATTGTAATTGCTGGGTTTGAGACCCAGCTATAATTGAGACAGCACTGCGCATACGTGGCAAGTACCACCTACTACAGTCTGCGTCAAGAGAGAAAGATGAAGAGACTTGCCCAAGGTCACACAGAGAGTTTGTAACAAGACCAAGAACAGATCCCAGATGTCCTGCATCCCAGTCCACCTTGTCAGACGTGATAGTCTTCATTTTCTTCCTTGGTAACTCTTGTACGTGATTTAGTTTCACAGGCACATAACAGTGTCACTGACCAGTACGGATGCGCTCCTTGCCACTTGACAGTCTGGTATTCGTAAGGCAGATGATGGGAAAAGCAGACATTTTCATGTTCCAAAGGACAAGGAAAAAAGGATTTGACAGCTAAATCGGACAAGTCTCCTGTTTGCCACCCTGCGCTGTCTGTATGGACAGAGTAACAACCGCTCCTTCTTGGAGAGCACAGGGCATATCTAACAATTTTTCCAACTGTGTCCTGAGCTTTTCGATGAAGAAATTAAATAAGCTCCTTCCATTTTGACCTACCAGTGCATACGCAACCACAGCTGAACATAAAGGCTGGCAGGCTTAGCTTCACTAGTACTAGACTATTCTGTGTTGCTGATCATTCACTGTTTCTCTCTCCCAGTACCGTTCGGAAGAACCACTGCGCTTATCCTGACGGTAAGCGGGCAGAGGGAGAAGGTGCGATTTAGCGAACAGGGCACTAACTGAGACTCTTGCCTTATCTGAGCCACAGACCAATGAGGGACCACAGGCAAGTTACTTCTCTCTTCACCACCCCTTCTTTTTTCACCTTTTTCTCCTTAGGTTAGGCTAAGCTAACAATGGGCTCTTTGACCGCCCGATCTGACAGACCTTACACATCTAAGCTCTTTTTAAAGCGGACAGAAGCCTGCTTTACAGCAGCATTTATTTCACTGTGCATCTATACAGCACCTTGCACGTTGGGAGAGTGATTTCAGCCGAGACTGGCACGAGACCCAAAATGCAAATTGGTAACTTATATAATTAGGAAATCCCATTCAAAGAATTATTTCCCCCCATTTGTGTGTCATCGTTAAAAAAGTAACGTGGTGAACTGATTTAAGATGTCGATTACAAAACAAAACCAGAAGTGTTCAGTAACGCCGGTAAGAAGAAATTCCTCTGTGCCAAAGTTTACATTAAAAAAAAATTAGGTGTTTACCCTGGCAATGCTACAACTTTTCTCTCTGAACTTTCTAAAACTCCACCCCCAAAATGGATTGACTTCTACATCATCTGACATTTCCTCATTAGCTTCTTTCCTTTCTCTCTTTTCTTTGCAAAAAGGCCTTTGAGTCTAACAATGTCAGAAGTCTCTGAAATTTGACAGATCTTACATTTCCAGCTCATTTTCTAATGAGTTTGTACATCAGGACTGATTAGTGTAATAAAGAATTCATGAAGCAAATAAATGTAACATGAAGACACCTTGAAGAGAGGAAAGAAAGAGCAAGTCAAATATGTTGAGAAAAGGTCTGGCCTTTTTAACCTTCATTTAATCGTTCTGACAAAGACACTTCATCAAAGAGACTTGGCAGGTATTTGGACTCTGTGCACATAAATACCAGGCTTTGAACTTTTTCTACCCTGCATTACCCAGGAGAACCCATCATTAGCCTAATTTAGGCAACTTCTTATCAAGCCAAGCTTTTGCTAACCATCTACTGACCTGCTGAACAGGCCTGAAGTACCGCAACGGGCGAAACGCGTCCTTGGTGACCAGCTGGCGCGGGCACCCTCCGCACCGCGAGGATTACGTTTCTCAGCCGTTTCGGTGTACGCGCTCGCTCTACTTGTAAATCAACAGGCAAACTTCCTGAAGGACTGCAACCACCTCACAGTCTAAAATCATCAGTAAATTAGAGTTTTCTCCATTAATGCAAATCTCAAGTAACCTTGCCAAGCAGAAGTACTGCAGTTTTTTCCACAGTAGGTACAGCTTCCTCACATTAAAAAAAAACAAAAAACCAAAAACCAGAAGAACAGCATGTTCACTTATAAGACTCACATCTCTGGATTCACTTGCAGTATATTTTCATCATATTCAGTACCTCTTTTCTGTCACCTTTTACTTAGCTTTCAACAGAGCTTCACCCCCCAAAGTTATCTGGGCTAAGTAAGTTTGCACAAAGACAACTTCCTTCTCAACACAAACTTTTTCAGGGGAGAACTGGCAAAGAACAACCACCCAGATGTTCAGGTCCTATGGGAAGGACATACCAGTATCTTTTATTTATTTTTATCTACAGATTTAAAAATGCCATTTTGTTTTGTTTAATAGGAGCGGATTTAGTCTCTTTGTAAAGAAACTATAAATTTGAGACATTTGCGTGGAAAACATGCCAGTGGGTTTTTGAGCAGCCTCAGTTTGGAATCTTTTCCACTCTGGACATGGCTCTTGGCATCAGAAGCCTCAGACTCAGCAGGAAGTTGCACACACTGTTACAATAGAAAACATAACAATAACTGTTACTAACGAAGAATAATTCTATTACCCGTGTTCAGATGAGTAAACTAAGATTCCTGAGAATTTCAGTATTCAGATCTATTATTTGCTGTTGTCCAGTGGTGAAAGGCTCTACGAAACATGGCCCAGCAAACTGGCCACTTTCTTTCAGGAATCCCTTCAGTGTTATCTGGGCAGTTGTAATTGCTGTCCTCCTCATGTGAGAGAGGATCACTCCGTCTTTACCCAAATATAATGTTGTCAGAGCTCCTTAGGAAGCTGCAAGAAGATTCTTTTGAATAGGGACTGTATGCAAAATAGTTCAAAAGAGTCCTTGTCCTGTATAGACTAGATCTGCATGGGAAGTTACTTTCTTGTTCTTCGGAAGAAAGCAAAAACCCACAAGGAAAAAAAAAAAAAAAGAGAAAAAAGAAAGAAACCAAAGAAACCTCAAAGAGTTCAAAGAGCGTTTCATCAGCATCTCAGCCCTCAAGAGTAAGGACCCCTTTGTTATCTCTGGGGGACTGACTTCTGCCACGAACTGGATACGCACAGACTTTCTGATGGGTAGTTACAGCAAAATTATTCTTCCCGAGCCACACGGAAGATCCGCCATCCTTTGCTAAACCCTCCGGCTGCTTTCCGCACCCGCGCTGATCGCTGCCATCGACGAAGGATTCTGCGCACAGCAGCACGGACTGTGCGACGGTTGTGTGGTCCAGGAGAGACGCCTGACCTAAACCCAGCACTCCGGGCACTGGAACGGCCTGGAAACTCTCGTGACCTTGAGTCATCTGCTTCCGCAATGAGAGTCACCTCTTTGCCTATTAAAGCTTTCATCCAAGGTGAAAAGCTTCACTAAAACAAACAAACAATCTAAATTCGATTGTCCTTGAAATTAGAAAATTTAATGGCTTTTGCGGTTCTTGCTGCTAATGTTTTCAACTGATGTCTGTTTTAAAAAATCCCATGAAAAACTGTAGTATAGAAACGCTCCCCCTCCACTCCACTTCTTGTTTTCTGTGCCCTTTCGACCCCATTTGTCCTAGCCGCGTTTTTTTCCTTTATTCTCCTTTTGCATCTGATCATATTCTGCATCCTCTTTATTCTTATCTTCCATCACTTCAGCTCTTCTCTCTCCAAGTTCTGCAATGCTCTGGCCCAAACCCCACCCCTACCCCCCCTTGCCTTCCCCTTTCAAAGGCATTTATCTACCTCTTCACTGAATAGTACAAAAGAAAAGCCATTTCCTTCACTGTACAGCAGCCCTAGCTTTAATGCTACTCTTTGCAAAAATCTTCACAGACACTAAAGCTTGTATTATTTCCCAAAGGGAAAATACATCCTACGCGTTCATACAGTCAGGACGTAAGGCACGGACTGATACACTGCAGGGTGTGCTCTCTCATGATGCACTCCAACCTTGTTTTCTTCCTTTCTTACACACTTTTAGAGACCTCGAATAAGCAGCATTGCTATGGTAGCAGGTAAGGAACAAGACTGTTTTCCAGAAAGCTACAGGAAAAAATCAATACAAGTGAGAAGATGGTCAGAAACCTAAACTGGTAACAGGATGTTGGGGAAAAAGTGTCCAGCCATTTTGGCATAACAAGTAATTTATCATATATATGATAAAACCAAGATGCAATATACTTAGTACAGACCTGGCAAACTTACAGCATGCTGAATTAAATAAGTGATTCTGTATTTGGTTTATAGCATAGAGAACTATTTATACTGTCATCACAGTGCCTGAGGGATAACTCTCTCCTGGAGGAACCCTACGTAGCACAGTAGTGCAATATTGGCCTTTCATTTTTAACTCAGGCCTTCCAAACCGTGGCTTGAATCCCACTTATTTTGCTCCCTTTGCACCTCTCTCTTTTGCAAAAAATGACAGAAACGCTGCAGAAACGGCTGGGCGGGACGGGGATCTCCTGGTCCCAGCTCCCCGCAGAGCCGGGGCTCGGACGCGGCAGAGCTGGACGGAGACTTTCAGCAACAACTTTCACGGCAAAAGACACTTCCCAGTTTTTCTGTGTTTGGCCAAACTGGCCAGCAAACCAACCGCATCTTTTTCCATCTTTCGCCCTCCCCACACTTCCAGTAGCCAAATGGAAAAGGGAAACGCTGTAACGTTTATTGAACCGAAAGTCTCTGTATGTTTTCCTGAACGGTGTCTAACTGCTCACCCTCCCCAAAGACAGGAAAACTCCTTTTCAAGACCTTAGGTTTGAAACCTTCGACGTTGCTCAATTTGGGGGCAAAATCTTTCGCGGCTCACCCCGCACACCCCGTCTCCATCGCCCAGCCCCCGCAGCTCCTGCACGTCTCCTCGACGCTGTGCGACACCGACCAAGGTAAACTTCCAGGTAATTCCACCACCTCACCACTTCTGTTAATAAACTTCTTGGTTTGGACTAACCACATTAAACAGTTTTACCGCAGCAGCAGAAACACTCATTACCACGCGGGACAGCGGCTGTTTAGGGACACCTTTTTTCCCAGGGAGGAGCGCGTTTGCCTGCACGAAGCTCTGGTCATCTCCGGTTCAGAGTCGCCCGAGAGGAGACGGCAACGGTTACGAAATCATCCGGAAGGTGTCGGGGGCAAAGGCCAAAACTGGCAGAGGGAGAGGACCCCCATCATCATCCTCACGGTTCTGGCTTTGACCCCAGTTACGGTGGTCAACCCTCGTTTAAAAGCACCCTGCAAACTCCACCAAGATGCAGGCTGACAGGCAACCGAGAAGTTTCGTGTTTAAGTACAGCTTCTGGAAGAAGCATTTACGAAACAAGGTCGAGGCTTTTGGTAACGCGTGTTGCAGCGAGGTGGAAGGTAGAAATGCATGCAGCTGTCCTCTTTCGGGTCTAGCTTCTTTTTTATTTTGCTCTGATTTTAGCGAGAGCAAAAGGACACTTCTACCCTTGAAAAAACCGAAATATTTATGAAAATTGCTAATCCAAAATTATAGTTTGAAGATAGAAGCTGACGGTCCAAAATAATAATGACACTAACCTCATAAAAGGCAAGGTCAAAAGGGTCCGTGTTGTGGTTTTCCAGGCTGACCTCACGTGCAGCGAGACTTCCTCAAGTTCATTCCTGTTCGGTACACGCAGACCTTTTAGGAGGCATGGAGCCTCAGTGTTTAAATTGTCAGCAATAAACTTCGAGTGACTGACAAATTGTCTGAGCATAGAAACACTGTCCCAGGGAGTTTTTAAGAACAGGCTTAAACATCTGGCAGAAACAAATAGGTAAAGTTTATCTTGCCCTTGTCCAGGAGGACATACGAGGTGATCTTTCAGATCGCTTATCCAATCTCGTTTTCTTTGATTCCTACTTTATTTTTTTAAAACTAAAGGCTTGTATGAAATTGGGTGTTGTCACACTTTGAGCCTATTGAATCAAATGTTGTTGTAAGGGAAGTACTTTAAGATGGCATTCATGTCACCTTTTCACTTTCTCTTCATTAAACTGAGCAGAGTGGGCTTCTGGAATAACAGGCAAACTGTGGATTTCTAGGTTTACAGCTGCAAGTTTTCGTTAGAAATTATGCATGAAGGTTTATGTTACAAAGCAACAAAATGTGTTTTGCATTGTTGTTCTTTTAAAAACCCATTTCACAATGAAATCCAAGGGAGAACAGCAAAACAAGATGTATTATAACCCTCTTTATTTAAATGTTTTAATGAAATTAAATTTGAAGATACTACAGTAGGGTCTTACCCACTGCTCTCAGCTGAAAGAGGGAAGAAATGAACTGACTTTAAAATGAAACAGGTTTCTCTTCTGACTGACTGAAAGTTACAGGATGTTGGTAGTGAACCAATTAAAACACATCTTAAAACGATAAATACAAACCAAATGTACATTATCAGCATGTTCAGCCTTTTGTTTCTTGGTTCTATTTTGTATCTGCTTATTGCAATCATATGTGTTTTGAAGGAGGGGGAAAATCAAATCATTTTAGGAAATAATAAATAAAGAATTCAGCGGAGGAAACAAAGGAGCACTGCACTTATTCAAACATAAAATAAACCCTGCCTTCAGAGAGTATGTTAAAAAAGAAGCCACGACATTCACGGATCAGGGGAGCTCGGAAATATCTAGAAAATACAAAAAAGTCCATCTCAACGGAAGACGGTAACGTGGCATCGCTAGGACATTCTGCAGAGAGGAGGGAATCCGCTGCGCACGTACCGTCTAGGTCTTCGGCGAAGACGCGGTCAACACGGAACCGTCGTCGTGCCTACCGCACCTTTCACCTCCTGTTCCGCTGGGAAAGGCCAACTAAACCTAAGGCAAAGCGAAGAGGTGCGCAGAAGCGATACGCTTCCTCTTCTCCTTCCACAAGTGAATCGCCCTTCGGCTTTCTCTTCTGTGCTTCTTCACCCCCCCGGGGACCCTCCGGGTCCCTTTTTGACCCGGTGCTGGGCTTCCCCGAGCCGTACCTGCTGGGCACTACCAGGATATTTACCTGCTTTTCCTCTTCCCAAGGCGCTGGCTTCTTCAGCTACGCCTTGGCAATCTCTACGATTTATTTTGTCACCTGAAATACTAGCAGCCTACCTTCTGACAGGTGGACTACCTCTAACCCAGCGTTATTCCTCTAACGCATCAAAAAGAGTTGCGTGAGATTACTAGTCTGCGTGTCACTACCGTTTCCACAAGAATATTGACATTTTCACAAACACTTACAGATTAGCGCTGGAAGAAAACGGTCATTTCTGTCATACAACAGAGTTTGTTACAGTTGCAGTGAGCGGAATTAAGTATCTCTGTGTATAAATAAAAAAACCCCAAACCACCAACTACAGGCATTCACTATTTTCACAGTAAAATATAGGTAGATTTTATAAGTGACAGTGTTTCACTTCTTACAATTCCCAGACAAATAGATTATTTTTTTCCTACATTTTTCCTCCCCAGTTTTTGCTTTTCCAAGGCATGACGTTTTTTTCTTATTGATCTGTTCCCAATCCCATACCCCGAGTGGATTCTTCTTAATGAAAAACTGTAGAAAGTTTGCACGGTTTTTTCATTATTTGAGGCTGCAGGTAAGTAGCTGCATAGTCCTGTGCTTAGTGGAAGGAAGTATTGAAAATCTCCTTTGCTATTCCTTGTTTCACGGTTTATAACGTGATACTTATAAATACTTTGGTAGCAGATTAAGCTCCAGAGAAATGAAAACATTTAAAAAAGAGCACAAAGCCTGCAAGTGTCCAAATGAGGGACCAGAAACTCGGCTTTAAGCTCCAGGAGGGGGTTTATGAGATGTAGTGCCATGTGCCATACAATACAAGATAAACATCTGTTGTTATTTCAGTAAACCTAAATCAGATGTTAAGCTTTTTCTTCAGGGGGGATAGTGGCACAAAGAAAGATCAGGGTTTTTTTTTTTTTTTTTCCCCTCTCTCCTTACCAAGGTGGCCATATTCTATGCCAGGAAGACTAGGAGAAGATTCTGGAGGGAACTTAAATAAATACCATTAAAGCAACCCAGTGGCAATAAAGTGACCTTTTGTGACCTCTATTGTACCCTAGGTCTTCAACCTTGGACTTCTGCCCAGGAAGACATTTACCGATAAGGAGGCCAATACCCCAAGTACTCAGGATGAGTTACTACGCATGCTGAAGAACGAATCCCAAAGTGGAGGACTCCAAGGGAAAGATTTTTACAGGATATGGTGGGCTTCAGATAAAGCCTTCCAGAGCTGCCAAGGTGACCACCCTGTGCCGGACAGCTGCTCTGCGCTACCCTCCATGTATGAGGAGAAGTACTGGGAACCCCCCAGTCTCCTCACGAGCCCGCTAGGTTGCGTTCGAGGAAAGGTGCTTTGCTTCTCCGCGGGCTCCAGCCCGTTTCGGCCAGTGCCGTGAGAAGTCTTACTGCTGAGTTTCCAAAAGAAGGAGGTCAGGTCCCGAGGCGGCCAGTCCCCCCCCTCGACCCCAGTCTACCCCCCGTGCCGGGTTCTCGTTCTCGCAAAGGGCTCGGAGACGGCGCGTACCTCGGGCAGCCCGGGAGGGGACGGTGCCCCCTCCGCCCCAGCCACCCGCTTCGGCCGCTCGGCAGCGAAGGGCTGCGACGACGAAAGGCGGGCAACCGCCTTGGTTCCAAAAAAAGCCTAAAGGGAGGTCCTACGCTTGCTTACGCAGAAGGTGAAATCGAAACGAGCTAGTGCCGCTTTGCCACCGTAAGCCCGTGCTGGTTTGCCGTCGGTAACGTGCTTTGATTAAACGACATCAAATAGTTCAGTTTTATATGCGATATTCCGCATTTTAAATTGTAAAAGATCGGTCTTAATTGCTAACTTTGACAGCTTGTCTACTTTTCTCATTACACACTGTAAGCTGTAAGGTACAGCTAAGTTAATATTCCAGGCTGTTTCTGTTTTGAGCATATTAAAAGGGACCTTATATCCAGAGCACCAGACAGCATATGGAGCTCAGCTCTCCAAGCCTTGGGGTAAAACTGCTAGGGGTTATGCTGGACCACTGGAGATGTTGTAAAAAGGAAATTTTGCAAGGTACAGTTCCAGGAGCTGTGCTTGCTTGTGTTTCTCCGCACAGTGGTTACCGGCAGCGCAAATGAACCGTAGACCAAATGCAGAACTCCGGATAAAGTAACAGTAATCTGCTTTTGTGTCCGATTCCAGATGTATTTCTGTTCAGCTTTTAATTCGGAAATTTTGTGGCATAAAGCGATTTAACAATACACTTTTAATGACCCTCTCTCTCTCTGTGTGTGTGTATATATATATACACATATATCTTTTGTTTCGTTTTTATTTACCTTAGCAGCATACTAAAATGTAACCAGCATACTTCAGGTTTTTACATTATATTTTAATTAGTGTTTTTATATATGAAAGACAAAGACACTACTCAGTACAAACACACATCTACTGTGCTGCATTTCCCAAGGCATATAATTTAATACCCAGAACACTAAGTCTCTCTCCATCAAAATTAATATTCCCTTGCTGGGTACAGGCCTTGGCCCATCTGGTAGCTGGGTTTTAGGATCTGTGTGAGGAAAGAACAATGTTTGTTGTTCTTGTAGAAGTAGTTAATGTTTTATAAACTCATGAAACTTCACAGAAGCATTAGTATCACTGTGAAAGTAACTCGGGGCAAGCAGATGTGCCCCACCATTAATTAATTCGAGGTGGGGGTTTTTGTTTTCTTTTCTTTTTAATAGTCATATACTCAACAGGGACAATGCGAGAGAAAAGATCAGGACTCTTCCCAAAACGAAAGCTGAGTATTTTAGCGTTCTAAGCTTTTTGTGTTGCTCGTTCAACCCCGCCTACAGGTGTTCCTCCGTGTTTTCAGGATACGAGCCCTTCCCAGGGCCGGGAGCGGACGGTCCCAGCAGCAGAGCCACCACGGCCGCCAAACCCCCGGCGCAGGGGGTGCTCGGAGCCCGACTGGGAGTCAGCGAAGCTGCCAGAGCCACGGGGAGAAGTTCGGCCTGAAAGCAACCGACGCGAAAACTCCCGCGTCCGCCCGAACCAGCCCGGCGACTCTTCACCCCCTTCCCTAAATCTGCCCTCGGAAAGCCTAGAAGCAGCGAGCACAGCAAAAGTGTGGCTCCTAGTTCCTCCAGCCTGCAGGTTCAGGCTTTTAGTCTCCATCCATAACGGTTTGGCCATCGACAGTTTTAATCCCCTGTAACATTTATGGCACATTCCTTCCCTCCTCCCCTGAAGCAAGTGCAAATACTGTTCGGCAAAAAGGAACTACCCACGAGGAAAGAGTTCCTCGGAGCAGTTGCACTAGAACTCGAACTAACCATAACATAACGCGTCTGAATAATACTGTGAAAAATATATAAAATATGCTATGGCATTAAAAGCTTAAACGTCATAAATCTTCAGCGTGCTATTTACTAGACTGAGAAGGTGATAGAAACAACATTCTGAAGTGGAATGAGAAAAGAAAAGAAAATGTAGCATGGAGGCCAGAGTGCAGTGAAATCCCCCGGGACCCGGCTAAAAAACGCGGCTTTAAAAGAAACGTTAGCCCAAGCTCTGCCCAGCCACGGCTGGCAGAATTTACCTCAGCGCTGTAAAGGCACCCCTTCGCAGCAGACGACTTAGTTAATACTCTGGAAAAAGACTTTAAAGAAACCGACCGAAAGAGATAAGAATTTGGAAGAGAAAAATACCAGGTCAGAACTGGTGGCAAGGGAAAAGAATATCCTACAAATAAAATCAGGTTCTCAAAATACGCCGTGGTAAAGGCCCTGTTCCCTTTGTGCTAGTGAAGCGCTCCATCGCAAACCAGCCGTCGCGAGGGGGAGACCATACAGAAAATGGGGATTAAAATTGCCGGCTACAAGATTTGCTCCAACGTTTGCCAAATTTCAATAAAAAAATCAGAGTTCAAGTTTAAATAAATAAAAACAAAAAAACAAAAAACATTTTGTCGATTTTCAAGCTGGAACCTTGCTAAAGTATCAGACGGGTTTGAGCTTTCTGCATACGTGATTACTGATTTATGGCTCTCAGGCTCTGCATTACATTTCAGCAAATAGAATATTTGAGTAGTTTTGTGAAAAAAATTTAACAGGCAACTGCAAATGTCTCAAACTGTCAGCCCAAACCACAGAGAAGTTATGTGGGGGCTCTGCAGAGAAATAGGGTGTCTTTCTTTTGTTTTCTGGAGGGGGCCCCTTTTTTTGTTTGTTTGTTTTTTAGTGGATGGTTGCATATGCAAACTTTCAACACAAAAATCAGTGAGAACCTGACTTGTTTGCTCCTTGAAACCGCTAATTTGTAGGAAGCCTCATGAAACTGTAAAATTACTCTTTTCACAGAACTCCTGTTCCCTTAACTCTCTCAGCCAACACCGTTTACCCGTTGAGCAAATTATAATTTGTATAATAACGCTGTTATGGGTCAGATCTACACATACAAAACCTAGAGACAGTCCTGACCGCTTGCGCTGCCCCGACGTTCAGCTGACGTTTAGCTTGACACGTTGTGCGCATGGACAGAGCTTGGACTGGGACCGCAGACTATTCCTCGTGCAAGCTAACTTTATTTCAGTTATAATTCAGAACAAATTCAGTTTTCATCTGTAACTGTGAACTTTTCTAGCTTTTGTAGCTTCAAGTCACCTCATTAACATTACTTAGACATCGGTTTTATAGTTGAATTATACTATGTTTATACTGTGGAATTCCATTACTTAATTGCCTCACTACTGGAAATTTCAGTGGGGTTCTCATTTTTCGCATAAATCTTGAGAATAAACATGTTTCTGTATTTCTCTTAATTAAGTGCATATTTCATAAAAATAGCCAACATAGACAAATTAAGCAAAGCATCATTTGTTTAATCAAATGGGAAACTCATGCCGCATGTAAATGGGGAGACTTCAAAAGCTTCGGCGTTTGCTTTCGGTAACTGCCGGAGACTAAGGGATTCCTCCAAACTATCCAAACCTGTTCAGCCCAGGAAAACCCTGCGCTGGGAACGGCTCGCGCAACGGTCTCGCAGTAAAGCCAGCCCCACCGCACGTGAAACGGTGACCCAGCTCCCTGCAAAATCATACGGCTGGTCTAAAATGGGGGGGGGGGTGACACCCATTGTGTAAATGGGGGAAGGAAGCACAGGGGAGGACGTTCTCCAGTCCCCCCAGTGACATCAGCGTGTTGTGTCCCATCAGGCAATCCTAACGTGGAAAACGTCGGCGGTTCCGCACCGACGTGTCTCACGTCTCCCAGGAAATCTGCTCTGGATTCAGTTTGGGTTTGTTTTCTTAAGGCTTTTATCTAGATAAAGGGTAGAAGATCCATTTGGTTCACTGCAGTGGTGGAGTTGGGGGGTTTTTCTGCTGTTGGGTTTTTTTTCCCTGTATGTAGCAAATCAGCATGTAGCCAAGCAACTCTGGGTGACAGGGCTTTAATAAAAATCAATCAGTAGCACATGGGGACAATATTACAGCACTTTCCCTCTCCCAGTGTGGAAAGAGTGAACGCAAGACAGACATTCTTGTCATGAAAGAGAGAAGCAAGAAACGAAACCGAGAAATAACAGGAATAAATGTCTGACTCTTAGGTCAATGGTGGGGTTATTTTTTCTTTTAACAGATTTGCTTCCTCTTCTGTACAGAAGTTCTCACCACTAAACATGTTTCTTCTGAAGTCTAACAAGGGATAAAATTATGCCTTAAAGTTAATAATTACTAAACTTAAAGTACTTAAAATTTTAACAGCCATTTTGGATGACACAAGCTAAGGAAAAGAGCAATACGCACTCACACACACAAAAAAAAGACAGATTTGTTCCCACCAATGTGAGAAAGATCTCATTTCATTTTAGCCATGCACTCATTTTAATTCTAACTTCTTACATATTTTTACAATGCATAGGTCAAGGTACGGGAATAGAATGCGGGCTTTTTCCGCAACTGCAAAATAACTCTTGCGATTCATTTCCCTTACAGGCAAAGAGTTTTGCCTGGTAAAGCTGGTACCTCTTGTCATTCCAGCCGTCCCCCTCCTGCAAAGCCAGCGACATGTTGGCTATTTATCTCAGAGCAGATCCGCTCCGCAGCAGCCCAAGAGACCATTTCTAAAATTCCCGTACTTGACTCGCAAGAACTCCCTTTGCCCGAAGCTGCTCCTACAAGAGTTGTGTAGACAGAATTCATTCAGAAATAACTTTTAAAATAAAGATGCTTTCCCTGAATGAGTAGCAAGCGCTGAACTGGGAGGCCTTTACAGCTCGTTATCCTCTTACAGCTGGTATCATCACCGGGACAAGTGCCCTGTCCTTAGAGGAATTACGCCTTGGGAGTCAGCACGGCGTTTCAGACTTACAAATATGTTTACTGAAAGCTCCTGTTTTGAGCAACCTTCTACTCAAACATCAAAACCGCTTAGAAATTATCACCTGTCTCGGCAGAGAAGCAGCAGCTGAACAACACGAGCATCTGGATTCTGCATTTGTGTCAGCCTTAGTAGCTGGCATCCAGCATCAGCCTCGCTCGCCGCTTTCTGAAACACAGCCAGGTTCTTACTCCCTAAATGAAACCTGCCTGCACAGTGACATTCCTTTTCACTGGAGTCCTGGAGGAATCGGGTGATTTATGGAAACCAGTTACTCACACTTGAAGCCTGGGCTACGTAATAATCAATAATTTATCAATATTTTTAATATGACATTATGGACTCTGATTTTTCTTCCGCCGAGGCATCTGCAGTACTATAAATCACCTCCCCGCTACACCGGAGAAAGATCGGTCGGCAGGACTGACCTCCGAAATACCCGTCTGCTCAGGCCCGGTCCGTGCCGCAGAGCTCCCGGGAGCTGCGGCTCGCTTCGTGGGTTCGCCACGCGTCGGGAAAACACCGAGCGCAACGGCTGGACCAAGGAAGACACTTCCACTTGTAGCAAAGGGTCTAAGCATTTCTATTTCACCACAGGAGAGAAGGGTGAAGAGGAATAACAACATTCTGGAAGTATTTGTCTTAACAAGTGCCGCTTTGTGGTTCCAAGGGACAAAACTAAAAGGAAATTTGACCCGCGGAAGCAATGGCTGTAGCCTGAAGGGAATCCGAAGCCCAATATCTCGCTCATAGATACACAAAATTCTGTTGACTTTTTCCTCACCCGAATGCAAGCAGAGATGCTCGTCCCGTGGCCCAGTGCAGCACAAACTAGGAGATCGGCACTTACTTTTATCACATGATTCCACGTGCAAACTTGAGTATGACAACCATAAGTACTGCAATTTTTAAGGGATTAGAAATGAAAACAGCAATTCTAGAGGACAAACAAAAAAAAATTTATTTCTCTGTGATCTGAGCGACCTAGCTCACGCATTTCAAAAATCAAGTTTGGTTTTTAGCTGTATGTTTATTTAAAGACAGCAGCTAGCAGCGAGAACAAACAACCCTGAGCCTCCTAGGCCCAGTTTTGGAAGGTCACAACAATTTCAAGTTGCACTTAGAAATGGCCAATGCTTCCCAACACAACTTTACACTGTTTAAAACATAAACCAGCAATAGATTTTTGGTAGTCAGGTAAGAAAGGGGAGTGAGAAAGATTTGGCAAAAAAGAGTCTACGTAACGCAGAGAAAAATGTGTATGTAAAATAGCTATTTTGGGGGCGGTGCCTTTTTCTCCATTCCCTCCCTTATCTTTATTCTGTGTACTCTCTTGAGAGCGAGAAGTAGCCAGGTGGGAAAACAGAGGACCATAAGCTCGGGCTCCATTACACAAATGTTTCACTCCAAGCATAACTTTACCCTCGTAAATAATGGCATTTGCTCCAAAACCCATGTTTTCTGAAGAGTTCGAGACCAGAATTAAGACTGCAGTCGTCAAAACATTTTCCCTAGTTCATCCAACGTGGGTATTTCATTACAGACACTGTCCCAGCAACTCCCATCCCATAGGAAAAGGGGGATTCCTCATTTTAGACTCAAGTTCACTCATCTATAACAGCCCATATTTACCATCACTAAACTACCTGCAAGACACTGAAGGCAGAAAACCTTATCTGCAGCGCCTCGTTGTCTATTTCTGATATTAAAATCTTTTCCCTCGTCTCTGACACCTTGCATTAAAAATTTTGCTCTTTAGCAGCTGCAATCATAAAATCTAATACACTAATTAATCCAACGGCATAGTGAATTTTTGGCCTAGGGTACTGAAAACTAACAACAGGTGATACAGTGAACCAGCAGATGCACCGGTGAGTTTTTTCCCTTTCTTAACAACATAGAAACAAGACGAAACTAAATCCAAGCCCGTTCCCAGACACGCAAGTCCCCTGGAGGAGCGGAGCGTGTTGCCTCTCGACTCGTCCGCCCCTGCCGTGGTCCGCTAAAGCCGCGGCCGGAGGCCCTGGCTCCGCAAGGCAGCGTCTGCTCCTCGCAGCAGATCTCGGCTCGGCCCACCATCTCGTTTCGTTAGCTCTCGGTCTATAATCACCACTGTACCAGCACCTTCCCAAATGGGAAACGGAACACCAGGGAGTACGGCGTTTCAAGCTGCATGACAATACGCCAACTCCGCTATCGCACTCCTACTAAGAGAGAGCTTGCCGCCTTGCTGTAATGGCAAATTTCTACTTCTAAGGTATATTTTGTCTCACTGAGATATGATTTAAAATGGACTAAAAGACGTCAGAAATTGAGACGCGAAAACGCCAGCGCTTTCCAATTTAGCTCGCGCGTTCTCACCGATACCTACAGCACGAAGCCTTTTCTTAACGTGCAGAAGCGAGGGGGACTACATCGCTCAAGGGTTTTTCTGCAGTTGGTAGGGTTTTTTATGGCAGGCTACCTTAAAGATACAGGCGTGCCACTTAGCTGTACAAAAGTGACTCTTTTCTAAGAGTGCTGTAATATCTGGAGTAGTCCCTAACCTACCTGTACCAAAAGAACACGGTGCATTTTAAAGGGAACATGACATACAATAAAACTTTTATTTCCAGCAGGCGAGGTTGCTTCCTACACATCTGGGCGGCGAGCGGTGCTCTGCAGCAGCGCAGCCGGGGTTTTATTCCTGCCTGGCACGTGACTGCAGTGAAACCTTGATACTTCTTGTAAACCCCCAAATGTTTAACGTGTTGGCACAGAGATGCCTTTAATCTCATTTCACGTGTAAAGCCCTCTCCCCTCGAAAAAAAAGCTCTCCCTCATACAGAAACCATCCGCAGCGCGTAAAGTACCCACTGGCTGTGGCTTTCAAAGCCAACCCAGAAGTATTATTCCATTTTCCGCTGAATACAAGTATTGAGGTTTCTTTGTCGGAGAAAAGCGAGGCTGGATTCCTTTGTCCCCCTGCCCTTTCCGCTGACAATGCCCTACTCTGTTTGGTGGGCCAAGGAGGGGTGTCTCCCGAGAGATCCCAACAGGATCCAGTCCTCTGGTAATGGACTCCTAATACTTCCTAGGACCATCGACCTCCTCCGCATTTCTCTTTGAACGAGGGTAGTCTGTCAGGAGTGGAAAGCAATTTAAAACCACGGGTAAAGAGAGAGCTTCGGTGGAGAAGAATGATTTCTTATCAAAGCTGCCAATAGAGAAGACCCAGGTGGTAGGGCAGAGGGGCATCCCAAACACCTACCTCCAGCCCAGAATTAGCAGATGAGATTCAGTAACAAACGGTGGCTTTTAGCAGCTCAACGCAACCTTCAGAGAGTGACGATTAACACCTCTGCCGGGGGCCGAGGGGAGGAAAGTAAGACCCTAACGTCCTGGGAGGTTTGCGACGCTGAAATTTCCTTCCCTGAAACCAGAGACCCGCAGGTCAGCTCTGCGGTCTGCACCTGATGCCTCAGGCGGGGCGTCAGCTTCAAGGGTCTGCTCAGAGACCTTTCGTAAAATATTTTATATACGTACCTACACGCGTGAGAAGACCCAGACGGCGGGAAGCCCCAGGAACACGCGGCACGCTTAGTCTTTAGACGCGACCGCTAAAGGAGCTCCGTAAACCCTGCTGGGGCCGACTGCGAGGCGCAAAGAGGACGGGCAGAGCAGACTTGCTTTTTCAACGATTTTTCAGTTTGGCTCTTTGTCGTGGGGCCATATCAGAGAGGTGGGTCAATTTATACCCTCCGAGAACTGTCCCGTTCTATTTCATTTCTCATCTCAAGGGAAACTGAATTCTTATTTCCCTATTTTCTCCGTGAAGAATAACAGCAGTTTGTGTAAGAAGCAAGCAAAGTTTTAGAAATAAAGCATGCTCTCCGGCAAAGGAACGAAAGGCTCCGCTTTCACCAAAGCATTGCAACTTAAAAACATCTACATGCAGAGATGCGTTGTAAAGCATTATCTTTGGACAGGAAACATCCCAGACTTTAGTACGTACAATTTAGAGTTCTTCCAATACCTTTAAGCGTGTGTATGGGGGGGAAATGTAATCTGTTTTGGTAACTCTTGACATTAAACAATGATAAATAATTAAATACGTTTAACTGTTTCATTAACTAAAGATATATAGAGAGAGCTTCGTAGATAGAATATAGATCAAAAAGATCGAGACTGGCTGTAAATTCCCCTGATGTTTTATGACACCATTTGTATTCTGTCACTCACTAGCTTTATGTATAGTCCAAGCTGTGAACTGAATACCCCATTCAGAAAGCCACTCACTCTGCATGTTATTGCAATTTAATATTTTCACACACAGACACATCATTATCTTGGAACCTGACACTGCAAGGAGAATTCAGTAATTTTTCCAGAGTGCTTTTTTTTTTTTCCCTAATGTGAGCACTGAGGCACAAGAGCCATCTAAATGACAACTCTTCCAATATTTAGTCTCTGGATACATAGATCAGCAGGCAGGTATTTGTGTCCTTGTTTTCAGGGCTTCTTCTCATTTCAAATACATACGATGTAAGTTCACGGAAAGAACTAAAAAGAAAGATTAAGAATCTGTCATTATCAACGAGGAGAATACCCCTTCCACAGTTAGAGCTTGCAACTGGGAACTAGATATACATGTATATGTACTGACAGGGAAGTCCTCAGAGCTGTCTCTTTGGCCTTCAATTACTGAAATGTGACTACAAGATGGGATAATTCCACTTCTGCTAAGAGTCTGAAGGGGCAGTAAATACACGTTCCTCCAGGCTCTTTGAGAAGAAGCAGGCATAAAGCTCTTCAAATTACAGGCTAAAAAAGCCACATTTGTTTATCAATATTTTAAAAGCCAGGTCACATCAGAAGAAGGACTTTAGAAGCAGAGACAAAGGCATGGCTGATTTCACCCACGGAAACAGGTATATCTTACACCAGACCCTTGGTAGCTAATCATTAACAAGCATTACACACAAACTCAGCCATAAGAAAAAAATCTTTATACGCAAATAGCATGGATGTCCCAAAGAGTTCAGCGCCTTGAGGGCCTGCTCCAAAGTCCAGCGAAGTCAACGGAAAGACTACCACGAACCGCAGCGGGTTTTGGGTTCCGAGTGGCGAGGTGGCAATGCTGCTCTTTGCCAGTAAACGTCCGGCTCCGGTGAAGGTTCCCTTAAGACGGCGATCAGCTACATGAGGTTAAAGGCAAACTTCCATCATGGAAGTTGTATTTCCTGGTCTTGAGTCAGACACAAGCCTCGTTTTGCCCTGTTGTGCCCTCAGGATTTTCATTAGAAAAGAAAGGAGGGTTCCAAGTCAAAGCAACGCTCCACAAGTCTTCCACAGGTTCTTGTTTCCTTC
>JAVJGG010000001.1:1561497-1586287 GCA_035590195.1 Aviceda cuculoides
ACTTAAATATTCTTTCCCCCCGATATCACATTGGTTACAAGCAATTTTTCAGCCAGAGTCGCACACGCAAGACGACACAACCCGGTGCAGGAAAGAACAGCTTAGTGGTTAGGGCACGGCGAGGAAGAAATAGGAGGTATTCTATGTATCACAGAGACGCCTGTGTTCCCGGCTGTTTGTCCTGCTGCTAATTCTTGTTTCTCCTTTACCCGCATATTTGGTGTTAAACTTTGCAAGGTTTTGCTTTAATTTCCGTGGAAGAGACCAAAACTCTTGAAGCCACTGAAATGTTTCCTCACCAGCTCTATTCTCACACTACAGAGGGATGCTCTTCATTTCAGAGGGAAAAGCAGCATGTTTAAGTAATTGACAGAGAAATTTTTCTCCAATCACACATGCACTTTCATTGTGGCAACAGTGTTTTATTTTACAGGTGGAAGAACAAACTACTTGGTACTTTAAGAGATTTGGCTTGAAATCTCAGAATATGGCGACGGGAGTAACGGTGTGACGAATACTAACACGCTGTCTGAGTTTTGGTCTTTGCATTCAGAAGCCCAAATTTTCACATAGACCCTCCCATGCTTCTGTTAATGCCCCAAGAGCGTATTAAAACATCTAGAAGCAAGAACATGAGGCTTTTCAACCGTACTGTTCGGTTTCTAGCCCGCAAACTGGCTACATGAGAACTGGTGGCAATCCCGCAGGAGTTCCGCAGCTTGCCTGTTGGAACAGCACGGCATAGCGGGCGATAAGCTAATTGATGAATAGTTAAAAACCAAGCTCCATTTAAAAAATAAAAAGTAGCTAGAAAATGAAATGCAAATATATACAAAATAGGCAATGGTTTCTATGAATATAAATGTCTGTCTACCTTATGACTGCTATTTTCCAGCCAGCTTTCCAACCAGAGCAGTCTTTGCACTTCTGTATCTACAATTGTACCATTTATAAGCCAGGAGCCCACCTTGCCCATACGCTTGTTCCTACAGTGACTCATGTTCCATTGGGTTTATTCCTGTGAAGACTTGTGTTAAAACAGAGGAAAGAGCAGAACCTTTGGGGAAGGAACACTACTTTTTGGAAAGCCCCAGACACACTCACTATTCCCAGTCAAAAAATGAAAGCGCTGATTTACATCCTGTGTACGGGAAAGGCTTTTACAATTGGTATAGCGTTAAAAGTAAGAAATTAATTTGATACCTGGGTCAAACAACAGTCTTGCTGAATAATAGTGTTTACTCAATACCTAAAAAATAGTCTTCCTAGAGGAATACACTCAGGGAGGAAAAACTCATAAGTTATCCAGCTAAGGCATGGCAGATTAACTTCACTTTCATTCCATCGATCTATTGAAGCCCCTCCAATCAAACCTCCCTGAAAAAAAGCTTACCACCACTGCTTGCTGGTAGCATTTGCTGAATCCTAGAAGAAATTAAGTACCTATCACTTCATCTCCGAGCGGTAGCTCCCAAGTAACACACTGCAAGCAAAACGGTGTGCCTAGTCTGGCTGCTACGGGTTCCTAGGTTGGGCAGGGGAATTTCTTCCCCACCTTCCCAATTAAAAAGCAGCACAACAGCCGCGGCTCACCACTCCGCGCACCAGCTGCGCGGTTCGGGATGCGCAAGGGACACGCGATCAAGGCTCTCGCTTCACAGACACCGTCCCTGCCGTCTCGGCTCCGGCACGTACCGTTTAGCAGCTACGCAATGCCTGTGTTGGCAGAGTCCTGCAGGTACAACCCCACCCAAATTAGAAAGATGTCCAGAAATCAATCATCTGTAAGCAGTAAGGTTAGTATTCCGTTCCTCTGCTAAGCAGAAAGACAGACAGACAAGGAACTTCCCAGGTGACAGCTGGGCTGGCAAGTTGCAACCCAGGGATCCGAAAGGGCACCCTTCTCAGGATGAGCTCCGACTCCACCTCATCATTGCTGTATGCCGAAAGGCAAAACACCGATTGTGACATTTCCCGTTAAAGATAAGCAAAGTACCTTCCAGCCAGAGTATGCGTTTCTAAACAGCCTACCTCAGCAACTGCCGAGTACGGCATCGACTGTCACAATTCCTGTCCTGCTCGGTTTTATCGCGTCACCCGCTGGATCGGGCATTTCCCAGGAGGCAAACCCCGACCTCGGCTGCTGCCAGAAAGGCAAAGTTGGTCCCGAGGCCTGGGTGGGGGTAGGATGTTCCACAGGGCAAGTGCTGCAAAACCAAACTAAAGACCTGAATGAGGCATTTAAAGGTTCCCAAGGCAGAAAAGGTCCCGGCCATTCTCATTTTTCTTGTGGTATTAAGGCCCATTGCCTTGATCCGTCCGCTAAGGGAGTCGCATTTCCCACTTCTCCCTAGCAGGTTGGCAGACCAAGCCTTTGAGTGCAGGCAGAGCTCTCTCACGAGGCTGTCGCCGCTAAAAGAAGGAAATACTGTCACAAAAAGTTCCCCCAAAAAGAGTAAAGAGGTTTTTGTATGAAAGTAGCATGGCAAGCTGCAAACGTGAACCCATCCAATAGAAAAATACACCTCATTTTTGCAGGCCTTTCTCTTCAAGTCCTGTTTCATTCATTTATCCTACTGAAAGCTGCCCGCTCTACTGCTGGAAGAGCGGCTTCCAGACTCGCTGCTGGAAGAACATCGGAGCAAGACAGTATTACGGTAGGACACTTAAATCCTCTACGCAATCACAAAGCTATGCAGGACATCCAGAAAGAGCTCCCAGTTTTCAGAACAAATCACCTTCCAAGCTGCCGTGTAAGCGACCGAGCAGGCAAGCGCACCGCACCGCACCGACCTCGGCGGCGGCGCGGCTACGTCTTGGCTCCCGGTCCCGCGGCCAGACTACGCTGCCCGATGTCACACGGGGCATTCTCCAAAACCAGCGTCCCTGCAGAGAAGCTTCGCACGACGCTGCCGTGCGCTGCCCTTCGCCTGAGAAAAACTCGCCTTTTTCTCAGCGGTTCGCTACAGCCTCACAACTGGGCCAACAGGACTCTTTCCCGATACATACCCAAAGACCTTCTCATATTTTCACTGCAGATTCCTTTAGTACCCCGACACAGATACGCCGCGAGAGCTGCTCGACTACCTTTCAGCTGCGGTTTTGTTCCTTTGGTATAAGTGAGATGGGGAAATAGTTTCATTTCTCTGAAGTATAAAGTTAAATAGAGTGAATTGAGAAGTTCCTTGAAAAATAATGGAGTGAGATCACCCATACAGTGATTTTAAACTGCTCAAATAAGAGCAGTACTTGCATTTAGCAAGTACATCCTGAGGAACAGGAGACTTTCTCCATTTCAGCCACTTGGGTGCATTACATGGGGGACAGCACTCATTCATATGGGGAACATATTTTCTATGAAATTATTACTAACAGCTTTTAACTCCACTCTTAAGCAACTCAGAACACAAATCAATTAAAGATCACAAAAGGACTTGACATTTTCAAGGGAATTTGAATCTTAGTAGATTATTTTGTCGCAAAGCTCAGCTGAAAGAACCATCTGGGCAGTGAAACACTTTATTCCCGAGTATATTGACCACAAAACCTGGGCTGGCAGGACACACCAAGGGTGTAAAGAACGACTGTGAAATATTGAAACCCAGTGAAGTCACAACAGAAGTAGTGACTAATGTCCCCCGACTTTTCTAAAACAGTTCAGAGTTGCTGCTCTTTGAGAGCAACACAGCTTTGCAAAAGCTCTGGCAACAAGGCAGGTCAGCATTTCTGCATTGTAATCACCTCAGCCTTTAATTTTTACAGCTGGACCCATTTCTCACAGCCTCACTTTCACCAAAAAAGGAAAAACTATCCCTTTAAACAAAGCCATTCAAAACTCTGCATCTTACTGTAAGTCAATCAACGAAAACAAGATTTATGTTCTCAGTGTTGTCGTTCACCTAGACACCGCTGGTTTTCCAAGCAAATCGCAGTTTAGCATTCCCCCCCGCCCCCAGTAAACACAAACTGATCCTAAGTTTGTTTATTTTCTCATCATCCAGGTTGTTGGGAAGTCATATTTCTGACCATTTCACCATTTAGCCATTTTTTTCACTGTTCATACAAGCGTATATAACACAAAGAAATTCTGAATGCTTCTGTATTAATAACACCCCAAAATTTATCATACATATGGAACAGATCTGGAAAATACTCAGGTAACTTTAGGCATATAAACCATCACAAACTCACAGAAGAGATTATCTATTAATGAATAGCCAAAACCCAGAATACTTCATCCAAGAACAGAATCGCAACTAGCAGAACTGCCTGTTCAACAGGTAAACTCAACATTTTTGCCACTCAAGTGGCTGCATTATAGAAAAAAAAAAAAAAAGATAAAATAATTTTATTCTGTAAGGATGAGAAAAAATGTTAAACATGTTTTTTATGGGAGAAACAGAGATACAGAGCTAGCCTGAAAACTGAAAATCTCTCATGCCCGGATCTATAAATAAAACTAGTTGGGCTTTTCTTTTGTGCTAAATTTAAAGGAAAGTCTTTTCCATGGAGAGTTTTCTTTAAAACAAACTATGCCCCAGAAGGACATTAACGATGGTGTTTCCAACAAGCAGCATGAATGAATTAAACAATAAATGCAGTAAGAAAGCAGCTGTATTTTTCTTTAATAGAAGCAGACGAACATGCAGTTCAAACACGGCTGCGTTCTCGGAGGAGGACGATTCCCGACAGTTCTCACCCAGCCCACACCACCAGTTTTCCTTCGCCCTGTACTCCAGAACCTTGGCTCAGGTACCACTTGCCCTCTAGCATCACAACAAGCTTCCAGGTTAGCTCCAGTGACCATCAAGCAGAAATTCCAAATTCAGTTGCAGACACACTATTAAATATTCAGCTCTTCTGCACATTATCCACAGGCTACGCAGGGGAAGGCGGCAGAAAGTTACTTGGCTCAGGTCAGGTCTGTCATCACCACACAGCAATCGGAGCCTGTCTTTATTCAACTTCTTCCCTCTGGAGATCAACCTCAAGGTCTTCCCTAATTACTCAGTCTGGAAATCCCCAAGGTCTCTCTCTTCTCCTCACAAAACCCTCACGACGCCCTACTAGCAGCCAGAAGTTTCCAAATAACCGATTTAGAGGGACACCACCAGTCCCCAGCCATTCATCTGAACGCACGTGAAATACTGGGACTGAAGCAAGCTCAGTCGATGTGCTGGCACTACAGGAGAGCCTGCTGTACTCGTCAAGAGTTGCTTGTTAGCCTAGCAACAGCCACTAATTATTTTCATTTGGTGTTTCAAATACAGACTATCGCCATAGCTTCCTGACCAAAGCCGTCACTCAGAATTGCTGAACATGCACCATGTTCTACCCCAGAAACAACAGCATTTCAATGAGAGGACAGAGGCCCTCGCGGTACATCACATTTCCCAAATCACTTTCCATCTCAGCTATTAAGTTCCACTTGCTTCCATTTTTCCTTTCAGCCTCGAAGCTCCGTAACCTTTACACTTTCTAGCAAAGAAACCGGTTTTCTCCTACTTACGAGGTCTGCATCTGCTGTCGTCTTCATCCTCCGCAGCGAAGAGACTTCCCTCGACGCGCTGGAATCAGCTGTACTGAGAACATCAGAACCCCTCCGATCTGCAAGAAACGTTGCACCATTCAGTTGAGGCAAACCCCCTATTTCCTCGTAGCGGAGTAGCTTCCCCCCAAATCCCATTGCAGCCTAACCTCTGCGGTAGCAGGGTAGGGACTCTAAAACTCACGAGGCACTAGATTTTCCTTTTTAAACAGTAACAAAGCTACAAACATTGCAAAGGTTCCTGCAGGTCATCCTATCCTCTGCTGATGCACATCACCCATGAGCAATTTTCTCAGCAGAGACTCTACTGACACACACACCCCACAGCTGCCCCAAACAAGCCTATAAACCAGCTTGGATTTTGCTGTTTGAGCTCCGAAACCCTTCCCCACGGCGGGGAACCAGCCTGCAGTTCACTACCCCAAAGGAGCTGGAGAACATACAGACCTCCAAGAACTGGTGGGGCTCACGAGGCAGAACCGACGTGCAGCAAACCTCCCTCCACCAAAAAACCGACCCTTCTAAAGAGCAGCCCAGAGCTGCCTTTACAGAATTAATGGGCTTGAGGAGGGCACTCTAATTAGGGTGAGTGCCTCCAGCTGGATTCAATTCAGCCCATCAGGTCTTGGGCCGTCTCACCTGGGTGGGCAGCTGGCGCCGGGGTACGAGGAACCCCGTGTCGGTACGGCGCAACCGGCTCCTCTCCGCTCCCTCGGGAGCTGCGGCGGCAAACACGGCCGGCCCTTCCACCCGGGGTGGCACCTCTCCACGCGAAGGGAATTTCTCCGCGGCTGCGTCGGTGGTCGAGAAGCGTGAGAGAACGTTGCTGCCGTGGACGTGTTCTCCGAGCGTACTGACTGACTGGGTAGATTCCTATTGCACGTTCTAAGGAATGGAGATTTATTACAGTACAAAGAGAGATAAAACGCGCGTGTTGGAACAACTCAGCTCACCAAGTCTAAAGCCAGACAGCTAATGAATTTGAGGTGGGCTGTCGGTAATTCCCAGTGACCAGTGAAGCCCATCTTGTGTCATTCAAGTAACACCCCCCCCCCCCTCCATGTGTTTATCGTTACTTAGAACGGGACAAATTTTGCCTTACAGGTGAGTTAACTGTTAGGCATTCCAAAGGGTCTCCATTTAATACACATGACACTTCCAATGCTTAGGTTTTTTTTTTATTCTGAATTACTGTACGTTTCATAAGTATAAAGACTGAACTTCCTCATAAATACTGTGGAAATACATAAAACATAACTCAATGTCATTCGCCCTGCTGATATTTCTATTTCCAGGAGAGAGCAGGAACACTGAAGAAAAAAAAAAAAAAAGGCGACACCCAGTCTTTCCCAGCAAATTCTGATGTATAGGATGTGACATAATGGTGCAAAATCTTTTGGCAAAAACAGGGATTTTTAAATTGCTCTGCTCTATTTTGCTGTGGTGGGAGTTTTAATGCGGTGCACTTTGCCTAGAACTGACACAAAAGAACAGACAATCACCTCGAGTGCGTTACAGGGAAGAACAAAACAATTTTCCGGGCAAAAATATATTGAGTTCAGTACGCCGTTTATAGGTTACAGTAAACAGACGCGTTTGATGTAATGGATGTTTTCTGGCTACTAGGGAACCTTTCAAGGGCCCCCGCGCAGGAGGGAGGTGGCACTGATGAGGTGGCAGGTACGTGCTGCCGAGAGGTGAAAGGGGACGGGACTTTATTTCCCTTTTTTACAAAACAATTTGCCGGGCTCCGTGTATTTCACCGGGCCCTGTCAGCGTGGAGCAGGTAACGGCGCCCGGCGATCGGCCCGCTGCCGGCTGCGGGGGGCGGGGGGGATCGGGCTCGGGTCCCAGCCCTCGCCGGCACGGATGGCGTTCCCCAAGGGCTGGCTCCTGGGGCAGGTGTTTCTCCATCAGCAAAAATGACTTTCTCGGACGGCCGCGGCGCCGGCAACGCGCCTCTCTTTTTGGTGCGAAGAGGAGATGTTTGGGTTTAAAGCATCTCACCCCCGCGCCTTCACCTCCGCACAGTCCCCAGCACGCCGGCCTCTGCCGAACTCTTGCAAAAGCCGCTTGCCATAAGTCGCAGTGCTTGGGTTTTTTTTTTTTTTTTTAGCTTGCTCAGAAGTGCAGGTTTTTACGCAGTGGCTCTTGCCTGTAATGGCAGAAGTGCCCCGCAAAAGCTCTGTCCGTAGGTCTGAGCAGCGAGGACATCCCGCGCGCGCTGATGCTAACACTGCCTCCTTGTACATTCTTTCTTTTTCTCTTCCCTCTCTCTTTTTCTAATGAAATCTTTCCATATTATTAATGGCTAGGGTGGATCTATAGAGTGTGCTCCTTCCAGGATTTTCTTGTTTGCTGTAGTCTTCAAATTTTCCAGTTCATTTCCTATTTTCCTGCCCTAAAACCCCTGCCAAAAAAATCCCCGAAGCACATTTTGGGACTTGAACAGAAAAACCCCAGCATTTGAGAATAGACATTTGATCCAGACTCTTGTAAATCAGTAGCAATTTTCCCCTCAAATGTGAGTCATTTTCATCAGTGGCTGACAGAGCCTCAAGGTGAGGTTTTATCTAATTAACTATGCAGATGCATTTCGGTCACTAAAATGGAGAACTCCGTGTCATCTAATTTATGTGACATTAGTAGTCCAAGAGCATTCAGCCCAAATATAAAGACTGGACTTACGATAGGCTATTTAATCAGATTTCTTTAGAAATTAAATGATTAGGAATGAAATTAATGAAATGGATTTATGCCTAGATAGTCCAAACGACATTAGCTCTCATAGCCAAAGAAGAAACAGGTACCCAGGAAAAAGTTCCCCACTCATGGACTGGAATATTAGAAACAAAAGTGGCTATGTAATCCCCCATGGAAAGAATTATTTTGGTTTCATGTAATCCCTCACCAGAAAAATTGGAAACATTACAAACTCCACTGATATTAGAGCTCAAGTGCAGGATGGTGCCAGTTGGAACAGGTTAGGAGTTGGGGAATTCCTTAAGACATTGGAGGAGAAAAAAATTCCAAAGTAATTTCATGGATTATAGTTGGTTTTAATCCCTTCTGTGGTTTCTGAAAGAAAATCCTCACACATTTAGTTGCTCATGACATGGACGCTTCCCTGTAAACATAAACTGGAAATAAAAGCAGTTGGACATCAGTCAAACTGGTGGAACTACTATTAAATGACTCAGGTAGTCTGATATGTGAGACTGGTTATTTCGGCGTATAACACTGGTAATTTGGGGCTGAGCTAATTCTATTTATGGGCGTGCTCCACTGTTCTTTGCTCGAGGATAAAATAGCAGGTGATTCTAAGGGACCTTTTGCTCCGAACCCCCCCCTTTGCTCTGCAGGGACAGCCTCTCTCATCCATGGGAACCCCCAGGGTGTCAAGAGAGCTCCAGGCAGACTGAAAAGGCAAATCTCCCCCTGCGGCAGCTCACAGCATCCCCTCCCGAAAGACTCGGCAAGATTCAAGCCAAAATACGCGCTAGCACCTCGACTAGGATTTTTTCCTTCAAACACACCTGGGCACATCCGTGGTTTTTTACGGTCTTTGCACTCAATAGCTATCCCTTTCCTTCCACTGATGAACAACAGGACGGGAGACGACCCGGGGATTTTCCACGGCTACGCTTGGCGAGACGCCGCCTTCGGTACGAACGCTCGGTTAAACGTGTTGGCTTAACACGGGGCAGCCTCGCGGTTCCTGCTCTTCTGCAGCTACAGCTGGATATTTGGAGGCAACCGTCACGGATTTCGGCTCGCCCTAAACCCCTGTGCCACCCGCTCGCTCCGTGGCTGTCCATGCAGGAGGGCACGGCAGGCGGCTCAAACATACCCAGCCACCGAGAGCTCGCTCTGCCTCTCAGCTGCACAGCTAATTAACTGCATGTAACGAGGGCGTTAGGCATGTAGATGCTAGAAGTGGGGGCTTTGAGGAAGTGAAGAGGCCAAGTCTTTATAAGGTTTCCTTTATTTCAATACGCTTTCTTTACAGGTCTCATGTTGCCTTTTTTCCCCTCCCTCCCTGGTGGCGACACCACCTCTGAGTATTTGCTCAGGCCCAGTGGAGTACCTGTAAGTTAGCATATATTCCACGTCAGGTACATCTGCCTGAAGCAGGACGCAGCACAGCCCTACATCACCTCCTCAAATAGGAACTGCTTCGACTTAACCTGGGTTTGCCTTTAAACATCCGAGGTAACATTTTCGTTTGTTCATTTCTTCCAGCCTTCAGATAGATACAACTTTCTCATCACAAAAATAGTCCCTCTGTGAAAATGTATGCTCTAAACTTCTCGAGTGTTTTCCACGGCATTTAAGTATCACACAACTGGACCTGAGGCTCAGGAAGGCAAAGGCTCAGGTTCAGTGTCACCCATATGCATAAAGAAGACAACCAAATTAGGAGCCCAGTCCCAAAAGCTTTTCTGTTCAGTAAATGCAGAGTGATAAAAGCCCAGCGGCTTGTAAGTAGGTGGGGTCTCTCTCTTTGTCTCCACTGTTTATCTTAACCGGAGTTTAAAGTTATTCGCTTTAGTTGTAAAAGGTTAGATGGGATGAATCCAGATCTTGGCGACTTGCCTTAGAAAAACTGTGACAGATCTGCAAATGAAACCTGCAAGAGGGCAACCTGGATGTTATCCAGTTACTCTGGACATGCAGGGATCCATTCTTCCCCTCATAAAGGAAAAATGATCTCACATCGGTATAAAAAACCCAACAAACCAGTTTCAAAGTAAATCCACTGAATACAGTGGGTTTAAAACAGTGTAGCTGAAATCAGCATCTGGACTATTGTCTTGGATACCTTTTAAGTCCACGATTTCTTCCTCCAGGGGCATGTGCTTCTAGGAAATATATATTACTTTGGCTGAAAGACAGTACTTCAGAGAATGTCATCAGACCACCAGCACCGTTTAATAGTTCTGCTGTGTTGTTCTGAGAAATACTGTTTTCTGTAGGAATTCGGGAATGACCCATAGAAACAACTTTGGCAGCGCGTGTATTTCCCTTTGGATTTGTCAGGGTACCAAAGGATCTGAAGAGCTGAACCTGTCCAAATCTTCTCAGCTCATCTGCATTACAAGGACTAAGTGGCTCACCAGTGGTTCCCTGCTTAGTCTGAGGCTCTGACATTAGCAGGGTTACATTTGATCCAAGATGTCTTGAGAACCGCAGGGAGAATAATGTTTTCTAACACCATCAAATTCCCCTCTCCGTTCTCGGCGAGGGAGATTCATTGCAAAAACAAGCAGTAAATTCTCAAAGGCTGCAAGAGCGCAGCGCCGAGGGCCAGACAAATTAAGACAGATGTTCTGAACTTTGGGATAGCGGGGATGTGGTTTCGTGCGGCCGGCCATGTGAAGGCTCTCAGAACATCCTCCTCTCTTCTCAGACACAATAACGAAGCAGATAGCGTCGTGAGACGCAATAAATCGCACCCGAGATGACTACGGCGGGTGGGGTTGCAAACCTGCAGCCATTCTGGGGGCCTGCAAAGTGAGACCACCGCTCGGCTGGCTTCCCCGGCTAGATGCACGCTGCTTGGCACATTCCCATTGCACGGTCCTGAAAAATACAAAGGAGGAAAGCGTGGGCAGGCGTTTGAGACAGGAAAGTGATTTGTCGGGAGGTCTTGCGAAAGAGAGAGATTGCTTATCGCGTTACTCTTTGAGTCTGCACGGCCACAGAGAACGGAGCAGCAAAAAACTGGAGGGACGCAGAGCTCTCCAGGCTGCCCAGCGAGCAGTGACAAGCCCACTCAATGGCCGGCGTCCTCGGGCAATCCCATCGCTCCTCGGCTTTCTCGGCCGCTCAGGAGAGCTTGCAGAAGCTCTCGTAGCCAGCCTGACCAACATTCAGCCATGAAGCAACGGCCTCTTCTGCTTTTTTGCCGGTGTGCCCCAGCAGCAGGATTCAGGCCTGGGGTTTAGGTCTTTTTTAGGTTGCACGGTGCAGCCCTTGCAGCCACGGTGAGTTAGTTTTACTTTCGTTACAAGAACTACGTAGAAGCACAATTCAAAAAGGCAAATGCATTTTATCCCAAACCGTTGGAAAATTAACAGGCAAAGGCAAATGAGAACGATACTTAAAGTTGGTGAAGATACTTAATTCGCCCCGTTCCCTTTTAAGATTTGACAGCCATCTGAGGTATACCTGGAGCTTACAGTGAGAAAGAACTGTTTCTGCCACTTTTTTCCACCAAGCAGAAAAATCTCAAACATGACTGACAGCTGTCACATCACAGCACATTTCATTACTTCCATACTATCAGTTGTGGGCACAATTTTTCCAGCATCAGATTTTTCTGATGATTTTTTTTCTGTTCTTCCCTTTCCTTGCATATAAATTTCAGACTGTGGACACAGAACAAATCACCTTGGTGGGAATGGCCATTAAAGGCGTGGGTAATATACATACTTATTGTCCCACATGCTTTTCCATTTAAAATATTTGGCCTGAGAACGTGGGAGGTAAGAAACTTATATTTTGAGCTCTTTATAAAACATAGCTTGCATCCCCTGATTTATGCTCCTTGGGACTTGTTCTATGTAAAACATTTAACTAGCTATACTTTAGATAAAAGAAACATCTGAAGCATTGGTTGTTTTGGAGATTCTCATTCTTTTCTCCCATATATCTTCATAAAATTTAAGTGCCAGGCACAATATTTTAAGTTCAAAACCCTTCCTCTTGCTCCTAAGCTCTCTTTTCTTCAGCAACATTTATAATACCACTTTAGTATTCTCCCCTACTGCTGGGCTCTGAGGAGCAGCACAGTGGACCTACCCAAGCAGGCCGCCGGTGGTTTAGTTCCAGTTTTGCCACCAAGGCCGCGAGACGAAGTCTGCCAAATCCAATTCCTGCAAAACGGATGAGCGGAACGGCGGCTCCCGCCGGCGTCCAGAGGAGCGCAGCGATATCACCCGGCGCGAGACCCTCGGCCCGCCGCCGCTTCGGCATCACCCTCTGCAAAGCGGAGCGGCGCAGCGTGCCGAAGACCTAAACCCAGCCGCGGGCCCAACCTCCCTCGTCCCGTCCTTCCGCCGGCATCGCCGTTCGGGACGCGTCTGCCCGTACTGGGGCCGTCGGGCCTACGCTAGACGGGGATGCAGAAAAATCCCAATTCGATTCCTGGCTCTGCTACACGCTTTGGTCAGGATCTGAGCCAGGCGGTTGTTTCCACCTGCCTGTGTTGCCCTTTGGTAAAACAGCGACGAGATTCTTTCTGTTCTCCAGCTCCGCAGGTGGTTCCGCAGGGCGCGGGGCACTGCCGCGCGGAGACGCCTCGGCTCCTTCAAAATGGGCTCCCTCTGCTACGGAGAGCTCTCAGCCACCTTTGCAGTTGGCTAATTTTCTCCTTCAAGATACGGGGCTACCGAGGTGGTCCCAGCACCCTCCTCAAAGAGATCTCCCGCTTGTTCGGAGCTGGCTTACGTGTCCGTGCCCAGCACGGTGTCGATGTAGGGACGCCGTCAGGAACAGGGAGAGCCTCGCCGTACGTACCGCGGGGCCTTCGTGTCGGATGCTTTGAACGGTCGCAGCTTCTACCAGCTATTACTGTAGTCATAGATACACTGCCCTCAGAGAAATCAGGATCAATTTGGGCGCCTAATACTGGGATGGCTGGGAGTGAATTGGTTTTGAATTAATTGAGTAAAACAAGGCAGTGAAAACCCGCGTAACGTGTTGGTCTGGAAACTGCTGCAGCCCTGGGGATGGAACGACAATGCATATTTTACGCCGTGAATTTTTTATTAAGGCCTGGTTTTTTTTTATTTTTTTATTATTGAATATGAATATTTTACACGTCGGAGTTCAGAACAATGCTTTTTTTGGCTGCCTCTGCACTTTTCATGGTTGTGTACCCTTGCATTGCATAACTGAGAGAGATCCATTTACACACAGGGGGAAAGGGGACTAATGAATCTCAGCAAAGCTAACTTTACTGTGTGTGAAAAAAAGCACTCTGAAGTTTTCCAAATAAAAAAATTATATACATATATAAAATACTTGCATGGAATGGCTTAATAAAATCAGTGTGTGTGTGTTTGCGCGCGGGCACGTGTGTCTGTGTGCGCGCGGGCGCACGTGTTCGTGCGGGCATGTGTATAACGACTGCAGAGCCTCTCTCACCCCGAGCTACATCTTACTCCGTGTAGCGACGTCTCCGCTGGGAAGAGCTCTGGAATATTCTTACCTCCGTCACGTCAAACCCCTCATAGTCAGGTACTGACCGGGATGTTTCCAAAGTTGGAGAAACGGAGGTGGGCCTGCCAGTTGCTCGGTAAATGAACCGATGGAGCTGCCCAGACTCAACTGCAGGACCGGTACGTATCTGCCTTTGGTAACGCCGTTACCCTTCCCGGCCGCTTTTAAGCCTCCGCGGAGCTTTTTTCCCCCCTGCAAGGTCTGCCTACTGCAGATCCTTCGCCTCACCGCTCCTTCTTCAGCATTCCTGGCTGCGCCGGGTCTCCGCTGGTCTTTGAGATGGCTACTGCTCCGTACGGCCGCGTTGCCGAGCGTCTTTGACAACCGCCGTGCTCCTACAAGCGGCCGTCGGTTTTGTCGGTGGTAGGCTGCACAGGCTGGCCTGCTGGCATCACTTCATTCTCGCCCTGGATGGTGAAGAAACACCTTTTTTACCCAGACATTTACCCAGACAACTCGGATCTGACCTTGCTTGCTAAGCCTGGCTACCAACCCTCACCTGGCGAGCCCGCGAGCGCGGCATTTCCGAACTTCGGTAAGGTCAGGCCTCTCCATAAGTGCCCTAAGCATCGCCCTGTCTGGGGAAACGAAGGGGCTCATTTCCCTCCCTTCCTCCGAGCCCCTTCTGACGAGATGTACTTGGCACCCTCCACCCAGCTGCTTTCAGAACAAGCTGCCCCCCACCCTCCTCCTCGAGACCCGCCGAGGCAGAGGTGGGGGCACCTCTTACAGCAGTGTGCTCGCCCAGCTCAGCACAGACGAGGGCAGGGGACAGGAGTTTTCAATAGTAAAGATAATAATTATTTGTCTAGCGTGTATTTGAACCTAGCCTCTTTATTGCGCGTATGATAACAGGGAGGGGAGGGAGAAAGCAAGAGCTCTTGTTACAGTTCTCGAGAGCTCGCAACCGAAAACGGGCAGGGTGAGAAGAATCACACTGTTTTGGGTAATCGGTGTGCATTGTCCCAGGCTGACATTATTGCATACTAATAAAACCTTTAAATTCACGGGGAAGGTGCAAAATGATGAATTGTTTGACACTTAAAAGAAAATAAAGAGCTGCTGCTAGACTGAAACTTAAATGAGACTTGGGGAGGGCGGGAAGAAATTACCAGGATGTGCTGGTTTTGACTGGGATAGAGTTCATTTTCTTCATAGTAGCTAGTATGCTTGCACAGAGTCAAGAGTTTTTCTGCTCCTCACCCCACCAACGAGCAGGCTGGGGTGGCACAAGGATTTGGGAGGGGACACAGCCGGGACAGCTGACCCCAGGTGACCCAAGGGATATTCCAGACCGTATGACGTCATGCTCAGCATATAAAGCTGGGGGAGAAGAAGGAAGGAGGGACATTCGGAGCGATGGCATTCGTCTTCCTAAGTCACCGTTACATGTGATGGAGCCCTGCTGTCCTGGAGATGGCTGAACACCTGCCTGCGGATGGGAAATAGGGAATTAATTCCTTGGTTTGCTTTGCTATCATGCACAGCTTTAGCTTTACCTATTAAACTGCCTTTATCTCAACCCACGAGTTTTCTCACTTTTACTCTTCTGATTCTCTCCCCCATCCCAGCGGGCCGGGGGGAAGTGTGAGCGGCTGGGTGGGCTTTAGTTGCCGGCTGAGATTAAGCCACGACACTGGAGCAGACCGAGATTTTTATGTAATTCCAGTGCAAACTTCACAAATTATTTTGTGTTTCTGATTTTGTGGCCCCAAAGTCCCAGATCTTTGCACTGATACAAAGTTAAGATACTCTTAAAGCAAGAGACAGCTCTTACCCCAAATAGCTGCAGGACAAGTAAAGGATGGAACAAAAGAAGGGTGTTTATAAGTGGGAACCAATGCCTGATGTGCCCAAGATTAAACTTTTCTTTCCACAGTTTATCAGCGGCAAGTCTAGGAATTAACTCAGGCCTCTTTAATCCCCACAACCAGTCCTATATTCACCAGACTAGTGCTGTTTTCCCGTGGTTAGAAAGATCCCAGGCATTTACAATATAAATCCTCTGTGTATCCAGAGAACAGGTAGAGGAAGGATTCCTGCAATTCATTTTTTATGGCATGAGGGCCAAGGGAAGAAGGTCCCAAATGATTAAGATCTCAGACCTCTTCAAAGCAAAAATGAAATATAAATGAAGCAATGAATTTCCAGTGTCCTGTGCAGTGATGGAAACACAAGGTGACCAAGAGGCTGATATGAAGTCTGGAGTCATGGAACACGTGCCAGCTTTGGCTATCTCGTTGTGTGCCCTTGAGCAAAGTCATGTCTAAGAGGTAAATGGAAACAGCCAGGCCAAACCAGTACAGTGGGTGTTACATACCTGTAATAATGGTTTGTTGAATGATTTTCAGCTGGGAGGAGCTGAACCGGGTCCCTCGATGTAAAACAAGTTTGGTATCAACGAGTCCATCCAGGATTACATCAGGCAACATCTTGTTGTGCAGGGGTGAAATCTCATTAAAAGCACACGCAGAGCTCTGCTAGGTGTCACTCTCCAAACACGTTTTGTGTCTGCATCTGGGTTTGCAGAGTTATCACGCCCTTTGCTTTTCTTTTCTCCTTCCTGACAACAACCTTGAGTTGCACTGTTCGCCCAGGTTCCCTCTGCTTTCCAGCACACTGTTTTTTTGCATTTTTATTTGCACTAGATTGTTGGGGCAGGAGTCTAAACACTTAAGTTACTGCAAATCCCTCCTCATATGGAAGTCAGTGAGCTGTAAAATATTTAAACTGTCTACAGTTGTACCTCATTTGTTTACACATTTCCAGTGGGCTGCTAAAAGGTAACATACTGTAATAGAAGAAAGATCCAAGACTGCTGATTCTGATTTCGTAACAGCTCTAAAAGCGCTCTGAATACTTGCATTAACTTGATGGAGTAATATATATCTCAACCTTCTGACGCCTTAGGGCCCAAGTGGAGCAGGAAAGCTATGTGTTTTTCTCCAGACTCTTTGCTTTGTGCTTTCACTCTGATCATTGGGGAAAACGAAGTTGGGTGGGTCTCGCTGTACCCACAAATCGTCCTCCGCTCCCCTGCCCGCATCCTTCGCCGCTGGGTCTTTCAGCCCGTTTTATTTGCCCGCCCGTCCTGCTGGGGAAGGGCTCCAGGGCTCGGTGGACGACTGAACGCAGGGTTAGATGTGCCTCTCTTCGGAGCACTTGTAAATGGCTTGTAGAAAAGGAAAAGCGTGTTGTGATTCTTCAAAGGGCGGCGAGAGGAGGCGATAGATGACTAATCAGTCCCAAGGCAGCAGAGGGCATCAACGAGTTTGAAGATTCATCTCCGGAGCTGAATGAAAACAGCCAGACACTGTACTGAATAATTAACAAGACGGATTTCAGCTCTCTTCCTATTTTCACATTAGTCTTGGAAAAATTCAAGAAGTTCTCAGGTATATCCTGAGCGTTTTTGTTTTTGTTTTTGTTTTTGTTTTCCAAATAATTTTTGAACAATATGTAAATCACGCTGCTAATCAGTTTCACAAATTATGATGAGATTTCTATCGCCTGACTGGAGGCAGGGCGTATATTTGCAGGTGTGGGTAAAGATGATCTCTGTAAACACATACTTTTCAAGTTGTTTATGTGGATGCAAATTTCACTGCTGAAAATGCACACCTTTGTTATGAATTTCATAGCTCGCTTTGGAAATCCAATCAGCTGGCCATGACATTTACGCTAGTTAAGCTTATTTGGTGGAATTATTTACAAAAATTGAGCTTGGCAAGGCAGATTTGCTTAGTAGTTCAAGCAAATAGTTGCAGGATTATTTTGTTCCTTTCCCTAGCTCTCGGTGATGCGGTAGAGGAATAACACTTTCTCCTAACATATTCAGCTTTTCCCAAAAGAGAATCGGTGTCGGCTAGGAACCAATGCCTCCACCTTCTCTTAGGTGCCTGGCATCAAAACATTTGTTCAGGAGTCCACTAAGAATAAACTCAAACTAGATACCTTTCACCTTGTACCCTCCGATTAATTCACTTATTTTAATTAACTTAATATAAAGTTGTGTAAATGTAGTCTCACATTAATCCTTATGCTAGAATATTAGCGAAACCCCACCGATGGACAAACGGCGGCAATGGTTTACGTGATGCGACATAGCAAATCACATGGCAAGGCCGCTAATAGCACGGAGCTATTCCAGGTCCGAGAGCTCTGCTTTAACAGCAAGATCAACACATTTTCGTTTGGGGAGCAAAAACAAATTTAAAAGTTCAGTCCCCTCTGAGCTCCTCCAGGGCTGCTACAGCAGATCTCCAGCGCTGTGCTGAAGGGTCAGCAATACCCCTGAGCCCTCTATTTCTGCACCAGAGGTCTCTTTCCACTCTTTGGAAGTTTACGGTGAATGGCAAGGAGCCAGCCCCCACGGGCATGGGATGGAGGTGGCTTGTTCTCAAGCGTTTAAAAGTCTGACAAACTGTTTGCAGTTCTAGCAGGGATCAACACATTTCTAGAATTAAAACCAACATCTTGGATAGCAAAAAAACTCTGAACAAGGACTCTTTCTTCAACCTAATGCACAAGGGACCTTTCTTTAGTAAGCTATAAAATCACCTACTATAAATCAATTATTTTTGTACTGATTTATTAACTGCTCTCCAGCTGTTCAGATTGGCACTGAAAAAAATTCCTGGATGGCCCTACTGAAATTTTCAAAAGCATTTTCTCTGGAGTACTGTTGGTCCAACCTCGTCATAGTCTTCTCTGGTAACCCACATATTCCTAAATGTTCTTAAGCTGGCAAGGATGGAAGCACCGATCCACACAGAGTACATCCGATCTTGTGGTGAGATGATCTTGACATGAGTTGTGCTGGGAATTCCCATCTGGAGCTCCTTCAGCAGCCTCTCCTTGAAACCTCGGAGAAGAGTCGATCCGCCCGATAGCAGCACGTTCCTTAGCATGTCGGGCTGGATATGCTCACGACACTTGGCGATGCTCTGGAGGACCATCCTCCCAACCCCTGGCCCTGGGATTTCTGCCTCTGCGGGCACAAAAAGCGTTTCAGGAGCTCGGAATAGCTGGTCTCCTACCTTGACAGCCCTTCCATCGGGGAGAACGTACTCGCGCATAAGCCTTTCAGGCTTTTCCTGCATACTTTGGCTAGGATCTAAAGCAACATAGCACAGCTTCTCCTTCATATCCCTGACAATTTCTCTCTCTGCTGTGCTTACGAAGGAGTGCCCGGTCTCCGAGAGGAGCCTAGCAAGATGTTTGGTTACACCTCTGCCTGCAAAATCCCATCTGGTAATGCCGTGTAGCAGGTAACAGCCTTTGTAGACCGGGACGGTGACGGTGACACCGTCGCCACTGTCCAGGACTAGTCCAGTTGTGCGGGCACAAGCGTACAGGGCTGTGAGCGCCTGCAGAGTCACGAAAAGGGCAGGCACCTGGAAGCTTTCGAACATCGTCTCAGCCATTTTTTCTCGATGCGACAAAGGATTGAGAGCGGTCTCGGTCAGCAGGGCTGGCCTCTCACTCGGTTTCATTTTGAGTTCTTGTTCGTACAGGTATCTCCAAATCTTCTCCATGTCGTCCCAGGACGTAACTACCCCATTTTCCATCGGGTAAGTGAAAGACAAGATGCCTCTTTTGGACTGGGCTTCTTCCCCGATATAGCAGTCTTTATGTCTCACCCCAAACATGACAAGTTTGAATTTGGGGTATCCCACAACAGTAGATATAACCGAACGGGGCGCCTGTTCCCCTGACAGACCAGCCTTACACTGTCCGGAGCCGATGTCAAAAATGACCGCGGGGGTCCCTGCGGCCGAGTCAGACATCTCGGCGGGACGGGTGCTGTCCCTGGCAGTGGCTGCTGGGAAATGGAGTGTCCGCAAAATGTTCTAGATCCCCCGGTCCCAAAGAGGCACCTCTCTGCCGAGCTCACAATCCTCCGCAGCTGCACCGGCAACGCTGCTTCCTCCAGGGAGCCGGCGGTGCGGAGCGTTTTGATTCAGGGCTAGTATTTGGAAGTGAAACTGGGTGTTCTTGCTTCCCGGATAAATTACAGCGGAGAATCGATGGATTTTTTCAGACCCTCAGGCACAGAGGAGGGTCGGTTACAGTAATTGCATTTGCATTGATTTATATTTGGATTCTGTTTGGGGTTTTGCTGGGTTTCTAAAGGAAACGTTTTTAATGAGGTCAAAAATAACGTGAGAGCTGGGTTTAGAATACAAAACCCAGATATCTCAAAGACCTTAGAGGGAAGAGTCTCCCAGCAGGGGAGGTGTGCTGCTCCCCAGATGACTCCAAGGCAGCCTGCGAGTCAGTTCAGGAGTTACAGCATCCCCGTGACATGCGCGCACCTGTAAACTCTGCGGAGGGGAAGGGAGATGATAAACAATAAGATCCTCATTACCAATGCTTTTAATGTTTTATTTTCATACGGGTTTGGTCAGCTAATAAACGCACAGCCAGCTGTAGCCCCTTTTAGGTCAGTCAGCTCTCAGTTTCTTGCTCCTGCGTCGCCGTTCGCTTGGTCCGACGTTCTCCTCAAAAGCATTTCCTGTGAATGATAGCTGCCCCAAAATCCTTGTAGTCGCTCACGGTGACCCACATTTGTTTGAAAGACGTCAGGCAGGTGAGGATGGAGGCCCCAATCCACACGCAGTATTTTCTCTCAGGGGGTGCAATGATCCTGACAAACATGCCAGCGGGCACTTGCAGCTTCATCTCCTTCAGGATCCGTTCCTCCAGGCCGGGAAAGAGGGTGGACCCACCCGAGAGCAGGATGTTGCTGTAAAGATTCCTGCGCACGTCGATGTCACACTTCATGATGCTGTTGAAGATCATTTTGTGCACACCGGGAGCTTCAACTCCAATGTTTGCAGGCACAAAAAGGGTCTCTGGTGCACGAAAGAGCTGGTTGCCTATCTGGATGATATTGCTGTCAGGCAATCTGTATTCTTTCGTGATTTCTTCTGGCCTTGCTTTCATCTCTTGGACGGGGTCTAAGGCTACGTAGCACAACTTCTCTTTGATATCTCTCACAATTTCCCTTTCAGCTGTGCTAACAAAAGTGTGTCCGCTCTCCAAAAGAAGCTTCATGAAATATTCGGTGATATCCCGGCCAGCAATATCCAGCCTGGAGACAGCATGGGATAAACAGTATCCCTCATATATGGGGACAGCGTGGGTCACACCATCCCCGCTGTCCATGACTATTCCAGTAATACGGGCCGAGGCATAGAGTGCCAGAGTTGCCTGGACTGCAACGTACATAGCTGGCACCATGAAGCCTTCGAACATGATCTCTGTCATTTTTTCCCGGTTCTGCAGAGGGTTGAGGGGGGCTTCGGTCAGCAGCACTGGCCTTTCACTGGCTTTGATTCTCAGCTCGTGCTCGTAGACGTGTCTCCAGATCCTTTCCATATCATCCCAGCAGGTGACTATGCCATGGTCAATCGGATAATTCAAAGACAGGACCCCTCTTTTGGACTGAGCTTCTTCTCCAATGTAACATTCTTTCTGTCCCGCTCCCAGCATGGTAGCTTTGACTTTTGAGCGACCGACAATCGCTGTAAAGACAGACCTCGGGCTGCTGTCGCCTGCGATACCCGCTTTGAACAACCCGGACCCATTGTCAAAGATTACAGCCGGGACATCCAAAACACTGGGGTCAAACATCCTTCCCAGAGCTGACGGCTCCCCGGAGCGGCTCCCTGGCGCTCTTTGCCCCTTCCCTTTTACAGACTGGTCACCATGGCTAGGCAGGTCTTTTCGGGGATGTAGAGCTTGCTGTTTCCAACGTGTCTGCCCCCAGCTACCTCACAATGGCCGGTGATACAATAATACATTTTCCCAGCAAATTACCCGATCCCAGACACTTCCCTGCATACGGCCAGTGCAGCTCTACCATGACTCCAGCCAGAGGACTATCAATTCACCGAGTCTGATCCACAGGCCATGGACCATGAATATACATATCCCCGTAATGAGACCGAGAGCATTTTTTTCCTCAGAATAGAAAAGCATGTATTGCAAAATACATGCATGACGATAACGAGATTTTTTCACGTGTGCCTCTGACTTAGCTAAGACTCTACAAATATTTCCAAGAGTTGTTGAAGATAAGGACGATTTTGTTTCCCTGGAAGTATTAACTGAATTACCAGTTTGCTTTTCTGAATAATGTCTGCACTGGAAGCAGACCTTTTCCACCTGAATTCTTTCTGATCCTTTACAGAAAACTCTAAAAAATATTTTTAAATACTTGGAACTATGTTTGGCACTGATTATGGCATTCTGGAACATTTTTTCCTGTCTTCGTTTCTTAATTTAAATACTATTTTTTGGTAAAATCACAAAAGTAAAATAATAATCTCTGCCTCTTACTGGTTTCAAAAACCCTGACAGCTTTAAACAATGCTTACGATGCCTTCTAGTGCAAAGAAATTCCTTCCCATAATGAATCTATATCCTAGGCTGCTGACAAGCTGACCTGCCTGCTAATAAACAGGCGTGCAGATGTCTTCCTTCCATGCTTCCCTTTTCCATTCAGCACTTTGCTGAGAACAAACTCTTTTTTGGAAGTTTGTTCAAAAGGATTAAAAATATCCTAGATCTTCACAACCGATCCCCATTTCCCATCTAACTGTTTTTTGTTTTGGTTTTTTTTTTCTTTTTTTTTTAAATTTTGCTTCAAGAGAAGATTTCCCAAAGAAGAAAATTTTCTATAGCTTTGAATCCAATCAGATCTAATGATCCAAATCCGTTTACAGAGAAAATTTCCTTTTAAAAAAAATAAATCACTATATAACTTCAGTTTGAA
The DNA here is from genome assembly GCA_035590195.1 of Aviceda cuculoides. Taxonomy (NCBI): domain Eukaryota; kingdom Metazoa; phylum Chordata; class Aves; order Accipitriformes; family Accipitridae; genus Aviceda; species Aviceda cuculoides. Next base: position 1,584,054 of record JAVJGG010000001.1, read on the forward strand.
TCCTTGGCTGCCAGAGTTTAATTGCTTCTCCTTGTGGCTCTAAATCCAGGGCAGCTTCAAAGCAAGGGTGGCTTCTATTAAATTTAATTACTTTTTCCTGCAGCTCGCATGGCAAAGGTGCCAGGTACTAAATGAAGGCGGTTATGAATCAGAGGCAGATTCCAAACACAGATATATATTAAACAGAAATTTTAAGCATAAGCAAATGACCTCCTTATACAGAGACATTTATACCCCACATGAGCTACAAAAAAAAAAAAAAGCCACCTAACAAGGGATCAGCTCTGTGTATGTTATTTCCATTCTGCTTAGATTCCAGACATGTTTGTGTTAAATGCCACCCTCTCCATTTTAGCAATTTCTCTAATCCTCTTAATATTTGTGTACATATATTTCAGTGTGTGGCACACTTGTTTTCATGCATGCTTCTATATTAATGTCAACAGGTGTCCTAATCATTTAAGAGGCTGTTATATGCATCGCACTAGAAGCCCCATTTAATCCTGCATGGTCTGCATGCAGCTTCCAGCGAAGCACTCCGTTTTGAACATGATGTTGAGTATTAAAATGAGGCAATATCGACTGGCACGATTATTAAATGGCAGTTGAATCTAGACGCAGGAATGCTCATCTGTTCCCTCATATTGGTTCTGTCATAAATCACCTTAAAAAGGGCATGTGTGAATTGATTTTGTTACTACAGGGTTTGTAACAAGTGAAATGACTGTATTTAGCTGAAATACTGTAAACTGGACTCATAGAAGAGACAATATGAGACATCAAAAATTTCTCGTGCTCACCTGGCAGTATAGTTTATGCTGTTACGACAAGACCCCACTCAGGAACGGCAAGATAGCTCATTTTCGGAAAGGCAGTCGGTCTTTGGCCTCTGACATTTGCCAGGGGCTGCCAGCTGTGGAGAGACACATAAGGAACTGGACTGAGACGAGCAAACCCATTCCACACGAGCTGCTAACCTCTTGATTAGATGGTATCCGCTGTTTGTCACCTCTTAATGGGACGGAATATGGACTCGAAGCTGAGAGGCACACTGGAAACGCAGTAATAACGTAATTCCCACAACGTACCAACCATAAATGACCTCTGTCCCACAGGCATTGGATTGTATAAATCCATAGATAGTTAAATGTGTTGTTTATAGGCCAGTCTTGCTTTATGTCAGTGCTGAGCACGCGTTTTCACTTACCGGCTTACGCACCTCTTTTTGCTTTACCGACCGTGTCGCCTGCCCAGAGTGACCCCCCCAGGCAACCAGGGCTCGTCCTTTCTCCACAGCCATCCTCTGTCCAGGGAATTCCGGAGACACACGCGTCACTCAGGGCAGATTCTGAGTGAATCAGGCCAGGCTGGAAAGCACCTAGATAAGGGTGATGAGCTTTGGGAGGTCTGACTTCACCTGGGGTAAAACCAGAGGGAAAAGGATCAGATAACTCTCAGTCTCTATGTCTGCATAAATCCCGAGGGCCTGGGCAATGTGTGACACCTCTAGCAGCAGGGATAGATGTCTTTTCACATCTAGAAAGCGTTTCCAAAAAGAGAGACAAGTAGGACCAGAGACTGAGGGAGGGATGCTTCTTTCCATGGCTTTCTATACCAGATTATTTTGATTATCTTACCTGTGTTTCCTTTGCATTCGTGTGGGTCTTGCCATCCCCAGATGACTGTTTTCTGGATGTAAGTTCATTCCGAGCAGGCACAGTACAGGGCAGCAGCTGAGGCGATGTGATTATAGTGCACCAAATACAGGCGATGTGATTATAGTGCACCAAATACAGGTGAAACCCCCAAAACAGTAATGCTTCATCAGAGAGTCCCTTAATGAAATCCATGGGATCATGGGTTTTTTCTGTTTCACAGGAAAAGGGGACAACTGCAAGGAATTTGTTCACTCCCCAAACTCATTCCACTCTGAGTCTTTCTCGGTTTCCTGCAGGCAACTGATTTTGCTGGCTAACTCAATTATTAGGAAATCTCAGACATACAGCTCCAAGGAAGAGCTGCCTTATCCTTCAAAAACTTCACAGGGACTTGATGACTGGCATTAATTTCTCCATAAAATAACTTTCTTAGCCAAGATATATCCACCACCTTTTTTGGGCACGTCTCCACCATCTTCGTTTACCCGCCCCCCCCCCCCAAAAAAAAAAAAAAACCCAACAAAAAAAAAGCTGATTATCCTTTCGGCTTACAGTTTCCTCGTTGCCTTCTCTGGA